>CM060248.1:36988753-37622086 GCA_030684275.1 Acipenser oxyrinchus oxyrinchus | reverse complement strand
GCATTGCGTGTTGCATAACTTTCTTTAATAAATAAATGAAATATATATCAAAGTTTTGTGTTATTTGTTCACTCAGGGTCCCTGTTATCTAATATTAGGTTTTGGTTGAAGATCTGATAACATTCAGTGCCAAAAATATGCAAAAATGCAGAAAATCAGACAGGGGGCAAATACTTTTTCACAGCACTGTATATATATAATAAAATGATTTATTCGCATATACTGTACCTAGTACCCTTATAACTAGTCAGAGGTTGGAGTTTTACATATAGATCTGAATCGGATTGTTATGAAACTTGGGCAGGACACTTTTTTTTTTTAAATCTTGGGATATGTGGAGGAACCTATCTCTCCATATGTTTGTCATGCTTCCATTTGTACATGTACATACAGAGGATGCTTGTCACGTTTTAGTGATATTGATTAATCCAATTTTGTATTTGCAGCCTTAACGGGGGATGCTACCAACATACTTTTTGGGATATGCAAAAAACAAATGGCAAGACTGTAAATATTCTTTGGAGTCTGACGAATTTGTAAGCACTCAAGACTGAATTGTTAATACAAAAAAAATATGTAAGAGAAACAAAAAATGTCAACAGCTAGCACGAAACATTTACTGAGAGCTCAGTTTTCCCTGGCAGTGGAACAATACTACAATGGGTTGTCAAGTCCCATTCAATTTCTCTAGAAAACGTAATAAACATATGAAAAGCATGTATAGAGGCATCTTATTTTGACACTAATGGGCTTCATTTTCTTTTCTTGCAGGCAGAGATTGTCAAGAGGCTGAATGCTATTTGTGCCCAAGTTATTCCTTTCTTATCCCAGGAGGTAAGGACTCACAGTGAGGTCTGTCAGTTGACATTTAAATGGCTATAAAGAAGAAAAAAAAGTCTTATCTTGTATTCAAAACTTGTAGTTCACTTCAGATACTTCTAGTCACATGGTCACCATGTTTGGCTTCATGCTGTTTAAATTCAGACATTTAATTGTATATGATCTGTGCTGTACAATGGCAAGTATGGAGCACCATTTGTGCCAAAACTATAAAACCATTAATTTGTCAATTTGTTTGTCAATTCATGAATTGGTCCATTTGTCCAGCAATTCGTCCATAAATTTGTCAATTCATACAGTAATTCATAAACTTTATTTATTTGTTAATTCATCTAATAATTCATTAATGAATTTGTCAAGTCATTAATACGAAAGGCTGATTTCCAGTCAACCAGACGAACTTCCCTGCAAACTTCCCAACAGACAAACTTCCAACTGTCAATCTCGCACTGAAAACACTGCAACCTTTCTAGCCAATGGGAGCACACACTAATATTTTAACCAATGAAAATCCAGCCTCACTCAAAACTGCTTCAGCCAATAATATTGCAGTTTATTAGAAAGGACGTTTCAAAAGATACTCCTATTTAACAAGATACTCGACTCTGCTGATTTTCAGTGGAGACTTCCGTCTCACTGCGCGCAAAGGATTGTGTTATGTACAGAGAGCTCGGCAGAATTTTTTCTATGGAGAGTCAATGGAGGTGTAACAAATTTTGCTGGTTTTCGCCATGTTAAAAAAATGCATCAAACTTTTGAAGTAGATTTCACATTTGCCCAAGGTGTTTTGAAGTAAACGGCAACATTAGCAAATTATGACAATACGTAATTATGAAAAATGCTATTTTCTGAGCACTGTCCTATTCCACGGCGCATGTGCAATAAATACAGTTACTGCTGATCGCATATGTCATCAATGATAATATCTATTGACAGCTTTTGGAAGTGGGTAACAGCACATTTAAAAGCTATATCATATCAGATATATTTTATTACCATTTTTGTGTGTGTTAATTATTTGTAAAACCATTTTATAACAAATATACGGATGAATGTGGTTTTTTTTACCTGCTTTGTCCAAGTAGCTACCGGTAGTTTGTTTACTGTACTATATTGCTGTCTTGATAATATTTTATGTTGTAATGTTATGTATTTCTAAAGTAACCGGTGTTACTGGACTGTTAAATGATTTAATTAATACGCTTTAATTAATGATTTAATTAATTCTTTAGAGCGATGTTTCTGCGCATGCGCCCCTGAATGGGACAGTGCTCAGAAAATAGCATTTTTCATAATTACTTATTGTTATAATTTGCTAATGTTGTCGTTTTCTTCAAAAGGCCTTGGGCAAATATGCTTTGCGCGCAGTGAGACGGAAGTCTCCATTGAAAATCAGTGGAGTCGAGTATCTTGTTAAATAGAGTATCTTTTGAAACGCCCTTTCTAATAAACTGCAATATTATTGGCTCAAGCAGTTTTGAGTGAGGCTGGATTTTCATTGGTTAAAATATTAGTGTGTGCTCCCATTGGCTAGAAAGGTTGCAGTGTTTTCGGCACAGTGCGAGATTGACAGTTGGAAGTTTGTCTGCTTGTTGGGAAGTTTGTCTGGTTGATTGGAAATTAGCCTTTTGTATTAATGAAATGACAAATTTAATTAATGAATTATTAGATGAATTAACAAATAAGTTTATGAATTACTGTATGACTTGACAAATTTATGGATGAATTGCTGGACAAATGGACCAATTCATGAATTGACAAACAAATTGACAAATTAATGGCTGGATAGTTTTGGCACAAATGGCGCTCCATAGGAAAGTGTTCTCTTGTCCAGAGTTTTAGGCAGCTGTTTAAAAGAATTTCAGTGTCATGGATAATACAGTTCAAGATAGGTCTGCATTTGTCACACTAATGTGTGGTGTATAATAAGCCAGACAGAAATTTTGCCAGGAAAGAGGTAATGCAAAATATATTGGTGGTGGTGTTGTGGTGGATACTTTTTAGATAGCTGGTAAGTTTTTTATTCTATACACCCAAGGCTGGTTATTCCTTTTAAAGGTTCAAAACATTAAAACCTTAAAGCTTAGTAATAGACAAGCTGCCAAATGTAATCCTTTTGGGATTTGGAAGTTAGGGGATATTCTTGTAACTGTTGTCATTTTCTACAAAATGACTATATAGAAATTACCAGTATGCTGCTTAAAGGTTATTGCTCTGCAAAATTGGCATTAAATGCCTGAAACACATGAGAGACTGCGTCATTTCACATTGATGTATGTGGAAAAAAAAGTGGCTTTATGTAGACTGCATTTTCTGTAAATGGTGGTTAGTCTTCAGATTCTGGCACAGAAGAGGATGTTTGTCTTCATCTGCCATGTAGGAGTGACATTTCAACTGAATCTGACACAAAGCTGTTTTGGGATTTAAATGAAGAAATTAGATGAATGCAGATATTACCACTGACAAGGGGAATGAATGGTTCATATAAATGAATGAGCAAAGAATATTGGGTGACGTGTGTGTGTGTGTGTGTGTGTATAATATACATACAGTACCAGTCAAAAGATTGAGTACACCTGCTTGAAACCAGGTTTTTCATGATTATCTATGCTTTTAACTGTATAAACTTGTCTATAAACACCTAATATTTCATTATATGATACGTGTACTTAAATAAGCTGATAATCATAAGTGAATTGCATTCAAAAATTTTATTTTTAAACGAAAATGTAAATCTTGTCAATTTCAATGAAATGGTCACCCAAAGCAAGGGGATTTCAGTCTGAAGCCCAAGTCCGTTAAAAGTCTGAAATGTGTAAAACACGGTGTTAGAACACTGGCCTAAGTATAAAAGTGTCTTTGTTAGATGTTCTCCAAGTTAACTAGCATGTTACCTAATTAACCTTTTGTCACCAATTATTGTTAACAGGTGAGGGTCCATGATTACTATAAATATAGGTAGCATAGGCACAAGTTTGTCATTCCTGAATGTAAGGGAGCAGAAAATGGCAAAATACGCTCAGTTAAGCAAAGAAAAAAAACAGTCTGTAATTACTTTAAGAAATGAAGGTCAATCTTTAAGACAAATCGCAAGAACTTTGCAAGTGTCTGTAACTGCTGTGGCCAAGACCATCAAACGATTTGATGAAACTGGCACTCATGAGGACCGAACAAGGTCAGGGAGGCCAAGGGTGACCTCAGAATCAGAGAACAAGTTCATTCGAGTCACAAGTTCATGAAACCGGCGATTTAACTGCCCCTGAAATACAAGCTCAGCTAAATGCTACTAGAAGTACAGATGTTTCAACATCAACTGTTCAGAGGAGATTGCATGAAGCTGGCCTAACTGGAAGAATTGCTGCAAAGAAACCATTGTTAAGAGTGCAGAATAAGAGGAAGAGACTTACCTGGGCCAAAAAACACAGAAACTGGACGTTTGAGGAGTGGAAGTCGGTCTTATGCACTGATGAGTCAAAATTTGATATATTTGGGTCCAACAGCCAAATATTTGTAGGACGCAGAGAGGGTGAGCGCATGAGTTCTGCATGTGTGGTTCCCACTGTCAAGCTTGGAGGAGGCAGTGTCGTGGTCTGGGGTTGCTTTGCTGGTGACAGAGTTGGTGATCTTTACCAAGTCCATGGCAAGCTCAACCAGCATGGCTATCATAGCATACTTCAGAGGCATGCCATTCCATCAGGATTATGACTATTTGGGCAGTCCTTCATTCTTCAGCAAGATAATGACCCGAAACACACCTCAAAGTTGTGCAAGAACTATCTGGCGAAGAAGGAAAGTGAAGGACAACTCAATCTAATGACCTGGCCTGCCCAGTCTCCAGATCTCAATCCCATAGAACTTGTATGGGACGAACTGGACAGAAGAGTCAAAGCAAAGCTACCCACACGTGCCCTACATCTCTGGGAATTGCTGCAGAAGAGCTGGGAAGACATGTCGGGTGATTTCCTGCTGAAACTTGTTAACCGAATGCCTCGTATTTGTGAGGCTGTTATTAAGGCAAAGGGTGGCTATTTTGAGGAATCCAAGATTTAGAGACAATTTTCAATTTTCAACATTGCTTTGATGCTCCTTTATGTTTTGTTTTGTATATTGTACAATGTGTTTTCATTTTCAAGTATTTACAGAAACGTATACAACGTAAAACATTGTCAATTATGAAAAAAACCTAGTTTCCAGCAAGTGTGCTCAAACTTTTGACTGGTACTGTGTGTGTGTGTGTGTGTGTGTGTGTCTATATATATATATATATAATATATATAATACAGATTCAAAGATAGAAGTAAAAATGATGTCACAATATATAGAACAGCATTACATCATGTAAGAATAAATCATAGATTTGAATGTAAACAATAACAAGTAGTTGTCATGCCGTCAAATACCTCCAATGTTTTGATTCAAACACAGGCTCCCTTGAGAAAGATATGTGCAACATATCGAAACGTTGGGCAGCTGGCTCTTTGAGCTAAAATATATATATATATATATATATATATATATATATATATATATATATATATATATATATATATATATATATATATATATATATATATATAGTATATTATTTATTTATTTATTTATTTGTATATCCCTTTTTTGCCAATAGCACCAGCAGCAAGTGGTCCAAGCAGTGGAAAGAGCCAAGCAAGTTACCATGGCAGAGCTGAGCATGCATCATTGGGGTACGTGCTCTTTCCCTGTCTCCTTTATGAACGAGAGTATAATCCATTGTCTTCTATGTCCTTCTTTGCAAGTGGCTGGTGGGTGTGGGTTTCTAGTCTTGCATTTTTTAACCCTTTTTATTCTGATAATCTTACAAACTGCAAATAAAATAAGAAAAATGGATTTGTGCTATTTGATACCACACATACAGCTATGGCCAAGTTTTGCATCACCCTAGAGCAGTAACTAATTATGCTTTATACAGTTGAATGAAACCTGCTGAATGTTAGGTTAACATATTGAATTACCTACCGCTTCGTAGTTTTCCATATACTTAATGAAAAATTTGACATTTTGAAATGTAACATGAAATACTGTATTACTGGTCTGGCTTCTGGTAGACTTTTGCAATATCATTTTGCACTTTCTTTGATTACATGATATTCAATTAAAATAAATCTAAATTATGTTCATATCGTTTTTGCAAAACGTTTGGCCATAGCTGTACGCTTTCAATTGACTTGTTCCTAGTAACTGGCAAATATGGTCTGAAACAGCTGTCAATTTTCCTTTTTTTTTTTTTTTAAATATATGCAGTAGAGATTGAGTGACTTGTTATAAAGCCTTAGTCTTATGTCAAATGACCTGCACACCGTTGACCATCATTTATACTAAAAAGCAAGAAGCACAATTGATTAATACCTTTCTGCAAGCTTTTTTTTTGTCTGATATATTTTTACAAGTAATTTGTGTGTGTGTGTGTGTGTGTGTGTGTGTGTGTGTGTGTGTGATTTTTTATTTTTTGTTTTTTTGTTTCTTCCATTGTTTAGTTCAAAGCCTTGGCAAGGTTTGTATCAACATTACCAGTAGGAGTCTGCACCAGTAATTTCTTCCCAAAGTTTGTTAAAGATTTTTAATGGAAAATCTGTTTCGAGGGGTTAGAAATTACCAGTGCTTACACAAAGTGGGCCTTTTTATACTGGCCTCATTACAGACCCATTTTACCATGCTTTGGCTTACTCAGAGAGTGACTTTGTGAAACATGCCAAATATCCATAAGTGATGATCTGGAATAAATACCATGGGGTAATGAACCGATTATGAATGAAATATGCACATTCAATGGGTGTTCATGTACAGGATTAAAAAGTTATTTATTTTATTTGAACCAAAATGTGTGACAGGTTAACTTTTATACACCTGTATTAATGCAATGTAACCCATGTGCATTGCATTAACAATTATATGTGTGTGTGTGTATATGTAATTTAATTTAAACAGGAACACCCTTTTGAGGTGTGTGGGGTTTTTTTTTGCAAGTTTGAGAACTCTTACTTGGTGTATGCTTTTTATAATGGTACTATATCTGTTACAGTTGATTCACTGGTGTCTGTCTCGTTATAAATGTCTGTTTGTCGTGAGTTAATCGAAGGACAGCTAATAGGGGTGCTCAGAGCTGTGTATTGTACTGTACATAGGGGCATAGCATATTCTGTTTAAAAAATGACAGTTTGATGTTGATTAGAATTGAGTGGTGCTTGGAGTGAAATTGCTTTTAGATGGAGATGGTCTTAACTCCATTTTATATGGCATTTGTGATTGAATAAATTAAACTCTCCCTATATAAAACAAGAAATGTATTTGGCAGATCATTAATCTAATGCTACTTTTTATTTGAGTAACACCAGCTCCAAGTTCTTGCATAATATATTCTTCATTTTTATTGAATGATTCTAAGTTCTATCAATAGCTGCATTTCCATATATCTTAAAGGAAGACAGTACATGTACTGTTATACAGTAGGTACTACAGTATGAGTCACTATCTTGACACCAAAGTGCAATTTGCACAGTTTAATTAAATACAAATTTAATGCATAATTAGTAATGTAGGCATACATTTGAGTCATTTAATCAACCTTTTTAATATAGTTGTTTTGCAACATGACTGGTTGGTTTTTATTTAACTTTCTCAAAAAAAAAAAAAAATATTGGAAATTGCATTTCAGTGTAAACACCTTGATTTAAATCTGTCCCTGTGTGTCTATACTTATAAAACTGGGGCAGCTCCCTTTATTGTGCTAGTGAGAACAGATTTTCTGAAGAAATGTGTTACAGGCTTACTGGTGTACAGATTTATCCTGTAACCGCGGAAGCCTCAGAGGGTATGAAAATACTGGTTGTTCACACGCTGCAGTGGAATTAAGGTGCGAATCTGTTTCATCTCAATGATGCATTAATCACAACTGCAGCTCTCCTGCAGGGTGCCTGTAATTGTTTTCAGCTTTATTTATTTTCTTTTGTAATATAGGTCATAAAGTTATATTTGTCCAGTTTGTTTTGTACTTTCCATTATTTAGGATTTGTAATGAAAGTCTTTTTGTTTTTGTTCATCGTATCAAAAACACTTTGAAATGCTGATTATTGCATTTACTTTGATTAAAATTCAAATTGCCAAGTGAAGATGAGGATAAGGGTCCCTGAATAATCAATCTAAAGTGAGGATAGTGCTTCAATTAGGTCTCTTCTTGTTGCTTTAAAAAAAAAAAAAAAAATTAGCAAGCTGGGGGTCTGATCAGTGTGTTTACAGCTTCTGGAGGTGGTCTAACTGGCGCTTGATTAGTAATTGGTTACATTTCCCTGAAATCTTGGATGGCTTTCTCACCATGGGAAAAGGAAGAGGGGTTAGTAGTAATTAGAGCAGTAAAAGATACAAGTGACCTCTTGTTCAGTCTTTCAACTATGAATTTCAACTAAGACTGAATAGGGGTAGAGTTACTTGCTTGTGAACTTACCAATAGGAGCGCAAGCTGGAAACCAGCAGTGCTGGAATATATGGAGATCGGGTGGATGGATAATTCAGTAAAATAAAAAAATAAAAAATAGACAATTAAGAAACTGCTGAAGGGTTTGTTAAAAGACATCACTTTACAAGAGTTTCAATTACTGTGTACATTGTGGCCTTTAAAGAGTAAGTAGCGGGGTTCCGAAAAATATTGCTTTAGAAGCCCCCACGTGTTGCTATAACTATATAACTTTAAATAACGTACTGTAATTATTTAACATCCTGACAACTTTTTACACTTTTTATAGTCTGCTTTCAAAGCTATTTTTAACATGACATCTGTAGTGCAATGGGGTTTGAGAGCAGGGGCGTGTCCTAATCGCTGCAGGTTGTGCTGGTTTGACCAATGTCACGGTCACACGCAGCACAACCGAAGGAAACCCTTTTTAAAATAACCCTTTTCAAAAACGTAGCTCTTATTTTCCAACAAAACATATTCAAACGTTCTTTTAAGATGACTGAACAAGACAGTAATTAGTTAAGTAACAAGTACAGGGGTGTCATTTCAGGAAAATTCTGGGGGGGAGGGGGCAAAGTTGTGTCAACATTGAACATTCTCTGTCCCAAATAACAGCATGAATAAGAAAAAGCAGGCAATAATTGGGCCAGTTTACAAGATAGCATTCTTAATCTTAAAATAAATTATACAAAATGTGCAATGTATTTTTAAAGCGGCACTAGTATATAACCAACTTGAATGCCGTTCCACCAAGTCTCATTCTATAGTAATAGAGTGTATAATGTTACGGTCGTCGTTTTCACTGAAACTTTTTGTGTTTTTATAGCGAGTAAAGGTTTTAACGCTAACTGAATTGCTCTGCTGCCAGCTTTCGATATCCCAGTTGAGTAAACATTTCACATTTTCATACTCTAACTGCTGCTACATTAAACAAATAGCAGTACAACATTTTTTTTATCGTTTTACATTAGCAGCTAGGGACATTAGGCTACAAAAAGAAATGTCATGCATTGGCTTTACAAAAAGAGCCAGGGCATAAGCAATGTTAAGTTTCTTCTGTAAGTGAATCCCTCCTTGTCTTGTTGTTGTTGTTGTTTATTTCTTAGCACCCAGTGCTTGTTACAAAGTATCACATTACAAAATACCACAATTCAAAATATCACATTACAGATAAGAGCAGTTATAAAATACAATAAAATCAGTAGTAAATAAGAGCAAATTCAAATTGGAGAAAAAAAAAAATACAGTAAATGACGTTTGACAGGGATTTCGACTAAGGGCAGTTAAATTAAAAAAAAAAAAAAATTGGGTGCAAGAGTAAATTCCATTAAGAGCAAGTAGTAAGAATGATTTCAAATAAAAGCAATTAGAAAAAACGTGAATACGGTTACCTTTAAGTGTAAAATCAAGTACAAGATACAGCAAATATAATTGATTGAGAACAATAGTAGAATACAGCAAAGTGTGGAGCAGTTAAGTACAATTACAAGATGATGCAAGTACTGATACAATTGGGTGCCATATAGTCCAGTGTAGTTGAGAGTTGTGAGGTTTACAGATGCTGTCTGAACACGTGTGTTGAGGAGGCGCCGGAAGGTGGTCAGGGACTGAACAGTCCTAATATCCGTGGATAGGTCGTTCCACCACTGAGGGGCAAGGGTGGAGAAGGAGTGGGGGAGTGTAGGGGGGGTACAGCTAATCTGCCGGTGGCAGAGGAGCAGAGGGGGCGAGAGGGGGTGTAGGGAGAAATAATAGTCGGGAGCAGTGGCGGAGCCAGGATTTTGTTTCTGGGTAGGATGGAGATTTTTCAAGATGGGTAATTTTATAAAAATGTTTATGCAAGTAAAAATGAAATACACTCCAAACTTTAACTCAATCGCCCTATAAAGAACCGTGATCACATCCCAATCACACTTATCGCTTCTATGCAGTTATCAAACATACAAATTAAATAACAGAAAGAATAACCTACCTTACCTGATGTTTAGATTCCCAAGTCCATCCTCCTGTTTAGTCTTGGTTTTACAATAGCCGTTTTAAAGCATGATTCACACAGGACTAAAAACCTCAGAGTTGATCAAAAGCAGAGGACGTCTAGTAACCTCCCAAACGTGGATTACTTTTTATCAACGAAAGTCGGTAAATTCAAAATGTGACTTGGCCAGAGAAGGTGCTTTTGTGCAGACGCCTTTATCCAAGGCGACTTACAGAGACTAGGGTGTGTGAACTAGCATCAACTGCAGAGTCACTTACAAATACGTCTCACCCGAAAGACGGAGCACAAGGAGGTTAAGTGACTTGCTCAGGGTCACACAATGAGTCAGTGGCTGAGGTGGTATTTGAACCGGGGACCTCCTGGTTACAAGCCCTTTTCTTTAACCACTGGACCACACTGCCTCACTGGACCACACTGCCTTAAATAACTAATTTTGTTGAACCTTTTTTTCCAAAGGCTACAATAACAATTTCATCCTTTTTAGTGATGTATATTTCCATCAGTGGTGGCGCGTACTAAGAAGCTGCGGAGGCTAAGCTTACCTTATGTCGGGGGTCTCCAACCCTGGTCCTGGAGAGCTATTATGGCTGCTGGTTTTCGTTTTAACCAATCTCTCTGTTACTTAATGCAAGTGGCCTCTACCACTCATAATTAGACTTAATCTTGATGTGTCTGCTGACCGACAGGTTTTGGGTCACGTGTGACTACTCCCTTAAGTTTCGATTTTCCATACAGTAAATAGTTTTAATTCATATGCCATTTTCCTCACTTGCAATTGAGGAAAAAATAAGAATAAAAATAAATAAAGGTCATCCAAAGCCTAAATTGGACCTTCTTCAACAGGGCGGACCAAAACAAAATTGCCTTTTTAATTGCCCATGGTACGAAAAATCTAAATGGTTGAGTATTCGCAAATATTTTTTCTACAAATTTATATCACTCAGGATTCATCAATTAAGTAAGTCCACAATGTTTTTGTTATATTCAGTTGCTTGACTTATGTGCTGCATATATTATACTATTGTATTGCATTTCTTATTAAATTATGAAGTACCTTTTGAAACGTGCAACATTTTATTGCATATAACAAGAATATTTATTTTTATTTATTTATTTTTAGCCTCCCCACTTATTAGTCAGGAGCTGCTTCTGATTACCATACATATTTTCACATGCACCGTTGAAAGCATTCATTTAAGTCGCCAATTATGTTTCAGTATTTTCGCCCGTTCCCAGTTTGGTTATGCCCTATTGTTGTGTTTTACTGAACTGTACAATTATTATTATTTTATTTTTATAAAATGTGTACTTAGGCAGGCAGCGAAGCAAATCGCTCACGAGTCAGAACTTACATTGCTTTGGACTGTGGCTTAATTTTTTTTTTCCTCTTCCCACGTTGTTAAATAATGAATTTCGGGGGTTAAAACCTAACCCCCATAGCTACGCCACTGGTCTGGAGGTAGGAGGGGGCAGAAAGGTCAAGACAGCAATAGGCGAGTACAAGAGTTTTGAATTGGAATCGGAGCAGCAGGTTCGCGTGGGAGAAACGAGGAAGGGAAAAGACAAGACGAGCAGCACAGTTTTGGATGAGCTGGAGCGGATGGATAGCAGAGGCACGAAGGCTGGCCAGGAGGGAGTTGCAGCAGTCAAGACGGTCAGTACCAGTCAGTACCAGGCTTGAACTAGGAGCTGGTTGGAGTAGTCGGTGAGGAAGGGGCAAATTCTGCATATGATGATGAGGAAAAAGTGACAGGAGCGAGCCAGTACAGATGTGCTGAGTAGGCGAGGGAGGGGTCGAGGGTGACACCGAGATTCTTGGTGGATGAGGAGGGAGATAGAGAGATCAGTGGTGGGGGAGGAAGAGGGGGAAAGAAAAGGAGGTCTGATTTGGAGAAGTTGAGTTTAAGATGATGGAAGTGCATCCAGAAGGAGATGGCTGAGACAGGCAGAGATACGGGAGATGTGGGTCAGAGGGGGGAAAGAGGAAGATCTGGGCATCATCAGCATAGAAGTGATACAAGAAGCCATGGGAGGAGATGAGGGAACCCTGGGAGCAGGTGTAGAGAGAAACCGGGTGCCTGCAGAAAGGCACAGGGTGAGCCACATCAGAAAACCCAGTATATGCGATTGGAGAGGTAGGAGAAGAACCAGGCAAGAGCTGTGCCAGAGTGTCCCAGGTCAGCGAGGGAGAACAGGAAAATAGAGTGGTCGACTGTGTCAAAGGCACCAGAGAGGTCAATTAGGACAGAGGAGAGGGAGGGGCACGGGCAGAGAGTAGTTAGATAGAGGAAGGTGGAAAAGGGGGAGGGCTAAGGAGGGAGGAGAATGTAGAGTTTACAGGGATTGTTAGTAGAAGACTGAATAATAGAGTGGAAGTAGGAGCGTTTGAGGTGAATGTAGAAGCGAAGGAAGAGAGGAGTGAGCGATAGAGATCCAAGGGGGGGTGGGAAGAGGCAGGGAGATCAGTTTAGAGAAGTTAGATTTACAGCAACAGGTAGAAGCCAGAGGACAGCATCAAGAGGAGAGGATTATGAGGATATTGACATTCGTCATGATAGGGAGCAATGGAGGAGAGGAAGCAGAAATGGCTATGGAGAGGGTGGTGCTGAGAGAGAGGCAAAAACAGATCAGGAGGATCGAGAGTATTAATTATGAAAAAGAAAAAGTATGCAAACCTGGTCTGGAGTTGGAGCCTTCACATTACTTGGTTTAAAGTTATTTAATTATTTTTTTTTTGCAGCAAGTCCTCATTGCAATTTAGTTGAATCAAGTCAACCACACCATGTTTAATTTCTTCTGTTTTTAAATAAATACTTGCAATCATAGTTGTCAAAGCTTAGCCTTTTACCATAGACAGAGTCTGAAGGGAAACTGAAGCTCTGACTAACACTTGCGCAGATGTGTTTGGGAATTAAAATTGTGATGGAAGAGAAGAGACGTTTGTTTCTAAAATGCCTAAACTGTTAAACAACACTGCAAAGTATTGGAGCATGAGGGGATGCATGCAGCTAACGTTGACAACATAATGATGTGCAGATTTTGCATCTGTCGGCTGGAATTGGAGTCGAAAGATACCATCGTTAAGCATCATTAGCTGTTTATTATTTTTGGGGGGGTGGGGGGGATATGGCTTCCTTGCTATACAGATGAACCCGCTTCATATCATGATTGCCATGCAGGTATAATTTGTGATATAAAGCAGGTTGTTATAAACAGAGTTTCACGTTTGCCTATGACCGCACATTATGAGTGTGAGGGGGAAGAAAGCAAGGTGAATCAAAGAGCAGTGTTTTAATACTGTACGTTTTAGTTTACATTTAAACAAATGCATATAGTTTACTACAGGACAAATCCATTTTGTATCATTAACTGGAATGAAACAGTTTGTGTCATTATCTAAAAAAGGCATGAATTGTTCACTGATGAGAGCTATCAATACTTGGTGTTTTCTTGTGCGCATTTGTATAAGACTGACTTAATTTGGTGATGTTGGTGTTTTGTAATTGAACTGTAACTGGTGTTTTGTTGGTTACGTTGGAAATCAACAATAAGCGGGTTTGTGAGATGATATTAAGAGAGGTAATTTCTCAAAGAACCTATGGGGCATGGCAAGTGTTTTTTTCAAAAATTGCGCTGGAGCAAGTGCTGTTTTGGTTTTGCTTAGTGTTTTAAAATACTGAGAAACCCCAAGCTTGCTGTATACTGCTTCAGTGCAACAGGATTGAAATACAAATCCTATGGGTTTTTTTAACTGGTAGGTTGCTGTATGTGCAGTTATGATGACAGCCCCACAATAGTAGGCTCCTGGTTTCTGTTTAGTTAGTGCTCAAAAAGAGAGCTGTTTTGTTTTGTTTGGTTTTTGTTTATTAAAAAATAGCGTGGCGCTTTATACCTCAATCTCCTGTGTCCTGGGTGTATGTGTAGGGGCAAACAACCCGAGTGGGTGCGTTCGTTTACAACAGTTTATATATATATATATATATATATATATATATATATATATATATATATATATATATATATATATATATATATATATATATATATATATATATAACTGAAACTAGGGACATCCCTAATAACCCTTGCAGAGTTTATAGCATTACCTTGCAACTGTGTTGGGGCCTCATTGCCAGCCATTTTCTCTCTCATAAGGAAACCACTATGCATCGGTTTCAAGCATACAAGAAAGTAATAACTGCATAGATATAAAACTGTACAATAAATTGATTGCTAGCATTGATCTCTTAAACCAATCGATTGTACTCTCGTTTTGATAAATCCATCAGACATTCACTTTTCAGTAAAGATAGAATGATTTTTTTTCAATACACTAAATTGATCCCTTAGTCATTACAATTGGGCTATATGTTTTTATATAGGATAGTAACTTGCCCCTTGGTACACAATGGCTCTATTTTAATATCTGAATGGCATCTTCTGACCAGACTGTAGTTGTCTGTTTAAGATACCAGTGACTTGAAAATTATTTGTTGTTGTTGTTTGGACTCAGTTGGCTAGAAATTTGACATAATGAATGACAGATTTGTTTATCAAAGTATACTTAAGAAATTTAAATGAAAGCCGTTAATTTTGTTCTATTTGTAAAAGCTCCGTCAAAAATGACAAATATATTCATGTTACTAGCAAAACGATAGGGTGTTACTTTTTTTTTGTGCACTTTTAATATAATGTAATGAAACATTCATAAAATTGCCTGTGTAGCAAATTATGTGAATCATCAGTGATCCATTGAATGTAAGTGCAAAATATTGAAGTTAGCCTTGGAACCTGGAGAGACTGCTTGTTCTCCTGACAATAAAATAGTTGTTTAATGGAATGAAACATTGTTATAATGATTTGTTCTATGGGTCATGTTGAGTTTCAGAAGTGCAACAGATTGCAACATGTTCAGTTAAGCAACAACATTTTTGCATAGACATTTCAGAATAAGTGTAGCTTATTCATAAATATTTTGCATTTGGCTTGACAAATTTACCTATAAAAGTTGAATGTATATTTTGTGCATACTGTGAAATTAATGCTGACATTGTCCACCTGCCAGTAACAAATACATACAAACAGTATATATACATTTGAATGAAATATAATAACATACATGCACATACGTATTTAATAGCTATTGTTATTGTGTGTTTGTTTATAATGCATTTTGTCTGCATTCACCCTTAAGATGAGGTTATTTGTGTGGCTGATAAAAGTTCCTGTTCAGACAACCAAACACTAACATTAAAAAATAAATGGATTAAACAACGAGTACAGAACCTCTTACATATTGTAGCTGGCAGCATTCAGGATTGTAGGAAGTCTATGGAAAGTACTCGCCATCAATTTTCCAAGCAATAACAAGGCTTGGTGGCTTTTTGCCCCTTGCCATGTTAAGAGCTTTCAAAATTATTGCGTAAACTATGTTGGAGAACAGTGAGGAACTAAAACTGATTAAAATGTTCATGCTTGAATGGGGCTGATGAAACAGTTCATTTGGACTTCCACTGCCTCCCATAGCTCAAGCTAAAATTTAAAAATTAAATGGCTTTAAATCTCTCTCCTCTCAGGAGAAAAAAAAAAACATTTAGATTTGAATGGGCTTAAACTTATAATTCATTGCTTTGGAGCAACATATATTAAATCTAGTTTAATGTTGCTTATGGAAGAAAAATAGGTGGTTCAAATTGGCTTTTGTTCTTTTTCATATACAGTGAATAGTTTTACACTGTATGAACTCTCAACACTCTCTCTTATAACAGTGTTTATAAAGGGATCATTTTTTGTTATTCTTGGTGTTCATATCACATCACGTGAAACATTTTTTCTGAAAGTAGCTTAAAGCTCCCACAAGTACGGACCGTCTGCAGATATTGACTGATTTTCGATTAGTTGTAAGCATGTCACTGTTTCTGATTTATAGACCAATTGGCAAATTTAGACCCGTCTGTCTGCAAAATGCTTTCTGGTCGGTATGCTTTAGCCCCAGTGCTTTGACAGCCTTTCATGTTGAACAACCTTGATTGCTGAACTACTCTTGTGTCTTTACCTCTCTTTTAAATTGCAATTCCAGGCACTGAAAATGAACATCTATGAATAATACCTGTGAATAAATAACATACAAAAGTAATTTGCTGCGTAATAATTATTGAAATAATTTTCATTGACCTGATTTTGGCGTTGTTTGCAGTGTGTGTATACTTATTGTCTTCCAATACTTTAATCTATTGATTGTTGTAGCTGTCCTTGAAGGTGCACTGCCTTGTGCTTGTGTGTGTTTAACATTTGCACATCAATTGGATGGCTGTCTAGTAGGGATGGGAATTTTAAACGTTTAAACGTATATGCTGGATGTATAACTGGTCACATCACAGATGTCACCAAATGCATTTTTTTTTATGCATTAATTTTAGTAATTTATCATCAGTAGTCCGTCGCGCATCAGACCTGCTCTAGTGCCACAGTAAGGGAGGATATTATAAAGGAAGGGTTTTGGCAATTGCCTCCAAGTAGCTTTTCTAATTGGTGCAACAGAAAAATGGGGCGGGCTTTATTCTCAGTCGATCTGGCGCTTCATTGGTTCACTGTATGTGTTTATGCCTGTAGTAGGCGTGCTATGGTATCAATTCAACGGTGGGGTTATAACATTAATGAGAACCGTTTTTCTGAGTTTGTTCTATATTTAAAATGGCATCTCAAAAAAAAAAGGAAGCCATGTTTGGAAGTATTTTAAGGAATGAGAAAACCGTGGTATGTAAATAATTATGCCAAACAAAATTGCCGTACCACAAAAGCAATTCACAATTTGAAATGAATACATTCAGAATTATTGTGGATGGAGATATTGATGACCAATAAAAAGCAAACATCCATAACAACATTTGCTATAGATTTGGCCAAACAAGGCATGATCACGTTATCCCGTGGACAGTGTGCTTGAATCGTGAATCGTGAATCGTGAATGCTGCAGTTTTGAAATCGATGTAAGATTATACCAATACTGTGCCGACCCATAAAACAAAAACTGGAAAAACTTAAAGAAAATCTTGCTGCAGCTGTTCATACAAAACTTTTCAAAGGGAGAAAAAGTTGCAATTCCCACAGACTCGTGAACCCCATTCCCCAATCTTCCCATAGGTGGAAGGCTTTTTTCCACTTTAAATTGTTCTATAAGCTTTTGGACTGAACGGCCGTTTATGTTTATTACAGTTTTTATTTGTATGTTGGAACTACTGCACTAAAGTAAAGGACCCCCGAGACACAGTTGAAAAAGGTAGGCCAGGCATCACTTTTTACAATTTAATGTGAAGTTGTGTGGATATATGAATTTGAATACTTTACGTTGGTTAGTATTACTTGACCATATACAATTAACTGCACAAGAAGGCAAACATTATATTAATTACTTAGTATATTACTTGATTGTGTGTCTAAAATATGACTTATAGCAATGTTTGGGAGGTTTATGTACACTAGTACAGTATGTGGAGGAGAGTGGTGTTTGATTCAAGTATTCGGAAATTGTAATGCTCAAGTGTTCGTCTCGAGCAACAATAGATCTCAAAAATCCCACCCCTACTATCAAAGACCGCAAACATTTAAATCTGAGGCAATCTTTTTAATATCAGTCACAATGCTCTTTAAAATTCCAAAATGTTGTCCTATTTTATGCCTGGTAATTACCTTTTCCAGAAGTGAAAGTATTTCCAACTTTTTTTTCACCTTATAATTTTGGGCATAGTTACTTTATATATATATATATATATATATATATATATATATATATATATATATATATATATATATATATATATATATAAAAAAAAAAAAATGAATAGGTTCCTGTTTTTTTGTTGTTAAATGAACCTTTTAAGAAACACACTATTCTAAAAACATTATATAATCAAAAAATGAGTTAAATAATATGTATCTATATAGTTATATCTTCACTAGCAACTGTGTGTGGTTTAAACGCTGACATTGCAAAGCGTTTAAACGTTCATAAAATTTACCAAAAACACATCCCTACTATCTACTGTAAAGGTGGGGTTTACTGTCAGTTCTCATTGACCTGTATAATATGTATCCAACTGTACGTCCTTTTTCACAATTGATCAAGCATGCATCCTTTCTGGGTCACTGTTTCAAACTGAGGAAAGCAGGCATGATCTCACTGTTTCATGCAGAAGAGCTTGTCTTAAAACGTATTAATTGGAAGTGCTTGCAGTATGTGTACCAGTATGAACTAAAACGTTGTGTCATAGACTTTCAACTACTCCAAGTATTTTTTTAGGAATGGTGCTTGTGAGATGTTTGAAACAATTGTAAGTTTTCTGTGCTTTTGAGAAAATTGTAAATAAATGACAGTCCATGAAAAAAGATTCTAATTGAGATTAGAATGTGAAACTATTACCTTTGTTGTGTGAAATATGTAAATATTTGTGTATTTAAAAAGTTTCAAAATAGATTCTGGATTTTATAGATCGGTACACATACATAAGATTTAGTTCAGAAAAAAACATTTTATACAGTCACAGTTCATAACTTTGTTATATTACTGAACCAACAAACTTAAAACTAGCAGATTTTTCGTTTTCTGAAACTTGTGGAATATTAGTCGTGTTCTGTGTGAGACATGCAATTGTTGTTACATTTGGAATGCGTTTTTAAAAAGAAAAGAAAAGCAGTTTAGTTTGTGGCCATCTAGCTGCGGTCATTGTTAGATGTTGAAAGGAACATCGCTGCTGAAGGTTACACATTCTATTACAATAGACTTGCTGCATCAATATATTAGTTGTGAAGTGATTGTCATAAAAATGTCTCCAGTCTACAACAGTGTCTACTCCAATACAAATACTTTCTCAAAGCACACCCAAGGTTGGATTTGTCAAACTGGCTTTTTTGTCTATTAAGGGTTTAATTTAGGTTTTGTATGGTTTTAATTTATTTATTTGGATAGACTACAGACAACTCACTTTGCTGTGGTTACTTTGGGTGTGGTCATGTTAATAAACATATGGTTATGGAAAGTTTGCAAGTGTATGCTGCATTTATTTTAGTGTGTGCTGTGGTCTATTTTTTTTTTAATGAAATCCAGTGTATATGCAAAAGGGAGCATTCAGAAAGCTAGGTTTTAGTTTTTTCAAGACCTTGATCCCCAAGGTCATGGTATCAATATTGCATCCTGACAGTAATGCACAGCGTGGCACGTCTCAGTTTGACAGCATTTTCCTTTTATGATGAGAAATAGTAATGATGTGCCCAGGTCACACTATGATGGGACCTGTGTTATCAAATGGCCTACCCCCTCTCCAACTAACCATCTAATGATCATATAGCTGGTGATGGTATCAGTTTCACGTTCCCTTTTTAAATCATTTGGATACAGAATTTCTAGCTATTGACATTTAACATCAAGTTATTATTGGGATGTGAAGCGTCTGTGTTCTAGCCTGTGCTGCACAAATTAATAATAGCATTTTTTTTTGTTTGAGCATTTACCTACATTATATAGTCTCATATGCATAGCACCGTGACTGCATTAGGGGAACTCCTGGTATTTTCCTCTCATTTCTGTTTTGATGTACCAAATGATTGTCCCTTATTTGTGTGTTTATCAATCAATCTGTTTGTTGATTGATTGGTGTTTATTTTTGTCACAATACCTGCGAGGGAGCAGGCTGTCTCTGTGAAGATTAGAGGCGTCTCCTCCTTGTCGGGTTTTGATGATGCCATTTGGATATTGGCAGAGAGCGTTAATGGCTGTAAGTGGAAAAGCAGAGGATTACTGTGACACAAAATCCCTGGAAATTTTCCAGTAGAAAACTGGACTTGTTCCAAAGAAATAGGCTTTGTGTGTAGTGTTGTAAAAAGAGTGACACTTAGAGGTTAATTCATCTGTGGCTGTGTTATCCCACTTTACTTGACAAAGGTTTTGTGCAGTGCACTAGAGATGGGAAATAACCAGAGCTTTCCATTAACACTTGCCCCGAATCCCTTTAGAAATAATGGAATATGCCGTATCGCTTGCAGAGCTGGGTGTTATAGAAACTGGCACACATGTTGAAATTGCCTGTCATTTATTTTATTTTATTTATTTATTTATTTATTTATTTATTTATTTAACTAGCTGCTACAATTGATGCCACCCTGGTTGGAGGCAGGCCCACTGAGCTGTTGCCTGTACTGAAATTACAGCCATCTGTGGCTTAGTTGTGTCTATTTTGTTAACAGCAATGCAAGAACCACATACTATCCTAAATATGGGAACAGCACAAAACACAATTAACTGATTTATATTGGTACTGTACTTAAAAACAAAATGCTAATAAGTTGATGAATTTGCCTTCAGAAACGGTACCAGTTGACAGGGGAGAGACTCAGTGTTTTGGTTGTTGCCCTAAGTTTCAGCTAGAAATGGGGTTTAGATCTAGCCATTAATGATGGATCTTCGTACAATTGATGGTGAGTAGGACTGAATTTTTTTATGGTAAAAAAGGCTTATTTCACAACACATTGCGGTCTAGAAATAGCTACCGTATTCCTTCGAATTTAAGATGCCCTTGAATTTAAGACGCAGCCTGAATTTACCACCCTCTGTGCATTTACAAAGATACAACCTCAATTACGCTGTTGTATCATACAAAACTGACCCAAATCAGTCGTCTTCTAGATTAACCACGGAGCTAATTTGTTGTGCTGCATACTATAGTATTTAAGATGGCTTCTCTGTCGTACACACACACACCTCACTCACTTTTATGGCATCAAGCATCCCGGCAACAGCAAGCATGAACAGCAAACACTCCACAACATCAGGCAACATGTAACCCATTTCACATTCAAATTTGATCATTTTTCTGTACAGTTATTAGGGGCCCAGAAAATTCACAGTGCTTAAGAAATTCACTAATGACAATAAAAAATAAAATAAAAAAATTGTATCACAAAGCTGCTATTTTTATTTAAAAAAATTAAAATAAAAATAAAAAATAAAAATGTAATTAGTTAATCGACATTACCCAAAAACCAAGGCTGAAACATTTTAACATTTAGCCTAGCTACTGAGTCAACTCTTTAAAAATGTACATTGTAATATTGGAACTTGAGTTGCTATTGAAACAATCTTTAAAAATGTAACAAACTTCTGCTGGAAACAAGTTGGCTGCAAAAAAAGTAACAAGCAGAGAACCTTATTCAAAGCTGTAGTGGTTAAACTGAACACTGTTATATGAGGAGGAGGTTAAATGTCAGCAAAACTTGCAAAGAAAATGTACAAAATGAAATTTACTGGTTGCATAAGTATTCAGCCCCTTAAGTCATTACTTGTAGAAACACCTTTTGCAGCAATTACTGCTATAAGTCTTTTTTGGATAGGTCTCTACTAGCTTTGCACAGTAGGACAGTGACATTTTTGCCCATTCTTCACAGGAAAATTACTCCAGTTCTGATAAGTTTGTTGGGGATCGTTGATGAACTGCAATCTTCAAGTCTCTCCATAAATTTTCGATTGGATTAAAGTCGGGACTTTGACTGGGCCACTCAAGAACATTAATTCTCTTCTTGTTCAACCACTCCAGTGTGGCTTTGGCTTTGTGCTTTGGGTCATTGCCCTGCTGAAATGTGAATTTCCTCCCCAGTTTCAGAGTTTTGGCTGACTCAAACTGGCTTTCCTCAAGGATTCACCTGTACTTTTGTATCGTCCATTCTTCCCTCTATTCTGACAGGCTTCCCAGTCCCTGCTGAAGAGAAGCATCCCCATAACATGATGCTGCCACCACCATGCTTGACAGTTGGGATGGTGTTGACTGGGTGATGTGCAGTGTTGGGCTTGCGCCAGATATAACGCTTGGAATTTAGACCGAAAAGTTCAATTTTTGTCTCGTCCTGACCACAAAACCTTTTCCACATGTCTGCGGTATCATCTACATGCTTTTTCGCAAACTCCATACGTGCTTTAAGATGAGGCTTTTTGAGTAATGTCTTCTTTCTTGCCACCCATTCATAAAGGCCAGCTTTAGGGACCGGCTTATTGTTGATTTGTGAACACTGACTCCCATCTCAGACACAAAACTTTACAGATCTCTCAAGGTCATTGTTGGCTTCAGAGTGACATCCCGAGCCAGTTTCCTGCTTGTCCGGCTGCTCAGTTTTGGAGGGGGACCTGATCTGGGTAGTGTCTGGGTGATATGATGCATCTTCCACTTCTTAATGATGGACTTTACTGTGCTGAGAGGGATAATCGGTGCCTTTTGAAATTTTCTTGTACCCTTCTCCTGCTCTATGCCTCTCTACCACTTTATCCCTGACTTGTTTCAAAAGCTACTTGGTCATCATGGTTGCTTTGTTGGATCACTATGTGAGTTGCAGCTTGAAAGTCTTTATATACCTGAGAGAAATTATCTACAAGTTAAACCACTTTGAGTACACACAGGCTGAAACCATTTCACTAATTTTGTGACCTTTCAAATAAATCATTAGCAAAAGGGTTGAATACTTAAGCAACTGAGACTAATCTCTTTTTCCCTGTAAATCTTACTTATTTATATTCTATATGCATTTTTTTTTCAATGTGGAGTTTTTGTGTAGATTCTACATGTAAAGTCTAATTTGAAAGCATCGTGGAGTACGCTCAGTTACCAACAAAATGTGAAATCTTTGCAGGGGGGGTGAATACTGCAAATCACTGTATGTTGAAATGTCATTGTACAGTATGAGGGATTCACCAATCATGAAGCCGGTATTTGTTTGACCCCGTTGCCGTAGTAACCAAATGCACGGCATTGACGCTGGACCGTGTACAGCTGCTGTAGCGCTGCTACTTGATAAGAGTGTGAAATGAACAGGGGAGGTGAAGAGTACAGTAATGTAAAATACTGTAAGGAAAATAAAATCCATATTTTTCATGGTAGGCAGTCAAATACATGATATCCATGAAATTTGTGATATTGTGGGTTTTTCCGGGGCCCAAGTTATTAAACAACAAATGCTACTAAATATTTAAATCAGGGATTCAGACCAGATTCTATTCCATTTAGTCTCCAGTTCCGAAAGTTCCGAACAAAAAAGCATTAAATACAGTAAACTCAAAGGTAAAACTGTGTAACAAATTATTCGTCTGTATCAATAAATGCACTTCCTTCCAGAAACAACAATGCCTATGTTGCAGCCTTAAAATAAAATGACAGCAGTCCACATCTGCAGTATATTTGAAAGGTAATACCAAAAAACATATATTTTGTGATGAACATCTCTTCAAAGCATAACCTACATATTTCTTATTGCATAGCTACTCAGTTATGCAGTAAAAATCCTCTCCCAAGTAATCCAATTACGTATGAACACTCCTTTTATTATTAAGCACTAAGGGGAACATTATTATCATCAGTATGCACATTTCACAGTAAGACATACAACAAATGCAACGTACACATGTGCAACTTGTCTACATACTACTTTTAGATGACACCACACTCGCTCGCTTTAAATCAGCTCTCAAGACCCGCCTGTTCTCTTTTGCTTTCCATGCTCTTTAAGCCTGATATCTGCTATTCGCTGCTGTGTTGCTGCTACTGTTTAATGTATTATGCACTTTCCACTGTATTTAATGTACTATTTCATGCATTATGCTACTATCATGTATTATGCACGTTCCTCTGTGTTTAATGTATAGGGTAGCAGTGTGGAGTAGTGGTTAGGGCTCTGGACTTTTGACCGGAGGGTCGTGGGTTCAATCCCAGGAGGGGGACACTGCTGCTGTACCCTTGAACAAGGTACTTTACCTAGATTGCTCCATTAAAAACCCAACTGTATAAATGGGTAATTGTATGTAAAAATAATGTGTAAAAAATAATGTAATTGTATGTAAAACTAATGTGATATCTTGCAACAGTTGTAAGTCACCCTGGATAAGGGTGTCTGCTAAGAAAATAAATAATAATAATAATAATAAATTATGCATTGGGTCCCCCCCCGTATAGCATGTATTATGCATTTCTCTGTATTTAAAGTATTATGGATTTTCTTGTTGTTACTGCATCTTGTAAAGTGCTTTGTGATGGTGGTCCTCTATGAAAGGTGTTATATGTTCAGTTTTTTATCGTTCCGGTTCCGTTTCGAATCCCTGATTTTTTTTTTTTTTAAATACTTGATGCAGCTGGTGGTCGGTCTTTCTTTCAAACAAAATAAATTGTGCAGCTGTATGCAATGTGTTCAATCGTTTACCAGAAGCAAATTAAACCAGCTGCCAGGTTCCTAAATGTGACAGGTAGTGTGTCAGTAAAGCAAATGTTTGCTAGATTTATTTATTTTTAAGTGCTAAAAAATATGTCGGCCTATATTAACACTAGTCTTTCAGAAATGGAAATGTTCACGGGAACTACATATTTCACAGAAATCGTGAAATCTGTTATAACAGTGAGTGTTTGTCCAAATCAAACCAATTTTGGATAGATGTTTGTGAAACATCTATGGCATATATTTACTTCAAGTGTTTATTGCCTGTGGCTTTGTAATAGTTATTAATTCATGTGATGGTTTTACAAAGATTCTGCTGAGGAAGCATATACCTGAAGTGAGGGCCAAATTATGGGGACATTCAAAGTCTATTGTAGCTGTTGTCCTACTATTTATCTATGACCATTGCACAAAGGTCCCAGATTTGATGGTGTTGCCAAAAGTGATTTGAATTAATGGTTATTTTTTTTAGTCTGATAGATTTTACATTGTGCCATAAGAGGTTTAAAGACTGGTCTGAACATGCTGTGCCATTGCATTCTCTATTTCATTGCTTCAAGTTTATTTAGTACTAGCAATTTATGAGCATGACCCCTCTCTGCCTGGAGAAATTATGACTTGGGAAGAGGTTCTTTGAGAACTGTAGTAGCGTGAAGGGCGTTCTTCCTCATCCATGATCTAATCTGCATAAACCTTCTTTTTATACCCAGGCTATTCTAGAGTGAAATAATCCTGTGCATAGTTCAGTGGGTCATTGGATATGAACAAGAGAAACTAAAGTTTTAAGAACAATTGCCCCTCCTGTCCTTTTAAGGTAGAGTTGTACTTTTTAGATGAAGAAATGGCAGCTGGACTATAAAGGGCTTGTTTTAATGTACTACCTTAAATCAGCATCTGAAATCATTGTTAACTTGACACGGAGCTATATAAAATCATGATCTTCTGCATTGGCTGGATCAAGTTCAGGCTTGTCTTGCAGTGACAAGGCTGTTAGCTGAATTGGCACTAAGACCCAGATTGAATAAGCATGGAGATGAAGTGAGTCCCCTTTCCTCGCTTGTGGGTGGTCCCTCCAGGCACATTGAAGCACTGTTCTCTTAGTGCCACACACTGTCAGTATCATTAGGCACTGCTCTCATCTCTGCTGTACATAGTCTGGGTCATGAAGCATTGTGTGTGTGTGTGTGTGTTAGTCATTGGAGCTGTCTTCACATTTTATGCATCCTTGATTTCAACTTAAAAGAAAGCATTTGAGTAGATGCCTGAACATGTAAAAAGATCAAAAATCTATAAAATATTTATTGTGCTCTTGATGCACTTTTAGGGATTTATTATGTTGGAAAATCAGTACATAAGGCACATATTAACTAACCAGCATTACATTTTCTCCCCCTCCACAGCAACAGTAGACCATATACCCCACAATGGTTAGTGCAGCACTGAGCTTGATGCAGCCTCAGCTGAGGGAGGTCAAGCACTCCATTTCTAGTTTCTCAAGGGCTTTCTCTGTGTTGCCAGTGTACTGGTAAAACAGACTTTAAACTCTTGTCAGCACAGTTACTGGTGCATGCATCACAGCCCCACTCAAATAAACCTGTCACAACACAGACTCCGCAGCTAGAGAAGTGTACAAGGGCAGGCCTCTAGCTTTTCATTCGAGCAGCACTAAACGTGCGCAGAGTGCCCAATTATTTCAGCATTATTGAGCAAGCCTACAGGAGGACCCGAGCCTCGCTACATTAGATTTTCTTTAGTAATTTGCTCAAGTACCGCTGAGGACACTTAAAGGGCTTAAAATGGTGGCTGCAACCAGCTTCCTTTCTGGGTTATTAATTCAGGTTTTCTCCTAAATTAACATGCTGTGGTGCTGAAAATTAATTATATCACTAACTTTCTCAAAATATAGGTTAGCTTCTGCTGTGTCTCTTCCCCCCCTCACCCTAAACAGTACTGCTTTGGTTTTCATCAGCTTTTTTATATTAAAAAAAACAAACAAACAAAAAAAAAAAAAAAAAAACATGGATTAAATATTTAGCGATTGCTCAAGTGCACCATTATTTGTAAAAGTAACTGTTGCAAAATTAGTATTAAACAACTTGCTTAATTTAGTCGCTGTTTTATAAATCTTTGACAATGGGCTATGTTCTCAAATCCATTTCAGAAATAGAAAAAAACACACAATAAAATTAACAACAAAAAACTAATTTAATTGAATATCTTTTAAGTCAGAGGTTCCCAAACCTTTTTTGCTGCACCCCCCCCCCCCCTCAGAACTTTTTTGCTGCGCCCCCCTTCTGAGATGCATGCCCCATGCACACTTCCCCCTTTTAAAAAACAGTATGTATTTAGAAAAATATATTTCCCCAATAACATCTTTTTCTGAAGACAGAAATTATCTCTCAAAACGGAGTCACCAGCAACGTCGATCAAATTCTCTTTTAGACTCTTGGCCTTTGCTACAAAGTTCTCTGAAAACAGATGTCGAACCCAGGCAAAATTCTGCAATTCATACATTCAAGGAAAATATACTCTGAATTGCATACAAGGCTGAGACGGCTGTCTAACGTTAACACAACCGATTGCTAGCGAAAACAAATACCATCAGAATCACGTTCATGTCTCTGCGTTCACATGTTGGTTTGGGCGCTATTGTTCAATGAAGCTTTGGTACGATGCACCTTGTTATACAATTGCCAAGAAGTCAGAAACAACTATTTACCAATCCGGTAAATGAGAACCCCAGTTTGAAAACCTGTTTTAATAGTCTTGAGCTGTTTTCCATTTGCTTTAGAATTCCTCCTTGAAAGTCCATAGTTTTGAGAATCTTGCCCGATGTGTTCCTGTTGTTTATTTTTTTTATTTTGATATGAAGTTGTTTTTGAGGAACAGATTGAATATCTCTCTCTTTTTTTCACAGCAGCAGCAGCTCCAGGCTCAACATCTCTCTCATGGACATGGGCTTCCAGTGCCCCTCACGCCCCACCCCTCGGGTCTGCAGCCTCCGGCCATCCCTCCCATGGGTAGCAGTGCAGGTCTCCTGGCCCTGACCAGTGTGCTCAGTGGACATCCTCAACTACCAATCAAAGATGAGAAAAAGCACCATGAGAATGATCACCAAAGAGGTAGGAAAATGTGCACACACTTTTCATTTTTACATTCATATTCTTTGTTATTTTATCTTTACACATAAACAGCTTTTTTGGTGCTGCCAAGAAACCAATCATAACACATGTCAATTTTAAAAAATACAAATACATTTGCAGTTATAAATCCTGACCGCTCCGCTTTCTGCAAAGCTGTCATCCAAAGACATCAACAGAATAGCTTTTGAACATCTGGAAGTTTTTAAAGGATGAATCATTACGGTTGACCTTTTGTAGTGCTGGTGTTCAGAGCCAAAAGCTTTACAGCTATGTACACAGTAGTAATGATCTATGTTGCAATGCAGCGTGACAGTAGCTGCATCTGTAATATGCATTGCCATCTAATTTATCACTGTATGGAATGGCGATCAACTAGGATAAATACATAATAAAAGAAAAGTGCTGTGTAGCAGTTTAACTGTATGAATAAAGTTATTATGATGCAGGGATTTTATATTTTACTGCACAACATGAACATATAGAACTTAAAGGGTTAGGTTTAACTCAAAATGAATAAATGACACTGACCAACCATACCAATTCCACAGAAACTATACATACACAATATGTTACTTGTACTGCAGATCTTGAAAAACTGTTTTTCTCAGCACCATCACTGGTAGACCATATACCATGTTGATTACACAGCACATTCTCAGCCACTCCGCGTTTGAGTGAAAGCAAATGCCATCAGGCCACATGGAGTTTGGATTTTGTACATTTCTCTTAGCTTAGAGTACTTTTTTATAGTAGAAGACAGTAGCAATACGGCACTGAATAAGTCGTCTTGCTGCTGTTTACATTTTTTACATGTACATATGGTGTTTTTTTGCGGACACTTAAAAGGCCCTAATTTTGTATTTACCAGCGATGGTGGGGGATGCATGTAACCTTTTCAAAAATGATATCAGCCTAGTAAATACATGTAGAATTGTTAACATTGGTTTTGCATAACACTGCTTTTAATGTCACCCCCACCCCCCCATGCTGCTTTATTGAAACCTTCAACTACTGCCTTAATGATGTGGACTGTTCCATCAACAGATAGAGACTCCGTAAAGGTAAGAGAATATTCTTTATGCTATACTACTTTGTATATGTTAAAGTATGTTTATTGCCTATTAAAACAACATATAGATGTTATGAATCATCAGAAGTAAACACACAGCAGGGCACATACAGTATTTATATTGTTGGGCTAAGGTATTTATACCACCATATAAATAGCCTCTGTGCTAACTGGTGACCCCCATTACCCAAGGAGTTATATTTTCATGTGACCTCTGAGGACTGGTAGTTTCAGATCCTTTATTTATTTATTTATTTTATTTATTTTATTTATTTATTTTGTTTATATATATATATATATATATATATATATATATATACAGTACTGTGCAAAAGTTTTAGGCAGGTGTGAAAAAATGCTGTAAAGTAAGAATGCTTTCAAAAATAGACATGTTAATAGATTATATTTATCAATTAATTAAATGCAAAGTGAGTGAACAGAAGAAAAATCTAAATCAAATCCATATTTGGTGTGACCACCCTTTGCCTGCAAAACAGCATCAAGCATCAATTCTTCTAGGTACACTTACACACAGTTTTTGAAGGAACTCGGCAGGTAGGTTGGCCCAAACATCTTGGGAGAACTAACCACAGTTCTTCTGTGGATTTAGGAAGCCTCAGTTGCTTCTCTCTCTTCATGTAATCCCAGACAGACTCGATGATGTTGAGATCAGGGCTCTGTGGGGGCCATACCATCACTTCCAGGACTCCTTGTTCTTCTTTACGCTGAAGATAGTTCTTAATGACTTTTGCTGTATGTTTGGGGTCGTTGTCATGCTGCAGAATAAATTTGGGGCCAATCAGATGCCTCCCTGTTGGTATTGCATGATGGATAAGTATCTGCCTGTACTTCTCAGCATTGAGGAGACCATTAATTCTGACCAAATCCCCAACTCCATTTGCAGAAATGCAGCCCCAAACTTGCAAGGAACCTCCACCATGCTTCACTGTTGCCTGCAGACACTCATTCGTGTACGCTCTCCAGCCCTTCGCGAACAAACTGCCTTCTGCTACAGCCAAATATTTCAAATTTTGACTCATCAGTCCAGAGCACCTGCTGCCATTTTTCTGCACCCCAGTTCCTGTGTTTTCGTGCATAGTTGAGTAAGCTTGGCCTTGTTTCCACGTCGGCGGTATGGCTTTTTGGCCGCAAGTCTTCCATGAAGGCCACTTCTGACCAGACTTCTCGGACAGTAGATGGGTGTACCAGGGTCCCACTGTTTTCTGCCAGTTCTGAGCTGATGGCACTGCTGGACATCTTCCGATTGCGGGAAGTAAGCATGATGTGTCTTTCATCTGCTGCAGTAAGTTTCCTTGGCCGACCACTGCGTCTACGGTCCTCAACGTTGCCCATTTCTTTGTGCTTCTTCAAAAGAGCTTGGACAGCACATCTGGAAACCCCTGTCTGCCTTGAAATTTCTGCCTGGGAGAGACCTTGCTGATGCAGTATAACTACCTTGTGTCTTGTTGCTGTGTTCAGTCTTGCCATGGTGTGTGACTTTTGACAGTAAACTGTCTTCAGCAACCTCACCTTGTTAGCTGAGTTTGGCTGTTCCTCACCCAGTTTTATTCCTCCTACACAGCTGTTTCTGTTTCAGTTAATGATTGTGTTTCAACCTACATATTGAATTGATGATCATTAGCACCTGTTTGGTATAATTGTTTAATCATACACCTGACTATATGCCTACAAAATCCTGACTTTGTGCAAGTGTACCTAGAAGAATTGATGCTGTTTTGAAGGCAAAGGGTGGTCACACCAAATATGGATTTGATTTAGATTTTCTTCTGTTCACTCACTTTGCATTTAGTTAATTGATAAATATAATCTATTAACATGTCTATTTTGAAAGCATTCTTACTTTACAGCATTTTTCACACCTGCCTAAAACTTTTGCACAGTACTGTGTGTATGTGTGTGTGTGTGTGTGTATATATATATATATATATATATATATATATATATATATATATATATATATATATATATATGTAATGGATATGGTTCTGAAAGGGAAACTACCCTTATGCCTCAAGAGGAAAGTCTTCGACCAATGCGTGCTGCCAGTACTAACTTACGGATGCAAGACCTGGACCCTCAATGCAAAAATGACTCAAAAATTACAAACGAATCAACGGCGTATGGGAAAGATGCATGCTGGGAATAACAAGAAGAGACAAGAAAAGGAAGGAATGGATAAGAGCGCGAACAAAAGTATGCAATATTACTATAAGAGCGTAAAAACTGAAATGGCAGTGGGCCGGACATGTAGCAAGAAAACAGGCCATCGCTGAACTAAGGCTATACAAGACTGGGTCGCAAGATATATAAAGCGACCGAGAAGACCACCAGGAAGATGGCAAGATGAAATTAGGAATCATGCCGGAGCAACGTGGATGAGGGACACAGCAGACAGGCTTTTGTGGAAGAATCTTGGGGAGGCCTTCATCCAGCAGTGGATTGAAAAAGGCTGAAGATGATTTATTATGATGATGATGAGATATATATATAATATATATATATATATATATATATATATATATATATATATATATATATATATATATATATATATATATATATATATATATATATATATATATATATATATATATATACACATATATACACACAGTGCCTTGCAAAAGTTTTCAGACCCCTAACCAATTCTCTCATATTACTGAATTACAGATATTTTATTTTAAAACACTGAAACTCAAAATCAATTATTGTAAGGTGACATTGGTTTTATGTTGGGGAAATATTTTTAAGAAAAATAAAAAAACTGAAATATCTTGCTTGCATAAGTATTCAACCCCCACATTAATATTTGGTAGAGCCACCTTTTGCTGCAATAACAGCTTTAAGTCTTTTGGGGTAAGTATGTACCAGCTTTGCACACAGTTGTAGTCAAAAGTTTACATACCTCAATGGAAATTTTATAATTTCTAGAAATTTCTCAAACAAATAATTTATAGGAAAAATCTTTTGTAGCAAAAGTTTTGCTTTTGTGGATGAGGAAAAAAGTTACAAAAAGTTTCTAGGTTAGGTTCTGCATTATCATATTGACATTTCTAGCACCTTGCAGACAACACTATCATAGCATCAAAGGGTATGAATACTTTTGAATCAGCATTTTTGGAGTTTTGCAAAAAAAATGCTGAAATAATTGTAGAAATCTATTTCTTGTAACTTTTTTCCCCTCAGGCACAAAAGCAAAACTTTTGCTACAAAAGATTTTTACTAAAATTCTTTGTTTTCAAGAAATTTCTTGAAATTATACATTTCCATTGGGGTATGTAAACTTTTGACTACAAGTGTGTGTGTGTGTCTATATATAGATTTTTTGTCACTGATCTGCACAAAATAGTCCATAATGTCGAAGTGGGGAAAAAAATCTACATATTTTTCAAAATTATTTACAAATAAAAAACTGAAAAGTCTTGATTGCATAAGTATTCTCCCCCTTTGCTGTGACACCCCTAAATAAGCTCTGGTGCAACCAATTGCCTTCAGAAGTCACATAATTAGTTGAATGGAGTCCACCTGTATGCAATTAAAGTGTCACATGATCTCAGATAAAATACACGTATTTCTGGAAGGCCCCAGAGTTTGTTAGAGAGCATATCTAAACAAACAGCATCATGAAGACCAAGGAGCTATCAAAACAAGTCAGGGATAAAGTTCTGGAGAAGCACCAATCAGGGTTGGGTTATAAAAAAATATCCCAAACTTTGAACATCCCCTGGAGCACCATTAAATCCATTATTAAAAAATGGAAAGAATATGGCACAACCCCGACTCTGCCTAGAGAAGGCCGTCCACCAAAACTCAGTGAACAGGTAAGGAGGGCATTAGTCAGAGAAGCAACCAAGAGGCCAGTGGTAACTCTGAAGAAGCTGGAGAGATCCACAGCTGAGATGGTAGAAACTGTCCATGGGACAACTATAACCCGGACGCTCCACAAAGCTGGGCTTTATGGAAGAGTGGCGAGAAGAAAGCCATTGCTGAAAAAAAAAAACATATCAAATCCCGTTTTGGATTTTGCCAAAAGGCATGTGGGAGACACAGCAAACATGTGGAAAAAGGTTCTCTGGTCTGATGAGACCAAAATTGAACTTTTTGGCCTCAGCGCAAAACGCTATGTGTGGCGCAAAACCAACACTGCTCATTACCCTGAGAACACCATCCCCACGGTGAAGCATGGTGGTGGCAGCATCATGTTATGGGGATGCTTTTCATCGGCAGGGACTGGGAAACTGGTCAGGATTGAGGGCAAGATGGATGGAGCCAAATACAGGGAAATTCTAGAGGAAAACCTGTTTCAGTCTGCAAGAGACCTGGGACTGGGGCGGAGGTTCACCTTCCAGCAGGACAATGACCCTAAACACACAGCCAAAGCTACACTGGAGTGGTTTAAAAACAAGAACCTGAATGTCTTAGAATGGCCCAGTCAAAGCCCAGACCTCAATCCGATTGAGAATCTGTGGCAAGACTTGAAAATTGCTGTTCACCAACGGTCCCCATCCAACTTGACAGAGCTTGAGCAATTTTGCCAAGAAGAATGTTAAAAAATTGCAGGATCCAGATGTGCAAAGCTGGTAGAAACTTACCCAAAAAGACTCACAGCTGTAATTGCTGCCAAAGGTGCTTCTACCAAGTATTGACTCAGGGGGGTGAATACTTATGCAACCAACTTTTTTTTTGTTTAATTAACTTTTGTGTCGCAATAAAAAATATTTTGCACCTTCAAAGTGTTAAGTATGTTGTGTAAATCAAATGGTAAAAATCCCAATGAAATCGATTTTAATTCCAGGTTGTAACACTACAAAATGTGGAAAAGTCCAAGGGGGGTGAATACTTATGCAAGGCACTGTATTGTATGTATGTATGTATGTATGTGTGTGTGTGTGTGTATATATATATATATATATATATATATATATATATATATATATATATATATATATATATATATATATATATATATATATATATATATATATATATATATATATATATATATATACAGTACTGTGCAAAAGTCTTAGGCAGGTGTGAAAAAATGCTGTAAAGTAAGAATGCTTTCAAAAATAGACATGTCTATAGATTAGATTATATTTATCAATTAACTAAATGCAAAGTGAGTGAACAGAAGAAAAATCTAAATCAAATCCATATTTGGTGTGACAACCCTTTGCCTTCAAAACAGCATCAATTCTTCTAGGTACACTTGCACAAAGTCAGGGATTTTGTTGGCATATAGTCAGGTGTATGATTAAACAATTATACCAAACAGGTGCTAATGATCATCAATTCAATATGTAGGTTGAAACACAATCATTAACTGAAACAGAAACAGCTGTGTAGGAGGAATAAAACTGGGTGAGGAACAGCCAAACTCAGCTAACAAGGTGAGGTTGCTGAAGACAGTTTACTGTCAAAAGTCATACACCATGGCAAGACTGAGCACAGCAACAAGACACAAGGTAGTTATACTGCATCAGCAAGGTCTCTCCCAGGCAGAAATTTCAACGCAGACAGGGGTTTCCAGATGTGCTGTCCAAGCTCTTTTGAAGAAGCACAAAGAAACGGGCAACGTCGGCCAAGGAAACTTACTGCAGCAGATGAAAGACACATCATGCTTACTTCCCTTCGCAATCGGAAGATGTCCAGCAGTGCCATCAGCTCAGAACTGGCAGAAAACAGTGGGACCCTGGTACACCCATCTACTGTCCGGAGAAGTCTGGTTAGAAGTGGCCTTCATGGAAGACTTGCGGCCAAAAAGCCATACCTCCGACGTGGAAACAAGGCCAAGCGACTCAACTATGCACGAAAACACAGAAACTGGGGTGCAGAAAAATGGCAGCAGGTGCTCTGGACTGATGAGTCAAAATTTGAAATATTTGGCTGTAGCAGAAGGCAGTTTGTTCGCCGAAGGGCTGGAGAGCGGTACACGGATGAGTGTCTGCAGGCAACAGTGAAGCATGGTGGAGGTTCCTTGCAAGTTTGGGGCTGCATTTCTGCAAATGGAGTTGGGGATTTGGTCAGAATTAATGGTCTCCTCAATGCTGAGAAGTACAGGCAGATACTTATCCATCATGCAATACCACCAGGGAAGCATCTGATTGGCCCCAAATTTATTCTGCAGCATGACAACGACCCCAAACATACAGTGAAAGTCATTAAGAACTATCTTCAGCGTAAAGAAGAACAAGGAGTCCTGGAAGTGATGGTATGGCCCCACAGAGCCCTGATCTCAACATCATCGAGTCTGTCTGGGATTACATGAAGAGAGAGAAGCAACTGAGGCTGCCTAAATCCACAGAAGAACTGTGGTTAGTTCTCCAAGATGTTTGGGCCAACCTACCTGCCGAGTTCCTTCAAAAACTGTGTGCAAGTGTACCTAGAAGAATTGATGCTTGATGCTGTTTTGAAGGCAAAGGGTGGTCACACCAAATATGGATTTGATTTAGATTTTTCTTCTGTTCACTCACTTTGCATTTAGTTAATTGATAAATATAATCTATTAACATGTCTATTTTGAAAGCATTCTTACTTTACAGCATTTTTCACACCTGCCTAAAACTTTTGCACAGTACTGTATATATATATATATATATATATATATATATATATATATAATATATCTATCTCTATCTCTATCTCTATCTCTGTTGCACCTTTAGTTGCTCTGTGTAAAGAGAGGCTTTTTATGAGCTGTCTCAACACCGAGTTAGAAATTATTTATTCAAGCAGGGTAATGCTCCTTTAACTTTTCTCCTCAACTAATTTGTATTTAGAGACAGTACTGCCTGTTCACAAAGTAATTTCTGGCAGTCTGTCGGGAAGAAGTTTAGTGCATATTTAAATTAATGACCCCTGAACTTTTTAAAAATAATTCTTCCTCTTGAATCCCATCCAAGGAAAAAAAAAGTGCTCTGTAAAGACATATTGTTACATTTAGTCTTTTATAAGTAGTATTTTGATTTTATTTTATTGGCAGCAGAAATATTTGATTAGCCCAACCAACCTGCAACAGTAAGTTTAATTGTAGGAAATATTGCTGTTGCTTTTGAAGAGGTTATCTAGTGGGTTGTTAAATGGAGGAGGGTGTTTAATGGTTTAAATGTATAGCTGCAATTTAGACCTGCTCTTGAAGTAATCGGATACAAAGCCCACGGGTTTAATAATGGAAAAAAAAAATATCAGTGTGCTTTTAGGCAATTTGATGCTGGCTGGTAACATTTGATTTTTGTGGAGCATGACAACAAAGTGGAAGCTACCTTGATTGGGTTATGACAATTCCTCTGTGCTGCTGCAGTTCTGGGAATATGTTTCTGTAGTTCTAAAAGGGTTTTATTGAAATTTAATGTATTTCTTGGACAAAGGTTTCAATCTGACCGATGCTTTCTTGAAATACTTCCACATGACAGTATTTCATTGGCGTTAGATCTCCTTATCAAGGTAAGGGGATATTGAGTGAGTGCAACACAGGTTGCTGCAAAGGGGTCAAATGCAATGCTAACCCCCCAGTAAAAGGTTATTAAACTGTGCCTCCCCCTGATAATTCATTACCACATTCAACAGTTGACTGACGTTTGGGATGGAAGAAAGTGGCTCTGTGGTTACCAGGGTGATCAGTAAAACAAGCTGCGACTCTGATGCATACCAGATAACGTAATCCCAAAAATCCTTCCAACCCTGAGGAAAACACTGCATAAAGCAATACAATGTAACCTCCAGGCCATTCTACATCGGAGGAATTCCAGTAATAGTTATGACTTTGGACTGGTTGGTCAACTTGACTACATATTACGGTATTATTTATTTATTTATTTATTTATTTATTTATTCAGCTGCTGCCTTTATCCAAGGCAACCTATCTATTTATCAATTATTGATTAGTATTTACCATATTTTATATAAGGTAAAGTGGAAGGTACTGCACGCAGGCAATACAAATGTGCATTATAAATATCATATGGGAGATACTGAAATTGAAGAAGGAATCTATGAAAAAGACCTACAGTGCTGAGAAAGTTTGTGAACCCCTTAGGATTTTCACATATTTCAAACCTAAAATGTTATTAGATCTTAATCTAAGTCCTAATAATAGATAAAGATAACCTGATTAAACATATGACACAAAACAGGATACTTTTTCAACATTTATTTAACCACAAATCATTCAACATTCAATATCCATGTGTGAAAAAGTACGTGAACCTTTAGATTCAGTAACCGGTGGCACCCCCTTGAGCAGCAATGACTTCAACTAAGCATTTCCTGTAACTGTTGGTCAGACTCTCACATCAGTTTTGAGGAATTTTGGCCATTCCTCCTTACAGAACTGCTTCAACAGTGACATTTGAGGGCTTCCTTGCATGGACAGCTCGCTTCAGGTCCTGCCACAACATTTTGATGGGGTTTAGGTCCAGACTTTGACTAGGCCGTTCTAAAACGCGGAATTTCTTCTTCTGCAGCTATTCTTTTGTAGGTCTTGCTGTCTGACCCACTTTCGGTTCAGCTTCAGCTCATGGACATGGACATTCTCCTCTAGAATCTTCTGATACAATACAGAATTCATGGTTGTGTCAATGATGGCAAGCAAAGCAGCCCCAAACCATCACACTCCCACCACCATGCTTGATGGTTGGGATGTGGTTCTCATTGGCGGTGTTTACATGCAAGTTTTAATCGTGCTACTATAGTGCATTCATGACGTGTCACGCGCAAATGACGCATGATTGTGCTCGTTCCAAAAGTACACGGCAAAAAAAGTGTGTGACTTAAGTGTCATTACACTTTGATAAAGCACGGTAAAGTGCACGCTAATTGGCCTAATTAGTCCCATAGCAACAAACTCCACAGTCGTGCAAAATACTAAATGATAGACTTTCATGAAATAACACAATACCACCTCCACTTCCCCTATGTAAAAGAACGCTACAGCGCTCAAACCAACTTTAATTTAAAGGATGCCAAATGTGAATTGTTTCACAGCTTCTGTTTTACATGTGAAGCCTAAGAATAATTTGTGAAAAAACAAATAGTTGGGGATATCAAGCCATTTTACACATGTCGGGCTAAATGTGTGCGCATATGCGATATGTTTTGTTATTCACATATTATTCTTAGGATTCACATGTAAAACAAAAGCTGTGAAGCAATTCACAACTGTTCTTCTTTAAATTAAAATTGGTTTGAACGCTGTAGCTGCTGTAGCTGCTGATCCAGGAGCATCGTCTGATCAACAGCACCAAGAGGTGGTTGCGTTGCACGCCTTGAATTTCTGCACACAATACGATTCCTTTCCTGCAAACCCATTGCATGGGACTGAAGGAGTTCTTTTCATACAAGACTTAATCTAGCCAGTGTCTGACTGCGTCTTCTCCATCCATCCATTTTTATCGCAACTACGTTGTAAGTAGGCCTATGATTTTATATACCCTTATAACTAATTAGCAAATATACACAAATTATGTATTTATTATATTAACAGCGTTTGTGTAAGTTTCCACATTTTCTGCATAATTAAGTTTAATATATCAAAAAAGTACCTGTGTTTGGAACCAACACATCATGAGTTGTTTTTTTATATATTTCTTCCACATTAACGCATATGTGTGATTATTGAACGCATAATCCTTTTGTTTAGCACATTAACAGTTACGCAGTTGGCTAAGACGAATATATATGGGTGTGTGAAAGGACAATTAGCCTAAGAAGCATAAGAAAAGCAGTAATGGGAATTGGTGAGTGATGTTGGTTTTTGTACACATGCTACTTCTACCATTTATAGAACAACTAATTCTAAACAATAATAGTAATAACTATTATTATTATTATTTTCTTCTTCTTGGCATCATGAACTGTTTTAACTGCAAGCCATTTGCATTCTTGACAGATGGGGGGTAACCTTCTCTTCATCTCTGTCTAGCGCGTAAAGCCTCATGTAAACCCCTGTGCATTATTTGAACGATATCCTTTATCGCGCAGCATCTCTTTTCAGCGCGTTTTGTGATTTTTAAATAAACCCTCCCATTATTTTATTATTAATGAGGTTGTTTGCATTTGGACGACTAAATTCTCTCTCTAAAATAAACTGTCATGTAAACGTGGAAGCAGAACTGTCATGACCATAAAAGCGCAAGAGATCTGTTGTCACGCTTTTCAGTTTTTGCTTGTAAACTGCCCCATTGAGGCCAAAAAGTTCTACCTTTTGACTCGTCTGTCCAGAGAACATTGTTCCAGAAGTCTTGTGGATCATCTATGTGCTTTTTGGCGAACTTCAGACGGGCAGCAATGTTCTTTTTAGAGAGCAGTTGTTTCCTCCTGGCTATCCTTCCATGAACACCATCTCCTGATAGTCATGAACACTCACATTAGCCAAGGCGAGAGTGGCCTGCAGATCCTTGGATGTCACTCTGGGGTTCTTTGGTGACTTCCTTGATGATTTTCCAGTTTGTTCTTGGAGAGTTTTGGTAGGACGACCGCTCCTGGGTAGAGTGACTGTGGTCTTTGAACTTTCTCCATTTGTAGACTGAGTGTCTGACAGTGGATTGGTGGAGCCCCAAATCCTTAAATGGTTTTGTAACACTTTCCAGACTGATGAGCATCAATGACTGTTTTTCTGAGGTCCTCCAAGATTTATTTTGATCGTGGCATGATGTGTTTCCACACACCTGTATGGTGAAGACCAAACTCACAAAGTTTCTGATCTTATATAGGGTGGGGCCTCCCAAACTCACCCCTGAAGATCTACCTAATTATTTAAACACCTGATTCTAATTATCCCCTTAATTGAGCTGATAAAACCAGGGGTTCACTTACTTTTTCACATACCCTATTTCCATTACACGAGAGTAGATGTTAAAACTTCATGCTGATTTGAACTCGGCTCTCGCCTAGATAAGCACCAACTAAGACGTAGCTTTACAGTAAACTAATGTGATCCATCTGTGTCTCCATCCATTTGCGTTTCCTTCCATATGATGATGTAGGTATCCTTCTGCCTGGTGTTGATGGCTGAAGTGTAATGCTGGCTCCAGTGATCAGCTTATTTTTGCTTCCCTAGCGCATCAGCACACAGAACGGCTGAGATGTTGGCTGTGGGGATCAACCACAGTGCAGTCTCCGCAGCGCATCAGCATGACAACCGTCTGGATTGAGCCAAGTAGGGTACAACTCTGGGGTCTTCAAGTGGGCACCTTCCATTCTTGGTGTTACGTCGACTAGCCTACAACATCTCAAGAGGGCTCGACTGTGATGCTGGCGTCCCAGCATCACCCCCCTCCGTCCCCCACTCCAACTCAACGCTCAGTTTACTTACCCGTATCTCAGCGTTTCTTTCTTTCTATTGTGCTTGAGATCCCCAACCAGAATCTTTCCGTCTCAACCACAGCCAGTTGCTGCTCTTCTCTGCTGCTTCAGATAAGTTCTTCACTGTGCAACGCAACTCTTGGCCACTGAATCCGATGTCTCTGAGAAACCGGGTTGTAGAGTGTGCCACAAATCCTCGACAACCCACCTCCACTGGGTAAACCCGGACTCTCCATCCTCGCTGTTCCGCTTCAGCGGCTAGTTGAGCATACCAAGGTTTTTTCCTCTCATACGCCTCATCCACAGCATCCTCCCATGGCGCTGTTAACTCTACCTGGTGAACAAGGCATGCTGATCCAGACCACAAGACAATATCTGGTCGAAGGTTAGTGGTGGCAATCTCAGGTGGAAAAACAAGCCGTTGACCAACATCTGCCAGCATTTTCCAGTCTCTAGCAGCTTCCAGTTGTCCTGGGCGAGGATTGGTTTCTTGGTGGTTGTGTAATGTTTTTGATGGAACTGGTGGCAACTTATTGGTCATGTTATGCTTGTCTTCCAATGCTCAGGCCAAACATCGCAGCACCTGGTCATGGCGCCAGGTAAACCATCCTTGGCTAAGAGCCACCTTACATCCTGTCAAAATGTGCCTTAATGTTGCAGGTGATGAACAAAAAGGACATGAGGGATCCTCTCTTACCCAGAGGTTTAGGTTCTGTGGTGATGGGAGAACGTCATATGTTGACCTAATGAGGAAACTGATCCTGCTGTGTTCCATTGTCCATAGGTCTTGCCAGCCAATCTTGCATTGTTCCACACTCTCCCATCTAATCCATTCTCCCTGCTTGGCCTGGGAAATGGCCTTTACGCACCGCATCCTCTCTGCCTGCTTTTGCACCTCGTTGACTACCAGCTTCCTCTGTTGAGCTGGGGCTGCCTTGTGCTATGTAGGAGGAGCTGCACTGAGACCGACCCCCTCTTCCATGTTGAACTTACCCCATGATATGACCGATTTCAAATGGCAGCCTTTGCTTCTTCCACAGATTTCTTTGCCGCCCACTTTCTTCCAGTTTTCAACACAGGTGCTGCCTCCCTTACGCATTTGTCGCGTGACTCTACTAATGTAATTTCCAGTCGGACCTTGGTGCACTTAAACTCCTCGGTTAGAGTGGAGACTGGTAGCTGCAGTATTCCTTTACCATAAAGTCCCATTCTGCTGAGGCAGCGTGGAACTCAACCATTTCCTGATGTATGAACTGATTAAAGCTTCAAGCTTCTCTACTGTTGTCAAAGAAACCTTGTACACAGTCAGTGGCTACACCAGCCTCTGCAGTAGACCAAACTGAAAGCACCAGAGTTTTAGTTTGCCTGGTAAAGCGCTGCTTTCTATGCTCTTTAACCCATCCACTGCTTGTTGTCTAACTTCTCCCACACAAACTATGTCCTTTAGATCCCCGTCATACCATCTCCCAAGACTTTTCACTGGCTTCTCAGACACTGTTGGTATTGCCTCAACATTAATGTAGAACATTTTATCTACTACTTTACCTTTTTAATTATAGAGATGCTCCTTGATTTAGTGGGCTTGAATTGCATTCGTGCCCATTCAATGTTATTGGTTAATTTGCCCAATAACCGATTAGTGCAGGCTACTGTTGTAGTCATGGTTTTCATGTCATCCATGTATGCTCAGAATAGAAAATAGGAGACACTTTTTTACACAGAGAATTGTGAGGGTCTGGAACCAACTTCCCAGTAATGTTGTTGAAGCTGACACCCTGGGATCCTTCAAGAAGCTGCTTGATCTGATTCTGGGATCAATAAGCTACTAACAACCAAACGAGCAAGATGGGCTGAAATGGCCTCCTCTCGTTTGCAACCTTTCTTAAGTTCTTATAAATTGACATAACTTGTCCATCCCCCACAGTCAAAGAAATGTTATACTAGCCTGTCGCCATTATTGTTTTAAGCAACTACCTCTTCAGAGTGTTCGCTTCAGTTAGCAAATTTTGAGGAGAACAGACCACCAACAGAAAAAAGTTTAAAACTGTTTGCAAACGTCCTCCTAGTTGAATCCACCACTGGCTTTCGGTAATTTGTTATTGCCACATGCCTTTGAGTGATAAATAATAAACAGCATTTACATGCCATGTCTATACATTGGTATCATCATCAGGTGGCACGTCAATGTAAGATCTGTAGCCATAGTGTGGCACATCAGCATTCTTCTAATATGTACAGCAGCTGTACTCATGTTATTGTTCCAGCTGCTGCAGCCGTATTAATAAAATACTTCCTATCCTTCCAGGACAAGAATGATGCAATTTTGAGTCATTAACACATCAACAGAAAAATAGAATTCTTCTAATATGTATAGCAGCCGTTCACATAGCAACTGCCTATTTTTAAAAGCATATTTCATTTTAAGTAAAATAGCACATCGAAAACTTAAATAACAAAAGAGTTTCTTAATTTAAGGTACGTCACAAATACAATTTTTTTATGACGTGCACAGTTTGTCAAGATTTTTAGATATACTTAAATTAAAGTAATGCACTTAAATTTGTGTGCCAAGTGTTAAACATTAACCTCAATAAAATAACTTTTCATAATAAAGATAAACTTGAACAAATGTTTCAGTGCCTGTTGGTAGCAAGTATTGGAGTCACCCAGATTTATTTTACAAGTTTGACACAGTGGCTCTCCAAACTCCTCTTCATCTACCGTCAGCTGACATGGGATCAGCTGATAGCCCAGCATGCCTTTCTTCTTAAAGGAGTACAGCCTATATACATGACATTACCCATCCAATATCTCAGAACAAAAAAGAATACTTTTTTTTTTGGGTAAAGTACACAAATAATCGTAGTATTTTTAAATAAGTAGCTGACGAAATATCGTTTCAAATGATGGATTGTGCCGGTCGCCAGCTTATTTTGAAAACCCTGAATCTAGCAGTTCTGCTTTCAAACCGCAGCCCAGGTAACGTCACCGTGTGCAAGTAGGACCACTATGTGTTACTGAGGTATTTAACCACTGTAATAAAGTAGCTGAATAATATGCTTTAGTATACAAAGAAGCACCCATTTGCACAATTGAAAGGATGTTGGGAAGATCCCTAAAAAAAAAAGTGTTTCTTGAATCTACCTCTTTCTCACATTCCTAGCTGCTACACTACCCTCAACCCAGCATCTCAACAGATCAGATCTATGCCTAAGATAACCACAGATGCCACATCTACTAGAATTCCTTTATACCTCTAAAATAAATTAAGTAATGTATTTTTATCCTGATCATAGGCTTAACATGTTTTGTTTGTGTTTATAAATATGCTTTTAGTCCCACATTGGCAGTATTCATTGGGAAAATCCCTAAACTCTAAGATCGGACCGATTTACACAAAGTACACCATACATAATATTTAGAATCCCTGCTATAGAATTTATAGTTGGTCTTTTCCGCAGATTAGAGGTTTTTAAGTACTGGAAATAAATGCAAGTGAGTGCCTCCAGTTGCCAAATGATAAATGAACAGTTTCTGTATGCATGTCATTATTTACATTAACAGGGTGAGTAAATGTGTAGATGTTGCAAATAAAAGGAGCTGCGATAAAGGACAGATAATAATCACACATCACTGTTCATTAAAAAGCTGTGTTCCAGTAGGTGCGCTGTAGCAATTTGTTAGATCTTAATTGATCACTGCCTGTGGGCAAATTAATGCACATAACCTAACAGGTGCCTTAATTCTTGAAAATATGTTCTAATTGTTTGTTTGTGGAACAAATGAATAAATATCTTGGGGGCATGGCCAGTGCTCAGGTGGTGTACATGGATAGATTAGTGATGCGATTGGGTATGACATTGTTATTTGTTATATTCCAATCCAACAACTGTCCACTGAAGTAGAACAAATAATAATTTGTGAAGCACAGTTTGTTGCATTGGCCTATCTGTTTCAGTTTCATTGGTGCTTTTTTTCCATTTTCATTTGCTTAACCATCCTCCAAAAAACAAATGTGTGGTAAAAAAAGGGGTGTGATTTGGTGAGTCTAAGAAAACACACCCCTAGTAATTGTCTGCATTTATATGTATGGGCATATAGGGCCTCATTTACAAAAGGACACTAAATGTAGCTGTAACGTGCACATTAAGTAGTGAGCCTAACATGCACCTTAAATCTAAATTTACTGCCTCATTTACTAGCAGGGAGCACATTAATTTACATGCAGACTGTTTGGCAAATTTACATACCATAGTGTGCACGCTACTTGTATTGTGAGCGATAATTTAATTTGCAGGATAATGTCCGAGACTTACCCGTGAACACTGTGATATATATATATAAAGCCCCAGCAGTCCAGGTGTATCTTTTGGTCAGTGGCTTATTGTGAAAGGTGGAGGTGGCTTACATTGACTGAAAATGAGCAACCAACAGGTGCAGCCCTCTGCAGGGGGCAGGCAATGGCAATGCAAACTAAAGCTACCCGCAGAGGAGTTAGAAATTCTAGTGTAGGAGGTTGTTTTAAATAATAATACCTTGTTTTGTCCAGCCTCTTCCAAAACTCCAGCTTCTAGAAAGCAGGCACTATGGGGTAGCCGTACATCACAAGGTCAATGCCCTGGGTCACAGCCAAAGAGACATAGAAATGTTAAAAAAAAAAAAAAATGGACTGAACCGAAAAGAAAAACCTAGAGAATATTGCTCAGAACCGGTTTGCGGCCAAATGCACAGGAAGAGGACGGTCCGGACAGGTGGAACTGAAAAGAAAAGAGAGAACATCTTCTCCCCAGAACAAGTAGAATGTGTGCAGGGTGTCATTGACACCACAAGACTGCAAGATGATTCTCAACCAGCCAAGTTACAAATAACACAAACCACTTCATTAACTTTATAAAGTGTATTTCATTAATTATGCAACATACAGTACAATAAAATTGTTTTTTTTTTTATCACAAATCGTTGTACAATCAAGAATAAGCCTAATCGAAAAGGGAAGTTTGTAACCTTCTTTTAAAGATCGCAAGACAACATCTTAAGGTAGAACTGTAATCTGATTTCAGAATTACGTGTTTTATTTAACCACTCTTATTATTTGTACCAATGCAATGAATTCTAAAGAAATGATAACATTTATTCATAAATATAACCTGTTATTTACAAGTAATTTTCACTGCTCTCTATATGAAAACTTTAATACAAGTTAAATGCTGAATTTCATTCTGCGTGTTCGATGTCGAACAGGAACAGGTTTTATCCATTTTGCGAAATAATTGTTAGTTTTTCAAACACAAAATTTCAGGTTTATAAAGCCAATCTCCTGTTTCAAATGCATCACTCATTCATTTTCTGTAGCTCTTCGGATCCTACCCATATTGCACCTGTATGCAAGTAATGCCTTCATGATGCCAGATAGATTTCAGTGGTTAAAGCCTGGTTTCCAAACATACTAGTTTATCGTTCTGTGGCAGGGAGTACCTTGTCGCTGGTTCAGCTGTGCTGCTGCTGTGGTAAACAGGAAGACTTGCCCAGAGCTGAGCTGATTGGGAGGTCCTGATTGGCTGGGGGGGGGGGGGTGGGGGGGGGTGTGCCCGGGGTGCTTACGTCTGTATAAGAAGGCAGCAGCACCAATGTCCAAGGCGACTGCAACGCCACAGCTACACAGGCGAGCAAAAGCTTCTTGGCATCTAGGTGAACAGCGTCCGCTCCATAAAAAGAACTACTACACAAAACTCTTCCGCTCCAAGACGGTGCTCATGAAGGCTTTTCCCAGCCGAGGCCGTTTGAAGAGGCCGGCGTCGCCGTGAGGATGCCAGGACTCCGGGAGCTCAGGAGTAGATCAGTTTAGGGGATTTAATCCCAAACGAAGTGCAGTGAGGGTTAGTAGTGTAGTAGGTTCCTGAAGCGGGATGTTCCTTTTAGTGGGACAAGCACTCTCCATTTGTGGACAAACTTAGCTTATTTAGCTTTGTTTTTGTTTTGTTTTCTTTATAAAATCCGGCGCTGGGATTACCATTGTTGGTACTCAGCGTCAGGCCTGTGTTTTATTAATTCTGCACGCCTGTGCGGCGTGTCAACATCCACTGCTTTGTGTCTGAATCCGTATTATTCAGTGACGACCCTTGTATGTAACATTGCACACTACGATTATTGCCCTTTAGTAAATACGGTTTGAATAAAGCTCATCTCATTATTAAGAGCGAGGTGCCTCATTTAAATACATTGTCATGCATAACCATACAAATCACATATGCATTCTGATTATCATAGTGTGGAACAATAAAATCAGTGTGCACCATAATATGCCTACTACTTTGAGAGATAATGAATTAATCTGCAATAGTAAATATGGAAATAATGAGCATGCACACTAATTGCAATTCTGGTACACCATAATATTTAGTGCACTTTTGTAAATGAGGCCCAAAGTCTGATACTATTCACCCTTTTGTATACTATATTACACTAAGATAGATTTGTGACCTTATATTGTATATGGGTAACCAGCATTAGGCCTGTTCTTTTTAATTTATATCAATAATAGGTTGAAACTTGTAAGAAGTAAATACATGTTTTGGCTAGTACCTTCAGTACACTGATGAAAGTAAGTTTTACCTTCTGTTTAAATAATAGACATGGTATCTTATGCCTAGAGCAAAGTTGCCAGAACAGAAAATTCTGTAGGACTAGCAACTCGTGCCCCTTAATTACTTGGACAACCAACTGTAATTCAAACTGGCACACAGGCAGGATTTAAAAACTCTACAGGAAACCGAGTACATCAGCCAGCACTGTATTTACATATGGTACTTCTTAATGAACAACTCCTTGCAGATTTGTTACCAATTTGATACTTGATTATGCAGGTAACAGTTTAATGGTTAGAGCTAAAAGTCTAATGGTGAAGAGATGATGGGTTTGAATCCCACCTTGGCCACTTACTCAGTGTGTGACTGTTGGCAGGTCTTCTGATTATCTCATGCCTCCCAGCTTTATATATTATGTGCAAGAAAGACCCCACAGGATATGTAGTGTTGCATCTCAGCAGCCCAAGCCAAGGTAAATCATTTATAATTAAAATAAATAAATGGGATAGTGACTATCCAATGCAGAGTAACCTTTGGTTTAGAAAAAAAAAAAACTCACTCGGTTACAATGTACTCATTTTGTGCAATTAGTAGGTTTTCACCTCCCTATAGTCCCTGGAGTATTGGCTGTATGCATTTCAAGTACTCACATACAGCTAAAATGAAAAAAATAAGTTTAATTGACAGCTCTTGGAAAGGGATTAAATAAGATTTTGAATGTAGTGGGCTTAAAAGTTGATTTGCTCAGTTGACAGACACTTGGCCTGTAGAAAAGCAAAACAAAATCAGAAACACCACACTATCCAATAATGTAGAGTGGGGGAAAAAATAGATCTCCATGGCAACAAAGCCGCTTTCTCTACGGTCTCCTAAGAAGTGCCCTAGAAGCAGATGTCTGAATTGAGGAGTTGTTTCTGACCCCCTTAACATAAACAAATAACTTCTAGGCAGGTGTTTGGAAATCCTATTAAGGGGCCCAGGCTTGCTGTCAGTCATGGAGACCAATGCCACAAAGGGGTTTTCAGGGTTTAACAGTGCTTTTTCCCTAGAAATAACTCTCCTGTATGTATCACATTCCCTGCAAGGGTTTCTTTGTGGTCTGTTTTTTCTTTCTTCTTGGCGATCTTTCACGCTTTCTTTCAAGTCAACACTTCATGCAAAGCAGCTCCCCCCTCTTTCCCTTACTACTGTGGAACCACCAAACCAGTCTGGTTCTGTTAGACCCTGCTCATAAGGGCTTGTGACTGGAATAAAAAGGGGCAGTGTTTGTGTTATCATGAGGTGTATACAGCTTGTGCCTTGTGTTAAGCACTGGTCTGTCTATATAGCATGCCAAAAAGGTGACATATTAATTGAAATGATTAATATTAGGTCAAAACAAATTACACTATAAAATTATAAAATACTGAACATTACTGGTGCAGCATAAAAGTAACTGTGCTGCCATGCACTTTTTGTGTGTGTTCATATTTCGTTGTTTTGAGGCTTGGTTATTATCCTTTGTAATTGCAAATGTAATCACAAAAAGCAGTGTGCCTTCTACCATCCAGAGATTTGTATTTGAAATGAATATATTTTGAGTAAGCCTGCATCCGTTACACACTGCTAATTCCATTTAAGAACTGGTTTAGCATCCAATCTTCATAGCAACCAGTTCAGAAAGCTTAAGCCTTTAATTGCTGAAAGATGATTCTGCCTTATCCATACGATTCAAAATACTACGCCACCCCACCCCCTCTTTTTTTTACTAGTGCTGATCTAGCTTGAATCACCCAATAACTTCTGTATACCATACCCCCCAAATTTAGCTTGCAGCAAGACCCTTCAAATTAAATTTTAAAATGAATCCATTTCACCAATGCTAACTGAATAGAGACCAGGCAAACACAATACAACCCCCACCTCCCTCCACACCACCACTGCGATCACCTTATTGTCCTTTATTTTCTCTCATATTTTTGTTGTCCTACTGATTTGCTCTTTGTTCTGAGGAACTGCATAGCAATGCTCCTTGATAAAGCTCCGGATAAATGGAGAACAAGGCTTCTGAAAGCCTCCCTTATCAAGCAGCATTTCTCGGACTATGGTCCCTGAGCTGCACTTCATAAAGCCAATAAAACTCACACTGGTGGTCTCCGGTTGCCCTAGCAACGGACCACAGGGCATGGCTTATGTGAAATACATGAACATCTGTGAATTAATCTTTTTAGTTTATTCTCTCCTTTTTTTTTTTTTCACTGCACTGATTTGGGACACTGGCTTCTGTCTGACATTGTGAGGAGGGATAAGCTGGAGAGTTCCCCTGGGCCCTGTCCTAAGTGGTTGGCGGAATGGAAAAGTGAAGTGAGATTTATCCAGGCAGGGCTTTCAGTGGTTGAGGGATTTAGCCAGACAGCACTCTCGGTGGGATGTTATTAGCTTACTTTCGTCTACAGCAGGGACATGAATAGAACATTTTCAAGTATATCTAGGCATTAGTGGAGGTTTTATTCGTCTGTCTGGCAAAAAATGAAGGAAAAATAGTGTGGATACATTTATAAATAATTGTTTTTGTCCCCCTGCCCCTTCTCAGCTGTCTCTGTCCATCCTTTCTTCTTGCATCCAGCGGTTTAGACTGTGTTTGAAAAACTGCATCTTTCTGTGGAGCCACTGCTTTTTTTCTTGTCTTTCATGTTTGTTGCCGTTTTTTATTGTATTTGTTGGTAAGCTCTGAGGTGTGCTACCTCTGGGGCTCCTTTTGTAAATTGTCTGTCAGTGGACTGCCCAGTTGAAATATCTTAACCCCTTCTTCCTCCTCCTCATCCACGACCTTTCAAACTGCTGGGAAGCAAGGCTACAGTGAAGAAATTTAGTGGTCTACATATCAATCTGCCATTGCAACTCCTGTAGGCTCTATGTGGCAGTCCCCAAAGATGGCTCCTGCTAGCTGTTTGCAGTTCTGCAGCTGTAAACATCTGTTGTGGGAGTTACTTGGGTTGCAGCGGTTTCTAGAGGGAGGAAATAAGTAAATAGATAATAAATAAAAACCTTTTTTTAAAAAACAAAGCATCCTCTTTAGTAATTCTTACAACCTCTGTCCTTTTTTTATGCACTTGGTGCGTTTCTAAAGTTGTTTAAAAATATATATATACACTACCGGTCAAAAGTTTTAGAACACCCCCATTTTTCCAGTTTTTATTGAAATTTAAGCAGTTCAAGTCCAGTGAATAACCTGAAATGGTACAAAGGTAAGCGGTAAACTGCCAGAGGTTAAAAAAAAAGTTTAGGTTACCAAAAACTGAAAAATAATGTACATTTCAGTGTTATACAAAAAGGCCTTTTTCAGGGAACAAGTAATGGGTTAACAACTTACAGCTGTTCTGCAGCAATGGAAGTAAATTAAGCCTTGAAAGTTGATGCTAACAATTCCTACAGGTGTCCCAACTTTTGTTGATTACTTACAAACCCTCTGTCTGTATAAAGCAGTGTTGAAACAGACTGTGTTACTACACCCTCTTAAGCATTATTTGGACAGTATTGTACTGCAGGAAGTAGTATATTGCTATCATAATGGCGAGAAAAAGGCAATTAACAAAGGAAGACAGACAGACCATTATAACCCTTAAAAGTGTAGGTCTTTCCTTTAGAGAAATTGCAAAGAAAGCCAAGGTGTCAGTGAGTACAGTTTCCGACACCATCAAAAGGCACTTGGAAACTGGAGGAAACTCTGACAGGAAGAGGTCTGGCAGACCCAAAGCCACAACAGAATCAGAAGACAAGTTTCTGAGAGTCAACAGCTTGCGTGATAGGCGGCTCACAGGACAACAGCTTCAAGCACAGCTTAACACTGGTCGAAGTAAGCAAGTCTCAGTTTCAACTGTGAAGAGAAACGAGCTGCAGGTTTGACAGGTCGAGTGGCAGTAAGAAAGCCATTGCTAAGATGGCAAAATAAGAAAAAAAGAGGCTTGCCTGGGCACTGCCAGTGGACTACTGAAGACTGGAAGAAGGTCTTATGGACCGATGAATCAAAATTTGAAATCTTCGGTTCATCACACAGGGTTTTTGTACGCCGTCGAGTATGCGAAAGGATGGTTCCTCGGTGTGTGACACCAACTGTCAAACATGGAGGAGGAAGCGTGATGGTGGCACCCTGAGCCAAAACGGCTACCACAGCATTTTGCAGCGCCATGTAATGCCCTCTGGTATACGCCTAGTTGGTCAGGGGTTCATCCTACAGCAAGATAATGACCCAAAACATACTTCCAGGCTATGTCAGAACTACCTTAGAAGAAAAGAACAAGACGGTAGGCTTCAAATCATGGAATGGCCAGCACACAGTCTCCAGACTTAAACCCCATCGAGCTGGTTTGGGATGAACTGGACAGAAGGGTGAAAGCAAAGCAACCTACAAGTGCAACACATTTGTGGGAACTTCTGCAACAGTGTTGGGAAGAACTTTCCGAACAATATTTGATTTCCATTGTAGAAAGAATGCCACGAGTGTGTTCGGCTGTTGTATCTGCAAAAGGTGGCTACTTTGATGAGTCAAAAATTTAGATTAAATTTTGTTAAACAAAACGATTCCATGATTTCTTTTTTATCTCCAATTGTTTATTTGTTCAATGCTTTAATTTCAGAGTACATTGAGACATTAAACTGCGTAAATTTCAATAAAAACTGAAAAAATTGAGGTGTTCTAAAACTTTTGACCGGTAGTGTGTATGTGTCTATATATATATAGTGAAACGATCGCTGCCACACGGGTTCGTTGCCCCTTTAAATATACAACCCAACACACTGGAATGGATTTTTATGCGCTGACGCGCTATTTTTAATTCACACAAAATAAAACAAACACGAAATAAACACCTAACTCCGATTTTGGAGCGCTGACTACACACGTTATTCCCTGTAACTCGCAGGACGGCTAAGTCGTTTCCCCGCGAAACACAATAAACAAAAACCTCACAGGTTTAATACAGCACACTCTTTACCTCCCGCCTGCCAGGAAGCAGAGCACCTCTTCTGCCTCCTTCTCTTCCGCAGCCCTGAGCAAACTAACTGCTTATCTTTTATACCCTGCACCTGGCTCTAATTTAATAATAAGCACCAGGTGCAGGGGATAATTAAGCAATAAAACAATTCACCAATTAAACAGACCTATTAAACATTTTACGCAGGGAGGAATTAACCCCCTCCCTGCTGTCTTACAATATATATATATATATATATATATATATATATATATATATATATATATATATATATATATATATATATATACACACAGTACTGTGCAAAAGTTTTAGGCAGGTGTGAAAAAATGCTGTAAAGTAAGAATGCTTTCAAAAATAGACATGTTAATAGATTATATTTATCAATGAACTAAATGCAAAGTGAGTGAACAGAAGAAAGATCTAAATCAAATCCATATTTGGTGTGACCACCCTTTGCCGTCAAAACAGCATCAAGCATCAATTCTTCTAGGTACACTTGCACACAGTTTTTGAAGGAACTCGGCAGGTAGGTTGGCCCAAACATCTTGGAGAACTAACCACAGTTCTTCTGTGGATTTAGGCAGCCTCAGTTGCTTCTCTCTCTTCATGTAATCCCAGACAGACTCGATGATGTTGAGATCAGGGCTCTGTGGGGGCCATACCATCACTTCCAGGACTCCTTGTTCTTCTTTACACTGAAGATAGTTCTTAATGACTTTCGCTATATGTCTGGGGTCGTTGTCATGCTGCAGAATAAATTTGGGGCCAATCAGATGCCTCCCTGATGGTATTGCATGATGGATAAGTATCTGCCTGTACTTCTCAGCATTGAGGAGACCATTAATTCTGACCAAATCCCCAACTCCATTTGCAGAAATGCAGCCCCAAACTTGCAAGGAACCTCCCCCATGCTTCACTGTTGCCTGCAGACACTCATTCGTGTACGCTCTCAAGCCCTTCGGCGAACAAACTGCCTTCTGCTACAGCCAAATATTTCAAATTTTGACTCATCAGTCCAGAGCACCTGCTGCCATTTTTCTGCACCCCAGTTCCTGTGTTTTCGTGTATAGTTGAGTCGCTTGGCCTTGTTTCTACGTCAGAGGTACGGCTTTTTAGCCGCAAGTCTTCCATGAAGGCCACTTCTGACCATACTTGTCCGGACAGTAGATGGGTGTACCAGGGTCCCACTGTTTTCTGCCAGTTCTGAGCTGATGGCACTGCTGGACATCTTCCGATTGCGAAGGGAAGTAAGCATGATGTGTCTTTCATCTGCTGCAGTAAGTTTCCTTGGCCGACCACTGCGTCTCACGGTCCTCAACGTTGCCCGTTTCTTTGTGCTTCTTCAAAGAGCTTGGACAGCACATCTGGAAACCCCTGTCTGCCTTGAAATTTCTGCCTGGGAGAGACCTTGCTGATGCAGTATAACTACCTTGTGTCTTGTTGCTGTGCTCAGTCTTGCCATGGTGTATGACTTTTGACAGTAAACTGTCTTCAGCAACCTCACCTTGTTAGCTGAGTTTGGCTGTTCCTCACCCAGTTTTATTCCTCCTACACAGCTGTTTCTGTTTCAGTTAATGATAGTGTTTCAACCTACATATTGAATTGATGATCATTAGCACCTGTTTGGTATAATTGTTTAATCATACACCTGACTATATGCCTACAAAATCCCTGACTTTGTGCAAGTGTACCTAGAAGAATTGATGCTGTTTTGAAGGCAAAGGGTTGTCACACCAAATATGGATTTGATTTAGATTTTCTTCTGTTCACTCACTTTGCATTTAGTTAATTGATAAATATAATCTATTAACATGTCTATTTTTGAAAGCATTCTTAATTTACAACATTTTTTTTTACACCTGCCTAAAACTTTTGCACAGTACTGTATATATATATATATATATATATATATATATATATATATATATATATATATATATATAATATAAGCATATCACAAGGGGGCTGTGTGCCAAAGTAGCAATTTCAGAAGGAGGAGGATGATGAATGAGGTAGTTTGGCACCGTGCTTCATGAGAGTTGACCTGACAGTGCAGGGCAGATTGGGATACATTAAAGTAGAAAGGGGAGGACAAGCAAAGTTTCAGTCTGCATCAAGCGATACTACAGTCATACTTATGAAGTAGTTGTAGAATGCGAGTCAGTCGCCACCATGCTGTGTGAATGTTAAGGAGTACGTGACAGCTGATGAACAAACTGAGGGTTTAGACCAACAGCCTTCAGTGCTGAATCCCCTTGCCACTGAGCTGCAAGCTACAGTAACCTTTGACAGTAGCTGTCTGACTCACTGCTGGACCTGTAGCTGTCTTGTCAGGTAGCTAGGCTATAGCTACAAAATATTTGTTCCTTTCAAGTATGAAATGTAATCATTACTGTATAGGTATTTACCTCCTAAAGACCTGAAACCTGAATATTGTATACTAAAGATGCTCCGGAAGCCTGTGACACAGTCGTGGCATTGCCCCCGAGGGCACAAAGGCACTGCGATCACAGATCTCGGTGCCATTTTTCCTTTCAAGACTGATCTGATCAGAGAGCCTTGTTCCGATAAGTACATTGTTGCTTCTATCCTGTATATTTTTTGCATTCATCGCGTTTTTTAATTTTAATATTTAACTAATCGCTGTGATAATTTTTACTACGGGTTTTAATATTATCATTTTCTTTTACTCGATTAATCACCCCATCTGGACGATTGATTAATTGATTAATCACACCCGTTTGCTATAATATGCAATTGTAGTGAAAGACAACTAAAAGTAACACTTGGTATTAATGCTTTTGCAAGCATTTATTAATGACACCTAACGTTTTGTAGGCAACTTTAATATAATAATTTGACAATAAATGAACATGTTTACTTGCATGTAATCGGAAGTTAGCCAAAGCAAGTCTTTTAATATAATACATAAATACTGTGCCATGCATTAGTGTAAATTGGCAGCTGTATTACAACCAATACTGTGTTATGTTGGGTCATTTTTCATATAAACTTTAACAGGTAATTTATTGAATTGAGTGCTGTTTTATTTTAGTTTAATTTAGTTAGCTGAATATACCATAAAGTTAGACTTAGACTTAGACTTAGGCTATAGCTGTAAATGTACTGTTATGGTACAGATTTCAACTAATAGAATACATTGTTTAAAAGAGAAATCAACTACACAGCAGTACTCACACACATTTGGTCACCATTACAACTGTTGCATGAAACTGGGGTTACCGTATTCTAAAACAGCACCTCTCTGCACTTGAGCCCTTGTCAACTGATATCCCATCATGACTTTCTTCTTAAAGGCATACAGTCTCTATACATGAACCCCCAATATCTCCGACAAGCACCAGGGTACATATTGTTACGATCTCACAACAAAAGAAATATGTTTCGTTTATTTTTTGCTTTTTTGGGGCGGCGGTTGATAATTCAATGAGCCCCCAAATATGAGGACTGAGAACTGAGGACTGAGGACTGAGGACTGAGAATTAAAGGGTACATCAGAACTACTTGAAAAATAAAACATAACCTATCCCACCTTGCTGTTCTGAATGTATTTGGTCATTGTATAATAATCCATATGCGTCCAAACATTTGCATAATGCCGCACTGCCAATGTCCAAAATCATTCTTCTGGAGCATCTCTGAGTGAAAAAACATGACTTCCGCATGTACTGTCAGGTATACCGGCGCATGCCCAATGAAGCGCTGTGTAAGCTATATTACCTCTGTGTAAAAAACACACTAGTCTGTGTGACAAACATGGTCCGTCTAATTTTCCATGAGGAAGGAACTTGTACCTGCTTTCGTTTTGTATTATGTATTATTATGGTTAATGTTGCATTCAATAATGTAAGTGGTTGCGGGAAAAAGAAAACCAAGACGGAGTTGTTCTCATTTCCAACTAATGAAGGAACCTACCCACATTTATAGCTACACTGTGTTATTTCAATACACATCCCCAAAGTCTTAGATATAGCTCCAGCTGATTCGGAATGTTTGCAGAATGGGCACGTATCAAATAAACTAGCAAATGAGATGCAGAAACAATGCATTTCCTTTCGGAATGAGGTCTTTGAGGATGATCCGACCTAAAAAAATAAATGTTGTATTTGGTTTTCATTTGCATTTCCTGACACAACACATGCACAGTCTTCTACACACCACTGAGTGGGAAAGTCGAATTCAGCCACAAATTCTCTATGAGTTTCTTAACAATCTGATGTTGAAATATTGTTTGGCATTATTTTGGATGTTCCCTGTGTACAGTCACACTGTGTTGATGAGGAAAATTAGAATTGAAACTGTTAACTGCTTTTGGGCTTGATGGCAGGGTTTCCCAAACCCTTCCATTGGGTCTCCTGTGCAAGCGCCCTCTGCAGGCCTGGTTCAAAGGCAGGGTTTTCATCCCTGGTTGAACCGCGACTGCCTGTGGACAGTGTCTCATCACTGTCTAAAGACACTCTCTTGGTGGAAACAGCCGGCACATCGTTGTAGCGCTGGGTAATAACACCAAAAGAGAGGTTGTCACCACGGACGCGTCCAGCCTGGGATGAGTTGCGCAATGTGTGTGGAACCCCCCTTGGCAGGGTCCCCACATCAGTGTTTTGGAACTGCAGGCTGTTTACCTGGCCTTGCAGAATTTTTTGCAGGAAGTTCAAGGGAGACAGGTGCTTGTCCGTACAGACAACACAACAGTGGCCTCATGTCTCCCAGTCTCCATCTTGTAGCATGCAAGCTTTTGCTCTGGGCACACGAGAACCTCCTCCCACTGCGGGCAGTGCATAAAAACATAAGAACATAAAAATTTAACAAACAAGAGGAGGCCATTCAGCCCATCTTGCTCGTTTTGGTTGTTAGTAGCTTATTGATCCTAGAATCTCATCAAGCAGCTTCTTAAAGAATCCCAGGGTGTCAGCCTGGGTTCCTTCAAGAAGCATCTGCCCTAGCTGTTTTTCATACATCTACCCGGGGTGACAAACAGGGTGGCGGACCTCCTCCTCAAGGAGAGTCATTAGCAGCTTAGAGTAGAGGCTTCACCCCAAGGTTGTGAGCTTCATTTGAGAGAGGTTTGGTACACTTGAGACAGGAAGGCAGGATAAATCCACTCCTGCTGGGTCGAAGTAAAAATTAAAGTCAAACTTTAAGTAAAATCAAACATTGCAGCAAAATAATAAAGGGATTTGATTGTGCTAATTAGTGGTAATAAAACATGGTTATTACCACTTTAAACAATATGAATAAAGTAGGTAGTTTGCTTTCAATATAACAAAGCACACTTTTAATTGACAGGCAACTAGATTAAGTGAATTAAGTGTGAGCCAAATTACTTTTCCACTCATAATTTTCCACTCATAAAATCTAGCTGATGATTCCTATGGATTATAGCATTCTAATGTAAAAAGCACAAGGCCGCTACACAACAGACTCAAGGCAATTTTTCATTGGGCGACAAGATACTTTTGTGGTGACATGACAGATTTGAAAACTGCCAGATCAATAAAACTATTAAATTGCTATTGACAAAACTATGATCAAGACTGGTACATATTCGTCAACATGATGTGGAAATGGAGTGTCTGACGGTATTTCAACATGTATGCAAATAAATCATACATCCCAGGCATATCCAGTTCCTTCTTTTTAATTGCGATGATCTTTGTCATAAAGCCCTAGGTATTTTTTCACGGCAAGTATTATTTTTTCCTCCATTTTGGATACGGCTTCACCCTGGTGGACCACATGCATTGAAACTATTCTCCAATTGCTCAATTACCTAGTTGTCCTCGACAAAATCGCAAAAAACAGGATTCAATACTGTTTATTTCATGCTGCCCTGTTGTGGGAAAGATACTTATCAAAGTATACGTTCTATTAATTTAGTTGCATTGCTGCACATTTTTGCTTGTCGCATCACATCTGGTGTTAAGTGGCCATTTCAGATGCATGTAATACACTTTAATAATATTCTGTAAAGCGCCAAGTTCAGCCAGTCAGCAGTGTTTCATCATTCATTTTCAGATTTTATTCTATTTTAGGAGCTCATTCATTTCTTAAATCTACTTCAAATATACAGCAAAACCTTATTTTAAATATGTTGTATGTAATTCCTTTCCTAGTTGTACTGCCTGCTTCTTAGCAACACCTACTGGTAGAGGCTGGACTGGAAAAAGCTCCAAACTTAGCCAAGGCTACTGCCAGCCTGTCTAGAACTCATGGTGTTCGAGTGTAGAGGGTTGGCACATAAACACAGTGAATTGTCACCCTGCCAACTATTTTTACAGTTCTTTCTTAATCCATTGTATTTTCTTCCCACCAGTGCAGAGGCATTCACTTACCACCCCAACCTGTCTCCTCTATCTTTCACATCTTTCATTTTGGCGATAGGCCTGCATTAACCTCTAGCAGCCACCCAGCGCACCCTTGTAAATAGAAACATTTAAGAATGGCTGCCAGTGTATGGTTCACAGGACGTCAACCCAAAACCAACACACACTCCCTCTGTGCTTCAGTTATCCTGCAAATGTGTTGAAACAATAGCATTTCCTACTCCAGAGGGTTTACAGTGACAGTATTGACCCCCACAGCTATTGGGTTTCACTGCCTTTGTTGACTGTGCTGTCAGTGAAAACAGTCTGAACATGGATTGAGCAGCTGGGTGGATAATTGTGGGGGATTTAGCTTTGGTGCTATTAGACCCACTGTTTGTACTGTTTGTTTGCTCTTCCTTTAGTCGGGTTGTTGACAGAGGCATTAGATACAAATGGGAACAAACAAAAGATAAAGAGATAACAGGAGTGCTTGACAATAATAGTGATTTCTATTGAGGGGAAAGGAGGACACACAAATAGGTAATTGTGGAGCCCTAGCTTGTTTGAAATGTAGGAGAAGTACTCCTCCATAACTTGTTTCTGTGTTTGATTGGCTATAGAAGAAGACGATTGTAAAGACAATAGTAGAGAACAGTAAGACAATACCAGCAGCACACATTTTAAGTGCTATAGATTATGTTGCATTTATATCCTTTGGTACAGCAAATCTGAAGGCAGGGGAGGGGGGGATCTTGTGTAAACGAGATGTGATTAAACAGTTGTATACATATTTATTTTATGTTTCTTGTACTAGCAAAGCAATACCAACATACACTTGAGTGTGAAGTGTTGTGTTCCTGCTAACATGCAATGCAATGTGATCCTCCTAGTATATAAAACAGATTTGTGGAGGTATTCTGTTGTAACAAGGCATTTGTTTTTTGAAGAACTTTTGGCAAATTTTCATATATTCTCCTCAAAAAGGTATGCTGTATCATTTATTTTCTTTTCAATCTTGTAATTATGAAAACAAAAATGCCTTGCTCAATCAAGTATTTTAAAGAGAGAATTGTCAAGAGAGAATTAAAAATGATATAAATTAATACTTTTATTCCCCCCCCCCCTTCTGAAAATATATGAAATCCACAGTTGTTTCTCTCTGTCCTGGTGGTAATAACTAACCCGGTAAGTTTTTCTACCCTGGCCATCAAACATTTCTGGGGGTGGTGTGGCTATAGTATGGTGCAGAATCCAGGCTGTACTAGAAAGCAGCCTTTTATGGCAGTAGTCCTTGGCTATTAAGAATAAATGAGATTCCTGTTCCTCCCCTTGGGGTGTTCAGGCTGAGTGAAGCCTAGTAATTGTTTTCAATCGCTGTCTGCAAAAAAGAGGCAGGTCACAGATACTGCAAGAAAAATGTTCCCATGTGTTTGTGACCTACATTTTTAAAGAAAAAATGGCATCCATGTGATTGGAACACAGTGTGTGCGGAGCGTTTTCCACTGTGTGGCTTTATTGTCTTAGGAGCTATTTCCCCAGGGGTTGTCTGTCTCCCAGAGCTAACCATTTTGTAGCCCGTAGTTACTTGAGTAATACCTGGACTGCTTCTGCAGTTTGATTTCTTTTCACCATCATTCTATCAGTGGGTTGTTTTTGAACTGTAGCCTGTTTTCATTGCTTTACTGTTAAGTTGATAAATGAGATTTCGAAGTTGAATCTCTGTGGAGGATGTTTCAAATTCAAGTCCATCAGAATTTGGTGAAATTAATATACACTGGTAAATATACAGAAAGATAGAAGTTAGAATTGTACTGTCTAAAGCTGACCCCTTTTGGACTACTGGAACATAAGTATTGGCTAAAAAAAAACCTTTATAGCTTATGCTTCTCATTTTGTTGTATACACATCATAAATATGAGTTGAAACTGAAACATGGCTGCTCTCCCTGGCCAGAACATGTTGCTGTGTTTAGAGTTGAAGTGGGAGCTACCAAGCTACTGTTACACTGCAAGACTGCTGAATTCAGCACAGATTGAGAAAGAAGGTAGAAAGGCTATTTTATTTTAAACATAAAGAAAGCATTGTCTCCCTGAATTTGTTATAAGCCTAAACTTTAGTTTCTAACAGACTAGGCAGTATTTGACATTTTTTGTAAAATATGTTTTACTGAGTGTATTGTTACTGCATTGTACAAGGAATATATTTAATAATAAAAGTGATTTTTATATATACACATATGTTCTACTACAGTCTTGATCATAAGATGAAAACCAGAAAAAATACTTCCAATGTCTGGAGTCGCCTTATCATCCAGAAGCAAATTTGGAAGCACAAGGAAAGAAAGCAGAGCAGAATTTAATGAAAGATCCAAAGTTGACAGCAAACAAGTGTACACTCCACAAAACAAAAATAAAGCTACGGAGTGCAAATGAGTCCAGGTCTAAAGTAGTAGATATCATTTTAAATCTTCCTACTTGTTGATTTCTGCATATCCTTTTTTGTTCACCATTTAATGGCATTTCTAAAGTACACATTGTCTGCTAGTTTCAGTAAAATGTATAGTTTTATTAATATTGGTAACATAATTTCAGCAATCTGTTATTAGCTTTTCTGTTATCAGTATCTATGTCGGTTTCGGCAAAATCAATATCAGTCAACCTCTAATGTAATTGCAAGGCCCTTTATTTATTATTATTTGTTTATTTAGCAGATGCCTTTATCCAAGGCGACTTACAGAGGCTGGGGTGTGTGAACTATCCATCAGCTGCAGTCACTTACAACTACGTCTCACCCGAAAGACGGAGCACAAGGAGGTTAAGTGACTTGCTCAGGGTCACACAATGAGTCAGTAGCTGAGGTGGGATTTGAACCGGGGACTTCCTGGTTACAAGCCCTTTTCTTTAACCACTGGACCACACAGCCTTAGAAGTCTTTAGTTCTTTACTATCACGACCTTCCTCTGTAAAGATGTATTTGAACTTGCCATTTCACTCCTGTACGCAATTAGTTACTTGTCCTCTAAAAAGCAGTGCAAAAGCCAATTGTATTGGAAACTAAAACATTTTTAGTTAACATTTTAAACAAGGAAAGGTGTGGTATGGCATACTGCTACTGTAAAAGGTTGTAAACGGGGAAAAAAATAATTAGAGTAATTTTAGTATTTCCCATTTGGAATATGTATTGCATTCTTTTGCTTTGGCAGATATCCAGAAAAACAGTAGTCAAGCAGCACCTGAGTCTGTCATTTATGTAATTCAATTAACTTAGATTCATGTTAAATGAAAGACTTACATAGGGGTTTAATGTATGGGCTTATTACTTTGTTGAAGGTTAATGGGTACATATATTGTGAGTGATCTGAATGTACTACTTTTTGGTTTAGCTTGACAGAACACCAGCATATTTATGTGCTGAAAAATAGCTGCTTGTTTTTGCTTCACAATGTTTGTTAAATTTGGGCTAATTGTATTGTTTTACATGTGGCTGTCTGAGTCTCTACTGTGGGCATTTAAAAAAGCCACTGTTTTAAAATAACAAAACATCTATAATACTGTTTCAAAACACAAACCTTCAGGCATGCTCATGGCCAACTCAGCTGGATAACTGCCATGTGCCTTTTGATCATGCTCTGTGTTGTCTTCCTGTTCCAACTCTGGTAGCAGTGGGAGGCAGTACAAACCTGAGAAAGCACAAATAGAAAAAGCTGAAAAAAACTTAGAATCATTCCTTCAAAGTTACATCTTAGTTGAGCTCCATTATCTGTAAAATAGTTTTCATTCAATATGGAAGGTTTTTTTCTCCTTTTTTTCCCCCCTCACCATAATTGTTTGTACATCACATGTTAATTGGAGTTCTTGTATGAATCTGGACCAATGTGGTAAAAAGGACAAGTCTTTACTGTTCTACCTTCAACTGCACAATAGTTGGAGTGAAGTGAATGTGATTGTGAACTTCAGGAGTAAGTAAATGGGTTATAAAACCTTCAGGGCATCTAAGCTAGGTGTTGTGAATGGTTACAATATATTTTTTGTAGGGGCAGGGGGAGCTTGTTTTGGATCGAGTCATAGGAGTGAGACCTAGCACTGTTTAACTGCGAGACCCAGTAGAGTTCATATAGAAAAATGTATTGGGCCAGAGACTGTGTGTAAGCACTGGAGACAATACATGGAAAATGTGAAGCTTTTCTTAACCCTGTTGCTGCCTAGACAGGTCAAGAAACCCCACATCGGGAATATTTCAAACACAACAAAAGTCTGTTAAAGGACTTATTTACATTTTCAAGCATTCCACAATTGGAATTGACTGCCCTGAAAATGCAATTCCACCAGGCAAAAAAAAGCCTTTTTGGGGGGGATAATCCTTAATAGATCAGAAATCTTTAAAGGTCCCAAAATGAAATTCTATCCAGAGTTGAAACATGTAGCACACGTAACATGTAGCACATGTAACGTTATGTGTGTTGCAGTTTTTGTGGCTGCTTCTAAAATGTGAATGTGTTAAGTATTTTAGTTTACTTGTTTGTAACCTTGTAGTACATTTTAAATTCTAAATAGTTTTGAACAGTTACCATTTTGTTATGTGTGTTACACTGGCTGCCACATATTTTGAGTGAGGCTTCTGAGTAAGCAGTAATTGATATAATAGAGAGTTTTGCTGAAAGTACTTTTGAAAGCAAATGTTCTTTTACAAATTTTTCTGATGCAGCAAAGCATCCCCAAACCATGACACTACCACCACCATGCTTGACTATTGGCATGAGGTTCTTACTGTGGAATGCAGTGTTTGGTTTTTGCCAGACATAACGGGGCCCATGTCGGCCAAAAAGTTCCACTTTTGACTCATCTGTCCATAGAACATTGTTCCAGAACTCTTGAGGATCATCCAGGTGCTTTTTGGCAAACCTGAGACGAGCATTCATGTTCTTCTTAGTGAGCAATGGTTTCCGCCTTGCTACTCTGCCATGAATCCCATTTTTGCCCAGTGTTTAATGGTGAAGTCATGAACACTGACCTTAGCCGAGGCGAGAGAGGCCTGCAGATCCCTGGATATTGTTTTAGGGTTCTTTGTGACTTCCTGGACGATTTTATGCCTTGGTCTTGGAGAGATTTTGGCAAGACCGGCCACTCCTGGGAAGATTCACTACTGTCCCAAACTTTCTCCATTTGGACAATATGGCTCTGACTGTGGTTCAGAGGAGCCCCAGAGCCTTAGAAATGGCTTTGTTGGCTTTGTAACCCTTTCTAGAGTGATAGGCATCAACAACTTTTTTTCTGGAGGTCTTCAGGAATTTCTTTTGTTCGTGGCATGATGTGCCTCTAGAACCTGTGTGCTGACAACTTCACTCTGATGGTAAGGGGCAAAGTTAGTCAGATTTATATTGGGCAGGGCTGGCCCAAATCAGGCCTGGTTGTTAACCAAAGTACTCAAACAGCTGACTCTAATTATCCCTTTAATTGTCTTGAGTTAACTAGGGGAGGCAATAACTTTTTCACACCTGAAGATTGCATGTTTGATTACCTTGCACACCAAACAAATGAAAGAAGCACCAAACTTTGGTGTCATTTTTTCTCTCAGACTCCCTCTATATACTACTACAACCCACAAAATAATGTGACCAAATTCAATGTGAAAACTGTGCAAAAATGCAGAAAATCAGACAGAGGGCAAATACTTTTTTTACGGCACTGTACATATCTGTGAACATAAATTAAAAATGTTCTTATAATATGTCATTTGGATATTTTTGCTATAATAAAATGCCAGGTTCTTGTCAGTTTTATGTTTTACATTTGAGTGTCAGGACCACTAGCTATGGCATGGAACACAATATGGATTTCTAAAGCAAATAAGTACAGTTGTTTGAACTTGATACCTTTTTTCTTTTTGTGTTGCAGCATATTCTAACAGTCAGTGTTTTTGTAGGAAATGAAAAAGGTGATATAGTAATCAAAACCAGAGAGAAGTTGAATGATTTGTCTGTTGTTAAACTCCCCTAGACAAAGGGGAGAGTCCTTAGTAGACACAGTAAGATCATTGCCTAAAGGTAAATTGTATATCCACATGCTCACATGAACCAGTACTTATGTGTTCACATTTTAAACACCACTGTCCATTTGAGCTTTAGTTTTAGTCTATAACATGAGAACATTGCGGTCCAGTTCATGTCAGTGTGTATTTTAAGGATATTTGTAGTGTTTTATTGCTCCTTTTTTAATCCAGAAATGTTATAATTTAGTACTTATGAGGGATATTGAACAAATCTGCATACATAAGAAACCGCCTGAAAAATATCAGGTTTCTTGGAGCAAAGCCTAATTACAGACATTTTCCTTTTCAGAGCTCATCTGTGTCACCATCGGCTAGTTTCAGAGCAGCAGAGAAACACAGGAACTCGACGGATTACTCAATGGATAGCAAGAAACAGAAGACTGATGACAAAGATTTGGCAACCCGCTATGTAAGTGTCATGATAAATTTTATTTTATTTTTAGGGGGAAACCCAGACACTGTAATCGATGTGTCAAGTGTGGGGTTTTTTTTGGGGGGGGGTTGTAATGTTATATATATATAGAGAGAGAGAGAGATGAATAAAGATATAGATTTTTTTTTGTTAAATAGTTCTTGCTGTAGTAATCACAACGGCATTACTTGCTATGAGGCAGGGGGCGTTTGTGTGTGTGTTTGTCGATTAGTTGATAGACTGATTGACTCATTTTGTCTCTCAGGATAGCGATGGAGAGAAGAGTGATGACAACTTGGTGGTTGATGTTTCTAATGAGGTAGGTGCCCAGTCATCATTGGATCAGAACTCTGTACTTTACCCTTTTTCTAAAGCTTTCACAGAATAATGAGTAAACACAGTTGCACAAAAGGTTTGCCATGAAAAAGTTGTCTTGAGCTCATTTTGGGAAGGATGTGCCTCTCTTATAAAAATAAATAAATAAAAAAATATTGTTCAATTTCATGATATTTTCAGGACCCAGTTTCTCCTCGAGGAAGCCCAGCACATTCCCCAAGAGAGAATGGCCTGGATAAGCCACGCTTGATCAAGAAGGATGCTCCAATCAGCCCAGCCTCTCTCGCTTCCTCCAGCAGCACCCCATCTTCAAAGTCCAAAGAGCTTAACCTTGTGAGTATAGGCACAGATAGCTATTAGTATCTTAGTCATGTAGCACTGAGTCCATAACAATTCAAAAACCTGGGCTTGAGTCTTGTATCGACGCATTACATCCATCTATTTTCAGGGCTTTTAATTATAAAGGCTATATTTACGAAACTTTATGGACTGTTTTAAGAAATGCTTTGTTATAGACTTTTAAATATATATATATTAAATTTAAATTTTGATTAATTAATTTGTAGTTCATGGAATCTTTTTCAGCACTGTTGAACCTTGGAGACTCCTTTTTAATCGGCCCTTTTAAAGTTTTATGAATACAATATTTAATGGTAAACTGTAAAATTGTCAAATAAACCTTGGTAAACAAATCCACAGTAGTTTAATTGTATTTCTATGGATAAAGCATTGTTGAATAAATTGAGAAATTAAGTGACATAATCAACTCTGTTGATTTCAGTGTTTAGTTAATCCGCAGTTCGACCCAAGCAGATTATTTCACGGATACAACACTTTTCATATATTACCCCTTACATGGCTACTAACAAATCTTTATTTGTGATTAGTTTAAGATTTTTGTGTTCATTAGTTAAATTTATTTTAACTTTAAAAAACTGTTTTTAATACAGATGCAGTACACATCAAATATATGCATGGGAGTCTAGCTATTCTATTGCAAGATAAGTAAAGTTGACCTTTTTCTAGGGAGCTACCTTGTTAAACATACATATGTTAAGTCTCCGAAGAATTCCTTCAATGTGTGTTGGTATATACGTGCCCAATAGTAATTCTTTATAAAAACGTCACAATTCAATTGAGGCATAAGAAGGCAATATTAAACTTGACACAAACTTGGCATTGCTAATTTCTTATCTGTTGTATTCCCAGAATGAGAAATCTACTACTCCAGTGTCAAAATCCAGCACCCCAACTCCACGCTCAGATGCTCCCACTCCGGGCAGCAACGCCACTCCAGGACTGAGGGCTGTACCTGGCAAGCTACCAGGAGCTGACCCATTAGGTAAGAAAAACAGCTCAGGGATTGCTAAAGCTATTGGCAGCATGCTTTCCCTGTCTAGTGTTATGTAAACCAGCTTCCCTGGTGAACCTGTTGTACACAGATGAATTCAGTGAAATTTAATTAAAACAAGAAACTGCTGGGTATTGTATGTCTGCTCTCTGGCTTTGCAAGCTTGAATAATGGAGCCGCTTAGCTGTGTAAATGAACTGCGTGTTGCAGCAGTGAGATGTCTGCTGTGTTTTCTAGTAGGCATTAGGAAAGGGTTATCCAAAATAAAAGGCCCTTTTTTGATAAATAGGAATGAAAAGTCTGGTTCCTCAATTTATGGTGCATATTCATAACATGCAGCAGTAATGTGTCTTGTTATAAACTATATAGCCTGTTCAGTAACACCTGAATACTGTTTGCTGCCTCCTCTTGTAGAAAGCAATTGTTGGATTTTGGTTTTGTGCAGGAACAGTAGGTAGCAATAGGATGACTAATTGTAAGTGCAGTCATTGTTCAGCTTGGAATAGGGGTTGGAGAAGCTCCTGTGCTTTTTTTCTTTTTTATATTTGTCAAATATTTAACAACTTTTGGGAATATACACACTCTATGTGTTGCCCCTGAGGTTCTGAACAAAATCATGTTCTACAAGTTGTTTTGTCTGCTTTATTCAGTTTTGATTACCTAATACTGTGATGATGGCATAAACTGATATAACATAAATAAGGATAAATCCGCTCAGTTGTCTCTAAGCTTGTTGTTCGCCCCCGAAACTGCTCTGGAGAGGTGAACATCTGTTGTGTCTCTTTGGTGAGAATGAACTAGTCATCTCCTAAATGCTTACTTTGAGCATACAGTGAAAGTCCCTATTGATCTCGACGGTTGAAGGACATCAAACTTTCCATCCCAGTCCTTTTGATTACCTTTTTGTGGAACATTGCCAGAGGTGACTGTTGAAAACATCCCAGAAGACATTGATTTATTTATTAATGTATTTGTTGTGTATTTATACATTTAAAAAATAATAAAAAAAATAGTTTCTTGGCTTTTAAATCTGGCTGCTTCACCAGGTCAACAAACCGTGATACATTGACTAGGGTTCTACTACTTGAGATGTAATTAATTACTTGAGCAAAATGAGATTCTTAATTGAAAAGTAAATAAACCTGCTAATTGCACAAGGGATTTGGTGCCTTTACTTCATCTGATAATTTCCAATCTGAGTAGATGCTTTAGTGTGGAGTTATCTTCTCAGACAGTTGTTTGGGGGTAGCAGCAAATCTTTATTTTCCATAATGAAGAGCCAGTAGGGTCAGTTTCCTTACAGCTGAGATTAGGCAATGAAACCAATACTTGAAAAAAAAAAAAAATTAATAATGTTGGACTCCTTCCAGCTCCTGGTTTGCGGACCCCAATGGCAGTGCCATGCCCTTACCCGGCTCCTTTTGGCATTGTTCCTCATGCTGGCATGAACGGTGACCTGACCAGTCCGGGGACAGCCTATGCTGGCCTGCATAGCATTTCTCCACAGATGAGTGCTGCTGCCGCGGCCGCTGCTGCAGCTGCGGCCTACGGCCGATCACAGGTGGTAAGTACCCAAGAAACATGGGCTTGCTGGAACAGTTAAAGGAAGTACTAACCATGCCTGTTTTAAAATTAGTTTTCCCTCATTAGCACAACAGTCTCAAAAGTTCTTCAACTGAGTCAATGTGAAAATATAGTCTGAAATTGAAAAAGGTATTGTGAGAATGTAATACTAATGAGGAGAAAGTGTGTTTTAAAGCCCTCATTATTAGTTCCTTTACCCAGTTGAAATTGATTTTCAGCTTGCAGGTTGTAAAAACACTGGCCTACTGGAGTTCTACTACTTCTGAGGGAGTTTGTTACCTTTTTGCTGTACTCATTGCTGTATTTTAAATATGCAGGTGTAGACCAAACAGTTCTTTTTTTCATTACGTACAGTATGCTTTACCATCTGGAATCCAGCTCATTGGTCCTAACTTCATATCCTAGCATTATACAGAGAACCCAAGTAACCAGTAGTCTCATGAATGGAGAATAGTATGTAGAAAGTAAGCATGCCCCAATATGCACAACAAATGTTGTGTGACTTACAATAAAGGGCTCTGGCAATATAAGTTTATCAGATATAAGTAATTATATTTATTTGTTTTGGAAACTGCAGGTTAGCTTTGATCCACACCACCATATGCGAGTTCCTGGTATCCCTCCAAACCTGTCTGGCATTCCTGGAGGAAAACCGTATGTTTTATACTTTCCTTATTATTATTATTATTATTATTATTATTATTATTATTATTATTATTATTATGTAGTGTTTTTAACACTTTTAATATGTTACTTGGTAGATGTTGAGTGATTCCCATAATGTGATTCAACCTAACTCTGTCTTTATAACTGCTGTAAGAAGTTTGGTTCGACTAACAAATATCAGCTTTTGTATCTATTATGACTGTCTTGTCATTGTAATTTGAGGTATGATTGAAGGTTTGCAGTGTCAAACCATTGAACAAGGAGCTGTGGCCTCCAGCGAAGTCTGCTGATTTGAGCCAGGCTCCATGGCTATTATGTGATTTGGACAACAGACCATTTGGGACTGAACAGAATCAAACTTGTCGCTCTGCCTTTCTTGCTCTGTGGTCTTGACTTGAGCAGCCACGAACAGATACTCTAGTCTATGGCCTACAAGCTATACACCAGATTTATGAGATCAGTTCAACTTCTCTTAGCCAAAGTTTCAAGACCAAAGTAGATGATAGAATCATTTGCAAAACCCTTAAGTCAATAAACATTGTGGCACACAGGAAAAACTCACCTGTCTGCATATCTGCTTATGACTGTTATATAACAGAATACGCTTGTTATGATATTTATAATTTATATTTATATTTATAATTAATTTCACTTTGCATAAAGACTATGTAATGTAAAAAATAATATTTACAACCGGTATTCATTATACAGTCCAAAACTCATGATGCATCATCTGATATAAATATAGAAAATTGAGTGGATGATAACAATCATTTGATGCATTTGAGATCTGTGGAAATTGATTTTGTTTTCTAAGTTAAAACTTCTGACTGTGTGTGTTCAACTATCAAAGTATTATAAGTTGATTTTTATAGGTATTTTGTCCTAGATGAAGTTCTAGAACTTCAGTGTACTGAGGTACTAGCCAAAATGTTTGTCTAATTTCTTACTAATGCTTTTGGTTATATATACAGGGTGATTTGAAAGTAAGTTTACCACATCAATGATGTTGTGCGTTGATCTTACTTATATATATATATATATATATATATATATATATATATATATATATATATATATATATATATATATATATATATATAATTTATTTATTTATTTTTAAATGTACACAAAAAGTTTAAAAGATTAAAAAATATTTTATTTTCAGGATGTTTTGGGCAAAAGCCTTCAGATGTTTAAAAGAAAAGTAAACACAGTGCAGTAAACTTGTTGTTATTCAAGAATTGTAATTAAACCTCTGGGAATGAACATTCTATTCTAATAATCATGACATCATCCACAAAATTTTTGTACAATTACAATTCTTGAATAATAACAAGTTTACTGCACTGTGTTTACTTTTCTTTTTAAACAGCTGAAGGGCTTTTGCCCAAAACGTCTATATATATATATATATATATATATGTATTTACACAGTGGCAATTGCCACAGTGCTCAAGCTACTTGCCCCAATGCCTCTCAAATTAAAAAAGAAATAAAAAAAACGTACAACTGAAGTTGCCTGTAAGCCCTCCCTTCATTGCAGCCGGTGTCCCACAGCACCAGCACATCTGATCTGCTAATTTTGTCCTGCGAGAAAATGACTATTTATCATAATGCATTATTGTTGACATTCTTTTTACTGTGCACCTCCCAGCACTAAGCCACATATCATTGGCAAAGAGAGGGAGGGGGGCGCTGATGTTCGACTGAGCTCAATATGACTGCGCTTCCAGGAATTTTCAATCGCACACGTTCACTGGCAGTGTCACTGTGTGATTTTTTTTTTTTCATCCTGTGAGCTCCATGCCAATTAAATGTTTAAAAAGAAAGAAGGAAGAGCTGTCTAAAGCGGCAGCGAGGTGTTCTAGGATTTACCTGATGTTCATGTCAGCAATGGGTGCACAACAATGTGTCCCTGATAATAATAAGAATAATGTGAACAGTACTGCAGAAAGGATGAGATTAGACAGAACGGTGTTAAACTTGCAATACTTTAAAATGCAACAGTGCAATACACATTCAAACTCCTTTTATGTCTTCAGTGTATATAAATCGCTTATTTATATAGACATTTTAATGACAGTTGCTGTTTTGTAATTCTGTTATTCCCTCCCAGAACACCAATGCCAAAAACCTGTGCTTTCATGAAAGAATGTGTATGCATAAACAGCATACTATTTTTTTTTTTTCCTGTTTCACTAATTTGACCACTGAGAGTAAAATCTTCAGCCAGTTTGCCTGAAATGCTATCTTTTTTAACTTTCCCTTCACAGACATCGCTTATTGGTGCTGTTGTATCACTAAGGCTGTATCTAAGCCTCAAGTCTAATCTATGTATTAGTCAGTGGTGTGTGACTGAGTTTAATAAAAATACCCTGAGTATTTTTTCATTATGAAAGTTTGATTTTAAATTGGATTTTTTTTATACCTTTTTATTTTTACAATGGAAAAATGACCTATATTTTATTTTTGTAACAATCAGTGTGTGAATCACTCAGAAAACACTGATTTGTGTTTGTTTGAATTCAAATATAATTACTGTAATAGGCTCTCCTGTATTTCTTTTTTATTTTATGAAGAGTATGAAATCGCCTTGGTGCCCTTAGGTTTTGCCTTTTTGCCCGCTAGAACTGCCTTGGTGCCCCTGAATCTTTACCCCCAACAAAGGCAACATTGTCTTGCCCTTCATGACCTTAACTGCCTTGTATGTACAGGTAGTGGACAAAAAATGGAAACACCAATGTAAAGTCACTTAATACGGCGTTGGGCCACTATAGTATCCCGCTCTGTGGAGTTCTCGGCAGAGTGTTTTTGATGAAACTGGCTGCTCACTCCCCAGGTTGAAATTTGCAGTCAATTGATCTGCAGTTGCTCGCCTGTTTTACCTTGTACTTCGAATTAATGCACGGATATCACTATCCTGGAGAATGCGCTTCCACCCACTGTTGCCCTTTGCTGATGATGTCTTTCCCTTGGAGTTCCATGCTGTCACCTTAGACACCGTTGCTCGTGAAACATCAGCAAGTTGAGCTGTCTTGGTCACAGAAGCTACTGCCAAACGCGACCCAACAATCACCCCTCTTTCAAAGTCACTGAGGTCTCCTCTTGCAGCCATGCTAGCTACAATTAAAGGCAACCAGGCCTTTCCAGCATTTTTATACATGACCCTAAGCATGCTGGGATGTTATTTGCTTAATTAACGCATGAGCCACACCTGTGTGAAAGCCCTTGCTGTCAATATACTTGGTGTCCCTCATTTACCCAGGTGTTTCCATTTCTTTGCCCACTACCTATATATAAAGAAAAAAAAAAGGATATTTCAGGTATACCTGAAATTTACCTGAAATATCCTTTTCTTTTTTTCTTTTTTCTTATTGATAATTTTGGTACACAGCAGTTTTCCTTTTTCTCAAACTTTATATATATATATATATATATATATATATATATATATATATATATATATATATATATACAGTACTGTGCAAAAGTTTTAGGCAGGTGTGAAAAAATGCTGTAAAGTAAGAATGCTTTCAAAAATAGACATGTTAATAGTTTATATTTATCAATTAACAAAATGCAAAGTGAGTGAACAGAAGAAAAATCTACATCAAATCAATATTTGGTGTGACCACCCTTTGCCTTCAAAATAGCATGGCTTTTTGGCCGCAAGTCTTCCATGAAGGCCACTTCTGACCAGACTTCTCCGGACAGTAGATGGGTGTACCAGGGTCTCACTGTTTTCTGCCAGTTCTGAGCTGATGGCACTGCTGGACATCTTCCGATTGCGAAGGGAAGTAAGCATGATGTGTCTTTCATCTGCTGCAGTAAGTTTCCTTGGCCGACCACTGCGTCTACGGTCCTCAACGTTGCCCGTTTCTTTGTGCTTCTTCAAAAAGAACTTGGACAGCACATCTGGAAACCCCTGCCTGGGAAATTTCTGCCTGGGAGAGACCTTGCTGATGCAGTATAACTACCTTATGTCTTGTTGCTGTGCTCAGTCTTGCCATGGTGTATGACTTTTGACAGTAAACTGTCTTCAGCAACCTCACCTTGTTAGCTGAGTTTGGCTGTTCCTCACCCAGTTTTATTCCTCCTACACAGCTGTTTCTGTTTCAGTTAATGATTGTGTTTCAACCTACATATTGAATTGATGATCATTAGCACCTGTTTGGTATAATTGTTTAATCATACACCTGACTATATGCCTACAAAATCCCTGACTTTGTGCAAGTGTACCTAGAAGAATTGATGCTGTTTTGAAGGCAAAGGGTTGTCACACCAAATATGGATTTGATTTAGATTTTTCTTCTGTTCACTCACTTTGCATTTAGTTAATTGATAAATATAATCTATTAACATGTCTATTTTTGAAAGCATTCTTACTTTACAGCATTTTTTCACACCTGCCTAAAACTTTTGCACAGTACTGTATATATATCAATTACACAGTCGCCACCGCTTAGAACAGGCGCGTTTGTGCTAACATGATTCACCCGCAGTAAACGATGGACGGTATAAACTCCATTCAAAATGTCCCCCAATCACCAGTACAGTAATTAAAACAAACAAGTGTGTATGCGGTTAAAAATCTTTATTAAGACCTTCATTACACGAATAAAAAAGATGTATTAAAACCCATGAATGTAATAAAAAGTAAGTGCAAAAAAGTAATGCAAGTGCAGAAATGTACAGTTCAGGCAGGCTACATTACTGCAAATTGTTTCCAGTGAAGAACTCTGTGATACGCATCTGGATGATCTTTTTTTGTAAGTATGGAAGGCAAACCTTGTCAGCGCTTTCTAAAAAATCCCAATTCAGCTCAGTGTCTGTTTCAGGCGGAGCGTCCTGGTCGCTAAGGTGACACAACTGAGAATTCTTCCTCCGACATCCCCTCTGGTGTTGTCAGTTTCAGTTTCGGTTGTATTTTCATCACTCTCCTCCTCAACTACAGAAACCCCAGCTTTTTTGAAGCAATGTTGCATTGTTTGCTGACTGACAGAGTTCCAAGCATGCTTTAGCAAACGCTCAGCATCTAATAGAGACATTTTATTTGTATTGAATTTTCGTGCTGATGCGAATGGCTTTTTTCTTTCCAGCCATGCTTGCTGTTGCAGTCAGTGCTGCTTTTTCAAACTGTAAACCTGACACTGGATACAGGGATTAAATAGCCAAGGTACAGTACAGGGGTAATCACGCAGTAACGAGGTGCAAACAGCTGATTGGTGGATTAGTAAGAGCGATTCCTACAGTAATAAGCAGTGCGTTTGTTATTTAAATCTATGTGAACGACACATAACGAGATCCAAACAGCTGAGTTTGACCGAAATATAAGGCATGCGTAACACGGTATAAACAATGCTTGTTATTGAAATCAATGGGAATGGCAAATGCTATTTGTCCGAAATAAAAGTCTGAAATAAATAACCCTGCACCGTGTAAATGGTGGATGCTGTGTATATGTAGATAGATAGATAAATAGATAGATAGATATTAGGGCTGTCAAACGATTAAAAAAAATTAATCAGGATTAATCTTGCGATTTAAAAAAATAAAAATAATAATAATCTTAGTTAATCCTCAGTTTTAATTGCATATTAAATTGATACAATTACTTCATCAATCTAATTTAAATTTGTTTTATTACTGATGTTTATTATTATTATTATTATTATTATTATTATTATTATTATTATTATTATTATTATTATTAACTGTAAATAAAATAGTTTAAAATGTATTTATTTATGTACAGATGAACCCATTTTATATCCCCTCGCTTAATATCGTACCCTGTTAATTATCACGATTTTTAAAAAAACACTCACCATAGGTTTTTTGAGAAATTACCTCTCTTAATATCATTTCACAAACCCACTTATTGTCACGTTCTGTGCAGCTTGTCAAATGTTGCGTGGACGGTCTTAACGGGATACAGTTCAGTTACAAAGTTGCCACATTTTTCTTCTTTAACATAGTCAGTCTTATACAAATGCACAACAACAAAAAAAGTGCAATGCCAAATTGATAGTTCTCATCGGTCGACAATTCATGCATTTTTTTGAAAATGACACAAACTGTTTCATTCCAATTAATGATAAATAAAATGTATTTGTATTTGGAGTAAACTATATGCATTTGTTTAAATGTAAAGAAAGACTAAATGTACAGTATTAAAATACTGCTTTTAATTCACCATTGGTTTTCTTTTTTTTTTTTTCTCGCACTTTAATGTGCTGTCATAGGCAAACGTGAAACCTGGTTTATGTCATGACCCCCTTTATATCGCGAATTATGCCTGCACGGAAATCATGATTCAAAGCGGGTTCATCTGTATTTATTTAAGCAGGAAATGTACCCATTGAGACCGTCACTTAAAATTTACTAGGGGCAGTAATTTAGAAATTACAAATACAACCAACACATAAACTGTGCGGTTCAAGCTTGATCAGCAGCATACAGAGATCAGAAAACAGAATAAATACGGCATATATTTATAAATGTGATTGTGGACTGAAATAAATTAGTATTTAAATAAAACTACAAATATGTAGCTACAGTACACATTTCTAGGAAGTGAACTGCATAACCTGCAAACTAATGAGAAAAAAGAGAACAACAACGCAGCCTACTCCTTTAAAATAAATAAATAAATAAAAGTCTGATTATCATACTTGGCTTGATTCATGGGCTTGCAGCAATTATGAATTTCTGTCGAAACTGGTGGGTTTAATTTTTTTACTGTATTGTTATTGTGTGTAGCAGAAGAGCTGCTAGTGTATTGTGAGAAGCGAAGGTGTTTTCTGCACGCAGCAGACTAGATGTGCTCGTGCATGATACTGGAACTCACTTTGACAGTAGACAAGTAAGCATCTTTCTGTCCAGTGAGCCATCAGAACATTAAAAAACTCCCATTTCATTTTTAGTGCTTGGTTCCATTTACGCGGTTCAGTGACTAACTTTCTATTTAAACAATAACTGCACTCAGATATTCAATACAATGTTTCTGCGGCCAGGATTGAAGTACGGTGTGCCAAAAGGCTCAGACACAGCAATGCGATTAACAAGCGTAAATAAATAAATAAATAAATAAAATAATTAATCTCCAAAAAAATGAACGCGTTAATCTCAGAAGTTAACTGTGATTTAATTGACAGCGCTTTATTATATATATATATATATATATATATATATATATATATATATATATATATATATATATATATATATATGATAGGCTTTAGTGAGTTACAGGAAAATAATTCCATCTAGGGTTTCTGTGACGTCATAAATTACGAGAGTGAAGAGGCCCATCTATTATTTTTTATAATACATGGATACCCTTGTGATGCTAATATTAAAGAAGACGAGGTTCAGCAGTACAGTTGGATTTTTTTAAACGTAGTGTTTCAGTGCTGTACAGATGTTCTATGTTGTTATCCGTTAGTGCTTCAGCTTTATTTAGATGTTTGCCGTTACCTTGTTTTAATTTCCTGTTCCTCTCCAGTTTCTCTGAGATACAAATGTACCACCTTTACATGATTTTTTTTTTTTAACGTATTCTCATTTTGTTGATCATTAATGAACATTTCTGTACTGTGGGTGTTGTCGAGTGATTGAAAACGAGACATTTTGTGTTTTGAATTGAGTGATGGTCTCAAGGAGTCGAATGGGTCAAAGTTCAAGTATATTTTCAAGTATATAGAGGAATTATCACTTTGACGTCACTACTGCGGTATTATGCCTTTTTTTTCGAATGGCTCAGGATGAAAATATAGCCTTCATCCATGTATTATGTATATACACAGTGGTTTGCAGAAGTATTCACCCCCTGCAAAGTTTTCACATTTTGTTGAATTACAATTAATGTATGCACAGTTTTTCAAACAAACTTTTTTTATTCAAAGTTGTATTAGTTAAAATGAAAATTGTTATATGAGGAGGAGGTTAAATGTCAGCAAAACTTGCAAAGAAAATGTACAAAATGAAATTTACTGGTTGCATAACTATTCAGCCCCTTAAGTCATTACTTGTAGAAACACCTTTTGCAGCAATTACTGCTAGATGTCTTTTTTGGATAGGTCTGTACTAGCTTTGCACAGTAGGATAGTGAAATTTTTGCCCATTCTTCACAGGAAAATTGCTCCAGTTCTGATAAGTTTTGTTGGGGATCGTCGATGGACTGCAATCTTCAAGTCTCGCCATAAATTTTCGATTGGATTCAAGTCAGGACTTTGACTGGGCCACTCAAGAATATTAATTCTCTTCTTGTTCAACCACTCCAGTGTGGCTTTGGCTTTGTACTTCGGGGTCATTGTCCTGCTGAAATGTGAATTTCCTCCCCAGTTTCAGAGTCTTGGCTTTCCTCAAGGATTCACCTGTAGTTTGCATCATCCATTCTCCCCTCTATCCTGACAAGCTTCTCAGTCCCTACTGAAGAGAAGCATCCCCATAACATTATGCTGCCACCACTATGCTTGACAGTTGGGATGGTGTTGACTGGGTGATGTGCAGTGTTGGGCTTGCACCAGACGTAACGCTTGGAATTTAGACCGAAAATTTCCATTTTTGTCTCGTCTTACCACAAAACCTTTTTCCACATGTCTGCAGTATCATCTACATGCTTTTCCGCAAACTCCATAAGTGCTTTAAGATGAGGCTTTTTGAGTAATGGCTTCTTTGTTGCCACCCATCCATACAGGCCAGCTTTGTGTAGGGACCGGCTTATTGTTGATGTGTGCACACTGACTCCCATCTCAGACACAGAACTTTGCAGATCTCTCAAAGTCATTGTTGGCTTCAGAGTGACATCCCAAACCAGTTTTCTGCTTGTCCAGCTGCCCAGTTTTGGAGGGCGACCTGATCTGGGTAGTGTCTGGGTGGTATGATGCATCTTCCACTTCTTAATGATGGACTTCACTGTGCTAAGAGGGATAATCGGTGCCTTTGACATTTTCTTGTACCCCTCTCCTGCTCTGTGCTTCTCTACCACTTTATCCCTGACTTTCGAAAGCTCCTTGATTGCTTCATGATTGCTTTGTTGGATCACTATATGAGTTGCAGCTTGAAAGTCTTTATATACCTGTGAATAAATTCATTTTTAGCATGGTTATTTTTGTTTCTCGGTAATTTTAAAATAGTCGTTTCAAAAAGTATAATAAGTTTGTTGCCACCTGAGTCAAAAAGAAGTCCATGAGTCCCATAGCAGCACGCAGTAAATGGATCAGCTTTTGTGTTTGTTTCTAATGGATGCAATACCTGCCCCTTCTTTTTACCTGTTTCATTCTTGGTGTTGCAGACAGCGGCTGAGTTAAGAGAAGCTGGTGAGACCAAACCATGATTTTTCACTCAGTGACTAACTGCTTTTTGTTTGTTTTTTGCTGGGTTACAATGCTGGTATTTTCCACTGGCCAAGGATTATGTTATCGCGGTTAAACGAGCGCCCCATATAAAAGTCTCAGGAGGTTTTGTTTTCTTTTATTGTTTGCCGGTTTTATTGTTTGCCTGTTAGTTAGTTGGCTTGGATGTGGACTTGAGACCTGAATTTTTCAGACCTTTTTTGGAAAGACTTTTTTATTCTGTGCTTTTGCCAAAGGACTTAGGTTTTTGGAATTCTTGTCGGGTGACTGAAACACAGGACTCAAAACAGTAACAAATGCATGATCTGTTGCTTGCGTGTGAATTGCAATTAATTCTGTAATGTGAATTGTCTAAAAGGAAACAAAATTTGAAATATTTATTTGAATATATTTTTGTTTTTCTTCTGCACTGCTTTAATTGTACAGGTTGTTGTGGCTTTGTGGCTACTGAGAATGCATAGCATAAATAAGTCTGGTTTTAATGTTGTTTTGTGGTATTTGGAACTGGGAACAATATTTATTAATTACATTTTTTGTATATTGTCTGTATTTATGTGAACTCTGCACATTTGAAAATACACCATTTTGTCATAGTTCCACCTGACTTATCCTGTAATTCTCTTGGCTCCATCACTCAATCCTGATACCCTGGGTATTTACATTATTTCAGGGAAGTTTATATTCATTTTCAGTCACTAATAGCTTTTGCTATAGACTTTGCATTTGGATTGCTGATCATTATAGGTCTATATCACTTTTCTTTTGTTAATAGAGCATACTCGTTTCATGTGAGTGCTGACGGCCAGATGCAGCCTGTCCCCTTCCCTCCTGATGCTCTGATTGGTCCAGGGATCCCTCGGCACGCCCGTCAGATCAACACTTTGAGTCACGGAGAGGTGGTGTGCGCAGTTACCATCAGCAATCCCACTAGACACGTGTATACTGGTGGCAAGGGCTGTGTGAAGGTCTGGGACATCAGTCACCCTGGCAACAAGAGCCCAGTGTCTCAGCTGGACTGTCTGGTAAGAGCTTGATAAGTGCCATATTGATGTTTTTAGATGCCAGTTTTACATTTAGCAAAACCTTGCCTCCCTTTATTGTATGCAGTGTCTCTCTTTTTTTCAAGTCTTTCCTGGGATGCAGAAAGATGATGCAGGTTATAGAATTTCAGATACATTATAAAAGCTGAGGATAGGGTGTTATACATAAGCAATGGTCACAGCGGAGAAAATTTGAGGTTTCCGTGACTGAATGAGCTGTGTTAGATCCTCAATATACCATAGTATAAATGCAAAGCCATACTTTCATTGTTGTGCTGTTTTGTTTCTCTGCAATGTAATTTGTAAAACATGTATATAATAGATGAAAGTGAATCACTGACTGACAGTTAAAATATTTTTATGTTCATAATTATATTTTTATGTTCATATTATAAAAATGTACCATTTATGTTTATTGTTCTAAGGTAAATAGTACCAGGGTGCTAATCATCAAAATGAAAATTAATTTATGGACATTCCGTGACAAATAACCCAACAGGTAACACCTTACTCCCTCCGATTTACACCAAACGGGTTGTTCATGGCAAAAAAACACAATGTATGTTTTCAGCCTGATTGGGTCAAAATGTGGTTGATTTATCCAAGGAGACTTACAGGTGTTACAGTGTTGCAATGCAAAATGTATTTTTAAATATAGTATAGTTTACAGTAAGTGCAAATACTACTAAAATACCGTATGAAATGGATGCAAGATTACAACAAGTTATATCAACAATAACACATTAATAGAGCAAGGATAGTGCATCAGCTGAGGATCCAGTAACATAGTGCGTAGGTCAGGCAAGTCCAGTGCATAGTAGGAGGGGTAGATCAAGAGATCTACAAGTGCAGTCTAAACAGGTGGAAGGCAGTAAGAGACAAAACAGTCCCAGAGTTCTCCGGTAGCTGGTTCCACCGCAGAGGGGCTAGGGAAGAGAAGGAGTGGGCATGGGAGGATGGAGAGTGGAGGGAAGGCATGACCAGTCAGCCTGTAGAGGAGGAGCGAGCGAGAGGGGGTGTAGGGAGACATGAGGGATTGGAGATAGGAGGGGGCAGTGTGGTGGAGAGCGGTAGGCAAGAACAGGAGTCTTGAATTGAATGTGAGCAGAGATAGCAGGTAGAGGGTGCAAAGCAAAAGGGGTAGCATGAGAGTAGCAAGGTTGGGAGGATACAATAAAAGCAGCAGAATTTTGAATGAGCTGAAGGGGGCAGATAGCCAAAGCAGGGAGACCAGCAAGGAGAGAGTTACAGTAGTCCAATTTGGATTCGAGTGGAATAATTAGTGAGAAAAGGACAGATTTGGTAAACGTTGCTAAGAAAGAAGTGACATGTGCCTGTCAGGGAAGAGATGTGTTGAGAGAAAGAGAGGAAAGGTCAGGAGTAATGAGATGGAGATTCATAGTCAAGGGAGACAGAGGAGGAAAGTAGAGGAGGTCAGATTTAGAGAAGTTGAGTATGCGGTGATGTGAAAGCGTCCAAGGTGGGGGTCGAAGGAGGGAAAGGAGAGGAAGATCTGGGCATCATCAGCATAACAGTGGTAGGAGAAGCCAAACAAGGAGATGAGAGTGGGGTGTAGTGAGAACAGGAGGGGTCCCAGGACAGATCATTGAGGTACACCTGTAGGGAGGGGGCTAGGAGAAGAGAGAGCCACACCAGGAAACCTGGAAGGAACGGTTAGAGATAGGAAGAAAAAGGGCAGTGCCTGAGATCCCCAGGTCCAAGAGAGAGGAGAGGAGAATAGCATGATCAACAGTGTCAAAGGCAGTGGAGAGGTCAAGGAAAATTAGAATGGAGAGGAGAGAGTCAAATATAGTTGGAAAATCTAAATAGGTTAATTGTGACATGCACCCCACAGGCCTTTCATGTCAACAGTGACGAACCCCTGTAGTACATGTCTCCCTTCGTTTACATAGTTAGAGTTTTGCCTTTGCTTTGTGATGATAATTAAGAGGTAAATGCCTTGCTGTGCAGAGAATGTAGAAAATGTTTAAACACTTCCCTAATGTTGTGTTTTTTTATGGCATTAATTCACTCTATCATTGTCATTAATATAAATGCCTCATTAAGACAAGGAGGGAAAACAATACTTTCATGGATTCATGCACGCATGTTAATATTGTTTTTCTTTCCACATGCGTAATCTGTTGATGGCTCCTGTCTCCACAGAACAGAGATAACTACATCCGTTCCTGCAGATTACTCCCCGACGGGCGCACCCTGATTGTCGGCGGGGAGGCCAGCACATTATCCATCTGGGACCTGGCGGCTCCCACCCCACGCATAAAGGCAGAGTTGACGTCCTCGGCTCCCGCCTGCTATGCTCTGGCCATCAGTCCCGACTCCAAGGTCTGCTTCTCCTGCTGCAGTGACGGCAACATCGCAGTCTGGGACCTGCACAACCAGACACTAGTCAGGTGAGACCCTCTACATCGCTAAGAATGGGAGCTATTTTGTCACAATTGATAAGATGGTAACTCCTTCACATGTTTAAATTATGAGGTTGGGACTACATGCTGGCCCTAATGCTGGTTTAACCCTTTATGCTCCTGTGTACTACATACCCATATTCAATAGAGATAAAAACTTTTTTTTTTTTTTTCATGAAAACAAAAATGTTGCTAATAATGATAATAACAATAATAATCAGTAAACAGTAATTATCAAATAAAAATCAAACAACATCAAAACATGTTTCATTATCAACTTGCTCTGTGCCATTTATTGAAATGTTCAATACAACAGAACACCCGGGATTACCTTCGCAACCACTGCACATTTTTCTTTTGTCTTTTCTTTTTTTTTCATTTTCATAGCAGACCCTGTACCTTTTTTACAGTCTGTGCTTCCCTTGTGTTGGAGGGATAGTCACAAATGCGTATACACAGTTACTTTGCGCAGGCATTGTGATGGATCTGGCTGTGTTTTGATAGTATTTTGTCACAGCACTGCCATTTCAAACCAAACATCTTCCCGTTTGCAGCTGGCTTACCTGTAAAGTAGCTGCATGCTCTTCTGTTTGTACAGTTTGTGCTGTTCTTGGCTCCACATCCTCTTCAGCATCATCGCTGAGTGATAAGTCAGCATCACTGTCGCTGGTATCGAAATCCTCCGAACCAACTTCACTCCCGTTGCTCATTATAGAAAGACCACGTATGTTGCCATGTCTAGCTTTCTCTAAAACCAATATAAACTGCAACTAAACAAGTAAAACTAATAATAAAACAAAAACTAATATATATATATATATATATATATATATATATATATATATATATATATATATATATATACATACAGTACTGTGCAAAAGTTTTAGGCAGGTGTGAAAAATGCTGTAAAGTAAGAATGCTTTCAAAAATAGACATGTTAATAGTTTATATTTATCAATTAACTAAATGCAAAGTGAGTGAACAGAAGAAAAATCTAAATCAAATCCATATTTGGTGTGACCACCCTTTGCCTTCAAAACAGCATCAATTCTTCTAGGTACCCTTGCACAAAGTCAGGGATTTTGTAGGCATATAGTCAGGTGTATGATTAAACAATTATACCAAACAGGTGCTAATGATCATCAATTCAATATGTAGGTTGAAACACAATCATTAACTGAAACAGAAACAGCTGTGTAGGAGGAATAAAACTGGGTGAGGAACAGCCAAACTCAGCTAACAAGGTGAGGTTGCTGAAGACAGTTTACTGTCAAAGTCATACACCATGGCAAGACTGAGCACAGCAACAAGACACAAGGTAGTTATACTGCATCAGCAAGGTCTCTCCCAGGCAGAAATTTCAAGGCAGACAAGGGTTCCCAGATGTGCTGTCCAAGCTCTTTTGAAGAAGCACAAAGAAACGGGCAACGTTGAGGACCGTGAGACGCAGTGGTTGGCCAAGGAAACTTACTGCAGCAGATGAAAGACACATCATGCTTACTTCCCTTCGCAATCGGAAGATGTCCAGCAGTGCCATCAGCTCAGAACTGGCAGAAAACAGTGGGACCCTGGTACACCCATCTACTGTCCGGAGAAGTCTGGTCAGAAGTGGCCTTCATGGAAGACTTGCGGCCAAAAAGCCATACCTCCGACGTGGAAACAAGGCCAAGCGACTCAACTATGCACGAAAACACAGGAACTGGGGTGCAGAAAAATGGCAGCAGGTAGTTTGTTCGCAGAAGGCAGTTTGTTCGCCGAAGGGCTGGAGAGCGGTACACGAATGAGTGTCTGCAGGCAACAGTGAAGCATGGTGGAGGTTCCTTGCAAGTTTGGGGCTGCATTTCTGCAAATGGAGTTGGGGATTTGGTCAGAATTAATGGTCTCCTCAATGCTGAGAAGTACAGGCAGATACTTATCCATCATGCAATACCATCAGGGAGGCATCTGATTGGCCCCAAATTTATTCTGCAGCATGACAACGACCCCAAACATACAGCGAAAGTCATTAAGAACTATCTTCAGCGTAAAGAAGAACAAGGAGTCCTGGAAGTGATGGTATGGCCCCACAGAGCCCTGATCTCAACATCATCGAGACTGTCTGGGATTACATGAAGAGACAGAAGCAACTGAGGCTGCCTAAATCCACAGAAGAACTGTGGTTAGTTCTCCAAGATGTTTGGGCCAACCTACCTGCCGAAGTTCCTTCAAAAACTGTGTGCAAGTGTACCTAGAAGAATTGATGCTTGATGCTGTTTTGAAGGCAAGGGTGGTCACACCAAATATTGATTTGATGTAGATTTTTCTTCTGTTCACTCACTTTGCATTTAGTTAATTGATAAATATAATCTATTAACATGTCTATTTTTGAAAGCATTCTTACTTTACAGCATTTTTTCACACCTGCCTAAAACTTTTGCACAGTACTGTATATATATATATATATATATATATATATATATATATATATATATATATATAGTAAAAGTTCAATGGCTTCCCACAATATATCTCAGTCTTCTAAACGCCCACAGCTAGATTGGAATTGCTACATGACAAGCAATTGGATACAAATGTCACCTGACCCTCCCCCGACTTTCATTGCACATTCCACAGTACTAGCACTGCCTTAGAGAATGAAATGATCATAGAATAGAATGGGGAACTTGACGTGCGCAGGTACAGCATGGTACTGTAAGTGGGTTTTCATTTGACGTACATGCGTACATTATGGTGTTGTTGAAGTGGTTAATGACCCGTCAAACTGGGAAGCACCTTTTAATTCTTAATAGGCCTCTATTGTCCTTTAGAAAGATAATATATTTGTTCACTATCCTTTTTAAAAATAACAAAAAAAAAATATGGTGCCTTCTTGGGTTACAATACTGTAGATGGCTCATCCTTCTATTTATATTTTTTTTTTACATTACCACTTCTCCATTTAAAGAATAATGAAATTAATGTGCTATTGATCTCTGATCTTTTTACTCAAAGGAGATGCACATTTTTTGTAGTCTATATTTCCTGAAATTTTGTTTTCTTTTATTGTGATCAGGCAATTCCAGGGCCACACGGATGGAGCCAGCTGTATTGATATTTCCAATGATGGCACCAAGCTGTGGACGGGAGGCTTGGACAACACAGTCAGGTCCTGGGACCTCCGAGAAGGAAGGCAGCTACAGCAACATGACTTCACTTCCCAGGTACATGTACACAGTAACCAGAGCTGTTCATTCAGTTTCCATATACCTAGGGCTTGAAGTTTTCGGTTTTATACAATAATAACCGAAAAAACACCCCTCAAGACCAATTTTTCGAAAATACTTTTTTTTAATTTTTTTAAACCGATAAACCTGGGATTCAAAAATATTCTTGTTTAGGACCAATAAATTCAGAACCAGTAATTATTTTAAAGTTAGGTTAACATTTATATTTACAAAATTTTAATAAATTTAAAATACTGTTAAAAGGCTAGTAAGTCAATTGGTTAAACTCTTTAGTTAGCATTAAGCTTGCTTTGCAGCCGTGTACTAGTGTTTGCCTTCTAAGTGTTTGTATAAGTTATTGCAGGGTCTTGTATTCAATAAGCTTTAGTGATAAACCATGAAGTGAGTTGAGTTGAAAGCAATGTGTACAATGTGTTAGCTGCAGTAATACAACTGTAACACTGCAATCTGTCTGCATCCAGCTAGATTATTCAAGAGTTATTTCTTCACCACATCTGAACCCCAGCATTGCAGTGTGATAGATATGCCGGTGGTAATAGGGAGTAAAACTAAATCTGTTACTTCTCACAATTCTCAGATTCAAAATGCATGTAGAGTTTATATTGCCTGTAAGTTAACCTTTGTATATGTATTACTGAAACATATGTGTAATTTATTATAGAAACTGAAAATTGATGCGTTTGAGTGTTTATTTAATAACCCAAAAATAACCATTTTTTGCCAAATAATAATAAAAACCAAAAAAACATCCCCGAACTCAACAAAAAAATAAAAACTGAAAAATTCAAGCCTTACTTATACTTCTATACCCTGAATATCTCTGTCATCATTAACCTTTTTTAACCTTTTTTCTGCGCATTAACAGTAGAGTAAAATTTAAATACGCTAACAATGTTAGACAATTTTAAAGTTAAATCAATATTGGTTCAGATGTAAGGTCTTTTTCAGGTAGCTGGTGAAATGATCTCTTTTCTCCTACTTTACAGGCTTGTTGTTAGTTATATGGCGGCTGTTGACATTAAGCGGCAGTGATGACGCGTACATATGTATGAACATAACTGAAACTAGGATTTGTTTTTTCCCCAGTTTAGGGGTCTATTGCCATTGTAACATAGAATATATATATATATATATATATATATATATATATATATATATATATATATATATATGTGTGTGTGTGTGTGTGTATAAGTTTTTGCTCAAAGATATATGGATGACGTTGTGAGGCACGAGACAAAGTCGAGTGCCTCCAACCCCCGAGAAGTCTGTATATTCGACGTATACGGATACCCTGTCGGGCCTTGTTGCATTTGTAATCCAGGTCAAACAGTGGATTTGAAAAGAAAAAAGCAGAAGTCATTTTTAGGGCAAGGAATTTTGTTTTTATTAAACATCCTTACGCCAATAAAGGGACCCCAAAAACAGTCCCATTTATAACTTTAACACTAAGTTAAGCTGAGTAAATTGATTTAACTGAAACATGCAAAAGTAAGTAAATATTTATTTTTGTGTTGAATTGAAAAGATCCACCAGGAGGCAGAGTTGAGACAGCACTGAATTCTTTTTTTTTTTCTGCGAGTTCAGGAACGGGAGTAAAACAAATAATAATGACGTCTCGGATTTCAGTACATTTTCAAGGTCTGTGTCGGAGAGGGGTGGATAATGTGAATAAATAGACATTATTTGAAGTGACAAAGTCGGGGTGAGTGAGTATATTGACAGATTCCCCAGTTTTGTTTTCATTTAGTCAGCGGTTTATTCCAGCTCTGACTAATTTAGCTTGAAATGTTATATTCGGACATTTCTTACATTTCCATAGAAATCCCTTAGTATTTTATAAAGATTTTCATAAGATGTGCATGAACAGCGAACACATTGATACATTGTTTCAAACTAACGAACCAGACCGAGTCCATTTGAAACTGACCCAGTGTGAATGCAGCCTAACTTAAATCATAAATTGATTTAATTGAAACATGCAAAAGTAAGTAAATATACAGGGTGATTAGAAAGTAAGCTTATCACATGAGATATGGTGCATTGATGTGGTAAACTTGCTTTCTAATTTTTGATGACTTGAATTTTACATTGCTATTGAAGCGGAGTTGATGGCACTGAATTCTTCTTCTTTTTCTGTGAGTACAATATGCTGTTTCGGCAGAACGGAAGTAAAAAAAAAAATAATAATGATGGGTGGAGAGGGTGGATAATGTGCAGAAGTGTCTTTCTGTGGCATTTACAAACCGCTAAAAATAAATTATTTGAAGTGACAAAGTAAGAGTGAGTGACTACAAAGACAGCATTTACTTTTCTTTCTGTTTTGCTATTTTCCAGTTCATTTAATTGTTCTTCATCCAAATCTGCATGTCTACTTAATACTTTTGGGATTTTTTTTGCTTGTAATTGGTCACTCAGTTTTCTAGTTACTGTACATCTCTAACTGTAAACAAGATGACTACCGTTACTTTATATTCTGTGAGGCAGCACAGTGATTTAGAATATGTGACAAGACTCCAACTGTCGGTATCCATCAAACATACTGGAACCTTGCTCGACAAATCAGTTATAATGTCTGGGTTAACAAAACACAGTAGGGACTAACTTAAAAGGCTTACCTGGCTGGTAGCACTACCAAGATTAAAAAACACTTGACATGGTCAAGGAAGTTAAATTGAATTTTCATTATTTTAAACACATAATCCATAAGTTTGTTTATTTTCTTTTTTAATGATAAATTACTTTGGCAGTTAATTTGCTGAGCACACTGCTAGAGTTTTGTAAATATAAAAAATGTGAATACAATAGCAAAATCAAGACGATTTAACAGTTTAACTTTTTCTGTCCAGGACAAACAATTAAGACTGGGAAGCACACTTTTCCCAGGACACATGGTAACCCCAGTACAAGGTCTTAATTTTATGGTTCACCTTTTTTTCTTAATTATTAAAGTTGTGACAGTTTTAACAGTAAGAAACAAACACTAAAAAACACAACATATTTTCTGTCTAAAAGAACAAATAACAATAAAATCTACAAAGCCTGGAATGGAAAAGTAAGACACGTAACTGTACATAGGAGGTTATGTGAAAAGGACGCAACCCAGTCCTTCAGTCCGCTCCGAGCCAAGACGTACCAGTGCCCATGTTTTCCAGTTCTCCACAGAGAGAACTACTGTACAACGTAGAGTTTGAGCCCACCAAAATTCTGAAGCTTGCACTTAACACAACTGTATTACCTGCATGATTGAGCTGTCCATGTCAGACGGACAGACAGGCATCCCGCGGGCAAACCTGAGGGTCCCGACAAATCAAGCGTGCGTAAAGGACACGGGTATCCGTGTCCCTGAGAGCTTTGGGTTCTGTCATGTTTGCTTAGCCAAATCTTGATTACTTCTGCATCGATCCAGGTATCTGAGCTGAGCTACTGTAAATTTACTGAAGTATACTAATGCATGCAAATTGCTGAATGGTACCTTTTGATTTTATCATTGCAGATATTTTCTTTGGGATACTGCCCTACAGGAGAATGGCTGGCTGTGGGAATGGAGAACAGTAATGTGGAGGTGTTGCACGTCACAAAACCAGACAAATACCAGTTACATCTCCATGAGAGCTGTGTGCTGTCACTCAAATTTGCCCATTGTGGTGAGGATATTTTCAAATGTATTTCAAAAATGTATTTAACTTTTCAGATTTAATGGGAATGTAGGCCCTCTGACTTCACTTTTTGTATGTCTTAGATAGAGGGCAGTCTCAAAATGTCATAAAATATCTGCAACATTTTTCCTAGTTCCCTACAAGTGTCAAGTTCTAGTAGAACATAAACCTGTAATGTTAGTCTATACAGCTGTGTGACCATAGCACTGTGTCCTTGTACATTTAAGAGTTGAATGAATCTCCATGTGCATATTAATTTTAATAATGATTTCATTATCAACTCTTTTTCTCAGCATTGCAATGCCCCTGATGCCATCTTTTCTCCTTTTCAATATTAATTTGCATTTTTTCAAAATTATGGATTGCAATTGCTACTCCAGAGACATAGTTATAGGCCTAGAACTGAAACCTTTTTTTCATTGTTTTTTACAGGTAAATGGTTTGTGAGCACTGGGAAAGATAACCTGCTGAATGCCTGGAGGACACCTTACGGAGCCAGCATATTCCAGGTAGAAACCTAAAACTGCAGGTTACAGAATCTAATAAATGGGAAGGGTGGGGGCAGAATTTGTTTTGCAATGATTAAATTATTTTCCCTTTGTAGCTGGTCAAAATGAGAGCAGTTTATGGAGAGACACCTTCTCCTCTGGCGCCAGCTAATTTGCAGCTGGAGGGGTTAAGAGATAATGACAGTTGGGTGCTGTGAGTCAGGAAAGCTACATCTTGTCAGATTGCTGGGTGACTTTGAGTCAGTCTCGCGATCAGCAAATTAATGACAAAGCATTAAAAGAAGTAGCAGGAATCTTGGATAGGTAAATTCAAGGCTCAAAAATGTTGATAAGATTATTAGTTTGTCAGATGAAGTTGAAAACACCACTTGCAGTTTGTAGTATGGTCACAATAAAAGCTAACCATATTAAAAACAAACCGGGGGGCGGGAGGGTTAAATAAAATACCTGCCAAACTTCGAAACTATGGAAAGTAGTTCAAACTACCATATTCCTTCGAATTTAAGACCCTTTTTTTTAAAACTCATTTTTCTTCTCAAAAATGGCCTGCATCTTAAATTGGAATATGGTGATGTGTGTAGTAAAATCGCCAACAAAAGACATGACTGCCAGAGTACACAAACAGGAACGTGACTGACTGCCCGAGAAAAGACTCACAAACGTTACTGCCCGATCTCGAATCATCCATGACATACAGGCAGCCATTTTCAAAAAAGGGAGTCATTGACTGGGAGATTCAGGGCAGGTAATGGGAAAATGTAAGTCCAGTGAGGCAGCTCAAAGCTTTACTTGCTACCAGAAACATTTTACTTTTAGCCAATCAGAATACATTGTTTGAACACTTGACAGACTGGCAATATGTGTATGCAGACAGACCATGGACCCTGTTCTATAAACTAATAAACCATTTTAAAAGGTTTCAAGATCTGCAAACTTTAATAAATCAAAGTGGGCTTTAAAAAATGAAATGTTCTTTAAAACTCTTTATGAATAGGGCACTGTTTCTGTAGAAAGTATTTTCACAGTGGCACAACCCATTTTCGAACATAAACACTTTTTTCTCCCAAATGTATAGTGTTGATAATGGAAATTCATTTCTTTGTGGTATCTTAACATTAAAAAAACAATAATAATTGCTATTGCATGGCAGTATGTTATTATGAACCCATCATATTCGATATTGGATACTCTTGGTTGCTCTTTGTGTCTCCTTGTTTTATTGGTCCAAACAATAACTTGATTAAATAAGCAATGTAAGAGTACACCAAAAGTGATGTTTGGAAATGCTGTTTGGTCCGAGTCCTGTTGGAAAAAAGTCAGATGTATATGTTCCTGATGAATTAGTCAGTAGTTCAGTACTGGTTACGAAGAGGGTTTCTGTTTCATGTTGTTCCACAGTGAACTGGTCTACAGAGTCGGTCCCAGCAAGAGCCTTCTGCGAGTGAAAAATGTTAGCCGATAGCCGGGGGTTGGGATTTTGAATTTGTGTGGGTCCTGTTTAAAAGATCAAAACAGGGCTGACACACACATGGCCTTTTTTTAATTTAATGGCCCTTTTTATACCAAACTGAGCATAAATGAAGACATTGTAAATTAAGAGGAATGGATTATTACACTTGATGGTTTCTTGACAAGGTTCCATTAAATAAAACAAAACTAACGACTGTTGCATCCTCTCTAGGTTTTTTTTTTCTTTGTACAACTTGATTAATATTTAGTTTAATTTGCAAAATTTGGCTAGACATTTTAATCCCTATAAAAGCAGACTTCAAAAACAGCAATTTTCAGCAGTTATTGAATATAAAAAATAAATGTTAACCATGTGTTGTCTAACTTGTAAAGGTTGTGAATTTGTTAACGGCTGTGTTTGTCTGGTAGAGTGGTGGCGTTTCCCTCCAAGACAAATAGTGACTTGTGTAATTTCTCATGCATTTGAAACCACTTAAGTCTCTGGATCTGCCAAGAATGACAGATAATGCTTTGAACACACTAACGTTATACAGCCTGATTGCCAGCGACCACTGAGAAAATAATCTATTAAATCATTACATTTTGGCAGCATATTGTGGAGGGATAGATTTTAACTCAGCCTGAAAACATCTGTTTCTGTTGGTTCTCCTTGAAGAGATGGAGAAAAAGATGAATCACTGATACATGAATATTTTATTTATTTGTTTATTCCTTTTTTTTCTCTCATTCCCAGTCGAAGGAATCGTCCTCCGTGCTTAGCTGCGATATCTCTGTGGATGATAAATACATTGTCACAGGCTCCGGGGACAAGAAGGCCACCGTCTATGAAGTTATTTATTAGATGGAGGATCTGAATACAAAGAGGACTCCTACCGAAGCACTTTGTTATATTTGATCTTTAAGACTGACTATGTGAAGCAAAGCTTTGTTGAAAAAAAAAAAAAACTGAAACAAACAGGATCTGCTGCATTGACTTCAATTTATTTTACTACTATATTATGGATGTACAGTAAACTCTTGTGATACCAAATCTTCAGAGCAGAATTAACTGATAGAATGAACCAAGCTTACTTACTATGAACTAAACACATTAACTGTGTACAATAGTTTATGCTATTTATTTTTAAGAAGATTTTCTAACCAATATTTAAATGAAATTGGATGGAGCTGCTAGGCACGTCTGTTGAAATTAAAGGTATGTCTTATTCTTATTCCCTGTGTAGCAGTAAGCCATGTCCCATGTGTTTTTGTATTTCTTTTGCATCTCATTGGGCTACACATGAGGTAGTGTTCCGCATTTTCGGTTTAAAAAAAAAAAAAAAAAAAGGGATAAAATCGGTAATAAGTAGTTTTTAATTGAAACATCGGTAAAAATCGGGTGCAAGTCGAGGCCACATTCTCCCATGTTAGCTTGGTACTGTGAATAGGGTTGCCACCTCATGACCTCAAAAATAAGGAACCGACCCTAAGCATACGCCACGCAACACCGTGCCCCGCATTTTTATTTTTTTACTCTAACAGATAAAGTAGACCTCTTAAAACATAACATTTTGACAAATGAAAGCATCATAGGCTTTTTACGTTTTCTATTGGCCAAAAACATTTATTATATATAACGTTAGTTCCAGGGCACTTTTGTAGATTCTTGGCAATTCAAACAATTGTCAGGATTTCACACACATTCAATACAAACAAATATCAATGAAAGACCTCGAACTATGTGGAATTACAAGTTCCTGTTAAAATAAATTTCCTCTTTAAAATAAATACCACAAAGCTATAGCACATTTCAAATTAATTAGTGGGCATGCAACCTGCCTTGGTTCCCGATGAAGTTTCTGCTGACGAAGTCACATGCCAGAATGAATTTGCTGCATAAAGGTAAAGATAAATAAAAAAAGATATATCTTCGTAAACTCTCTGCACAAATTCTGCTAAATTCTCAGCCTGAGTTTGTAAGTCTTTACAGAATCAGAATTGGTTGTCAAAATGACTAAGATATGTGAATTTAGAAATTGTTAGGAAAGTAGAAATTATTACTAATTTACAAATTGCTTATGATGAGCTAATAACAATGCTGTTGTGTCCAAACATGGATGGTACCAATAAACACTACCAGTCAAAAGTTTTAGAACACCCCCATTTTTCCAGTTTTTATTGAAATTTAAGTCCAGTGAATAACCTGAAATGGTACAAAGGTAAGCGGTAAACTGGCAGAGGTTAAAGAAAAAGTTTAGGTTACCAAAAACTGAAAAATAATGTACATTTCAGAGTTATACAAAAAGGCCTTTTTCAGGGAACAAGTAATGGGTTAACAACTTACAGCTGTTCTGCAGCAATGGAAGTAAATTAAGCCTTGAAAGTTGATGCTAACAATTCCTACAGGTGTCCCAACTTTTGTTGATTACTTACAAACCCTCTGTCTGTATAAAAGCAGTGTTGGAACAGACTGTGTTACTACACCCTCTTAAGCATTATTTGGACAGTATTGTACTGCAGGAAGTAGTATATTGCTATCATAATGGCGAGAAAAAGGCAATTAACAAAGGAAGACAGACAGACCATTATAACCCTTAAAAGTGTAGGTCTTTCCTTTAGAGAAATTGCAAAGAAAGCCAAGGTGTCAGTGAGTACAGTTTCCTACACCATCAAAAGGCACTTGATGGAGGAAACTCTGACAGGAAGAGGTCTGGCAGACCCAAAGCCACAACAGAATCAGAAGACAAGTTTCTGAGAGTCAACAGCTTGCGTGATAGGCGGCTCACAGGACAACAGCTTCAAGCACAGCTTAATACTGGTCGAAGTAAGCAAGTCTCAGTTTCAACTGTGAAGAGAAGACTTCGAGCTGCAGGTTTGACAGGTCGAGTGGCAGTAAGAAAGCCATTGCTAAGATGGCAAAATAAGAAAAAGAGGCTCGCCTGGGCCATGAAGCACCGCCAGTGGACTACTGAAGACTGGAAGAAGGTCTTATGGACCGATGAATCAAAATTTGAAATCTTCGGTTCATCACGCGGGGTTTTATGCGCCGTCGAGTAGGCGAAAGGATGGTTCCTCGGTGTGTGACACCAACTGTCAAACATGGAGGAGGAAGCGTGATGGTCTGGGGCTCTTTTGCTGGATCCAGAGTCGGCGACTTGCACAGAGTGAGTGGCACCCTGAACCAAAACGGCTACCACAGCATTTTGCAGCGCCATGCAATACCCTCTGGTATACGCCTAGTTGGTCCGGGGTTCATCCTACAGCAAGATAATGACCCAAAACATACCTCCAGGCTATGTCAGAACTACCTTAGAAGAAAAGAACAAGACGGTAGGCTTCAAATCATGGAATGGCCAGCACACAGTCTCCAGACTTAAACCCCATCGAGCTGGTTTGGGATGAACTGGACAGAAGGGTGAAAGCAAAGCAATCTACAAATGCAACACATTTGTGGGAACTTCTGCAACAGTGTTGGGAAGAACTTTCCGAACAATATTTGATTTCCATTGTAGAAAGAATGCCACAAGTGTGTTCGGCTGTTATATCTGCAAAAGGTGGCTACTTTGATGAGTCAAAAATTTAGATTAAATTTTGTTAAACAAAACGATTCCATGATTTCTTTTTTATCTCCAATTGTTTATTTGTTCTATGCTTTAATTTCAGAGTACATTGAGACATTAAACTGCGTAAATTTCAATAAAAACTGGAAAAATGGAGGTGTTCTAAAACTTTTGACCGGTAGTGTATATATATATGAATCTTTATTGGCAGCCATTAAGTTCTTTATTTCCTTTTCCATGCATATTTTTGGTTGCTTCTTGCAGCAGCAAGGAGAGGTTTGTCCTCCATGATCAAGGAGTGGAAGTCTACACACCCCCACATCAAAATAGAGGCTCACAAGGAGCTCACTTTTGATAAGCTCTACTGAACACCTGTTTCGGCTGTCGCTCGATTTGTTTTGCGATGGACACCATAGTTGACGTGTGTTGTCGCCAACTTGAGTTCAGAGATAATCCAAACCTCTCCAGTGAGCTGGTGATGCATTTCACAATGCCATCTACTGGTTCATCTGGATTTTAAATAACATTTATATATATATATATATATATATATATATATATATATATATATATATATATATATATATATATATATATATATAATGATTAAGGAATAAAACTTTGCTCTAGCTACATTAAGTAATACTAGCTAGTTATTTCAATATTTAAATACAAATTGTGTAATGCACATAATAACAGCAACACATTCAATACATACTATTAAAATGCAAATATATAAATAGGCTACGTCTTAGATTATAAGAACCCAGAAAATGATCGATATATTAAAATGCTATTTACATGTCACACATCAAGAAAATACACTTAGAATGATGAACGGATTATGAGTGCATGCACGTAAAGTATAAAGTCCATTAAGAGTAACGTTAGCTACTAAGTTGTGAAAGCGACCCAGAAAATGTATTTCGTAAACGATCAAAAGTCAAAATTACACAAGAACACTGTCCAATGCGTAATTAATTAAAATAATTACACTTAAAGTCCACAAGAAAGCAAAAAAGAGACCGGAGACCGCATTACTGAAGACAATCTGTGAATGGCTAGAAATTACGGTGGGTAACATTAGCTATCTGACGTTAGCTAATATAATTTGTAATCGCTCTAACTAGAGGAATAAATTATGCAAGGAGAAGTACAGTAGCCTGCCTACCTTATCAGCTTCATGTGATCTCTCTGGAACAAAGAATGATTGAATAGCCTGATTGGTTCTCCTTGTTCGTTATGAGCATGAACTTCTCCCGCTTCATGCTGTCTAAGGTCACAAACTCCGCCGTGAGAGATCGAAAATTCTTTTCTGCACACAGTGCACCGGCCTTTGAAAATATTGTCATGAACTTTGTTCACCCGTGTAAAATCCTTCTCCCATTTCTCTATATTTTTGCATCCGTTTTTTTTTTTGAGGTGTTACCGAATTTGCCATTGTGTCTGAAATCGGTCAGCTAGGTTATATGTTTCATAGCTACATAGCTGACAGCAGCACACACCAAATAGGATTTAGAACTGCCTCGCGCTAGTCGATCCTTTTCGCGCAGTATGTGTAAAGTGAATAATTGTTAATCGAATGAACTACACCTCCCATAATTACCTGCTAACTGAGATGGATCCGGTTCCAGTAGGAAGTTGGTGCTTCACCAAAGACGGAAGATCTCTGACTTCTCACACTTGAAAAATACATTTGGCTCAGTAGTGCAAAATACGGAACAAATTGCATTCCGTATCGATTTGAAACGGAACGCAACATTTTATTTATCAAAACGGGACTATTCCGTATTATAAGGAACGGGTGGCAACCTTATTTGCGAACGTTTAGGCAATCGCTGTGCTGACGGAAATAGTATCTTTAGAAGGTATAAACATGACATCAGCACAAAACAAGCCAGGTTTATTCGCCTTTAAATTATAAAAAATAAAAGAAAATTGAGAGAACTGGGCGTTACAAGCCATTGGGAGACGCGTCAAATCACACTGGACATTTCCATCAATGCGTTCCATAAGTTTACCAACTAAAGCATCACCATTTTCTGTCAAATATTTACAGTTAAGATTGGCAGTGTTTTAGCTGATGGACAGTACCGTCGCGCAAAGTCACCAATACACACACCTCTCTGCAGTCTGCAATAAACAGTGGCTGTCCAGCAAAGCACAGCGCTCTGACAAACTCATTAGCACAGTCATTCTGCGTTCTCTTTTATTAAAGCGCATGTAAAAGCTTCATAAACTGATTGTGTGTCTCTCGGTTCACTTACTGTTGTAGTTAATGTGTCGCTTATTTTTCTGTGTTCTTTTATTGTCAGCACGAACATGTACCTCAATGCAGCAGTATTTGCAGCGCTATGCATCCTCTGCCTCATCTGACCCACTTCTGCTATTTTTGCTTTTTGCATACTTCGAAACATTTGTTTTCTTTTGAATATACATAAACTGATTTACGTTTCCTCCCCATTCTTCATCCACTAAAAATATCATATTTTCGTATTTCAATTATTTTTTGATCAAGCTAGTAGTTACCACGCTGAGCAATTGCCACAATAATCAGACTTTGATTGGCCAACATAATCAGGTGATAATGTGTTTGTGAAGTGACCGAGAACCACGTTTTGAACGTTATTTGATCCTCTGACGTGTACATGTCTGCTGTATCCTAGGATACAGTGTAGGGCTGCTTAATACAATGTCGGAGTCAAAATAAAATAAAACAACATTTTAATCAAATTATTGTGTATTTCCTAGAAAATAGTACCAGGAAAATATTGAATAATAGACAAAAAATGGGTATAAATCAGTAAAAACGACCTTTTAAAAATAAATAAATAAATAAAATCCTTTGTAAAATTCAGAATAAACTGGAAACGTGGAACACTACTCATGAGTAAATCTGATTGTTAACACTTTCTCTTTTTTTTTTTTTTTTGCAGAAGGATGAAATTGTCTCTAGACTTGGGCAGGAAGTTCTGTTCTCTTGCAAAAGCCAAATATTTTTAGAACATTCATTTGGAATTGAATGCTTTTGGATTACATTCCAGTTACTAAGGATCACGTACAAGTGAGTTGCAGTGGAGGGGGAAAAGAATGCGGATGAATTCGTTTTGACTCATCGTACTGATGCCCATGGAACTGAGACAATTACCCAACACCCTGAAATGTTTTCTAGCCACAGAGATACAGCAGTCAGTGGGAATTAGCAAGATTATTGTTGGTGTCCCCCAGTTGTGGATTGATGACTAATATTTCACGGTATTTGCTTCGAAAATCCTACCAACAGACACTACTTTGTGTGACAGCTAAATGTAAATAACACTTTAGGACAGTTTTCGCGTTGAATGCTTAAAATAACCAATTCTGTGGATCTGCTGATGTACAGTGCCTTTGCTGCTATAGATCAAACCTTTAATATAGGTAATATATTGTATTGGTTTAGATGTACTCCATTTGGTATTAGAGTATAGAGACTCAATATCCAGTTTACAATATACTGTCTACTTGAGTTCTGGAAGTGGTAGCCAACTTTGTTCTGAGTTCTGAGTGTTTTGTGTCATGAACAGTTTCAGAATACTGCAATGTTAAAGGGTTTTGATACTAAAACTTGTGATTTGTATATATTTCTGTCAGCAATTTTCATACAGATAATAGTGTGCAGTCAGATGTGAAACAGCACTGCAGATAACACGTTTTGCAGGTTGTACAATTTCAGATTTTTTGTTTTGGAAGAAATTCAAAGTGAACTAAAGGTTTCACACTTTTTCTTTCTTCAGTGGAAACATGTCAAATAACTTTACAGCAACAGCTGTAAGCATGGGGACCTGGGCCAGGGATGAGTCATTTTTGTATTTTTTATTGATCATAGTAATACACGATTACACATTTTAAAGTAATACAAATACAATCCTAACGTATACATATGAGTAGCTGTTAGTTTGTGGATCTGCCATGTAAAATTACTTTTATACATCCACTCCAGCTCAACACATTGATTTGTATCCTTTCTTGGCCAAGTTTCCGATGTAAATAAAATACAGTAACATAGCTTGCAGCAAATGAGTAATTGATTTCACTCTAAGGAAATGTGTATTCTTCCCAATTTGATGCATCATCCCATTATATTTTAATATAAATATCTGAGTATTTTAAGTTTGTTTTCCAGCAAAATAGCTGTGAAGACAACCATTCCTTTTTTTTAAATGTGCTTTTTCTGTCATGTAAAGGAGAATGGCATGGCTCCAATAAAACATACTGTATGTCTCCCCGCTGAATATATGGGAACCTTGTTTTATATTTTGTCTCTGCCTGCCTTATTTAAAATATTAACAATATTCAGTTTAACAATCCATTGGAAAATGTAAAGTGAACACCCTATTTTAATTTGTTTTTAACCTTCATTCCTTGGACTGGATGCCGTTCTGCTTTTTATAAGGTAAATTCAATTATTATTGGCCAAAAATAAGTATATTAAAAATAATTAAACCTGTTAACTGTACAGATTGAGTAAAACTAAAAAAAATTAAGTACTGTTATATTTTGCAATGCCTTTTAAGTAATGTTACTTAGAAACGGTTTCTGCAAATGCCCAACAGTTTGTCCATCTAATGTACAAAGCACCCCATTGCCCATTTTTTATTGCATATTTTGATTGGTTTGTCTAACATTTTTAGATTAGAGGATGCTTTGTATCATCACCATTTATTTAAGTAACTTTATTTTGCGAGAACACAAATTGACAAGTAGGGGTTGCTTTGGTACTGGATAGTTGTTCTAGGTACTATTTTATACAAACAGTGAAACATTTATGCTGTAAAAAATGAAAAACTACCTGTTGCTAGGTGTTAGTGTTTCTTTAATACAAAATGTGTCTGTCTAAATTTTATTAAAAAACCTCTATGGCGTTGCATTGAGTGTTTTATATTTCAGGTATCTTGTGGTTTTCATTTCTTATTTCACATATTTTTTACACTTCTTTGGTCAGTTCACTAGGAAAGTGAATTTGTCCCCACCCAATTAAAAACCTCTCATGTCATTAACCACCCTTATGCTTCCCTAGTGACTGACATGCTTTGAAGCCAGTGACTTTGAAAGTGAAACAGTACACTTTTCTTTAACCTAGTATGGTACCAGATATAAATGTTTTTATGAAAATGTATGAACGGTAAATCGTATCAATGTAACACTTCCATTTTGGAAATGTAAGCCAGAGTGATCTACTTTTTCATGATACTGATAGCTCTGTATTTTGCATATGTGCCAACTGATAACAGGGAGCTATTGTGACTTTTACATAAAGGCATGTCTGCATAGAAAAAGCTTCAGTCGAGAGAGGCTGTTTACAAGTATCTACATTTAGCAGGCGTTTCCAACCCTTGTGTGGCAGTTTTTAGCTTAATGATAGAAAACTATTACTGTGTGTCTGCAATATCAGATGAAACCTGGAAGTGAACTTGAGGCAGACCATGTTGACAAGCTCTTAAATAATACACCTGCAATGTCTATTTCTTGAACCAAAAGGAACGGAACATGACCCATGGGATTTTCCCTTTCCTTCCGGTATTTTGAAGTTACAACATTTCAACCTCACAGTTAAAAGGAAAAAAAAGTCAAAACCACAGGATTTCAGCTTCTGGTAAATGATTTTCTGTCTAGGTTACAAGAAAACGTGATTTATAGGTTTTTTAAAGCAGGTTGGGTAGTCAGACTTCTACAGTGCAACAGGAAATATACTGTGTCATAACTATGCACTGTGTGGTGAGCCTCTTTGCACTTCAGGTTTTAGCTTTTATTATTATTATTTATTTATTTCTTAGCAGACGCCCTTATCCAGGGCGACTTACAATTGTTAGAATATATCACATTATTTTTTATGCATTATTTTTTTTACATACAATTACCCATTTATACAGTTGGGTTTTTACTGGAGCAATCTAGGTAAAGGACCATGCTCAAGGGTGCAGCAGCAGTATCCCCCACCTGGGATTGAACCCACGACCCTCTGGTCAAGAATCCAGAGCCCTAACCACTACTCCACACTGCTGCACTGGAAAGGCAACATACTGTGCGGGTTACTCAACAGTAACTGGACCAGTTCAAGGACATCTGGGGAAAAGTGTATGATTTAGAGCAATAATGAACCATGGTGTAAATAATTGTTATAATAGCATGTCTATATGAGCCCTGATGCAGGCAGACATGACACAGCAGAAAAACGCAAATCCAAAGGAATTGCAACCACTTTCTAGCAAGTGATTACATGATATGTGATTTGGAAGGATCCTCTGCTCTGTTTCATAATATCATGAATCCAAATGAGACTAACAATACGTCGGTCACATACATCCCCTGCCACAATGTTAAATACAAAGTGAGACCTACATCCTACTTCCACTGTATGCATATACTATATAGACAGATGGAAAGAGCACTCCATATATTTTCATAAAACTGTGCTACAGAAGAAATATGTACTTATTAAATGCATTAAAAATTAGCTTGCAAAAACTGTATGATAGTTCTGCTGCCCGGTGTGGTACCAATTACAATTGACAGACAACCCTGGGTTAATCTACACATTAACTGTAAGGTATCAGAAGGGCAAGTTTGACAAATTAATGATGAATGTTAATATAATAATTATACAAGCCTATAATATTTTGGGCCAGTGCACAATATACTGTATAATATGCAAATCAAGACAATTAGAAGGAGTTAACAAATGGCTTTACAGTGAAATTGCTTTCATTGCTCACTGGAGAGCCAAGCCAGATATAATCTACAGCTGAACATGTGCATTAAAGGGATCAAAATAAATAAACAAGCTGTTGGACATTGCTATGGAGTAGGCAGTGCTGTTGGAGCACTGAGCCATCTTGGAGCAAAAGGTTTAGAAGTTTCACTTGCATATAACCCTGGGGGGTTTATGCAATAAGAACGAAAAAAAATCTGAAGGCTCTGAGCTGCCTAACCTTATATTAAATATAGAATCACTGTGTGTGTACAAGCTAATGCCGAGCATGGATTAAAATATAATTTTAAAAAAAAATGAATTATGTAAACTCAAATCATATCTTATTATTCAAGCCTGCCGTCTGCATTATGCACCGCTTTATTAGTCAGAAACATTACCTTTTTTTCAGCTCCATTAAAATTAAAGTTCTACAAATAACTGTAACTGTTAAAAGTTCTTCTGAAGGCTTTTAATTCTAATGGTGGTTTTCATGTATCAGATACTGTAAAATGTTTTACCAGAGTCCCACTGTGCATGATGGGGAAACAGACCAAACTGGCTGGTTACCGTCGTACATTTGCACATTTTCACACAGTTTATTAACTTTAAAAGTCATACAGCTACATATGCCATTTAGATTGTTGTTGTTTTTTTGTTTTTTCACCCTTCCGTTACCTTTTTATAAGTTACAATCATTCTAAATTACTTGTTTTATCATAAATAATTGTATCATCATGGGGGAAGAAACAGTTGCAGATTTTTATCCCCAAACCGTTTTAACAAACACCCCACAAAACCCATCCGTTCACTAATAGATCCATGCTCATAATCATTTGAGAAAGCACATTGTGGTTGCTGTGCTAGGTAAACACCATTCTATTATTTTCAAATGATTTTGCCATTATACTGGTACACTACAGTAAGCTTCCAAAAGCGAGTACAACTGAAAAAAAAAGAGATGTTTTTTTAGAAAGATAACAACCATCTAAAGCGTGACTGCTGGAAAGCCAGGTGATGTTTGCCAGATGCCTCTCCACCCACACTTGTTAAGGGTGTCAAATGGTCTCTGTTAACAGCTGGAAATCAAATGAATGTTTACTTTAAAGTGTTTTAAATGGTCCAAGTGCTGTGAACTGCACATGCCTTGACAAACAGCTCCCCTTTTCTTTAGAGACAAACAACTGTTCATATACACATTTGGATAGGGATTGTGGTTTCTTGAGAAAATGAAGCTCATCTGACCAAATGGTATATTTGGAGAAATTAACTGGTCTATATCTACATTCTTATTTTTTCCATCCATATTGAATCCTGTGAAGACCCACATGTGCTATTTTGCTCAAGGTAATTTATTCCTATTTTGCATCAGTTTTCTTAATGTGAGCCCCATCTTTAGATTATATTATCTTTTAATATTTAACACATTTTATAATCATGTTTGTTGTTGAAAGGTGGCAATCCATGTGTCCTCTTTATATTGTGTCACTCTTTTTTCCTTTATTAAATGCTTTAAATTGCAGCTTGTGTTTTCAGCTGGGTGAACAAAAACATCACAGAACAAGACTTATGAAGACCTACAGTAAATCCATTAAAATATTATAAGATAATGTCATATACTTAGGTGTGGCCTACAGATTGGAGAAGGAAATGTTCACTGAAATAAGGAAGGTTTACCATTTTTTTTATTTCTTAGTCAACGTCCTTATCCAGGGCAACTTACAATTGTTACAAGATATGACATTATTTTTACATACAATTACCCATTTATACAGTTGTGTTTTTACTGGAGCAATCTAGGTAAAGTACCTTGCTCAAGGGTACAGCAGAAGTCTCCCCCACCTGGGATTGAGCCCACGACCCTCCAGTCCAGAGCCCTAACCAGTACTCCACACTGCTGCCCTGCCGGGCATGTTGATTTCTGTGCTGTCTTGGATACAGATGCTCCACTATCCCGCTATCATGCCCCTGTCAAAAAAAAAAACTGCCTCAACCATTTTCTTGCAATCGAACAGCTGTCTGCAAATTTAAAAAAAAAAAAAAAAACGACATAACAAGTGCTCTGGCTTATCGGTTCCGTACCACATCATGGATTGTTATTGCTGTGTTACCTGTTTGACAATGATAATAATCCTTACACTATCAGTGCACTAGAGTGGCCATTTTGAAAACAGCTTTGAAACAGACTTTAAAGTTATAAGTATAAAAAGTTGTCAGGATGTTCACAATTAAAAGAACAATGCCAGGTACATTATTTAAACAGTTGTAGCAACACATGGGAATGTGGAACGCTATATTTTTCAGAACCCTGCTACTTGGTCTTTAACTCTTTAGTAGTCGTAGTAGTTGAGCAACAACAAAAATAAATAAACCACTTACGGTATCTGAAATGCACAAATTCAAATTATTCCATTATAAGAGGAAGGACGAAAAACAAGCCAATATTGCTCTGGCATGTAAAAGCATGGTGTATACTAGGGGTGGGGTACTGCTGAATTGCAGTTACATCCCCCCCAACCCCCCCTTGAAAATGGTAGTGTTTCATTTTTCATGTTCTGTGACAGCTTGATGAAATCATTAAGATTACAAATCTAAATTATACCTTTCCATTCCACTAACAGCATGAAGCTCCAATTAGCATTGTTTGCTCCATTTTAATATGTAAACCAGAGTAATTAGCCAGCAACAGAGACACTACTCCATTAGACCTAATCTGCCATTACACATCTTATTTATTTAAAACTCTGAGCTGTTCATATAACTGTACGTACAGCTAACTCATTTCACATTGCAAGCTCTTAATTGAAAATTAGTCATGTAGATAATGCCTAGCAGTTTGCCAGTAATCCATTGTGGTTTACAAACAACAAATGTGGTATCACAAGTGACAGTTAACATAAACAATAGTAGTACATTATGCTTGCATGTTTCATTGTTCAAACTGTCACTAAGTTTGTAATGAAGAATGATTTACTGGCATTTTAGGACATTGTATTAGGTTATAATGTGCTATCAACCCCGTACTTGGTTTGAAAGCCCATCTAATTGTAGTTCCCAGTCCAGATAAAAATTATGATCAACAGGAGACTGAATGGCTACTTTAGCAGGCTTTCCTTAAGCTGTCATTTCAAAATATTTAGTTACATTTGATTGCTTTCTAAGTTTAGCACCTTTACTCCTTGCCAACATTTAAAAAATAAAAAATAAAAAAAATTAAAAAAATTAAATTTTCATTGGGGAAGCTGACCAGCTTCTAATAAGTCATTTCTATATTATATTGACATGTGAACCTTTTCTAAGTGTGTAATACTGACACATGTATAGTAAAGTTGATTTATATGCGTTTGAGTGCCTGTATAATGTTGCCCCCATGTTAAGAGTACCGGTATGTATGTAATTTACTGTAATTAGGTGAGGCAGTGGTAGGGTTTCCTTTTAGACACTGGCAGCTTTCATGCTCACTTGTTTATTTTCCCAATCGAAGTCCTGAATTTCACTTAACCTGCAAAATGATGGCTGCTGTTGGAAGACATTTCCTTTTTCCTCACATTTATTGGCATTATGGGATATTTCTTCCGATGTCTCCAACATGCCTTCTCGTTTGCTACGTGATGAAAAAGAAGCAGAGAAACAGCCTTCATCTGCCTAGCTGTTTAATTTCATACACTGCACATCTTCACACTAAGCCATACTTGAGATTGATTTCCCATATGCCTTCAATAAAATATATTTGTATAGACACAGATACAGTAGATACAGTGTTCTGACCATCAAAAGTAGTGGGACCAGGGCACAATTTGGTGTATGAGCATTTCATTCAATGTCTTGGTTAGGCCATAACAGCTTGGTTCTTGTTTATCCATGCTGGCTAAAAAATAAAATGGGTTACATTTATAAATGTTATTATGGGTTTGGATATTGTTTAACATTATTAAAATACATCACTAAGGTATAATATTGCATATTGAGGAAGGATGGTGGTGCTACTCTAACCTATTTATTTATTTTTTAGTTTCAGAGGTATTCAAATTAGCCATGTGTATTGACAGAGGTGCTTTACTGTTATCCAATGCATGGAGTAATTAACAGTTGAAGCTATACATGCCTGGATACGTGTATAATGCATACGTATTAAAAATGGCAAAATGTAGGCTTAATTAGGGATGTCTACACACAGCATGTGAAAATTCAGATTTCTTTTAGCCAGTTTTCATAAATAAAACGAATCAACGCCTGTTTATCTAGTTAAGTAAAAAAATATTTAACCACAGTCCTTGTTACAATGTTTACTTCATGCTAAACGTAAAATATTTAGAACAAACAAATCGAAAAGTAGCATCTACTGTTATGATCCACTTAAGCACTCCAATTTAGAAACATTTACTTGTAAAAACAGGTTGAACAGTTTTATTTTATTTACAGTAGTCGCTGAAGACAAGGATGGTCAGAAACCTTCAACGGTTTATTTGTGCTCTGGTGTCATGCTGATGAGTTTTTCATTAGAGAATGGACATCTGGCGCATCCAGAATGCCACTGTGTTTTTAGTATTGCTCCACAAAGCAGCAACCCAGTTAGCAGCATTTGTGACAAGCTGATTTTAACAGGTGGTGGCGCTGAAGAATTCACAAAAAAATCTGATATTTTTTATGGACATGTTCAATAAATGTTCTACTGCACACACTTGCTTCCAACTACTAATCAGCTCTCACAAGATTGCCACCATGTGATTTGTAAAGTATCCCGCCGCTGTTGTGACAGTCAGCACTGATTGGTCTATTATCATTTGTGTTCCAAAGCAATGTAAAAAGGCGCAGTGCATTGCACACACAGCTCATAAGATTCATGAAACTAGCAGCATTTATCATTGCACCAGCAGGTGCACAGCGGCCCAGTACTTGAAGTACTTCAGCACCCCTGTACTTCCAGCACCCCTAGTTCCCGCACCCCTGGCAAGATACGTTTTCTATTTATCATTATTATTTTTAAAGCTTTTTCTGCTTAAATAGTATGAGGTATTGGTGATTTAAACACACTTGTTAAGTTCTTGACAGGGGTTGTAGTAAACAAATTACTTTTATAACAAATATGATTTTTATACAGAAGGTTCACTTCCCCTCACCTTCCCACCAAACACATTTGTTTTGAAACTTGTTACTCAAACTGCTTGCAATGTGTGGTGGGCGGGAGAGGCGACACTGTTAAGGGCTGTGGTATCGCTCTAGTCGAGAAAAACAAAACAAAACCAAAAGTTAATTAGCTGACCAGTAAAACACGACGGGAGGGCTGGCTTCATAATACATCTTTTACTGGTAGGGTCTGGGATTAAGTGTGTATGCACTGTAGTGAAATGCTAAGGATTTCCCCTGCAATATCCACGTGGCCCCCCTTTTGGGTCGGGACCCCCAGTTTGAGAAACGCTGCTTTAAAAGCACAGTTAAAAGGAAAGGAAATTGGTCATTTGTGTCCGTCAGTCCTTCACAAATGGGTTTGGTCATCAGTAGATTTACAGATATTTACCTGTAAATATTTATAGCTTGACTTTAGGAATTAAAATACAGGATATCTTTTAAACATTCACATAATATAATATCTCTTCTTGATAATTTACTTTTAATAAATGGCTATAGCTTGGGTTTGGTTAGATGAGGTTTGTTCAAAAACAAAGACATCTTACACAGTTACAAATTATAATAATAATAATAATAATAATAATAATAATAATAATAATAATAATAATAATAATAATAATAATAATAATAATATATGTCAAACATAAACAATAGCAGCAGCTTCAAGCTTTGGTCAAAAAGAATGTCACATTCCATGGGAGAATGCTTCCTCTATTTGATCTGTCACCTGAACTCTCAAAGCATGACATTCCCTCGAATGTAATATACTTTGATGATAAACTAGATTAACTTTCACAGCACAAGTGAAAGGCCACCTGTTGCCAGAATGTCCATATTCCTTGTTGGCTGTCTTGTAGCTGTCATCACTTCAATACAATCTGTCCAACACACTGGAATATAATGAATCTATCAGGAGTTGGAGGTCAGCCATCAAGGTACATCAAAACTTGGCTCAGGAGTGGTGTCAGCATGAAGGCCCCGGCATATCGTCTTCAGCAAAGGATTTCTGCACCACTTGATTTGTTTGTACAGGGCTTGTTTCTGTTGGACTGAGCGTATTTATCGAGAGTCTCCTTGACAGCACATTCAAACATAGTTTGGAAAATGGTGTTCTCCTATTAAAAGTTATCCAACTGATACTTGGTGTGAAATGCCAGGGTCTCAGATGGACGTGCATGTTTGTTTGTGCTGTAACATAATAACATTTCAGCAAGTATTTACTTATAATAAAAAAAAAACAGCAATGAAAAAGAGCACTGTGGTGTTTAAATGTTTGGTACAAGAGTAATATTTGTTATTGCTGAATTTGAAAGGCTGTCATATTTTTTACAGTTTAGAAAAGACATTCTCTATGGATAAGTCCAGCACAATGTATTTAATATATATATATATATATATATATATATATAATATATATATATATATATATATATATATATATATATATATATATATATATATATATATATATAGCTCAAAGCCAGCTGCCCAATGTTTCGATATGTTGTACATATCTTTCTCAAGGGAGCATACTACTTGTTATTGTTTATATTCAAATCCATGATTTATTCTTAAATGATGTAATGGTGTTCTATATATTGTGACATCATTTTTACTTCTATCTTTGAATCTGTCTTAATTCTAATTAACATTACTTTATATTAACTTATATTTATATTATCATGCAATGCTGGCTCTGAGGATCAGTCTTGATTTGGCCTCCCCAGCGCATCAGCATGCATAACTTTTGAATGAATTTTGTTTATTTATTTATTTAAATGTTATATATTTATTGAAGTTAATTAGTTCATTCTTTTCTGTCGAGTCTCGCTGGCATAATCATCTTCAATCTTTATCCATTTACTTTCTTTTATTCTTCTATATGTTGCATTGTCTAATTTTAGCTGTTCTAATACTACAAACTTTACATCATTTATGTCATGTCCTTGACAGGTGAAGTGCTGTACTATTGGTTAATTCCTTTTTTTATTTCTAATGAATGAAAGGTGGTTCTGAATTCTTTTATATAACGTTGCTCCAGTCTCTCCAACATATTTGATTTCATCACATTTTTCACAGGCTATTTCATAAACAACATTGCTATTTTTACAGTAGGTATTAGTTTTTAGTGGATATGTGGTGTTCTTATGTTTAATTATATTTTTATTTTTGTCCATGTATTTACACACTTTACATGTACTAGTGCAAGTATTTGTAGAACCTATTTTGTCAATTATTCTTTTATGTTTACTGTGAACTAAAATATCACCTAAATTAGCTTCTCTTTTGAATGCTACAACTGGGGCCTTAAGAAATACTTGTGTCAATTTTTTCTGAATTATGTAGAATTCGCAAGTGTCTCCAAACTATCTTAGAAATATTGGGCAAAAGTTTAGAGTAAGTCATTACTAATGGGACTCTTTTGACCTTTTTATCTCTATTTTTATAATCTAGTAGATCATCTCTTATTAGTTTATCCACTTTTCTTAACTCCGTCTCTATTATTCTTTCTTTGTATCCTCTTTTTTTAAGATTTGTTTTTAATACATTTCTTTGTTTTACATAGTCACTTTCTTTTGAGCATATTCTTCGTATTCTTATTCCTAGACCCTTTGGGATTGCCAGTTTAGTGTGTATCAGATGTGCAGAGGACATGTGCAAATACTGATGCATGTCAGTAGGTTATTAACACCAAGTGGTGTTGTGTGGCAGTGCAGAGACATTTGTACTCTGTCATTGCTTTTGGTATATAGATAGATCAGCAACTTTAAATATAATTCCAAGTGGTGTGAGGTAATTTATCATTTTTATACAGTATATGTGAGAATAACCAAGAAACAACTAAAAGCAAAAATAAAATGTATTCTTGTGTGGTAAGAAAATATACAGCATTACTTTGGTAATCAAATTACTATGAATATAAAAAATATTTCAAAAGCAATTACAGGAAAACCTGTTTTGTGTTGCTGTAAAAATAATGTTTAAGAGCCCTAAAGCTATGAATTCACATTAATTATATATATATATATATATATATATATATATATATATATATATATATATATATATACACTACCGTGAAAGGTTTAGAACACCCCATTTTTCCAGTTTTATTGAAATTTAAGCAGTTCAAGTCCAGTGAATAACCTGAAATGGTACAAAGGTAAGCTGTAAACTGCCAGAGGTTAAAAAAAAAGTTTAGGTTACCAAAAACTGAAAAATAATGTACATTTCAGAGTTATACAAAAAGGCCTTTTTCAGGGAACAAGTAATGGGTTAACAACTTACAGCTGTTCTGCAGCAATGGAAGTAAATTAAGCCTTGAAAGTTGATGCTAACAATTCCTACAGGTGTCCCAACTTTTGTTGATTACTTACAAACCCTCTGTCTGTATAAAAGCAGTGTTAAGCATTATTTGGACAGTATTGTACTGCAGGAAGTAGTATATTGCTATCATAATGGCGAGAAAAAGGCAATTAACAAAGGAAGACAGACAGACCATTATAACCCTCAAAAGTGTAGGTCTTTCCTTTAGAGAAATTGCAAAGAAAGCCAAGGTGTCAGTGAGTACAGTTTCCGACACCATCAAAAGGCACTTGGAAACGAGGAAACTCTGACAGGAAGAGGTCTGGCAGACCCAAAGCCACAACAGAATCAGAAGACAAGTTTCTGAGAGTCAACAGCTTGAGTGATAGGCGGCTCACAGGACAACAGCTTCAAGCACACTTCGACACTGGTCGAAGTAAGCAAGTCTCAGTTTCAACTGTGAAGAGAAGACTTCGAGCTGCAGGTTTGACAGGTTGAGTGGCAGTAAGAAAGCCATTGCTAAGATGGCAAAATAAGAAAAAGGGGCTTGCCTGGGCCATGAAGCAAAGCCAGTGGACTACTGAAGACTGGAAGAAGGTCTTATGGACCGATGAATCAAAATTTGAAATCTTCGGTTCATCACACAGGGTTTTTGTACGCCGTCGAGTAGGCGAAAGGATGGTTCCTCGGTGTGTGACACCAACTGTCAAACATGGAGGAGGAAGCGTGATGGTCTGGGGCTCTTTTGCTGGATCCAGAGTGGGCAACTTGCACAGAGTGAGTGGCACCCTGAACCAAAACGGCTACCACAGCATTTTGCAGCGCCATGCAATACCCTCTGGTATACACCTAGCTGGTCATCCTACAGCAAGATAATGACCCAAAACATACCTCCAGGCTATGTCAGAACTACCTTAGAAGAAAAGAACAAGACGGTAGGCTTCAAATCATGGAATGGCCAGCACAGTCTCCAGACTTAAACCCCATCGAGCTGGACAGAAGGGTGAAAGCAAAGCAACCTACAAGTGCAACACATTTGTGGGAACTTCTGCAACAGTGTTGGGAAGAACTTTCCGAACAATATTTGATTTCCATTGTAGAAAGAATGCCACGAGTGTGTTCGGCTGTTATATCTGCAAAAGGTGGCTACTTTGATGAGTCAAAAATTTAGATTAAATTTTGTTAAACAAAACGATTCCATGATTTCTTTTTTATCTCCAATTGTTTATTTGTTCTATGCTTTAATTTCAGAGTACATTGAGACATTAAACTGCGTAAATTTCAATAAAAACTGGAAAAATGGAGGTGTTCTAAAACTTTTGACCGGTAGTGTGTATATATATATATATATATATATATATATATATATATATATATATACTGACCAACCCATATACTGTTTCATTAACTGCTGTTTTTCTTTCATTATTATTAGCATATTTAGCAGACACCTTTGTCCAAGGCGACTTACAGAGACTAGGGCGGTGTGAACTTTGCATCAGCTGCAAAGTCACTTACAACAAACCCAAAAGACAGAGCACAAGGAGGTTAAGTGACTTGCTCAGGGTCACACAATGAGTCATTGATTCAGCTGAGATTTGAACCAGGGATCTCCTGATTACAAGCCCTTTTCTTTAACCACTGGACCACACAGCCTCCATGCAGCCTTCTTTATCTTGATTAATCTCTGAAACCATATCCCATTTCTCAAAGAAATACTGGAACTGAAATATAAACAAATAGAAGTTGCAATATGTATGTTGAAAATGGCATACGTGAGAAAAATGAGCTGAAATCATTAAACCACGAGCTAATTAGTCCATAAAATATTAATAAACAAAATTAGAAAACAAAATCAACAGATAGATCATAGTGCCTTAACCCAGCCAGGTGTTATATGAGAGCAATGAGCTGAGTAAGATGGGTGATGTTTCTCCAGATCATAATCAACTGGCATGCAAGGTAAGTGAACAATGAGACTTCTTAGCAACTCTAGGTAACTTGAAACAAGACTACAGATTCACCATCTGCTAATCAGAGTTACAAACCTTACTTTATGTTTTCTGTGTCTTGTACTTGTTTTTACTCTTAAAGGTAACCATATTCACGTTTTTTGTAATTGCTTTTATTTGAAATTGTTCTTATCCATTTATTGTACTTACTACTTGCTCTTAATGGAATTTACTCATAAGCAAATATTTTTACTACAGGTTTAACTGCTCCTATTCCAAATCACTCTTAAATGTCATTATTTACTATATTTATGTTCTCTTATTTGATTTTGCTCTTATTTACTACTGACTTTATAACTGCTCTTATCTATAATGTGATATTTTGTAACAACTGTGTCACCCTTGATAAGGGTGTCTGCTAATAAATAATAATAATAATAATAATAATAATAATAATAATAATAATAATAATAATAATAATAATAATAATAATTACTATTCATTATGCACTTTCATAGGACAGTTTATTCTAGTCAAGGTCTGTACAACATAAAGAGTGAAATAACAGTTTCTAGGTGCTGTAAAGAAGCTGCCACATGCGATACAGTAAATCTGAATTGATCACTCTGATGAGTGCTTTGAATCTCTTTACTTGCTTAAATATTACAGATGACATACATTGAAATTAAGCACATCCAAACAAAAGAAAACATTGATTGCAGAGCTGGCTCAACTATTCATCAGCAGTCTCAGTTCTACAACAATTGTTTATTTGTCTACCAAAGTCAACCTAGTTTTAAATGCTTATTTTTTCTTATACACTAGGTCTGATTGGAATGAAAACTTACCATTTGTTTGTTGATTTCCAGAGCTTCCCAACTGTGGGGAAAATAGGCAGGGGCGAAACGAAACAAACCAAGGTGATTTGGTCCTGATGTGAACCCCTAAAGCTTGATTCTGTGCTTTTGTAGTTGGTCCATTCAAAATATCTCTATTGCCAGAGAAAATGTTCAAAAACAATGACAAGGGACTCCTCATAGCAGTTCATTGAACAGGAGTAAGGGCTGCGAGGAGTAAGCCCTTGGACTTGAAATAGGAATTATGTGCTCGAGGAGGTGAGATCGAACCAATCAGCCTCCAAGGCTGGGAAGCAAACATTACTTCCCCAAGGGGAAAATGAAGAGAAGGATAGAGGATACATCTGAGAAGACTAGAAGCTGCCCCGACTAACAACCTACACTTGGGAGATCGGCGCAGCGAACTCCGAAACATGCAAGGGGCCAGAGAAGAACACTGGCTTAGGGAGAGCATATATGCTGCCCCCAAGGGGAACAAGTGATAGAAAAAATGGAGATTTGAGAAAAGTGCAGGGTTGCCCCCTGGCTCAGGGAGATACCGCTCTCTCGGAGGTGAGACCGAACCGATAAGCCTCTAAGGCTGGGGAGCATGTATGCTATCCCCAGGGACAACCTAGAATGATAGAGAGATTGATAAGAGATTTGGTCGGGGGTCCCCCCTGGCTCTTGGAGAAACTTCCTTTTGGAGGTCAAGGCCAGCTTGGCTGGGCCTAAGGTTGAGAAGTGATCATCATTGCCCCCAGAGGGAGACCGTTGCAGAGGTGGTGCTGTGTTTTGGAGGAGAGGAGGAAGGTGGAAAATGAAAAAACAGACAGAGAATGAGTGTTGAACCCAGGCCTTTTCAGATAAAAAAAATAATAATAATATTGGGGTTTAAAAATGATTGTGTTTAAGGTCTTGCCTATATGACTAAAAGAACAGTTCAAATTCAATTTCTTCTAAAGAAAAATAAAAGGTTAATCAAAAGTTGACAAAACTCAAATGTCTTTATAGAAGGAATATATATGGAAATATTAGGGGCAATATCTGTGGACTGTATTTATGAAATTTCAACAAAGAGTACTTCTGTGGTACTGGTCATTAATGTACCAAAATTTATATTTTACAAAAATGTACTGATTTATAAAACTTACATTACCATATTGGAATATAGTCCATAAAAGAACCAATGCACTTCAGCAAAAATGTCTTCATCACAGACAAATTGAGTATGAATACTGTATTTTAGCATTGGGCTAAAATTTCACAAATCGCTCAAGCTAACTGTAGTGATTTATGATGTCAACACAGCTGCATACAGTCTCATATTCATTTCCTCCCATCAATTCTCCCATATTACCTCTACGATATATAGTACTAATATAACAGATCTTTGATAAGGCCCATTAACTTGTATACCCTTCAGACAGAAATTTGAGTATTCTGTTACAGTATGGCATTTGTAAACTGTATCCAAATCAAAATTCATGTGCAATATGTAGAAAATGACAAATTGGGGGTCAAGGAACTAATAAAGCTTGAACTACCTATAAATCTGTATACTGTTAATGAAAAAATATACAATTTACTTTATTTTACGACACATCTGAGTGTGTTTCTTAAGAGCAAATATTTTTAAACCCTTGTATACGCTGATGCACTTCGTTTGAGACACATGATTATACACCCATGAGGCTTCAGGTTTCAAACAGTCGTATCTATTGCTTTCACAGCCTTACACCTAAGCCCAGTAAAGCACACCAACCTCCCAAAAAAGCAGCTGAATCCCTCGTGATTATATTGATGCCTCTCAGAATGTGAGTCCCATAAAGACCCTGGAAACTTAGACTGAACATTTTTTGAAAGACTCCACTAGCTGAAATGTTTTCCCTTGTCAGACGCAAATAAACAGCTCTCAATAGGGTGCTCATCACACAGCATGTCAGCACATATTATACAGTCTGGTGCTGAGTGGATGTGTCAGCTGCCCATTAGACCACACTAAAATAGATTTGCTGGTAGCCTGAAGCATGAAGCATGATATTAGATAAAGTGATGAAATTTCACTCGATTAAAGAGTCAGGTCAAGGACAGTTACCTCAGGAAATTCCTTTTTTTCAGGAATGTTCTCACACATTGATGGTTCACCCCCCAGCCCCTAGCCACCACCTTCCACCTTTCATATATATATATATATATATATATATATATATATATATATATATATATATATATATACACTTCTGCTTATTATAATTTCAGCTACTTCCAAGGTGTAAATATCTTTCAGATACTGTAAAGAAATTGCCAAAAGAAGAATAAGCGATGAACATTTTTGCTTTCTCATTAATAAGCCCCTCACCTAAAGAAACCTCACTTTTGTAAAAGCAACATTAGATTTACATTTCATAAGAAGCTCACAATGTGCTTGGTGGAAATATGTAAGCTGTATGCAGCACAGAGAACTGGTCCTGATTCAAGGTGACTGACATTTCTGCTCAACAGGATGAGTAGTACAATGGTACTTAAACAAGTCATTAATATATACTTGAATGCACAACTCAAAATAAATTCCATAAATGTGCCCTGATTTAAAACAATAGCAAGCCTTTGCGCATTCATGGTCCCGAGCTGAAGATGAAGGTGAACAGAGAAACTAGAGTAGGTTTGAGTCTTTTCAAATGCATAATTGGAAATAAGACGTCCTTCTCATTTAAATAATTACAAGATTGTGTGAGTATAGTCTGGCGAGTGTAGTTTTGCCCGGGCCAATCTAGTTTCGCCAAGGGCTTCTGGTCGAATCCTGAAGATAGCACTTTTTTTTCGGCACTCGCCCGCGTCCAATCATGCGAATCTAGATTGGCCCAGAACTTGAAAAAGACGACACCTGTTTCTAAAACAGTTGGAGATTTATCTGTACAATTTTATAAGTAACTTGAAAATCACTTTTTAGGAGCTGAGAACAATTAATTAAAAAAGTCTAATTAAGCAAATTATTACTTCAATTTAGAGTTTAGTTAAGTAACTGAGAGCTTGGTTGGAACAAAAACTGGGGTTTAACAAACTGGGGGACAAGGTTTGGGAAGGCCTGGGTTAGAAATCTGTACTCCTGACCGGTGGGTCGTGAAGAAGAGAAACATACCAATATGTTGACATAAATAACCTTTTATAAACAGTTTTTTTAGACAATTTAACTTGGGGGGGGCAATCAGGACAGTAATTTTTAAATTGTTTAATTGTTGATTGTTTAAGTGTTTTTTCAGTTGGGATCATTGTTTTATTAGGACACTGTAACAGGGGAGATCTGGACTGACTATCTGGCACATGCGTGATACTGCAGGAAGAGGGCAGCAGTCTCATAAGATCCACCTGTCTGTCATGGCGATAGTGGGGAAGAGGGAGTGTTGGCTTTCCCTCTCTCTGAGTGGCTGAGAGTCGGGCCTTGGGAGATTGCTCGGCCCATAAGAACTGCGCTTGGTTGTGCATTCGGGTGGCCGTGTTCAGAAATATACAGGGACGCTGGCAGAAGACGTCAGTGTAAAACAAGGACCAGGCAAGCCCGGCTGAGGGAGACATCCTGCCTTAAAATAATTTAAAAAGTAAAAGATAAAATTATGTACCCGAGGGGACGTGTGTAGGTATACGGGAAACTCTGGCCACCCCAGTGTATAGAAATATCTGAGCGTCGATCAGAGGCCCGTACTGACTGGCTTAGCGGCAGTGGAGGCACTGTGTAAGCAGCACCTTTATTTTGTAGTTTTATTACTGTGTTTTATTTTCCCTTGTCATTTTGCCTTTTGTACCATTGTTTTTACTGTTTACCAATATTGGTATTCCTGTGGTCCAGTGTAATAAGCAGACAAAATGCAACCCCCTTTTAATACTTTTATCCATCCTTCCAAACACGGCTGTATGACATCTTATAAAATACTAATGATTGAAAGTAACGTCTTTAAACATTTTTACATGTTGTGTATTATAGAAAAAAAAATCTAGTTTCCACAATACGATGAAAACATGTTTATTATTATTATTATTATTATTATTATTATTATTATTATTATTATTATTATTATTATTATTATTATTATTAATTTGCTTAGCAGACGTCCTGCCAGGGCGTCTTTTTATACCCCTTTACATTCACGTACCTTTACTGATTATTGGCTATTGTAAGAAAAATTATTGTTACTTTCAGTATCGTGTACAAACAACAAACCTTTATATACTGCTTTCATGCATAAGTAAAAAGTAAAACAATATATTCTAATAAACTCACCCGATTGTTGTGGGGAGTGGCACATCTATTCCAGTAAAACTGTCGCTGAATTCAGCACACTGGTCCCAACTGTAGCAGGTCTGTGCCCAAGAACAGAGTCCATCGGCTCACCGTGCACCAGCGACCCCTGTGGTCTGGCCAGGCACCTGCGGGCTTGCCTGTAATCTGCCAAGAGCCGCTGTAGCTCTGAGGTGGCTGCATGGTGGTGGGCCTGCAGTGTGAAAAAGAAGTGGTCGGCTGACGGCACACGCTTCGGAGAACAGAGTGTGTTCGTCTTCGCCAGCCCCAAGTCAGCGCGGGGGTGGTAGAGGTGAGCGGAGCCTAAAAATAATTGGCTATTCCAAATTAGGAGAAAAAATGATAAAAACAATTGCCGACTACTAATTAAACAAATAAATAAATAAATAAATAAATAAATATATAAAAGAAATGAGGGCCTGCACTTCTCCAGCCCCAAGGCTGAACTTTTTTCTCTTCTGAATCACTGCCGTAACGGACGCCATATTTTTGGTTTTTGTCTAATCGTACTGATGAAATTCATTAACCCCGCCCCCTGGCCCTGCTCGGCCCGGAGCCAGTACCAGATAGGTAGCGAGGCCGGAGTTTGACAGTTTGGTTCCGACTCACCAAAATAGCCAGTGTAAAACGAGCCGTACCATGATGGTTCGGCACCAGCTCGGCTGTTATCTAGTGCTACGTTACAAGCTTCTAAAGTTTAATTCCTGGGAACACTGGGATACAGGGATTTTACATCCATGCAAAATAAAATAGTGTTCTTTGGAAGTCTTTATTTATATACAGTGGATCTCATCTATGAAGTACCTGGGATATAACATACACCTGTATATAGCGTACCTAAGCCATGGAACCAGGACCCAAACAAGCGATTTACTATCCTTTACTACATAATCCTTGTGTATTACGTACTACTATCGAATCCCTGTTATGTATTATAGGTTTTTATTACATACAATCAAACCCCTCTCAAGAAGAACCCTTCCATAAATGTTCTATTCGTTCAAAAATGACATAATAAACCATAAATACTGAAACATACAGCTTAAAACTAGTTCATCTGTCAATCATGTTCCAATTGACAGAATAACTACCAAACAGGTCTGCAGAAAGCTTAAAGGGTATTATATTTATGTTAAAACATTTTGTATGTGTAACATAATCTCGACAGTGTGGCCTGTTCGAAACAGGGAGACCAGAACCGAAAATGCTGGTGCTACAAACATGATGCAGTGGCGAAGTCACAAAACTGAGCCATGCTCTGCCCCACCCACCCTAACATAAGCGGTGTCTGATATAAGTGGCTGTTATTTAGATCTATGGAAGGCCATCCGGGTCAACGATGCACACGCATAGTACACATATTGATTTGGACCAATCAGAATACATAAATAGTATGCATTTTTATGTAGGGGCTGGTAATTTGATAGTAGTATCTAGTCATGCTGATGTAGTCGCTTGTTATGACTTTCACAGCATAATTACAAGAGTAGCCAATCACCATAACATCAATTCAGGCATTAAACACACTTTAAAAAAATAAAGAATTAGGAAATTTGAAAATATGGTGACAAGAGATTTTCTTCTATTGTGCAAATATAGATTTGCTGAGTGCTGACAATTTAGAGTTACCAGGCATCTCAGGAAAACTGGGATTGTCACAGTTTTCAGCCCAGATATTTTGTCCTGGTTGGAAATATTAAAATTGTAAAATGCTCCAGTTTTTGCTGTTGTACAAAACTCCAGCAGTGTGATCAGTAAGTTAACAGCTTAGTAATGTCTTAGGTTGTGTTAACACCATTCAACAATAAAATAAACAATCTTATGGGTGATGTGTTTAACAATCTGCTTAATCTCCTGGACCATGTCTATTTGTTTACTATTTTATCTTCATAATCCCAATTGCATCTTGACTAACACAGACATATTTAAATGGTAATAATAGCTGATCCACATTTTCTAACCTGTTTTTTGTATCTATGTTTTGATCAGATAACAATAAAAAGAAAACCATGAATTAAATATCTACTGTAATTTGAATGTTTAAATGTTTACATGTACCCGTACTATGCCAATATTTGTTCCTACTTGAATCTCAATTACATTGTTACTTACGAACATCAAATAAATAAAAACTTTGACTTGCCAGTATAAACAATGTATCCAGTCTGCCTTTCTTGCTGAAGGATTAATTATATAAGACTTAACACCCCATGAAAAAATGGTTTGCATAGTTTTCCATGCTTATTTAAACAATACAGCTTTTGATATGTCAACTGTGCTCAGTAAGTGTGAGGATTGTCAACTAACAAAACTGACAGTGAAACTGAAGTGCTAATATCTCACTTATCCTGAAAACAAAATCTTCCAAATATTTTAAGGAAATTGTTAACTTATGTTTCTGCTGGTTCTCCAACATGTAGGCACCTGTCTTTGATTTTTGATGAATAAGCATTACCTGAGTAAGCTCCAGCAAGCTGTAACTGTCACATATAGTACAACATTTCCTCAAGAGACGCTTAAAGTGGAAAGAAAGAATAAATAACAGGTTATTAATCTTAAGGCATTTATGTAGTAAAGCAGGGGTGGGCAATTCCGGTCCTGGAGGGCCGGTGTCCCTCCTGGCTTTTGCTCCAACGTTGCCCTAAATTACTTAATTGGACCAATTATTACCAATTAATGGTCTAATTAAGTAATTTAGAGCTCAGTTGGAACAAAAGCCAGGAGGGACACCCGCCCTCCAGGACCGGAATTGCCCACCCCTGTACTAAAGTATATTAAATATATTATATAGCAGGAGTCTCCAATCCTGGTCCTGGAGGGTCGGTGTCCCTCCTGGCTTTTGTTCCAACTACCCTAAATTAATTGGACAAATTAAGCATCTAATAAACACTTAATTGGTCCAATTAAGTAATTTTGGGTACAGTTGGAACAAAAACTAGGAGGGACACCGGCCCTCCAGGACCAGGATTGGAGACCCCTGTTATATAGTATATATAGAAAGTACATATGTATGTATGCTGAATCAGAATTTAAACTGTTATCCCCGAAACCTACTAATAAAATATTAATTGAAAAAAGTGAATGGCTGTGGCAGGGTGCCCCGCCCCTCTGCTGATTTTGTGTTTTATGTTGTATGTGGTGTGGTATTGTTGGTGTATATATATTGGTGCACAGGATATAATGTGGGATATGTAGCACAAGTGAGTGCACAATCACTTCACATGGAGATTAAAATATGTAGTAGTGTGTGAGTTCGGGGATGGCACAAATTAGTTCATGTGCTGGGATTCAAGTGAACGATTAATTAGCAACAGAATACCGGCACAGCTGTATGTATAGATGCAGGAATCACTCACTCAGGGTTGGGTGTTCGCAGTGGAGACCTGGAGAGAGAGAGGAGAAATAAAAAGAAAGAGAAATTAAAGTATCAATAGCTACTCGTGCTGGAAGGACCAGCACAATACTTGTTTGAGGTTCGTCCACTGTCTGTTTTGTCTATTTATTTTGTGTTTTGTATAAATGTTTTATTTGTTCATTTAATAAACCGGCACAAGCAGCGCATTCATTGCACAACTCTGTGTCATTCAGGTCCTGGTCTGATGTCACCACAAGAGTAATCCGTGACAATGGCTTAAAAAGATTAGGTTGTGTCAGGTAATCAGGTCAGTCACTGAAGTATTTTTCTATAACCAGTAAATAGTGGCCAGAAGAACAATTAGTACGAAAGAAGATACAATAGTCATTAGCAACCACCAATGAATAAACCACCATCAGTATTTGAGGAAATTCAAAATCAGCCAAATAGCCACTAGTTGTGGTGGACATTTTGCCTTATGTACCTTTTTTTCTCCAGAGAAGCCTAATAAACACCTTAAATGCCCTGCTCAAATAGTGTGTTTACACCTGAGCTGGTTTAGGGTTGATTGGATTAAAAGATTTGTGTCACCTGTTTACATTTGTAGAGCTTTAAGCCGTGTCTGAACCTGTATGCGCACTCATAGCCCCTGAACTAATGTGTGTGTGCCCTCAGATGTCATATCTCCATGGCTCATTATACACAAGATGAAAAGTAAAACATGTAATAAAATAAACAGCATGCAAAGTTAAAAGACATGCAATGCGGTTTACTGAGTTTATAAATGATTGAAATGCTTTTTAGTTTTATAGTTAACAGGGGATTTTTTGGCCACTAATTCACAGAACAGGAACAAAGGCTGCATGGAGTAACAACCGGGAATTGAAGTAAGAAATAAGCATGCAAAGAAGGTATCTCCAGAGAGGGAGACTGGCACAGTGAAAGAGGATAGTTAGTAAAGAGTAGAGGGTTTCCCCTTTGCTCATGGAGATCCACCTTAATGGAGGCTGGGAAGCAACCGTCACTTCCCCCAAGGGGAACCTAGCATGATAGAACGGGAAAACAAAAGAGTGTTAGGATAGATATGGCCATTGGTCCCCTATGGCACTCGGGAACCTTCCTCTCAGAGGACAAGGCCGGTGACTAATTGATTTGTGACAGTGAGTGTGTAGCTTGCTTTACAGCTTCAGTTGGGAGCTTGCTGCTGCTGAAGAATGAGAGAGAGAATATTGCTGTATAAAATTGCCTGTATCAACCACTGTCTAGTACTAATAGACTCTTATAAGCCGTTACCAAGATACATTTCCAGGATCCTGGGCATGAGTGAAACTGCCCAGAATAGACAATTAAAACAAATAATAATCAACACCGACTCTGATCACTCCAGCCTGTTATGTCTTTGGCTTCAGCTAAGTGTGTTTACGCATCCTGTTCCCAAGGAGATGGCTGAGTTACACTGACACAAAGTTATTAGTATGATAATATGTCTATAAAGACATGTGCTTTTATATTTTATATGTTTAGCATTAATGTGAATTTACACTTCTGGTGACAAGGATCAAATAATCTGGATCAGACAATTTGATCCAATCACATTCAGACTATTCAGGTCATGGCAAGGCAATGGCATTTTGTTTCAGTTGTGCCAACTGCTTTCCATAAGCAGATAAAAAAAAAAAAAACATTCTTAGAAAACACTTGAGAGGTTAGACAACTCAATTTGATTATATCCTGCTGTTTTTTTTTAGAATTGAGGTTTTGGTGGTCAGTTTCTGTTTCCATAAAACATCAACATCAATTTGTTTACTGTACCATTTTAAAAGATGTAATATACAGACTCTTCTTTCTGCAAATGGAGCCTGGTTGGTATCTGACAAACCTGGAGAGTGTTTGATCCTCAGTCACCACTGTATGTCCTTTGTTGTGCTAAGGAAGTGGATTCTCAGAAGTTCCTTTCAGACTGATGCACAGTATCAAAAATAAACTGGGTGTATTTATAGAAAAGCCTTTGGTTCAGGTGGTAGGAGGAGGGTAGTGTCTTACCCCAAGGGAGAAGTGTTCTCTCTGCTTGTGCCGGTTGCACTATTTTGTAACCTCAGAGATCCACAGATGAAGTATTCTGTATAGATAAGTACTAAATTCAAATTATTACTGAACAGCCTTACCCTCCATGCTCCATGTTAGACCAATGTGTTTTTACTTATTGTGTGTAGCTATTTTAAAGTTGTCGCAACAACAAAGAATTGCTTATTTTAAACTTGTAAGTTTACCACGATTGTGGTAATTACTACTGGGCATTGATTCTGGTATAGACAGTTTGTTAATGTGATAGCCTGACCAGTCTAAAATACCAGTTGCTTGGTGGTAGTTAATTATTTTAAATATAAGTGCACTTTATATTTTTGGATTGTGAGATTATTATTATTATTTTTTTGTGATTGAATACATATGAGATTTGGTTGTTGTTTTATTTATTATTATTATTATTATTATTACTATTATTTTTTTTGTTTGTTTGTTTTGTTTTTGTTTGTTTTTTTTGTTTCTTGTTTTTTTGTTTTTGCCTGTGTTTTGTAGTACGCACTGATGCTAAGGGCTGCTATGCTGCTACATTTAAGTCATTGCTGCCCTTTGTGCTAATAAACGTTTGTAAACTTTTAATTGGTCTCTTGGTCATGTGCTTGGGAGTGGTGCTGGTAATTTTTACAAGTCCTTGCTCAATAAAAAATAATCTTAACAAGGATTTTCCTCTTCTCCTTATTACCATCTTGGTAATTAACATCCAGTGCTTTGGTGTCAGAACTGGCAATGTGTTTTAAGTCTTCACAGTGAGTGGGATATTTGGATCTAACAACATCCCTGAACTTTATCCCCTGAGATTTGATACAAACCACTTGGATAAAGATATCTCAGTATTATCCATAAGAGTTACTAAGCTCTGATATTGCAGAAACAAGTAGAATACAATAGATCCCACAATGGCATCATTTCATTATGTCAGTCACAGATACCCTTCTCATAGAGTTTGAAGTTGCTAGTCTTCAAAGCTTAGCCCATATTTTAGCAAGTAGGCAGTGCAAATATAAGCCAGAAAAAACACTTAGTTGTATAGTGACATTGGTTAAATCTGTACATGTCTGGAGATGTATTCTGCTTTATTATTGTTAATGTGTGGGATATATCCGGTACTTTTGCCAGAGGAGTTTTGGCTTGAATTGCTTGTGTCCCTGTGCTCCTCCCCCTCCATGGTGATTAATTTATTGCTACTACTATGAATGTGGTTCAGAGTAACATAATCCCAAGGCAGCTAGAGGATAAAATACTATTGAGTTGGGTGGATCCTGAAAACCTTCACTTGACATAATAATTGAACCAGGCTCTGAAAACATATCTGTCATTGAACGGAGGGCAACCTGAGAATTAATTTGTCATTAGGCAGGATATGGCTTACACTGCACATGAAGCCTTTAAGCAAAGATCTGATTTTAAATGTGTCAGTTCTCCAGACCCATTGTTCTTTTACTTCAATAAATTTAGCATAATACTTACTCCTTTGTTTGACTGTGAAACAGATCCTTATGAAAATGTAAAGTACATACCTCTACTGCAGTATTCTTGAAGTTTTTGTGAAATATTAGTAAAAGTAGTTAAATGATAAATATTTAAGGAAGTCTGTATTAATCTGGATCTGGCTCACTTATCTCTGCTTAGAATACACACTTCTTGAAACAATGGGGACTTGTTGACACCCAATCGACTCCCCAGTGGAAGACTTCATGTGATTGGTATATATTAACACCAATAGGGTGTCTGCTATTGTATAAGAAATGCATTCTTTGCTTAGAGGATGGCAAAGCGAAGCTGGCTGCTCAAACTGTTTCAAATAATGAGAGACACCCTACTCACAGCTTGTGTGGTAAAATCCAATTTGTTTTGTCATATAAATTTACGACTTTGAATATATTAACTTTTTTTGCTTGGATTCATCAGAAATATTATTACTGAAATTACATATGTCATATACTGGAGAGCCTTTAAACATGCAGTTTTTGATTTCAAACTCCACCTTTATTTTGCTGCCATCCCTGTTGCACCTTCCATTTAGTACGTAACTCGGATCAACTACCTGCATAATTCTACCCATGCTCATCTAAAGTAATCTAAAGTTCTCTGCTGCCTCAACCAAAACACTGCAGAAAAACCTCCCACAGTTTTGCACTGTGGTAAACATTCTACAGTCTGCTAAGAGTATCTATTTTTTTAAGTAATTAAAAATATTTTGTATAATGTCTTCATCAGTAAATTAGCTTAAATATTTGTCAACATGTTTGTCAACTTGATGTTAATCCTTACATAACAAAAAAAAAAGAAAAATCACCTCCCTGTGGAAAACACCAGCAAGATTAGAACATAAGAACATAAGAACATAAGAACATTTACAAACGAGAGGAGGCCATTCGGCCCATCTTGCTTGTTTGGTTGTTAGTAGCTTATTGATCCCAGAATCTCGTACTTCTTGAAGGATCCCAGGGTGTCAGCTTCAACAACATTACTGGGGAGTTGGTTCCAGACCCTCACAATTCTCTGTGTAAAAAAGTGCCTCCTGTTTTCTGTTCTGAATGCCCCTTTATCTAATCTCCTTTTGTGACCCCTGGTCCTTGTTTCTTTTTTCAGGTCGAAAAAGTCCCCTGGGTCGACATTGTCAATACCTTTTAGAATTTTGAATGCTTGAATCAGATCACCGTGTTGTCTTCTTTGTTCAAGACTGAATAGATTCAATTATTTTAGCCTGTCTGCATACAACATGCCTTTTAAACCTGGGATAATTCTGGTCGCTTTTCTTTGCACTCTTTCCAGAGCGGCAAGATCCTTTTTGTAACGAGGTGACCAGAAATGAACACAATATTCTAGATGAGGTCTTACGAATGCATTGTAAACTTTTAACATTACTTCCCTTGATTTAAATTCAACACTTCTCACAATATATTTGAGCATCTTGTTGGCCTTTTTTTATAGCTTCCCCACATTGTCTAGATGAAGACATTTCTCAGTCAACATAAACTCCTAGGTCTTTTTCATAGATTCTTTCTTCAATTTCAGTATCTCCCATATGATATTTATAATGCACATTGTTATTGCCTGCATGCAGTACCTTACACTTTTCTCCATTAAATGTCATTTGCCATGTATCTGCCCAGTTCTGAATGCTGTGTAGATCTGTATGCTGCATAGATTTTGAATGACCTTTGCTGCTGCAATAGTGTTTGCCACTCCTCCTATTTTTGTGTGGTCTGCAAATTTAACAAGTTTGCTTTCTATACCAGAATCTAAATCATTAATGTAGATTAGGAATAGCAGAGGACCCAATGTAGATTAGGAACAGCAGGGGACCTAATACTGATCCCTGTGGTACACCACTGGTTACCTCACGTCATTTTGAGGTTTCTCCTCTAATCAGTACTTTCTGTTTTCTACATGTTAACCACTCCCTAATCCATGTGCATGCATTTCCTTGAATCCCTAGTGCATTCAGTTTGAGAATTAATCTTTTATGCGGGACTTTGTCAAAAGCTTTCTGGAAATCTAAATAAAACATGTCATGTGCTTTGCAATTATCCATTATCGATGTTGCATCCTCAAAAAAATAAAGCAGATTAGTTAGACACGATCTCCCTTTCCTAAAACCACACTGACTGTCTCCCAGGATACTGTTACCATATAGGTAATTTTACATTTTGGATCTTATTATAGTTTCCATAAGTTTACATATAATAGAAGTCAGGCTTATTGGTCTGTAGTTACCTGGTTCAGTTTGGTCTCCCTTTTTGTGGATCGGTATCACGTTTGCTATTTTCCAGTCTGTCGGTACAACCCCTGTGTCAAGAGACTGTTGCATGATCTTGGTTAGCGGTTTGTAAATAACTTATTTTATTTCTTTGAGTACTATTGGGACGATCTCATCTGACCCAGGGGATTTGTTTATTTTAAGAGCTCCTAGTCCCTTTAACACTTCTGCCTCTGTTATGCTAAATTTATTTAAAACTGGATAGGAACAGGTCGACATGTGGGGCATGTTGTCCGTGTCCTCCTTTGTAAAAACCTGTGAAAAGTAATCATTTAATATATTTGCTATTTTTTTTTCTTCGTCTATGATTTTGCCATTTGTGTCTCTTAGACATTTAACCTCCTCTTTGAATGTTCTCTTGCTGTTATAATGGAAAAACATTTTGGAATTGGTTTTAGCCCCCTTAGCAATATTGATTTCTATCTCTCACTTGGCCTTTCTAACTTCCTTTTTGACTTGCGTTTGCAGTTCCATGTACTCTTTCTATGTACTTTGTTTTTGGTCCCTTTTAAACGCTCTGTAAAGTGCCTTTTTTCACTGAATATTTTTTTTTACTTGATCTATCTAGATTAATATTGTCTTGATATTTAGATCCACTGGTGTTTAGATCATAAAATTAGATCACATTATGTGTACTTAAAATAGGGCATTAATGTTACATTTTAACATTGATGATGACACGTCTTGAGATGAATGCTGACTAGTGCAGCTTAAGAAAGGTGTTGGCTGCAGCACTTTACAGCCTGTGGTGAAGTCCTTTCACACTGGTATGCTCTATCCGGGTCAGGACCCAGTGTCATGCAGGTCGGCTACGCGATTTCACATTGCTTTTGATAAAGCAGAGTTGACCTGGGTGACAGACGTAAGTAAACAACACGCGTGTCAATGCTCTGGAAGCAGCTTGTTACAGACGCTTCCATTCAAGCTTCTCTGGATTGAACCATCAGCCCACGTGTTGATTAGAGCAAACATTTCGTCATCCCTGCTGCAATCTGGCTTATGGTGTGTCTCAAGCAACAAAAATATGGCTGTTTGTTATTTTCGTCTGCCGTCATGCATTTTGTCTCACATCCTGAGGTAGATTGCTGGGACCTGGGTACAACCAAGGTACGTGGTTTCATACTACACGGCAGCAGTGTAGTATGAAACTAGCAGTGTGGAGTAGTGGTTAGGGCTCTGGACTCTTGACCAGAGGGTCGTGGATTCAATCCCAGGTGGGGGACACTGCTGCTGTACCCTTGAGCAAGGCACTTTACCTAGATTGCTCCAACTGTATAAATGGGTAATTGTATGTAAAACATAATGTAATTATATGTAAAAATAATGTGATATCTTGTAACAATTGTAAGTCACCCTGGATAAGGACGTCTGCTAAGAAATAAATAATAATAACACAGGATTGTGACCTGTAGCCAGAACCCTGGTCCGGACCCAGGTAGGAGTGCCAGTGTGAAAGGGGCTCTAGAAACTTGTTGCCCATCATTTGATGCCTCTTCAACACCTTTTTGCTGTGATTGTTTTTTCAACAGTAGGAATTTTAAATATAGAATATATTTACCTTACAGAAGCATTAGATTTAGATTATCGATGACATAGATGGTTATGAGATCACCTTCTTGTAGTTATAATTGTCCTGAAAACAGCCATAAACTAGTTTGGAATCCCCTCTGACTATGGTAATATTTTAATATTCACATAACAATGAGCCTTAATAGGTGCTAATGTATTTGTGAATTGTGGTAATTGTTACCTAAATTAATTTCTACACTTTTGATTCATAAGTGGCCTGCGTGCATGGAGTGTGAAAATGAAGACACTGCAAATTGCAAAAGTGCATAAATTACATGTTTGATTTACATAATTCATCAATTTATTTTTACATTAGTTGTGTGTACTAATAACAACTATAAATATGTAAACATACTCATTAGAGTAATTTAAAATGGCTTTGTCTGTTTTCAGGTCCATTAAAAGCCGGCTCAGAAAATAATATGGGCTTTTTAAAGCTGCAGTGTCTCATAAGTATATGCAATTTTATTCAGAGGTATTATTCATCAGTTTATGTTTACCAGCACTTTTCTGCTTCATCCTGTTTACTGTTCGGATTTGTGTACAGCAGGAGGCGGGCTTTTTAACTTGGTGCACCATATGTTTTTTGGCATGCTTTACGCACTATATTATAGTTTTTTGCCAAATTTATTGCTCCATTTTCATCTAATTTTTTGGATAAATAAAATAATTTACGATTGGTTCTTTCCCAGTAATAAGGATTTTTTTTTTTTTTTCTTTTTTTTGTGAATCTGCAACAATGCATCATATTTTGATTGCTGAATTGTCATAACTTGTTCAGCTATAACCATTCATTGCATTTTTCTCTTGGATGAAACAATCCCAAGTTGGTTGATATTAATATTGAGTATATATATATATATATATATATATATATATATATATATATATATATATATATATAGATCTTTCTAGAAAGTGCAGTAAACTGGACAGAACTGCAAGTGTATATATTGTAAATTTTGCTTGCACGCATGCAGAGATATTGGTTTGCACGTGGGAACAATAAATTTGTGGAAATTATTGCACATATGACAACTGTTGTCAGACCACGAGTCTTAAAAATCCCAAATATTGTGTATCTATTTTCATTGTTGTTCATTTTAAAATAGCACAAACGATAAAAAAATCACCTTTCTGCATTTTCTCTTTTATTAGTTAGTGGTTATTGTGGTTCCATTGCTTATTCTTAGGGCTCTTTGTTTTATTAAGAAATTATGTCAGCTCAAAACAAACTTAAAGGGACATTATGTCATCAAAAATAAAACCCCAAAACGAAGAGCCCTACTTATAGTAGAGCTTTGTTACAAAATACAGCACAGGACTGGACTGCACAGTATATATTATGCACAGTAAAAGTGAAGTTTGCATGTGTGTCGCATTGACCCACCCACTTCCAGTTTGATGAATACACATCCAAATTCATAAAGGAATAACGAATAGCATGGGCACGAATACAGATACAGAAAATGGCACTATGTACTAACCCTTATAGGTAGTCTCAATATCATTGGCGTCAGACGCGTTCTGTTAAAATGATCTTTCAAGGTGAGTTATATAATCTTTCGTTATTTAAAACCCTCCTTTTCCAGTGCAAATTAACTCCTGATAAATTATGACAATGAACACGGATTTGCTTTTAAATTCCAATGCAAACAAAAGAAAGTCGCAAGAAGCACTGCTCGTTAAGATATTAACATTAGTTCGTAAATCAACATAATTTTGTAAAACACATTAGCATGATTATTTAATAACAAGATAGGCATAAAGACTGCTTGAAAATGCCAAAATCAATGCAACATACTGATTTCTTGATTAACACTGGAGTTATCATTTACGACCTTTTGAAAATCCTGCCCTATGCAGCAAATGTAGTTTTGATGGAAAATATGTGCTTTCCAATGAAAGCTTGCACACAAAAGAAATGTCATTTCTTTGCTGGAGATAAATGAGCTCATTTGCAAATGCTGCTTCAAAACACAAGAATAATGGCATTTATTGAAGCACTAATAAAAGAACTCTGTTGCAATAATATATGCTGACGGGCCTACAATCACTCAATATTAAAAAGAAAAAAAAAATGTCATCACAAAACCAAGATCTGAATACACAAGTACAAATTTATGCAATTACATCATGGCAGTCAAATGATAATTGGAATAAAATTATAATATTTCACATTAATATCAGATGATACATGCATTTCAGACTATCATAGTGCCCTGTTCTGCTCCATAGTGCAAAGATATTATATTAAGACAGAAATCTGTAAAGTGTTAAAATGTGTCCTTCAGGGTTTTCCATTATAATACTTCAGTGGCTGCTCAACGACCTGTACCATGAGCTTATTGGGTGCAGTCCATGGTGGAAAAACAGGCTGACGGATCACAGATCAGCAAAAGCAACTATCAACTCTTTAGACATGGATAATTAAGCATGCAACCACAATGAAATGGCTGAGGGCCTAGACAGCATTTTTATGTAAAAAAAATCAAATGTGGGCAAAAGCATGTAGTAAAAGTTTTAAGGAATCAAAAGCAAGAAAAGGAAGCATACAATGATTAAAACATTTTTATCATTTGAGCCACCCATTTACACTTCATCACAGACCTGAGCCCCTGAACTGTAGTGTGTGCCTGTGGCAAAGTGGTTCATAGTGTGCAGGTGCAGGTGATCAGTGGACAGACAGACAATTATAATCCAGGTGCAAAGTTTATTTAATGATATTTTTATGCCCAGTGCCTGATGGCAAAACAAACAGTAAACAATAAATGAACTCCCCCCACTTCCAGGAAAAATAAACTGCATTTTGGTGGTCTTTCCCCGCACGATGTACCATGTTGTACATGAAGGGCTGCATGCCAGATACCACAAGTTATCCGGGCATTGCTATCCTTTATTGCGCTTAACCACTTGAGTGGGGTGTGGTCAGTGACAAGATCAAATGAATGTCCCAGCAGGTAATATCAGTAGGAGTGAGTAGCCCAATTAATGGCCAAACATTCCTTTTCGACTACGGAGTAGTTGCGCTCCCGAGGGAGCATCTTTTTGCTGATATACAATATCGGGTGTTCTACTCTGTCAACCTTTTGGGACAAGACCACACTCAAACCCACATCTGACGCATCAGTGTGGAGGATGAATCGCTTGTTGAAATCTGGTGTGATGAGAGTGGGGGCCTGGCAGAGTCTTCGCGTAACAGTATCAAACGCCCCCTGACACTCAGCTGACCATTTCATTAAATTTGGAGCACTCTTTTTGGTGAGGTCAACTAAAGTATTAATCACTGTGGCATACCTCAGGGATAAAGCGGCGGTAATAACCAGCTAATCCCAGTAGCGACCTCATCTGAGTCTCTGTTTTGGGGATTGCCACGTCTACTAAAGCCTGGATTTTGGCGACAACGGGTTTCAGCCTTCCATTCCCCATTAATAATCCCAAATACTGAGTTTCTGATTTGGCAAATGTGCATTTTCGCAAGTTAGCTGTCAGCCCTTAGAGACTGAGCATTTGGCTGTAACCCTAGCCAAATGCTCTGGCCAGGTGGCGCTGTAAATAACCACATGATCAATATACGCTGCTGCATATTCATGATATGGGCATAAAACCTGGTCCATCAGTCTCTGAAAGGCAGCGGGCGCACTATGTAGCCCAAACGCCATGGTTTTAAAGTGAAACAGCCCTTCTGGTGTTGAAAATGCGGTTTTCTCTCTAGAACTGTGGGTTAAGGGGATCTGCCAGTATCCCTTTGTCAAGTCCAGAGTAGAGATAAACTTCGCCTTTCCCAGTCTATCTAGAAGTTAGTCGACCCGATGTATAGGGTACGCATCGAACTTGGCAATAGTGTTTACCTTCCGGAAGTCTACACAGAAGCGATTGGTGCCGTCTATCTTGGCCACTATGACAATAGGACTGCACCACTTGCTCCTGGAAGGTTCAATGAGCCCAAGCTTGAGCATGTCCCATACCTCTTTGCGAATGCCACTTCGTCGACTTTCTGGGATCCGGTACGGTCTCTCTCGCACTGTGACACCTGGTGGAGAGATAATATCATATTCAACCAAGTTAGTTCTGCCAGGCAAGTCAGAAAAAAACATCGCTGAACTCCTCAATAAGCTTATGCAGCTCCCGTTGCTGCACTGGAACCAATTGTTTCCCCATCGAAATTATTTTTGTGCTAGGAGTCTCTGGACAGGAGCCTAAATCATCCTCTATATTGCCTGGGGCTATAAACAAGACCTCCCTTGCCTGCCAGGGCTTTAATAAATTTACATGATAAATTTCACGTTCATTACGGCGATCAGGCTGTCTAATTTCATAATTCACCTTCCCTATAGCCCGAATCACTTTATATGGCCCCTGCCATTTAGTACAAAATTTCGATTCTGATGAGGGAAGTAGCAGCATTACCTTGTCTCCTGGTCGAAAGGTTTGAATTAGTGCATTTGTGTTGAAATGCTGCTGCTGTCGGTGCAGAGCCGATTTGAGGTTGTCCTGGGCCAAACGACCGACCAAATCTAGGCGATCTTTTAGTAGGAGCACATGCTTCACTACATTTTTGGACGAGCCTTTGTGCTCCTCCCACCCCTCTCTCAACAGATCGAGGATGCCGCAACTGTCGGCCGTACAAGAGCTCGAAGGGGGAGAACTGTGTCGAACTCTGTGGCACCTCTCTCATTGCAAAAAGGAGGTAGGGAAGAGGAAGAAGCAGTGCCCAATGTTTTTGCTCTTGTGTTACAAACCATCTCAGCATCGACTTAAAGGTCTGATTAAAGCTTTCTACCAAACCATCCGTCTGTGGATGATAAACAGACATCCTGATGGGACATATTTTTAATATTTTATATACAGTACCTGCTGTAACGTGTTAGACAGAAAGTTGGGGATCCCTACTCTAGCCATAATCTGTACTAGCTTGGTGGCTATTGCAGCGGCACTAGTGGACCTCAATGGAACTGCCTCTGGGTATCACGTTGCATAATCTACCACAGCTAATATATGCGTATACCCAGAGTCAGAAGGTAGCAAAGGGCCCACTATGTCCATTGCAATGCATTCAAAGGGAGTGCAAATAATCGGCAGTGGAACCAAAGGGGCGGGGTGCACTCGACCTGGCACTACTTGCTGGCAGTCTGGGCATGTGGCTACATATTTCGACACATCAGTATGAAGACCTACCCAATAGAATTGAGCCAATATCCGCTCCCTTGTCTTGTCAGCTCTGAGGTGCCCCGCAAAAGGGTTATCATGAACCAGCCTCATGGCCTCCAGTTGACAAGACGGGGGAACCAATACAGTGGCTCTCAAAAGTATTCACCCCCCTTAAACTTTTCCATATTTTATTGTTTTACAACATGGAATTAAAATGGATTTAATTAGGAGTTTTTGCCACTGATCAACACAAGAAAGTCCATAATGTCAAAGTGAAAAATAAAATCTACAAATTGTTCTAAATTAATTACAAATATAAAACAGAAAATAATTGATTGCATAAGTATTCACTCCCTTTGCTATGACACACCTAAATAAGCTCTGGTGCAACCAATTGTCTTTAGAAGTCACATAATTAGTTGAATGGAGTCCACCTGTGTGCAATTAAGGTGTTTCACATGATTTCAGGTTAAATACACGTGTCTCTGGGAGGTCCCACAGTTGGTTAGTACATTTCCTAACAAAAACTACATCATGAAGACGAAGGAACATTCAAAGCAAATCCAGAATAAGGTTCTTCAAAAGCACCAATCAGGGGTAGGATATCAGAACATTTCCAAGGCATTGAATATCCCCCGGAGCACAGTAAAGTCCATTATTAAGAAATGGAGAGAATATGGCACAACTGTCTGTCTAGAACAGGCCGTCCTCAAAAACTGAGTATCCGGGCGAGAAGGGCACTAGTCAGGGAGGCCACCAAGAGGCCTATAGCAAATTTAAAGGAGTTACAGTCTTCCACGGCTGAGCTGGGAGACACTGTGCATAAGGCAACAATAGCCCGGCTGCTTCACAAAACTGGCCTTTATGGGAGAGTGGCAAAAAGAAAGCCATTGTTGAAAAAAACATCAAATCTCAGCTCAGTTTGCCAGAAGGCATGTGGGAGACTCTGAGACCAAGTGGAAGAAGATTCTATGGTCTGATGAGACCAAAATAGAGCTTTTTGGCCTCAACGCTAAGCGCTATGTTTGGCGCAAGCCTAACACTGCACATCATCCTGAGAACACCATCCCTACCATGAAGTATGGTGGTGGCAGCATCATGCTATGGGGATGCTTCTCTGAGTCAGGGCCTGGAAAGCTCGTGAAGATAGAGGGCAGAATGGATGCAGCAAAGTACAGAGAAATCCTGGAGGAAAACCTGCAGATGTCTGCAAGAGACCTGGGACTTGGGAGAAGATTCATCTTCCAGCAGGACAATGACCCCAAACATACAGCCAAAGCCACACTGGAGTGGCTTAAAAACAAAAAGGTCAATGTCCTGGAGTGGCCCAGTCAAAGCCCGGACCTCAATCCAATTGAGAATATGTGGAAAGAGTTGAAAATTGCTGATCACCAAAGGTCCCCATCCAACTTTACGGAGCTTGAGCAATTTTGCAAAGAAGAATGGGCAAAAATTGCAGTGTCCAGATGTGCAAAGCTGGTAGAGACATCCAAATAGACTCATGGCTGTAATTGCTGCCAAAGGTGCTTCTACCAAATATTGACTCAAGGGGGTGAATACTTATGTAATCAATTATTTTCTGTTTTGTATTTGTAATTAATTTAGAACAATTTGTAGATTTTATTTTTCACTTTGACATTATGGACTTTTTGGTGTTGATCAGTGGCAAAAACACCTAATTAAATCCATTTTGATTCCATGTTGTAACACAATACAATGTGGAAAAGTCCAAGGGGGGTGAATACTTTTGAGAGCCATTGTAATTGTGTTACAGGCTGTCCTGTGCCTGTGGCTAGATTTACCCTATACAGTAATTATCCCTTGATACTGAAGTGTGGATATACTAGCGACCCAGCGCAATCAACATCCTTACCTTCAACAGACCGGACCTGCCCCCAAGCGTGCACTAGTGACGGGTCATTATGTTGGCCCCACACTATGTCTGTGCTTGAGTAAATGTCTGGTATATTGAGAGGGGCCAGAGTAGCATCTGCCCTAGATGGCCCAGTAACCTTGCCCTCTCTGTCACACTGCGTTCCAACTCCCTTTGACTGGTGTTTGTTACCATCCGAGCGCTCTCCCACCAGACCCCAGCCTTGTCTCAGTGATGCCACGTTTACGTGTGCGGTCGAGACTGACATTAATTTAACCAATTCTGTATAATTTGGCCAGTCTCGACCCAGAATTATTGGGTGTGGTAGCCTTTCCGCCACCCCAACTACTAGGTGGCGTTTTATTGGTCCTCCCGATAAATATACTTTTAGGGTGGGGTATGTCGACGTATCTCCATGAATGCAGGCGATCGCCACCTGGCCTTGTGGCTGTCACGACATACCGCCCATTTGAGCTGCATTAATCAAGGTCTGCTCACACCCGGTGTCCACTAATGTGAGGGTTGTCACCTTGCCTAAAACTGCATTACAATACAAGGCCCCTCCCGACCATTTTCTCTGCGCTTACACGCTCCAGATGCTCAATTGCACGCCGCCACATCACACTCCATTGCCGATGGGCATGACCTGGCCTGGTCCCCCTGTTGGTTGCATCGAAAACAGATAGGGGAGAAGGAGGGAACATTGGTTACATTCATGTCTTGTTGCTGGTATGGCAACGAGGCGGAGTAGCAGCTAGACCCCACTGGGGTCAACCTTGTTCTCCATGGAGAGGAGGCAAGGTTGCCAATAGGGGGCCGGAGATCTAGGAGGTCTCGGTCCCGGTGCTGTAGATGGAGCAGAGAGAGGAGGTGGTGTGCAGCTGCTCCGGTGGACAGGAGCTGTGGTCATGCTGGTGTGGGCTGAGACCAGGGAGTCCTCAAAATCCTCCGCTAGTTTTATTGCTGCCTCCAGGTTGGCGGGGTTGTGGTGCCGTATCCATACCTGGGTTTCGGCACTGACCACATGGCAGAATTGCTCAACTGCTATAACTTCGCCCATTTGCAGACCCGTTTTCTGGGTGGGGCTTAGCCAGTGCACCATGTGGTCATACAACTGCTGCGCAACCACCCTGGGGTGTGTATCTGGGGATCTACGGTACTCCCAGAGTCATGGTCACCAGTCCTGTGTGTGTGCAGTAGTGCCCGTGGTGGGTGATACAAGTTTATTTAGTGACAATGGTCAAGTGATGTTCCGGTTCAGTGCTGGCCCTTGGCGACAGCTCAGGAAACGTGTTTTAGCCATCTAACAATGTACAAGACAAGACGATTACAAATAAACAAAACACAACACTCACGTTTTACAGTCCTCGTATTATTTTACCGTCCTTCTCAGTTCTACTCACAAACTAACGAAGGAAAAGATTGCGATTTTCCGTCCCCTTTATGCTATCACGCATGACCCCTTGGTAAACGAGTGCAGCTGTCTCTACTATCTGCAGCTGCTACGTCGTTTACCTTCCAGGTCAATACGTTCCTGCAAGGGAGTCTCGCCTTCTTCCAGATTGACTGACCAGCCCATCCAAAGACTTCTCCTTTTGCTGCTTAGCGTCCTCACAGATCGGGAGGGAGATTTACAACCAAAACTCATTGTATTTCTGTCACAGGGCCATACAGACATCAAGCATGGCTAAATTCCACATTTGCATGTCCTGCACAATGTTCCCTGCTAGCACAGCTGAGCCGTGCGTGGCGTTGGGAGCCCCTGGCCTGGCAGCTGGCTCACACCCTTGCTCTGGCCCCAGCTCAGCCAATAATGCCGGCCTCGGAGTGGACCCCATCTGCACCGATGGTCACCCTGGATGTTACGGAACCGGATGTCAGCATTGCTGAGGAGGACCATGATGCGATTCATCCTGGATGAATAGGAGTATAACTCCAAACCATGGGTTTAGTGCACGATTGTCTTTAAAGCTCAGTCTTTATGTCCATAGCGCTCCCTGCTGTTTTGTTTAAGCAATTTCCAGCTCTCTTTTGCCACCTGGTGGAAGGACAAATGAAGTGCAAAGCTGCAACATTTTTAGGGTGTTGCACTGTGACAGTATCGCTGGTTTTAGCTACCGCTGTAGGTGCTGAGAGTAAACCATTAGATAAGAATGACCAGAATGTGGGGACTAAACCAGTAAAAGGTTACCATGGGGCCCCAAAACATATCACTTTAAGTAACAGGAAGTAAGTAACAGGAAGACATGTTGTAACCAAAATCAACCTTTATACCTATAAGATATATATATATATATATATATATATATATATATATATATATATATATATATATATATATATATATATATATATTGTTATTTAGTATCCTAAAAGACTACTAAATGCAAATGAGCTAATCAGTGCAAACAGTGGCAATGCTGGATGGAGCCATATTGACAGTAATAATTATGGTACATTTCTTTTTTCTAGAGCTGATATTTTCTTTAAATCATGTAGATCTGGCCCAGTATTATTTTTGCAAGTTTTAATTCCCAAATGATTATTCATATTTCAAAGGAGCACATACATAAATAAATAAATAAATAAAATAAAATAAACACATTCTGGAGCATCGTAATGTTACATGTAAAATTGTCCCAGTTGCAATACATTAGCATTGGATGATATGCACTGGGATATAATATTACAAAACACCTTCAGATTAAAGGATAATAATATTAAGTGCATTTTGCTCTGTTTATTTTACAGTAGGCAGATGGATAATGGGATATGTATCTATTGGGAATTTCTTATAGTTTTGGTTGGCAATGACAAAATGCTTTTGGGACTGTGCTTTCATGTGTTTGTGTCTTTTTTTTTTACTAGCGGAAGAACAAACCAATAGCCTTGAATCTAAGCAAACTGTCTAATACAGGAATCAGAGATTGAAAGAAGAGAATGGAATTGTCACCCAAACAGTGCTTAAAGCAACTTAAAAGCCTATTTATGCATCTCAATAAATACCACATTTGTTTTGTGTGTTAGCTAGTTTGGCTGTATCAGCCCCTTCAATAGACTTAGGGTTAATAGATGTTTGGTCACGCATAGCATGCAGAGGAGGAATCTGATACACACAGAAAAATGGCACTTAATGAGCTTAGCAAATGTTTGCCATATTTTTAATGAACCCCGGGGCTGTCATTTAGAAATGCTTAGCAACTGCTTTTCCAACCTTGAAAATAGAGCAACTGAAGGACACAGCTATTAACACTGTGCACACTGTAAATAAAGCCAGTTATTTAAAGGCACCAGCTAGAAGGTGAGAATGTTGGAATGCATCCAATCAGGAGTCTGTGGCACATTGCACCTACTAATATGTTAGGTCTGTAACTAATCAAATATAGCGATCGTGTTTCTCAGACAGTTTCTGACCGCCATGAAGGGTCACGTATCCCCTCTTTAATACTTGTTTATGATTCAGTTCTGAAGGCTAACGTTTAATTTTCCAGCGAAAACTGTCTGTAAGGATTAGATGTGGAGCCGCCCTTTATAGAGGATCTCTTTTTCAATTATTAGTCATTTAATACTGAGCCTTTTAATTTGTGTTTCAGTGTTTATGTAACTGTAATGATAAGGGACATATATTTATTGCTAAATATTAATTAGTAAAAACTTACAAGACATAAGTCAATATGTATGTTGCTGTCGAATTAATGTATTGATGAGCAAATGGTTTCTGAATATACATCTCTCAGTATTTAAGCAATAATACGCAACACGTACAGTGGCTAAAGTCTGGCAACATGCAGCAGTTACATCAAAAAAAGTCCTACAATACATCATTATAAAATACAACAATAATCTATTGGAAAGGAGAGATTAGTAAGGAGAAAGTGTTTTTGTATTGAAGTCCAGCAATACTAAAAAATGAATGCATTGAATTGCCATGAAGTTTTTTTTTTTTTTTTTCTTGATGCAAAAAAAAAATAATGTCGCCTTGCTCTTGGTATCTATTAGGTGTATGACTGTAAATCAATGAGATTGATGCCATTTTGGTCAGTATCTGAAATAACGTCAGCTGTATAGAACATGATACTTGGAGGATCAGTATGACCTGAAATTCATTGCGCTTTAACACCCGTTTCCATAGTTACAATGTATTCCAGACATCTGAGCGCCCAGCGAGCCTTCGTCAGGCCTGTCATTTTAATGAAATAAATTGAGAAAGCTGATGACAAGGCCTAGAATCTACAATTTCTATGAGGCCTATAACAACCAGCAAACCTCTTGCAACATTAACCAGTTCACGGTGTGAATTTGAATGTATGGATTTCATATTTCAGTAAATGTTCCTGGTTTTTGATGTGCAAAAATGTCTTCTTGTGTGCGTTACAGGCCAAAGGAATAATAATTATGCGACACCAATATAAAATTGTTTAACCTCGGGTATAGATATATCAGGTCCCTCGAACCACTGTGGCAGAAACCCGACAGAAACACACCACACATGAATACAAAAGAAAGAGGGTTATTTAGTTTTACATTGAACCAACAAATACATTTAAAAACATACTTTTTAAGACGTCAAATCTTCAGTTTGAACAGGAAGAAATAAGTTTGCAGACTACATTAAAATATCACTTCACAATACAGTTTTCAAATGTACTTAATAAAAAAAATAACCCCAGCCCATTACAAGACCTTCAGCAAGATGCTCTGACAATTTACTACTGTAGAATACTACAATTCTGATCCCGTGCTCTGTAGTGAGGTTTAAACCCAGGGGAGCTGCAGCATCAGCATCACACTGCAAAAGCAAGTTTGCTCTAGAATAGAGAAACACATTAAAATTCAGTCGGCTGTAGCTCGTTAATGTCTTGGTCCACCTGCAAAGCCAAAACAAGTCCAGGGATCATCAAAAAAGTGCACATTACAATAAAAAATGTAATATTTCAATAACTCAAATAGTGACAAAACAACAAAAGAAGCAGTGATATAAACAATAATACAGTGTTAATACTTTGCAGGTGTGACATGTGCCTTAGGCAAAGACTTCTGTGAAGTAAAGCAGGAAGCTGCTTTCAGTTGCAGAATCTGCTGGTTCTGTTTTTTTTTTCTTTCCAGAGGGCAACCATTTTTCCCATATCTCAAGAGAGGATCCCTACCCCACCACCCCACCACCCACTATGCGCTATCATATGCTGTAAAGGTGCCACTTATCAGGGCTCAATTCAGATCCAAAGCCAATTGGAGGCTTTTGGGATATAAGCACACATTCTGGGTGGGTTGACACAAAGCATTGGTGTTTGACACGCCACACAGGTGCAGATGTAATAACAAACCAGTGCCAACACTAGGGTACCAACTGTGCTTGATTTAATAAAGACAAAACAAATAAATAAAAGTTTACCCACAGGTGGCGAGCGCTTTTCCCACTAAAAGAGGCGCCGTGCTCCAGGAACCTGTTACCCTACACAACCCTCACTATACTTATTGTGGGATTAAATCCCCTAAACTGATCTACTACTGTTGCTCCCATAGTCCCGGCATCCTCCCGGCGACTCCGGCTCTTTCTGATGGTCCAGGCTGGTGAGCAACTTCACAGGATCTGTCTGGCAGTTGAAGGGTTTCGTAGTGCAGTAGGTTCCCCAGTGTGAAAAGCTAGCGTCAGTAATGAGACAGTCAGGATATTGCACAAGTTTATTTATAAGCAAATTAACAAAAACGAAGAAACAAGGCACAGGGGCCACCAATAAAGGGTTAAACAAAAAAAGCACATTACCCTCAGGCTGGGCAGTCGCCTTCACTGATGGCTTTCTCAGACTCACGCTGTTCAGGATGTGCATTAGCCTTTACTGAACTCTCTCCCCAGACAAATGATATCTGGCTTTATACCAGTGGTGGCTCGTCATAAAGAGGCTATGGAGGCTGCCTACGTGTAATGTTGTAAAAGTAAAAAAAAGCTTATGTCATGCTTTCCAGTGTGTACTGTATTGCTATTGGCTAACATGTAGCCTCAAACTGAGTTGGATTCTGTGTGTATTCCACCTGCAATCGCCCTTTGTCTGTCAAGTTTTACTGTATTTGCATTGGCTTAACGATGCAAGCTTATGGCTGGCCTCTACCACACATAATTAGACTTAATCTTGACGTGTCTGTTGCCAGGCAGGTTATGGGTCACGTGTGGCTACTTCCTTAAGTTTTAATTTGCTTATACAGTACGTTGTAGATCTTTTTAATTCATATGTCACTTTCCTCGCTTTCAATTGAGGAAAAAATAAGAATAAAAAATAACAATAAAGGTCATCCAAAGCCTAAATTAGGAGGAGCAAAATACATATATAACACACATATATATATATATATATATATATATATATATATATATATATATATATATATATATACACACTACTGGTCAAATGTTTTAGAACACCTCCATTTTTCCAGTTTTTATTGAAATTTACGCAGTTTAATGTCTCAATGTCAAGCATAGAACAAATAAACAATTGGAGATAAAAAAGAAATCATGGAATCGTTTTGTTTAACAAAATTTAATCTAAATTTTTGACTCATCAAAGTAGCCACCTTATGCAGATATAACAGCCGAACACACTCATGGCATTCTTTCTACAATGGAAATCAAATATTGTTCGGAAAGTTCTTCCCAACACTGTTGCAGAAGTTCCCACAAATGTGTTGCACTTGTAGGTTGCTTTGCTTTCACCCTTCTGTCCAGTTCATCCCAAACCAGCTCGATGGGGTTTAAGTCTGGAGACTGTGCTGGCCATTTCATGATTTGAAGCATACCGTCTTGTTCTTTTCTTCTAAGGTAGTTCTGACATAGCCTGGAGGTATATTTTGGGTCATTATCTTGCTGTAGGATGAACCCCTGACCAACTAGGCGTATACCAGAGGGTACTGCATGGCGCTGTAAAATGCTGTGGTAGCCGTTTTGGTTCAGGGTGCCACTCACTCTGTGCAAGTCGCCGACTCTGGATCCAGCAAAAGAGCCCCAGACCATCATGCTTCCTCCTCCATGTTTGACAGTTGGTGTCACACACCGAGGAACCATCCTTTCGCCTACTCGACGGCGTTCAAAAACCCTGCGTGATGAACCGAAGATTTCAAATTTTGATTCATCGGTCCATAAGACCTTCTTCCAGTCTTCAGTAGTCCACTGGCGGTGCTTCAATGCCCAGGCAAGCCTCTTTTTCTTATTTTGCCATCTTGGCAATGGCTTTCTTACTGCCACTCGACCTGTCAAACCTGCAGCTCGAAGTCTTCTCTTCACAGTTGAAACTGAGACTTGCTTACTTCGACCAGTGTTAAGCTGTGCTTGAAGCTGTTGTCCTGTGAGCCGCCTATCACGCAAGCTGTTGACTCTCAGAAACTTGTCTTCTGATTCTGTTGTGGCTTTGGGTCTGCCAGACCTCTTCCTGTCAGAGTTTCCTCCAGTTTCCAAGTGCCTTTTGATGGTGTAGGAAACTGTACTCACTGACACCTTGGCTTTCTTTGCAATTTCTCTAAAGACCTACACTTTTAAGGGTTATAATGGTCTGTCTGTCTTCCTTTGTTAATTGCCTTTTCTCGCCATTATGATAGCAATATACTACTTCCTGCAGTACAATACTGTCCAAATAATGCTTAAGAGGGTGTAGTAACACAGTCTGTTCCAACACTGCTTTTATACAGACAGAGGGTTTGTAAGTAATCAACAAAAGTTGGGACACCTGTAGGAATTGTTAGCATCAACTTTCAAGGCTTAATTTACTTCCATTGCTGCAGAACAGCTGTAAGTTGTTAACCCATTACTTGTTCCCTGAAAAGGCCTTTTGTATAACTCTGAAATATACATTATTTTTCAGTTTTTGGTAACCTAAACTTTTTTCTAACCTCTGGCAGTTTACCGCTTACCTTTGTACCATTTCAGGTTATTCACTGGACTTGAACTGCTTAAATTTCAATAAAAACTGGAAAAATGGGGGTGTTCTAAAACTTTGACCGGTAGTGTATGTGTGTATATATATATATATATATATATATATATATATATATATATATATATATATATATATATATATATATATATATATATATACACAGTGCCTTGCAAAAGTATTCAGACCCCTGACCAATTCTCACATATTACTGTATTACAAATGGTACATTGAAATTTCGTTCTGTTTGATATTTATTGTAAGGTGACATTGGTTTTATGTTGGGAAATAATTTTAAGAAAAATAAAAAACTGAAATATCTTGCTTGCATAAGTATTCAACCCCCACAGATTAATATTTGGTAGAGCCACCTTTCGCTGCAATAAGTCTTTTGGGGTAAGTATGTACCAGCTTTGCACACAGTGTTGGAGTGATTTTGGTCCATTCTTCTTGGCAGATTTGCTCCGGGTTGTTCAGGTTGGTTGGACGACGCTGGGATTGAGATCAGGACTTTGACTGGGCCACTGTAGGACATTCACCTTTTTGCTCTTGAGCCACTCCAACGTTGCTTTGGCCTTGTGCTTGGGATCATTGTCCTGCTGAAAGGTGAATTTCCTCCCAAGCTTCAGTTTTTTAGCGGTCTGAAGCAGGTTCTCTTGCAGTATTTCCCTGTATTTTGCTCCATCCATTCTTCCTTCAATTTTAACAAGATGCCCAGTCTCTGCTGATGAGAAGCATCCCCACAGCATGATGCTGCCACCACCATACTTCACTGTAGGGATGGTGTGTCTTGAGGCATGGGCAGTGTTAGGTTTGCGCCACACATAGCGCTTTGAGTTTTGGCCAAAAAGCTCTATCTTGGTCTCATCTGACCATAAAACCTTTTCCCACATCGCAGCTGGGTCTCTCATGCTTTCTGGCAAACTCCAGGCGTGCTTTCAGATGGTACTTTTTGAGTAACGGCTTCTTTCTTGCCACCCTCCCATACAGGCCAGTGTTATGCAGAGCTCTTGATATGGTTGACTGGTGCACCATTACTCCACTCCCAGCCACTGAACTCTGTAGCTCCTTCAAAGTGATTGTTGGCCTCTCTGTGGCTTCTCTCACAAGTCTCCTTCTTGTTTGAGCGTTGAGTTTTGAGGGACGGCCTTTTCTTGGTAGTGCCTGGGTGGTGTGATGCAGCTTCCACATCCTGATTATTGATCCAACTGTGCTCACTGGGATATCCAAACACTTGGATATTATTTTGTACCCTTTCCCTAATCTATGCATTTGTATTACTAACTTCTGTAGAATGCTCTTTGGTCTTCATTTTCCTTCAGATTCACAGCCTGACCAATGATCCTTCAACAGTGGGGTTTTTATCCAGAAAATGTGACAGCAACTTTAATGGTTCACAGGTGGAGGCCAATGGTAAGGTAATTGTGTCCTTGTTAGGGCAATTTCTTTCATCGGTGTAAACTGGGAGCTTCCACAGCACAGGGGTTAAATACTTATGCAAGCAAGATATTTCAGTTTTTTATTTTTCTTAAAAATATTTCCCAACATAAAACCAATGTGGCACCTCGCCCAGCCTTGTTCAGGCAACCCATTCCACCTCCCCACAAGGGAAGGGACAGCTAGGGGTTGTGTGCCCGAAGTCAGCACAAGCAAGGCATCAAAGCGTTGCTTCCAGCTGCTGTTGCTTTGCCGAGGCGTAGGGGCACTCCGTCCAACAGTGCCCATACCTTTCACAGCGGGCACACCAGTCTGGGGGAACTTCCGGACATCCCCACCAGTGGTGCTCCTCCTGGCCACACCACATGCACGCAGGCCAGACATCCCAGGGCTCCTCCCCCTCTTTCTGCGGGTTCCGCCATTCTGATTGCTTGTGGTTGTTGTGGCCGGCTCTTTCTTTGTTTTCTTCCCATTTCTTCTCTTTTTCCTTCCCCTTTTTTTCTTGCCTGTGGTCTTCTCCCGGTACAGCAGGGGCCGCTACATCCCACTCTGACACCATATGTGGCGGGGTGAAGGTGTAGCGATGATGTCAGCCCCTGCTGACGGACCCGGAAAACAGACACACAGGCAGGGGAATGCATTGAAGCGCTATGGCACATATTTAATAAACACCCAAAAGAAAAGGCAGCAAACAAAACAAACAGGAACACAAAACAAAAGGGCTTGATGGCCAAAACAAAGGTATAGGTATATAATTACTTGGGATCTGGATCTCGATCCCAGTTCTCCTGTTGTTTTGATAGGGTTAGTCAATTCCCCTTTTTGCGTTAGCAGAGAGTAAAACTTGGGAACAACCCCAACTCTTATATCACAAGCTTTCCTGTGGCTTTTACTACACAGGTTGGATAGTAATTAATGTCACATACACACACGTAACACCGGTTTTGTGATCCTGTGCCAATTGACTGGGTTTCACAAGATTGCTGGAAGCCTTCTTCCCATTTACTATATTCGGGAGCATAAATTCATTACCACCTGCAATCCCATTTACCAGACTAAGCACATCACACTGATAATCTTTTACCCCCAGGTTATATTGCATCGGTTCTTGTTCATTGGGACACTGAACAGCAATATGTCCAAATTCTTGGCAATGAAAGCACTTCTAATTTTTATAAGGGTCTGGGCTTTTATCAAGCCACTTTTAGGACCCTACCCCTCTCTCCCCTAGTCCCTTCGTGGTTCAGGACTGCTCTTCAGTACCCCCTTTCCCCAGTTAAGTCTTACCAGGGCTCTTGGTGTACCGATCCTTCGGGCTCAGGGTTCGCCAGGTACTCCTCGGGAAAACTGAACCAGATGTGCGGGTAAGTTCCTCGGCGGCCAGGTGGCACTCGAAAGTGGCAGGTTCCCCTTGGCCCACCCATTTTCGAAGGAAGAATGGCAGGGCTCACAGATACTAGTCCATCACCAGGATTTCAACTATCCTGTCAGTGTTGTTTTCCTCTGGCTGTAGCCACCTCCTCGTGAGATGTATGAGGTCAAACATCTTCGACCTGGCGGCTCGACCCTCCTTGTAACTCCAGGCATGGAATCTTTGGGCCTGGACTGCTGCATTTATTCCTGCCCGGGCCAGGATCTCTGCTTTGAGCTTGTCGTAATCCTTAGCCACTTCCGGTGCCAAGTGGCGTCGCCTTCGGTATCAGAGATGAGAAAGGGAGCCCCAAAACCTGTTCACCAGGACCGAGCCCAGGACTCCCGTGCAGCTGTCCGCTCGAATGCCAGCAAGTAAGCCTCCACGTCGTTTAGCACCTTCACCCGTGGTTGCTGCTGTAATTGCCGAGATGCGTTCTCCCAGCTCCTGTAGTGCTGCTTGCTGCTGTGTAATCTGGTTTGTTTGTTGCTGGGCTGTGAATTGTTCCCAATAGGCACTGTCTTGTTCCATTTGCACTTTAAGGACGTCTTCCATTTTGTGTTTTATTGTTTTTTTTTTTAGTTCAGCGCTGGGTCAATAGGGGGCGCAAATTCCACCTCCACCACCACATGTAGCAGTATGACTGGTGGTCAAGGCAGACAATGGCAGGAATAGCTCTCACCCAGAGACAGAACTGTAGTTTGAGTGCTTTTGCACACTTTTATTAACTCAAAGACAGTCGGTTTTGGAGTATTATCTAAATGTTTTAAAAAAACCCTAAACTTTAATCCCAGATGGCTAAGATGTTTACCGATTCAACAAAACACAATACCAATCTCAAAATACCTTTCTTTTAGGTCTTCTCACACAGGTTGCACACAATCCTTTTGCCTTCACACAGACCTGTTCACCTCCTTCTGAACACCCAACCCCCCTGATCAGGTCATGTATGTGGATAAGGCAGCTATGGCAGGTACACTATCGCTTTGTTACACCCTCCCCAAGTCTGTGAAAGACATCGCCATTGTTGGTCATCCTTCTTTTGATATAGCGACATGGCTTTGCTCTCTTATTTCTCTTTTTCCAATCTCCCCACAGCTTTTGGCCATGAGCTAACAACTCCTCCCTCATTGGCCCACCAGGGGATGGTTGAGTACTGCAGCAAAATCATGCTGGGCATCGTCTGGCAATGATGTTGATCCTTCCTTCTGTTGATGACCCTCCTCATCATCTCCCTCTACTCTATGCCTTCCATCTCAGGGTCCATCTCTGCTTCTGTTTCCAATGGCATGTTGCCGTCGGTGGTAGTACCATCCATTGACTCTGTATCGCAGCAGCTTCATACTGTGGGAGTTCTATAGCCTCCTCCTCATTCATGCTTTCCCCGCTGTTGGTTTGGCCAACTACTGGAGACTCAGGATCTTGATGGTCCAGGGGTAGGAACTTACATTGTGCCGGCAGGTTCCAGTGAAGCGTTCATTTTGGGCCTCCACGTTCTCACTGGGCCATGGAGAATGAGACATCTGCTTTCACGATGTAAGGTTCTTTCTCCCACAAGTCAGCCAGCTTGAGACGGGCCCGTTCCTGTTTGTTCACCACCATGACGCGGTCTCCAACCTCCAGAGCAGATGGCTTCACTCTGTTGTCATAGGCAGTTTTCTGCTTCTTCTTAGCCTTAATAGCTGCCTGGGATGCCCAGTCATAGGCCTGCTGTAGTTGTTCCTTCAATCTTTCCACAAAGGTAGTTGCCATCACTGCTGGACTCTGGTTCTCTGTGAAGCAGAACATCTACTGGGGGTCTGGGATGGCGCCCAAACATTAGGAAGTTTGAGGAGTAACTTGTGGACTTATGACGGGTAACATTAAAGGCATGTAGTGGTGCAATCAGCACCCTAATTTCCTATTCGATTATCGTATAGACATTTTTCAACGATAATCGATGCATTGACGTTTTATTTTTCAAAATAAAGACAAGCATTCGTTTTTTTAACAGAAGATCCAATAACTAAAAACATCATTGTGCATATGTGACAGGCTGACCGAGGTAAGGAGACTCAAAGACAGGATGTGCAGGGAAAATAAAAGACTTTTAATTAAACAAAATACACAAAACAAAAGGCACAATGGCCAACCAAAAAGACAAACACAAAAACAGGCTTTAAACAAACTATACCAAAACAAACCACTCACTCTCTCACACAGGTCTTCTCCCTCTCACAAACACTCACCAACTAACATACCCAACCACTCCCTTTTATACAGGTGCCTGGGCTAATGGGCAATTCGCACCTCATTAGCCCAGGCACATTCCACACATTCCTCACACAAACTCACTCACTCACTGAACCACACCCCAAACTCACTCATATCCACTCTAAAACAATACAAAAACACAAAACCACCACAAAATAGGCTGCACCCCATCACACACCTCCCTCCTTGTGCAGCACAACATGGCCTAAATGGCCACCTCCCCCTTAAAGTCCCAAAATAGTCTCTTCTGGTGCTGGGGAGAAGGCAGAGGCTTCCCCTGGCCCACAAGCAGTCCGGTGGTCCCAAGCAAAGATAGTCCGGCAGCCCCAGGCCATAACAGCGGACCCTCAGGAGGCGACGGCGGCAGCGAACCCTCGGGAGGCAACAGCGGACCCTCGGGAGGCGACAGCGCAGCGACCCTTGGGAGGAAACTCGGGAGGGGAGCCCCTGGCCATGAAGGCGCAGCGGGAGCTCCACTTCTCCCTTGTACTTTGTAACTGGTGACTCCCCAGGCGATGCGGAGCAGCAGGCAACCCCAGGCGATCCAGACGTGGTATCCCTGAGCGGAGTGGCTGTGGCATCCTTGGGCGGTGAGAGGCAGGCATCCTTGGGCGGTGCGAGGCAGGCATCCTTGGGCGGTGCGAGGCAGGCATCATTCGGCGGTGCGAGGCAGGCATCCTTGGGCGGTGCGAGGCAGGCATCCTTGGGCGTGGCCAACAGTGCAGGAACCTCCGGCCAGGGTGGCAGCGGCCAGAGTTCCTCTTCGCTGTTGGCAACAGGAGGTAGAGCCCGCTCCAGCTCCTCTAATGGCGGGAGCAGGAACAGCAGCTCGTCTCCTTCTGGTGGCGGAGGCGGGAACAGCAGTTCGTCTCCCTTTGGTGGCGGAGGCGGGAACAGCAGCACATCTCCCTCTGGTGGCTGCTGGCTCCTCCGACAGCGGGGTTAGAGCTGTTGGCACTGCCGGCTCCTCCGACAGCGGGTTAGGGCTAGTGGCTGCCAGCTCCTCCGACAGCGGGGTAGGGCTGGTGGCGCTGCCGCTCCTCCGACAGCGGGGGTAGGTCTGGTGGCTGCCGGCTCCTCCGACAGCGGGGTAGGGCTGGTTTGCGCCGTGCTCCCTTCAGCAGCATAAATAGAGGCTGCTGGGGACACCAGCATCCTGCCCTTCTCCCCCAGAAAAATTCAGGGGTTGAGCCTGTAACTCCTCCCCTTCTGGCCCTGGAGATGGCAGTAATGGCTCCTCCCCTTCTGGCTCTTGGGACGGCAGCGATGGCTCCTCCCCCTCTAGCTCTCGGGACGGCAGCAGCAGGTGAACCAGCAGGCATGCTCCCTCTGCTGGTGGCGGCAATGGAGGAAGAGACAGCAGGTAATCTTCCCCTGCTGGTAGAGGTGGCACCAGCAGGTATTCTCCCTCTGCTGGGGGCGGTGGGAGCGACGGGTAGTCCTCCCACAATGGTGGAGGCGGGAGCCACAGGCAGTCCTCCCACTCCGGTGGAGGTGGGAACAGCAGGTAATCTTCCCCTGCTGGTGGAGGTGGCATCGACTCCTCCCTCTCGGGCCGTGGGCGCACCGACTCCTCCCTCTCGGGCCGTGGGCGCACCGACTCCTCCCTCTCGGGCCGTGGACGCACCGACTCCTCCCTCTCGGGCCGTGGACGTTCGGGCTCCTCCCACTCGGGCTGTGGACGTTCGGGCTCCTCCCACTCGGGCTGTGGACGTTCGGGCTCCTCCCACTCGGGCTGTGGACGCTCGGGCTCCTCCCACTCGGGCTGTGGACGTCGGCTCCTCATAGTACCGGAAGGGACAGGCGGCAAACTGATGTTGCTGGTTACAGAGGGGCACAACAGTGGTGACCTACAGCTCCTCGGGTGCCTGGCCCTGATGTACTCCTCCTCCTCCCTGTCCCTCGCTTCCCGGTCCTTCTTCCACCTCATCCTCTCTTCCTTTTTTCCCTTTTTTTTTTTTTTTTTTTTTTTAAAACAAAACAAACAAAAAAATCCTGCACTCCTGCTCCAAGTCTCCAGAGGCACTATCCCACTTCTGACACCACCTGTGACAGGCTGACCGAGGTAAGGAGACTCAAAGACAGGATGTGCAGGGAAAATAAAAGACTTTTAATTAAACAAAATACACAAAACAAAAGGCACAATGGCCAACCAAAAAGACAAACACAAAAACAGGCTTTAAACAAACTATACCAAAACAAACCACTCACTCTCTCACACAGGTCTTCTCCCTCTCACAAACACTCACCAACTAACATCCCCAACCACTCCCTTTTATACAGGTGCCTGGGCTAATTGGGCAATTCGCACCTCATTAGCCCAGGCACATTCCACACATTCCTCACACAAACTCACTCACTCACTGAACCACACCCCAAACTCACTCATATCCACTCTAAAACAATACAAAAAACACAAAACCACCACAAAATAGGCTGCACCCCATCACAGCATAATAGTTAAATAAAAAGGCACAACTTATTTTCAAATTAGAACACTTCCGATTATAAAAAAATAAATACAAAGGAGTTTTTAACAGCTGAAAAGAATATGCGTGCGTTCCCATCAGATGTCCCTTTAACATTGTAATAATAATAAAAAAAACTATATTTTAGCCTTTAGTGTCCATTTATTCAGCGCGTGTCAGGCGCGTCAGGTCCGATTTATTTTCACACACGCAGTTTATTTTAGAAGCGCTGTTTAAAAGTATTTTTTTCACAGTAAAACAGGTTTAAAAGGCACTGCATATCAACAGGACACTCAGTACTGCATCTCCAGCACCGCCCCACCTCTCGTTCGCTATATTTTTCAAATAACTCGTAATAATAGTATATACCGATAAATCATTTCTTGATCACTCGTTTTATCACCAAACTCCTCAATAATGCAATCCAAGTCGTTATTTTATTACTATAGCATCTCAAAAAGCTCTGCAAATGTCTGTGATATTGTCTGAGCGCTGGATGCGGAAGCAGCTATCTTGTTTGTGTATGTCCGTGTTAACTATGTGGTGTCGGATCTATCAGTATTCATAAGATACGCCCCTGTTTTTCGGCTCCTATCGGTCTCACTCGGCCATTGAATGGTTTTCTCGGCTTCTTCTGGAGAAAAAATGACTAGAGACCTGTTTTTTGCGTCTTTTTGATGATGTTGGACAGGGTCCGACATTGGACCACAAAAGGGTTAACAAAAGTAATTTCGGTAAGGCTTTATATTGCGTGGCATAAATTAATATTCAATAGATATGCAATTGATATTAAATTTACATTCAATTATTCCTTGTTACTTTTCATTAACATTTAATTCAGATTAACTGTATTTTAAATTTAAAACATGTAAACAATGGGAAATTATTACATATTTTCAAGGGTAACAAAATGTAATATAAATGGGCGTGGTATTCAATTACATTTCCAATCGACATTTGGTTAACATTTAGCAAGAAACCAGCTATTTCATATTTATTAAATATTAATTTAACATTAATTGAATATGCACTTGCATATCTATTTAATATTAATTTATGCCACGCAATATAAAACATCACTGTAATTTCTATCAGAACTGTGGTTGTTCATTGCTGTTAACATTTTATGTCCAAAAGCAAAGCAAAACATTTGAATTTCACAAATCCTGACTAATTCAGCTTCTTTTTATATATTGCCATATAATGCAAACACAACACTCTTTGAAACAAAAGAATGTAATCAGTAGATTTAATAGATTTAAAAAAAAAACTATTGCCTTCATTTTTAAATCAAGAAAACGCGAATACCATACTTAGCACTAAAAGAAGCGTACTCTCACACACTCAAGGTTTTAATGCTAACCGGCAACAGGAGACTTCAAACTGGGTTCTAATTTGATATGTCGATTTACCAATATTATTATTATTATTTATTTCTTAGCAGACACCCTTATCCAGGGTGACTTACAATTGTTACAAGATATCACATTATTTTTTACATACAATTACATTAGTTTTTTATACATTATTTTTACATACAATTACCCATTTATACAGTTGAGTTTTTACTGGAGCACTCTAGGTAAAGTACCTTGCTCAAGGGTACAGCAGCAGTATCTCCCACCAGGGATTGAACCCACAACCCTCCGGTCAAGAGTCCAGAGCCCTAACCACTACTCCACACTGCTGCCCTATGTAATCGAAGCTCTGGAAATTTAAGGACAGAGGATCAATAATCAATGCATTGATTAATTGTTGCACCCCTAAAGGCATGTGTTAGTCCTTCCACATGCTCCTTCAAATTCTTCTTCTGCTCAGGCCACCAGGGTGCCCAGCATGTCCAGGAGCTTTCAGTCATCCCATTCCCTTGAGGGTGATAGGGAGTAGTCCAGCTGCAGGCAATTCCAGCCATCTTGCCTAGCTGACTCAACAGGGTGCTCTCAAAGTTTCTCTCTTGGTCAGAGTGCAGTCTTTTGGGGAACCCATAATGGCAGGTGAAAGTCCGCCACAGCACTTTGGCCACCGTGCTCACCTGTTGGTCCTTAGTTGGGAAGGCTTGAGCATATCTGGTGTAGTGATCGGTGATTATTAGTATGTTGGCCACTCCACCTTTCGAAGGTTCCAACGACAAGTAGTCCATACATACCAGCTCTATTGGCTCTGACATGGCTCTGTTGATGTTCATTAGCAGGGCACTATTGGCTCTGTTGATGTTCATTAGTGGGGCCCTAGGTCTCACAAGTGGTGTTTTCCACAGACATCATTGTTCACACGACTTCATTTCATTTCTGCACTCATTCTTGGACAGTAGAACTGTGCTCGCACCAGGTCCAGAGTCAGTTCCAAGGCAAAGTGACCAATACTGCTGTGAAGCATCTTGAGTACTATTGGTCTTAGTGACGCTGGGAGCACCAACTGGTGCGTCTCCTCTTCTCTGGTAGTTTGGCAAACTCGGTACAGCAACTCTCGGTTCATTCTGAGTCGCTTCCATTCTTTCAGGAGGCTCTGGGCTTCACATCTCTCCTTCCTTCTCATCATCTGGTTGGGCTGTCGTCCTCCACTGACATAGGCTGCTACTTTTCCTATGGCCGGGTCTTGACTCTGCTGTTGCTTCAGCTCATCTTCTGACATCCCTGGGATGCTCTCTACGTCCCCTGAGGCGGCCAGGGGCACAACTTGCCCTTCCTGAGTGTTGTGGTTTGGTGGACAGTGGTTGCAATCCTTGCCTGCTATTCAATACTGAGTGAATTGCCTTTTTGTTGACTTCTGGCCAGACCTGCTAGTGGCACGCATCTACGCAGCTTTCTTGGTGCATCATGGACAGCCCATCTGTACTGCCATTCGATTTTCCAGGCTTGTATTTTATGATAAAGTGGAAGGGGGCTAGCTGGGAAGCCCACCTCTGCCCAGTGGCATCCACTTTGGCTGATGGCATGACGTACACCAATGGATTATTATCGGTGAAGACATTTAACTGGTGTCCGTACAGGTACTCATATATTTTTTCTGTGACCGCCCACTTCAGAGCCAAGAGCTCCAATTTATGTGCTAGATAACGCTTATCTGTTGAAGATAAGCCTCGACTAGCATAGGCTATCACCCTCTCCCCCCCTTTTTGGATGTGGGAAACATCTGCTCCCAAGCCCTCAGATGAGGCTTCCGTGTGGAGGATGAATGGCTGGGTGTAGTCTGCACAGCCTAAAACTGGAGCTGTTGTCAGACTCTCTTTCAGTGTATGGAAGGCTTGTTCACACTCAGCTGTCCATTTGAATGCTCTAGTCTGGGTTTTCTTCCCTTTCTTTCGACTGTATCCACCTGTCAGTCCATAAAGGTGCTGCTATCATGGCATGGCTTTCTACGAATCTATGGTAGTAGCCCAAGAACCTGAGAAATGGCCACACCTCACTACAATCTTGGGGGGTCTTCCACTGTTGCACTTTAGCCCTCTTTTCTGGGTCTGTGGATAAGCCCTGGGCTGACACTACGTGTCCCAGATAGCTCACTTCACTCCTCAAAATGTGGCACTTTCCTGGCATCAGCTTGAGGCCGTGCTGCTGCAGTCTAGAAAACACCATACTCAACCACATACTCTCTATGAGTGTTCCTCAAAGGTAGTAGATAATACTATGATGTCATCCAGGTACAGGAGCACTGTGTTGAAATTCTGGTCACTGAAACAGCACATCATGAGGTGTTGAAATGTTGCTGTGGCGTTCATACAGGCCCATGGGAGTTAGTTTGTCTCCCTGCTCAATCTCCACATCCCATCCTGAGGTCAGGTCTGGTGTTAAAAAGTACTTAGCCTTCCCTAAAGCATCGAATGCCTCCACAATTCTAGGAAGAGGAAATGCGACCTGGACAGTCCTAGCATTGAGCTGGCGGTAATCAATACAGATCTGCATGGACCCATCCTTCTTCCATGCGATGACCATAGGGGAAGCATAGGGGCTCTGGCTGTGGCGTATGCACCAGATTTTTCCATCTCTACAGGCTGCTTATGCACATCTTGATACTGAGCATGGGGGATCATACTATACAGTGCCTTGCATAAGTATTCACCCCCCTTGGACTTTTCCACATTTTGTAGTGTTATAACCTGGAATTAAAATGGATTTAATTGGACTTTTTACCATTTGATTTACACAACATACTTAACACTTTGAAGGTGCAAAATATTTTTTTATTGTGACGCAAAAGTTAATTAAACAAAAAAAAAGACATTTGTTGGTTGCATAAGTATTCACCCCCCTGAGTCAATACTTGGTAGAAGCACCTTTGGCAGCAATTACAGCTGTGAGTCTTTTTGGGTAAGTTTCTACCAGCTTTGCACATCTGGATCCTGCAATTTTTGAACATTCTTCTTGGCAAAATTGCTCAAGTTCTGTCAAGTTGGATGGGGACCGTTGGTGAACAGCAATTTTCAAGTCTTGCCACAGATTCTCAATTGGATTGAGGTCTGGGCTTTGACTGGGCCATTCTAAGACATTCAGGTTCTTGTTTTTAAACCACTCCAGTGTAGCTTTGGCTGTGTGTTTAGGGTCATTGTCCTGCTGGAAGGTGAACCTCCGCCCCAGTCCCAGGTCTCTTGCAGACTGAAACAGATTTTCCTCTAGAATTTCCCTGTATTTGGCTCCATCCATCTTGCCCTCAATCCTGACCAGTTTCCCAGTCCCTGCCGATGAAAAGCATCCCCATAACATGATGCTGCCACCACCATGCTTCACCGTGGGGATGGTGTTCTCAGGGTGATGAGCAGTGTTGGCTTTGCGCCACACATAGTGTTTTGCGCTAAGGCCAAAAAGTTCAATTTTGGTCTCATCAGACCAGAGAACCTTTTTCCACATGTTTGCTGCATTATATTTGCTAATTTTGAAAATAAAGTCTTTTATGTTTAATTTTTCATTTAAATACAGCGTTTCTTCTATGCAAATGTTAGATATGATGTTCATAAATAAAACTTTTGATTTGTATCTGATGGTTTGTCTTTCATTTTCATATCAACGCTGTTTAAAATGTATCCGTCAAAATGACTACTGATGGTGGTTCTAGGTAGTAGCATAAACCCGGTGGTTCTAGTGTTAAAGTGGGCAGTCACTGACAAGTTCTTTGACTTTCTGTAAGGGGCAGAATTCACAGTAGTGATCGATAACAATCCCCTTACTTATTTGCTGACAACTGCCAAGTTTGAAGCTTGATGGTTAGCTTCTCTTTCTAGTTTCAATTTCAGCATCAGGTACCGAGCTGGGAAAAGGAACCAAGACGCTGATGGACTATCGCGAAGACCACAAGATCCACTCCCCAATGACTTTTGGGCTCAGGAAGAGGACAGTAGAATCTTTGTTTGCTTCATGCCATTTAGGTGAAAACTTTAATGCTGAATTATCAAAGGATGCCGTGGCAGCTGTTTGTAACAGGCACAACATAATTTCAGAGAAAGCATTAGGTCAAAAAATACATGAAGACATTGTTCAGTCAGTTGGTGGAGTCTCTTGAACTCTATGTTGATGAAATTCCAGAAGTATTTGCTGAACAAAACATACAGTATATTCAGGACAAATCTCACTTCCAAACTTATCTGAAGCTGATTGGGCTGTAGCGCAGAGAAATGACCCATCTATAAATATGATCATTACTCTACAAAGCACAGGAAAGAAACCAGCAAACAGTATGAATAAACTGGAAGACCCTGAGGTGCAATTGTTTCTGAGAGTTTTTGATCAGCTGGAAGAGCGCAATAAGGTCTTATATCGAAGATGCCTAGAAAGAGGGAACCCACACTATCAACTTGTCCACCAGAGAATTACAGGAGACAAGCCCTGGATGATCTCCACGATGCCATGGGACATTTGGGAGTGGATCATACAATGGACTTTGTCCGTTCAAGGTTTTTTTGGCCCCAGATGTTCTGAACAAAGTCAAGACTAGTGAGCGATGTACCACGCGAAAAGGCTGTGTTGAAAAAGCTGCACCATTAGTGAACATACAAACAAGCTGGCCTATGGAACTAGTTTCTATAGATTATCTGTCACTGGAACCTGATGATCATGATACCTGAAACATCTTAGTTATCATGGACCATTTTATGAAGTATGCAGTTGCTGTACCCTCAAAAGATCAAAGGGCTAAGACTGTAGCAAAGTCTTCGTGGAATATTTTTTTTTGTTCACTGTGGGTTTCCAGAACAACTACACAGTGACCAAGGTCGTGATTTTGAATCAAAGTTGATTCAAGAACTTTGTTTACTCGTTGGAGTCAAGAAAACTAGAACCATCCCATATGATCCTAAGGGGAATCCTGTTGAAAGATTCAACAGAACACTTTTAGATATGTTGGGAACCCTAGAGGACAAGGACAAATTGCACAGGAGAGACTGTTCAACCATTAGTACACTTTTACAACTGCAGTAGAACAGGGTTCTCACCATACGAATTAATGTTTGGTCGTCAACCAAGGCTAACTACAGATATTGCATTTGGACTCCAACCTAATGGCTGTAGTGGGAAAATTCACTCTGAATATGTGAAGAAATTAAGATACAGACTGGATGAAAGTTACAAGCTTGCAGCTGATCACGCTGAGAAGTCAGTAGGAAAGAACAAAACCAGATTTGATCTTAAAGTCAGGGAGTCTGTGCTTTTATCAAGAGATAAGGTATTAGTGCGAAACGTGGGATGCAGAGGTAAGCACAAGATCACTGATAGGCGGGATTCTACCATTTACCATGTAATGAAATGGGTTAATGATTCTCCTGTGTATGTGGTAAGGGCAGAAGGAAAGAGAGGACCTGAGAAAACTCTACACAGAGACCTTCTATTACCAAGAAAGAAAAAAACATTGATTAAGAAAAAAAGAAAAACAAAATTGTTTACTAGAAGAGGAGATTTTTCACAGACACTTTTAATTTTTTCAATCTTTGATGGCGTGCCAGGATCCTTTGATGACTGAATTGCTGAAGCATTTGTAGTGGAGGACTGGAAAGGACGTTTGAACTTGAAGATCTGCATTTGTTTTGTCTGCTTGTTGTAGTCTAGACTCAACCCAGGTTGGACTACTGACTTAAAATATCCTAGGATATATCAAACAGGACAAAGAATCTGGATGATTCTTTTCATTCTGTGGCATGATTAGAACTGTGTATTGTGAAACTTGTACACAAACCTGCATAAGAACATAAATATTTTTTTGTCATTATAAAATAATAAAAATGTTACCAGAACAAATCCCACTCATATTATTTCAATTGAATTACAAAATATGATTTATTGACAGTTTTTTTTTTTTAATTTAGAGGAATAATATTAACTTATAGTAGACTAGCGGTTACACATGCTTTGTTTTATTTGGTCTATACCACTATACGCTTTCGGATTTAAAATATATACTGGTAAAGCCCCCAACCACCCCCCACCCACCCCACATCCCACATACTATTAAAATCGCCCCCAACCCTCACCCCCTTTCTGATGTTCTTAAGGGATTAATTTAGTAGATAATATAGTCCTGCAAGACTGTGATAATTGAAAACATCCATATTCATTGCATGTTCAAAGGGATCTGCCTGACTTTGTAATGTAAAAAGTGCATTTTTAACCTGAGCGGGGACCTGCATCTGGTATTGCTTAATCCTATTAGTCCAACAGTTCCAAAGCTTTAGTGTATAATCATTAGCTTGTGTTAATCCGCAGACAAGCCTCCAGCTCAGGCCTGTCAGTAGGAGTCCCTGCAGGGAAAATGTGGAGGTGCTGATAGCGCCACACCAACTAATCTTATCTTAAACCCTAACAGCAGCCACAAGCTGTGATAGGGAGAGAATTAAAAACACATTTTCTATGGGTATTGGTTGAATTGCCTTTTTGTGCAGTTCTTTACCTTGTCTTTGATTTCCCCTTTTTTATTTCTTAAACCACATAGAATATGATTTCAAATATGCAGTGAAGCTTAATGCTGTTTAGCCCACACTGCTTTTGAAGAATTTTAATATGGTTTTACATTGCAAGTGAAGGAAAAAAAAAGCTGTTAAGATGCTGGGAAGCCATGCTGTGATGTTTTTGAGCATTGCTGCACACATTGATGTGTGACAGCTTAGGCATTGTGTGGTCATGACATTATTATGATTGACCCTACATGTGTGTGTGTGTGTGTGTGTGTGTGTGTGTGTGTGTGTAAAGGAGTTTGATTCTTAAAAGATACAGTGGAACTTCCCATGTTTGGCTTTTACTTTGTAATAAAGTCTCTAGCTCCCTGCATGAGAACAGCACTGTGGCATGCTTGTCTTTACGGACACAGAGCTTGGCAAGCATCTGTAGAGGCATCCTCTTGTAGTGATCAGCCACCCACATGAGGCTAGAAAGACTGGCAAGACCTTGGCCTGCGTGTTCCAGCTAAGCACTTCAGAGCCTCAGCTACTTGGCATGTTCTGAAGGCTCAGCTTGGTTTAAAAAAGGATAAAATAACAAAAAAGCGTATTGTGGTTCTTCCCTGGAAAGAAAAGGAGACGCGCTAAGAAAACACAGCAAATGTGTGAAAGCTAGACGACTGAAAACGTGTCACAAAAAAGTTCTTCAAGTGCAGTTCAGATGCGTCTCGACGATTTAAAATGTTTCATGGGATGGCATGGGTCATACAGTAGTTTGGGTGGATACGATATGATTTTCTGTTTAAGAGTGTACAAGAGAAAAGTGAACAACAATTGTAAACTGGTGAAGATGAATCAAAGGAGGCTGGTGGTTTGGTGCCATAGAATGAGCTATTCTCTCCACAGCATCAAAGACATCACATTTTTTTTTTATGTTACCTTCTAAAGGTTCTCACCTTTTATATCTTATTTGGAGGTAGGGAGACACTTTGCGTCCCTCAGCAACAAGGGCATGCAAAGACTTTTCAGAATGGCTCAGAACAAAATGTACTTGCTTATACTATTATAATGCATTTCTAAAAGGAGTACTACTTTTTTGGTGATGAAATGTAGGTTTTTCACTTGCCCTGCTCCCTTGATCTCTCTAATATTTCCTGTAGTTCTTCATCTGATGACCTGAAACACAAAAAGGCAACATATATGCCCCAGAGACCAAACACAAAGTAAATTGCTGAAAGAGGATAGTCCAGTAAAGAACAATAAAGAATGATAACTGTGTCCTCTCCATCCACATATAAGTATGTCAAAAGGATTACTCTAAAAAGATAATAGCCAGCAGCACCTACTGTTTTTACCATGTGATCTGGTAGTTTTCAGGTTAAGCTGAAGGGTTGAAAACAATCCATGGCCTTTATCAGGAATTTAACACAGAGGCTCAACTATAATGGTTAGTATTTCCTTAAGGGAAACAAGAGTGCAGCACTGAAAGAGCATTAGAATGTCAGCCACTGACTGACCATGAAGTGCAAGCACAAACCGCTGTGTCTGTGTTTTTATTGTCTAAAGACCCCCCTAAAGCATGATTCACACAAGACTAAAAACCAGGTGTCCTCAGAGTTGGTCAAAAGTAGAGGATGTCTTGTAACTTCACAGACGTGGATTAGTTTTTATCAAGGAAAGTCTGTAAATTCTAAATGAAATTCAATGTTTTGGCCAGAGAAGGCACTTTTGTGCATGATTTGTAAACAAAGGTGTAAATAACTCATTCTGTTGTACCTTCTTATCCAAACGTTAGAATAACCATGTAGTCCTTTGAGTGATATGTATTTCCATACATATCTTTAAATGCACACTATTTTAAGAGTTGACAATCATGTTTTGTATTTTCTCCCATCCCCAGTTTGGTTATGCCCAATAGCAGTGGTTTACTCCACTGTAGCATCTCAGGACAGACTGTACCAATTTTAATATTATATTATGGTTTATTGTAAATGCTGGTATTGCTTTGAGGCGAATACCCTGGAAATGCTATATCAATTCTAACTCTGACATGGTCAATTTGCACAGAAGTAAAACGACACAGGATCTTGAGTTTCACATTTTACAGAAGGTCCCGATGTCTTGTAAAAAAATCAGAGGACCTCTGACAACATTTTCTGGCATAGAAAGAAATGGACGGTTTGCACAGGACTAAATTTCACCAATGTTGGTACAAATTTTGAAACCATGTGTTTATGTGGAGTCTTTTGGTCACATGCAAATCGGGCTTAAGTCAGTGATCTTCACTATTTTTTATGCAAGGGCCACTAGCAAGGGCCACACCGGCTTTACAATACAACTCCACTCTTACTGTATATAATGCCTTCATGTCCTGACATCATGGAGTGCACGCAACTAAAAGAAACAAAACCAAAAAAACACAAAACCTTTCTTCGTTTTCCAGCTCCAGGATTGCTTACGGCCTCATGGTTACTGCTACCTCCAGCCCCCCGTAATAATCCACATTATTTGTTTCATTAATCTCAACAGTAACATTTTTGTTATCTGCTTTTGTTTCTTTTTTACTTTCTGATTTTTTCTTAACGGAATTAAAAATCTATTAATTATCTGCAGATCAACTTGCTCTACAAATACACATGCTATGTGCTGTTGCTATGCTGCACACTAGACACCATTGCATGCATAAGCGCCTGAAGTGTAGAGTATTAAAAACCCTGATTTTTGTTAATGCTAACATTTGATTTAAATAGAAATGTGTAGGATGAATCCAGGAGATGCACTTGTGGTTTTCAATGAAGAACGCTGCCCTAAGTTAACAGCTATTTTACTTGTTCACTGTACACTAATGCAATTGTGAGGCTTTTATTAAATACTTGTTGAAACTTAGTTGTTCTAAAACCATTTAAAACCATCTGACACTGACATTGAGGGATATAAAAAAAAAGAAAAATGTAGACTGGGGAAATTGCCTGGGCAAAAACCAGGCTCGTTTAACACAAAGGCTATAGAAGGTTCAGTTCAGAGAGTCTATGTGCTGCTGATGGAGGCTTGGGGAGCCAGATTATACACACCCTTCACCTGTTATTTAAGGTAACCTATAATACTTTCACACACAGGTTGTTTTGCCTGGTAAATCTTTTTTAAAAAGCTACATCTTGAGACAACTTACCATTGTTCACACCAGTGATGCTGCAGATTATGTCAACTTGAGTAACAAAATATAACCCTGCACTTTTGTTCCCAACCAAAACTGAGTTTTTTATATAAAAAATACAGTATGGTTATTTTAAACAGGATGGTAAAAAATGGCCACCACAGACAACTACGGATCAGTCTACATGTGGTTAGTGACAAGAGCTGCATCAGATTGTGATATCTGGAAGTCATCCTAAAATCTAAGTAGTGCTAAATATTCAAAGAATAAGTTCATTATAAAGAACACTTTATAAATCTGCTGTTTTTTCAGGTATAGTAAAACCTTGCTTCATGCCATCACAGTAAAATGACCATGTCACAACTAAGGCCCCTTTTTCCCAGTCCAGATGTGCCCCTATTGATGGCAATATAAAGGCCACTCCTGTACTTAGTATTGAGGCCACCATTTGTAGTCCCAAATATATTAAGCCTCCTTAATTTCCTGTATCTCTCTAATAAGAACAACACGATTTGTACTTTCGATTTAAATAAAAAATGTTATAAAAAACATTTAATAACATGTTAATAAAAAACTAAATTGGTAAATGAGTTACAGTTTACATGGAAGAAAACTAAAATAAATTATATCTAGAATGATTAAACTGTTCAATAAATTGGCTAAACTAAGAACTTTTAGAATTTCCTGCAGGAAATTCTGTGCCCCTTCAATAGTAAGACCACCTCCCTATTAAACCCGAATTCTATTGGTCCCTTGACTGCTCTTAAAAGCAAGGTTCCACTGTATTGTTTTCCCCACTTCATTTAAGATGATTAGTGTACCACTGTCCATTTCAAATTCGGCTTTAAGACTGATCATGCAATTAAAGCCAGTATTTTAAGCTTGGTTAAAGCCATTCGATGAATCATTACTGGAAAGTGAGACGCTTTCCTAATAGCTAAAACAGATGAAAAGGTGGTTGATTCTAATGAGTGTATCTAATGATTTATTCTTTTTTTTACATCTGTCTAATTGAGACTGTTGGGACTGACATTTGCATGAATTATACAGGTGTATAACCCTATGCTTCAAGCATGCGGGACATTTAAATAGGTGGTCCTAATATCAGATTTTCAGTAAAAGTTTAGGTTAAATTGTTTGCAATAAGAAGATGAAGAAGAAGAGGTATACTTTTTTCCCCCTTATACATAAAGGAGATTTTCCATATATATTAATTAATAGTTGCCAGCAAACTGCATTGCCCAGGGGTGAAATTCTCAACAAAAAAGTGCAGGTACATGAGCAGCCAGGTGTAAACGTAAAAGAAAATAGAGCCATTTCGAGTGCCAATTAATAAATGCTTCTAAAATGTATAGATATCAGAAGATGGTCATTCTTTAATACAAAATAAGCCTTGTCACAGCATTGTCACGGGTAAAGTATCATATTTTGCGGAATGTGCACGGAAATATAAAATAAATTACGTGTACAGATTTAAAAAAAAAAAAATCAAATACACAGATAAATGCACTGACATCAAAATTAACATCAAAGTTACTCAAGCACTTTACAATAGCTTGTGAAACAGTGTTGTAATTAACAGCCTGGTAAAGTGTATCTGCAAGGACAGCTTTCAGTTCTAGTACGTCAGATGCATGTTCACCATTTAGGTCTTGCAAAACAAATACGATGTGTAAACCATACTGATCTTGTGCATCAGTCGATTCGTCAGTGACCACTGACAAGCAACCAGACTGTTTTACCAATTCCATAATCTCTTGCTTGTGATACTCAGCAACTTTAGGTATGTATTCATGTCTCAGCTGGGATGATGAAGGAATCACTCCACCATTTGCTACACTGAGTCTGTCTGAAGAATTTCCATAACTTTTGGTTGTCCATGTTTTCAAAAGGAATATTTGCGCAAACAAATGCCTCTGTCAGGTCAAAATTTAATAAGTGGACTTTTGGAATATGGAAGTCACCGTTTTTAGTTTATTTGCAAGTAAAGCAGTCGCAGTACTGCTCTGGATTTCTGCCTTTCTCTTTTTGGTGAATCTAAATGCCTGTCAACAGACGAGTTTCGGTAGTGATCTACAGTAATGTTGCAGGACATACAGAACAAAAGCTTAACTCCATCGCTGTGTAAAACTCCTGCTGGATACTGCTTTATGTGATCTGCTGCAGACACTTTTTTGCTGTTTTAGAGACATCCATTTTCTTGTTTATAGTGTGTAGTATTAAATTTCTCGCTTAGATTGCATATAGTGACATGACATAATCACTGCACAGCACTGTGTGCATGGCGAATATTACACGCAGGCACATAGCAGAGCTGTATAGTTTCGTTAATGTAGTTAATTATGACATTATTTTTATTTCTTAAGAATATTGTAAAAATCGCGGTATTAGGCTAATTTCATGATTTCCGCCGCCCATGAAATCGCGATTTTCACAGGGCCTTAGTTATGAATCAGCATAAAACCGTTTGAAAATGCAGAACAGGGGGGACAGTGGGTGTGTTTAGCTGCTACAGCCTTCATCAACATTGGAGAAGTGAAATAAAGATTTACCGTCATCGAATGCTTTCAGATACACAAACGGAAATATTTTTTAAAATGTTACATTAAGATCAACAATAGTGATTACTGTTGTTGTTGTAATTTAAAAAATATGTATTTCCAGCTACACTTTTATCGTATAATTAATTACTATAAGTGTAATTTTTTCTTTATCAGAATGGTCAATCAACTTCCAAATCATTAACCAACTGGTTTATGAAGAGTTTAATTTAACACAACACAACTTTATGTAGCTGGCATGGACACAAGCATTACTTTAATTTTAATCATCATGGGAGTAACATTCAGAAACTTAGTAACTTACTAGTTTCATCGTGTAAATTAAGAAAATAATGATATATATTTTTTTCTCTGTGGAGCAGTTCCCAGAATTCATTGATACACATATTTTACTTTTAAGCAGCTATATTTTCCAACTTCCATCATAGTCTTTATTTTGAAGATTTAAAAGAAAATAAAAACTAAAATATTAAATCAGGAGACTAAATTCAATATTTCACAATAGTAAACGTACTTCAGATGTCATTCATTCGATGAACAACTGCCTTACTTTCCTTTCTCTTAAAGCAGTGGTGCTGAAACTGATTTTTTTTTAAAAAATCTCGGCAGACCACACAATAAACAGTACGGTATAGCTGACTGAAAAATAAGCACATAAAAAAAGTAATCACTATAATACTAAGAATAACCGTAGACTTACCTTTCTTTGTTTTAATGTGATGGGCCTGTTTCTTTGAGCAAAGTTATTTTAAAATTGGAGTTTTAAAGAACGGTTGTAGTTTACTTTTCATTAACACGAATTTACAGCGGGAAAAAACGGACTGTTTTATTTTTAAATTGATAATGATAGCAGCAATTGGTTTATGTGCATTAATAATCTGTGAAGATACGATACATCCATAAGGTACCAACACAGTCAGCGCTACAAATCTATAATCTTTATTTATAAAACTGAATGTTTGGATGCTGCATGCTGATGGGCTGTTGAGGATTTTTTAACCTGCAGTTAAATAGTACAATGCACTGCTAATTTTTTCATATTAAACTCGCAATAAATATACACATTGTTGTGAGAGGTATTTTAAAAGTTTTTAAAAATGAGTGACATTCCTTTCGTCACATTTGATCTTTCTGGAGGCATGACAGTAGACAAATGACTAGAATTACAAGAAGAAAAACCTCTGTTGAAAAAAATAAAATTAAAAAAAAGACACAAAGATTTAACAAGTCAACACTCCCGGGCCCGTGCGTTGTGTTGCATTAACACACATACAGCTGTATGTTAATGAAACACAATGCACACACTGTCGTGTGTTATCCCTTACTTTACACGCTGCTGTGTTGAGTGCATGTGAGAACAATACACAAAAACTCCAGAAAAGAATACATTTTTGACACTCCAAAACTATATATGATGGAAAGTATAGACATCTTTTTGGAGATATTCTCCATGTATGCATTTTCTTCCTGCTTCTGTAGCTGAGTTTTAAGGTCTCAAATTTTGGGATTGCAATGGGATCTATAAACTATGCTGCTGCTTCCTTTCTGTAAATTATGTAACCTTTCCATGGGCAACCTGAAGGAAGCCTTGGGAACTACTGTCTTAAAGAATTAGTAATCAATCGGGAGGGTACCGAAAACGTTATTGACCAATTATATAAATCCATAGGCGGATGAGACTGACCGATTGGTTTAATAATGATTGCCACCAAAGCTGCCAAATAACTTCTCATGGTCTTGTTGCCAGGAACTAAGGTAAATAGATCATCCATTGCCATTGGTTCATTGAGAATATTTTAAGGATTGTTTAGTTTCTGTGACGAGACTGTTTTCTAACAGAACGCTAGTGGGCTGTGTAAAATAAACAACTGTAAGAGTGGATGTCCCAGTACCCAGTACTGGCATTAAAATAAGTCCCGGCAAAATGTCACCCCTGGGTATGAGCACTCTCTCCTATCAGCATTGCTATGCAGGTCTTGATATGCATTGTTATTGTTTGAATGCTATTGTTGTTCAGCACAGTGAAGGTGGGAGGACAAGCAGGGTCATAGTTTTGTATGTCTTTGTTGAGTAAGTGCAAACTGTGAATCAAAACAGATCTTTATTATTCAGCATCTCTGGGGAGTCTGACACTTCCCACACGGCACTGCTAACACAACACTGAATTTACTTGACATGCTGTGCTCAAAGAGGGATTCAAGAAGAAAATGCAGGTGTGTCTTGTCTTTTTAATTGACAGAGAAAAAATAAGGGAAAAAAAACCCTTCCCCTTTGACTGGATGGACCTGATACGGCTATGGCTACAATATATATATATTTTTTTTATTATTCTGAAACCAATTGAGAGATCCAGTGATGCAGCCACTTGAAGAAAAGAAAATAAAGAAATGAGCAAATCATTAGGAGCCGTAGCTGGCACTAACATTTAGTAACTGATAATTGCTGTAAGTAGGGCTATTGAGCTTTGCAAATACTATCCAGTAAATTTTAATTAGCACCCCGGGGATTGGAGAGTTCGGTAGTGCCTCCTTCGAGACTCTTCCCCAATCACTACCAGAGCAAGGTCAGTAATTTTATATCAGCCTGCCTGTCAGACTGGATCAGTGTCATCTCACCACTTATCCCAACGAGAAGGCACCTGCTGATCTACATGGTAATAAGGAGCATTATCTACCAATTTGTTCTGCTTCTTTTCCCTGCTGTTACGGTGATTCTTAGAGATGTGTGCAGTCGTGTCACTGGCTTCTAAAGCTTTTTGTGGTAGATGTATAATTAAGTCTTGCAATTACATTTTGTTTATGGGGCATTTTACCACTTCTATTAACCCAGACTCAGAATGTCCTATACTAGCATCTCCAGAAACTCCCGTAATCTAAAAAAAAGCTCAGTTCCTCAACTTAGAATGCTTCTCTTTCATTATTAAAGCAAAACGGGTGTCCTGGAATATAGGTGGGGACCACATCTCTTAAACAACAATGTGTATTTCTGAACTGTCTTTTACACTCAGCACACACACACGCAACATGTACTTCCTATTCTGCCCACTAGTCGTCTAAAACGCAGCCAGGGATGGCATTACTGCCAGGTACTTGGCTATGGACAGCTCTAGCCAGCCCACTCTGGGTAGTTCTACTGGTCCCCTGCTTGGTCACCTTTGGCAAATTACATTACAATAGACTTACAAGCATTTGAGATGTGTGACATTGAAAAATGTGTCTGAAATAAAGGTGACTTGAACCTTACACATTGTACCTTACATCATGTAAGCATGCAATTGTTTACCTACTTCATCACTGTATGAGGCTTAATTATTATCGGTGTCGTAGGGAATTAGTAGACCGGGGAAAAAGTGGATCGCACAAGCACAGTAAGGCAAAAGGAAGGAGCGGCAGCAGTCTGATTAAGGGGGAGGTTAACTACATGAATCAACATTTTCTATCTGGTCATTTTATTTGCTAGATCGTATGGTAATGTGTTCACACACCACTTTCTTTTTTATTTATTTATTTTCGGTCTGTAAAATATATCTGCGATGCAAAGTGTTCAGTTATACTGTAACTTACGTCTCTCTTATACTAGGCCTTGTGTTGAACACGTGTCAGTTTTTTTCTGCCTGTAAAAATGTTAATCAGATGTAGTTGATCTGTGATTGCAAAGATTTATTGTATATTAAAAGGTTTTACATGTCAAAATGTTGTCAATCTTTAATCAAAATTAAAATGTTTTAGTAATGTATTCCATTGACATACTGTACAATCATACAATATTATTGTAGTATTGCAAGGTCTATTATTATTTTGTCAGTAGGCCTAGCGTTAACTATCACAGTTTACAAAGACGAAACGTTAATATCCTAGTTAAAAAAAAAAGATATCAAACATGATAGCTAAATTATTCATCTTTTAATATTAGTGATCAAAATACTATTCTAGAATGCAAAATTCACTGTTATACATTGCTTGTTCTTGTTGAAAATTTTAAAGTTAAATACTGATTGGGGTAGATGTACTAAGATGGGCCGGACGGCAGCAAACATACATAATTTGCATTTTCGTTGCAACACTTAACAAAGTGAAAATGTTGTTGTATTTACTAAGAGAAAATATGTTAATGAAGACAGCCGCACTATACTAATTTCAATATTTGTTGCATCTTCTTAATGAGATCTCTAGCTTTATACATTGCGAGAGTCATGCGACATTGTTCAAATAATTAGTGGGAGCTGAGTTGTGGTTTGCTGCACATGTATGTGAAAATGTGTCAAAGAATACCGCTGTCGCCTTAATTTGGACATTGAGACAGCAAACTCACACTGTCTGGTTGGTCACAGACTCACGTCAATCTCTTTGCGTGCTCATTGGAAAAGACAATAACGGTGGGTGGGCAGAAACGAACCAAAACAAGTATTGTGCTGGTGTATAATCAGCAGGCGTAGCAATTGTTATGTTTAAGCATTTAGTTTCTCTTTTATTCATGAACACACTCCACGTTCAGCCAAAGCTGCAGCTTTTTATATTGTGGCAGAAGGATTAATTGGCTATTCATTACCTAGTTTATCCCTCTGCCACTTTCGGCACAGGGTTTCTAATATGCATGGTCAACAGCCAGTTTGTCAATAATCACTCGCTGTTGACCACGCATTCTCACGATTTTATCTGGATGGGACATTTTAACCCCATACAGCAATGATACTTAGACCGCGGCTCGCAAGCCGCAAGTGGCTCTTTAACTTAGCACCTGCGGCTCTTCAGCAGATTCATTTTCCATATGTGTCTTCAATTACAAACACAGTCTCTGATGAATCTATCTGCCCCATTTGCATTGGTTATTGGGAAATGTAGTTTTACAAATAGCTCAAAATGTATCCGATAGATTCTATTTCGAGCATATTGGGCTATTTATAAAACTGCATTTCTGAGTAACTAATGCAAATTTCCGCACTATTTGCAATATTGACCAATCGTGATTCTTCACTTTGTTAAGTGCTTCCTGAGGAGCTTCCGAGAGCTGTGAAGTGAAAGAATGTTGACTGTTAAAAAACGACGACATGAGGACGAATATAGATGTTTTCGTGAAGAATGGGAATGGAGTTTTTCTTTGTCGAGGCTGGCGGAGGTAAATGTGCCTGTTTATTATGGGATGCCACACTGGCTCAATTCAAAACATTGAACTTGGTCAGACATTACTGCACAACTCCCCCTGCATCTGACAGCGATTTCCCATCTGGGAGTGCTCTGAGAGAACAGAAGCTCAAAAAAACTCAATCAACAAAGGGTGAATCAACAATGCATGTTTAGCAAGGTTTGTAACGTAAGCCAACAAGTTACACTTGCGTCTTAAAAAATTACATATGAAATTATAAAACGAAATAAACCATATGTAGACGGCGAGATGATTACAGATTGCATAATATTTGCATGTTCAACACTGTTTGCAGATAAAAAGGATCTAGGAAGTGAGAAAAATGCAACTTTCTGATTCTACCATAGCTAGGAGGGCTACTGATATTTCAGAGTACATTGAAAATGAGTTGTAAGAAAAATTGTCAGGGGCTAGCATTGCAGTGGATGAAAGCTTGGATATTAACGGTATCTCTCAGTTACTGATATTTGTCAGAGCAACTTCCCGGGAACTCGATGTGACAGAAGACATGTTGGATATACCGTTGCAAAATGGTACAAAAGGAGAGGACATAAAACTCACTGCTATGGATGTCCTGAAAAAGTTTGAAGTGGCACCGGAAAAAATTAGAGCCATCACAACAGACGGAGTGCCAGCTATGCTAGGTAAGAGAATCGGTGCTGTTTCTTTGCTTAAAGAAGAGCTGAAGTCTGAAAAATCAATGCATCAAATTCTGTCTTACCACTGCATTATACACCAACAAGCATTGTTTGCAAAGTTCACTTTTCTTTGTGATGCAATGAAAGACGTTATTGAGTTGGTTAATTTTATCAGGGCCAAAGCTAGGAACCATCAGCAGTTCAAGATTCTGTGTGAAGAATTTGATATGCAGTGCAGTGTTTTAGTTCTGCACACTGAAGTAAGGTGGCTTTCTCGTGGACGCATGCTCGCCCATGTTTTGGATTTGTTTGAACCACTCAAGCTCTTCATTATTGGATGTGGTGAAACTTCCCGCTTTCAATTCATGGATGACACTGAGTGGTTGCTGTGTCTTGTGTTTCTGTGCAACATTACATAGTACTTAAACAAGTTAAACCTCAAGTTGCAAGGTAAGAATAAAACTGTGGACGAATTACACTCTGCTGTCACAATTTTTTCTTGGAAACTTCAAGTACTGCACAGCAATGTTAGGAGCGGTAAATACAAGCTTTTTTCTGTTCAAAGCATCATTGAGAAAAATCCTGATGCTGTTGTAAATCAAGAAGTCTTCTGTGAAGTGCTGAACGTCTTAAAACTATGCTGGAAGATTTCAAGATTTCAACAAGTGTGAGAAATTGTTGCTTCTGGTGAACTTTCCATTCCTCCTGGAAGTAGATGAAGTGGAGGACATTTTCTCAGGAATGCCTGATTCAGCTGACCTGCTGATGGAGTTTGTAGAGTTGAAAAGCTCTGATGAATTGCAACGAGGATTTCGGCAAAACAACAGAAACTACTTCTGGAAATTATTGAGCCATCTTCAGCATATCGCAAAATTGGCAAGTTTATTTTGATGTTTCCATCAACTTACAGATGTGAAGCATCTTTCTCTGCACTCACTCAGATTAAAACTAATCGGCGGAATCGACTCAGTTTTCAGCACACAAAAGAATGCCTTCGAATTGCTGTGACCACCATAGAACCTGACTTCTCAGCACTTGCTTCCAAGAAGGAGGGCCATGTATCTAACTGACAGCCATACAGATAAGAATGAGAGCTTTCATATTTTTATAAAGCATAAGTCTAATAACATAAAGCAGTAATGTGCATATGTACTTGCAGTTAGTTAGGAGAAACACCACAAAGAAGAGGGTTAATTAAAATATTTTACCCAGTTGGACTGTGCATGTTGTGGCTCTTTAGCTGACACTTACTGCTCATGTGGCTCCTGAGCAAGTGAGGACGGAGTATCACTGCCATACAGGCTGTAAACACTAATAATAAAACGGCCTGTTTTTACAAACAAACAATACATTTTAAATAATAATTCAACAAATATAATACACACAGGGGCGGGGTGTACCCCATCACAGAAGCCCATCCCAAAGTATCCTGCACGCGTCGGAGTCGACAGGATCCGTAGAGAAGAGCAGAGTAGAAAGACCTGGCCATCTCGGGAGCCATCCTCTGCCGGAAGACAGGCGATATTCTTTCGGTCTCCCTTCTTTTTCTCCACCCTGCCGAAGAAGTGTGTGCTGCTGTCCTACAAATGCACCCCCGGGATCACTGGAGCTACAGGTTCTGCAAGGTGCTCTTCTCCTTGTACGCACTTTCAATGAGTTGGTCCCCCAGTGCCAGATGGCTCTCCAGCTCTCCAGCTCCCTTTCCAGCTGCTTGATCCATGAGTCCGCATGCTTGCACCCCTTGTGTAATCCTGACAGAAGACCTTGATCTGCGCTTTCCCAACGTCCCACCACTGGCTCCACGTGGGGAAGCGAGATAGTCTGCTGTGCTAGACCATCCAGAAGTCCTGGAAAAACTGCGCAAAGCACTCGTCCTACAACAAGGTGTTGTTAAAATGCCAGTAGGATGTGGCGTGCCTAGCTGGCATCAGGACTACCGTCACGGCCACTAGGTTGTGGCCCGTGAACAGCGCCGGTCTTATGTTGGAGGAGCAAACGCAATGCAAGGCATCGAGATGTTGCCATCGCCAGATGTTGACCAGGAAGGCCTGATTTGTCAGCTCTCTCAGAGCTGCCAACGAGAGTGGGTAGAGTTCTCGTCCCACCCTGTCTGGACAAACTCTCTGAGTCCACGCTACACAACTCAGTGTCATCCTCCCTCATCTCCAGGTCTCCATCACCCTCACTGTGATGGAAAAGTATGGTGTTGGCAGCAGCCTCTGATTTGAAGAAGAATACTGCCTTCCCATACATTTTGGAGGCTGCCACGATGACCGATGGTCCCACCTCTCAGTCGAGAGGGTGTCTCTCAGACAAAACCACCTACACTGCAATAGTCGCACAATGCAAACAAAGTTTTATTTATTTATTTTTTCTCTTGCCTTTCCTTAGAACTCGAGAGGGGTCGAGAGAAATATAAATAGCTAAAGAGAAGAACAGGAACAGAACAACAAAGAGACTGTGTTCTCTCCCTACCCAAACTAAATTACACGGCCTGTTTCAATTTCCTGTGCCTCCCCCACTCTGCACACGGCAGAAATGGGGGGTTAAAAATAATAAGATTTTTAAACAAAAACTAAAAACAGTTTTGTGTATAAAAAAAATATATAAAAACAAAAAACATTTGAGGAAAACAGTTTATATAAATAAATAGTGTGTAAAAAAGAATAGCAAAAACAAAATACACTCAAAGAAAAATCCCTCCTGCAGTTGCAAGCAAAAACATGTGTAAGGAGAAAAAGGGCAAAAACTGTGTTTAAAAATAAATACATAATTAAATAAATAAATAAAACATCTAAATAAAACATGTTTTAACAAAAAAAGGTGCACAACTACTTTAGAAAAAATAAAAATATATATTTGAAAAGAAAAAGTTAAATAACAGGTTTTTTTTGGTTGTGAAAGGAGCAACACAAAAGTGTGACCTCAAAAGGTGCTTCAACACAAACTAAAATCTTAGTGGAAACCCAGTTTAATTAAGTTTACGGTATCAATAAGTTGTGCAAGGCCAAGTTGGTACATTTAAATATACCCTCCCATATTTGAATATGGTGATTTGCATTTGGAAGGAGAATTTCTCTGGCTAAAAGAAAATTACATGGAAACCCACACTACACTACTACCAAAACAGCATGAGAAAAAGGTGAGACTTTGTGACAGAGCGCAAATGAATCCTAGTCAACAATCTCCCTCCCGGCTGTGAGGGCGCTGTATAAAAGGAACAGTGTGCCCTGTACTGGATGGATTAGCAGTTCATTCCAGGGTTAGTCGGAAGCTGGCCTTCCAGGAAGGGGGCGGAGTCACAATACCAGAAGTCATCGCCTTAATATGGTAGGCGATGTGTCAGTCATAGATTGCAGGATACATGATTGCACTTTCGCTACGAAGGGGCGTAACTAAGGGTATTTCAAGGGATGTGAAGAAGCAATCTGTTCCTTTGTTATGGTTTTACGAAAGGACCAGGAAGAAGTAAAAGCGAACCGTGAGTTTACGTGCTGTATTCTGTCTGTCTAATAATTGTTACTTGTTTGTTATTGTTAGACAGCTAATCATCGGGAGCTGTGGCTACGAGGCCAGTTCTACACCCGGACAACACTTGTTCACCATTCACTGTACTTCACCTCGTACACTAATAAGCACTCACTCTGGACTTGACCATGTTTGTGTTTCGTGTATTATTTGTGTTGTTAGTTTATTATTTTGGGACTGTACCCCTTGGTACATTGAACTTTCACTGTCTTGTGTGTGTTATTCCTGAGCACTGCACCATCTACACCTGCGCACTGCAATCTACTTCTTTTTCCATCGTAACTGCTCCTATGTTGCATCCTGGGTATTTCCAATAGCCTAAATAATACCTCAATACACAGTACTCGAGTAGACAGTGCAATTATAAAACTTATTTTTTTGGTATTTATTGGTATAGCCGTCAGTTTGTATGTTTCTACTACTGTAACTTCTTTAAATATAAAAAAAACTGTATATTAATTAAACAAGCATGACAGAAGTAAAGGCGGAGTTAAGAATCTTGGTAATATAGAATATCTTTGGTGTAAGTGTGTGCATGTCTCAGACTCATCCATTCCGTTGTCGTTCCGATCCACCTGTCCACACTTGATCTGTTCAAAGACATATCGCAACTGTACAGGTACAAAACTTACTCACGTCTGGGTTTCGTATTGATACAGTTATACCTGTACGATACAGGTAACAACTCCAGCATGAACAGACGTTGCACTACTGTTCCGCTGTATACCGATGTGAAAATGCAAGTGTGAACAGGGCATTAATGCACATTGACAGACAACATTCAGAGGTCTCTACAAAATAAATCGACCCAAGAAGGTATGCATGCAGAGTGTTAATATGTCCAGCAGCTTGCTAATGGTTATGGCCTATTTTCTTAATTTACAATGTACTACTATGGCTTTAACTGCTTAGGTAATTGCTGTAAATGTTTATCATGCAGAGCAAATAATACATTGTTTCATTATTATTATTTCCAGTGAGGCTGAGATTACTTGCTTTAATGGCTTTCCGCCTCCTTAACGACACCCTGTACCAAATCATTCACCCGCAGTGTAAGTGGCAGGAAGAGGATCTATTGCTCCATCTCTCACTGGGAAAAGTTTATTATTACTGAGCCTGACAGCACAGTCGTGGCAGGTTAATTGCTGCAGCAAGACTTCCCAGAGTTCTCAGTTGATATACAGTGACTAAGAGGACTGAAAGAGATTGACTACGTCTTTTAGATCACAAATATCTTTATGTGCCCCTGGTTCTGAAGAAAGATATTAGATTGTTAGCTGTTCGTTTTCTGTGTGCATAATACAAATAGCCCAGGGCTGAATACTGCAACCACGCAACACAAGAATGAAATTTTCACAAATTAATGTTGTTACATTTCTCCCTTAATGTGCTAGAAAGTCATTTTGAGGCATTTCATATTTTAATGAGGTGCTCTGTTAATAAATCTGCTCTGTTTATGAAGTGTTTCTCTGGCAAGCTGTGTTTTATATTTCAGATGTGAGCGTAAGTGATGCCATTTGTAAATTAATACAGGTATACATTTAAGCAGGTGCAATATGTAGTTAAGAAAACTGGCATACATTAACTTCCAGTTTGTGCTGAGCACACTTTAATGCCTTCTGTGCCACATAAATGTCTAACTTAATAATATAATTACAGCAGTTGCTGAAAGCAGTTAACAAACCAAATCAAAAAGTTTTAAGTCAACCTCTATTCTTAGGACTCAGCTGTACTATGGAGACATGTTGACCGTTAAAGGCTGAACAGAAGAAATTCAAATCTTGGACAAATGCATTTTAAAAAGCCTAATATTTACGTTATTCTCTTCAGGGTTATAGTGATTCAAAATACAATGTCATACACATATAAGTCCCACATGAAATCCTCTATTTGGTGAAATGTATGTTTTCAACAACACATTTTAGAACCACTATCATTGTAGAAACACTATTTACTATTCAGTAGAGACAATTAAACTCCATTTTAACTGGTTCCAAAAAAAAATAAAATAAATGAGGGTGCCTTCTATCTTCAGTTTACAACCTGAACAATCTACTGCTATCAATTTCTCTTTTTGATTTAGTAGATTAAAAAAATTCTGGTTATAACACTTACCTTTAGTACTCTTTGCAATGAAATGACTGAATGGATGAATGTAGGGCATGAATCAGTTCAGGTTAAAGGCATTGTTGAAAAAAAGTGTTTATCTATATATATATATATATATATATATATATATATATATATATATATATATATGTCTGCTCCGATTAACACATTAATCGGACCAATTAATCAACTAAACAGTTGATTGCAGATTAATTTTTTTTTACAATTTAAATCAGGCAGTTTTTTTTTTTGGCTGGGCATTTTGAACTCCATTTCCCTGCTGAGAAAGAAGGTGCGTGAAAAGGCTTCCCACGTCAGTTCGGATCTGGTTTGCTGTTGTTACACACACACTTCTAACATTTTGTACGTCCAGAACGATCCTCAATGTCTGCTACCAGCTTGGAAAAATATGTCTGCATTTACTACAATCAAATCAGCCTTTATTCATTTTAAAACTGTGTTGGTGAAAAGGGAGTTTTTATGGACAGAGTTCATTTCAACAGAGTTAACTGTGCAGTGCAGCATTTATTTTTCACGATTCCTTCATTTGGCCTGGCATGGTTTCAGGCGAGGAAATGTCTTTTACTAATGCGACAAGCTACGACTATAACGTTTTGTTTTATTGATGTTAGTACTGTTAATATTCCAATACTGTTCAAGTTGTTTATGTATACTGATTTTTATTAGTTTATATTGTGGAACATGGGTAGGAGAGTTGTTTTAACTGATGTTTACCTGTTTCATGTTCCTGAAAATTATTATATATATTTTTTTAATGCCGAGAACCTGGAAGCCCTAAATATAATGTAAAAAATGAATAAAATAAAGGTTGTTCATAAGGAGCCATAAATGTTATATACGGTATGTTTGCATCAAAGACAAAAAAAAATCCATTCTCAGTTCTTGTGCATTATGTTTTGCTATTAAACTCTTTCATGGATTGACGTTTTTCTGTGAAAATGTGTTACATTTACTAAAATAAAAACGCCTTTAAAATGACCAAATTCCCATTGGGATTATGTTATTTTAGATTATACTGTTTTTTTTAAGTATTACTATGCAGGACAGCCACTATAAGATCGTTACCTTTATTAAAAATGTGTAGGGATGAATCTACCGATTAATCAACTAATGCCCAAAAATTAACCGATCCAAAATGCTAATCGAGTGACAGCCCTAATTATATATATTACAGACCCATCAATAAGTAATTTTAGAAATCAGGAGTTTCTTTGCAACAAATTATTTGCAATATTACAAACGTATGTAATTAATGCCCATTGAGAAATTCATCACTGTATTATGTATACACCACTGAAATAGAATTAACTTCCAAGAAGTCTACACTCTATCACACTTTCAATACGCTTACTGTATGTCCTTGGGCTATTCATATGATTCTCTTGTGCCTAAGTGAGACTGAGCTAAAAAAATTGGGTGGAATCACGATCTCTCTGGAAAAAAAGGTTATTGCAGTAGTAGGTAGTCCAAGTGGAGACATTTCTATACAGACTAATGCCTGGTGAATCACACATTAACTTAAGTATTTGAAAATGACATTGGGTGATTTATAAGTTATTTAACAAAGATTATAACCCCATTACTGATTGTAAATACAATGTTTCAAAGGCCTCTTGCACAATCATTAATCAAAATGAATGGAAACACTACGTTTAGAGAAATGTCAAATTTCTGTGAATATGATTGAGACACATAAAACCATATGATTCAGCCATGCCCCCTGATTGTTATCAATATCAATCCTGTGAATGAAATACATTTCAAGGAATATCATCCCATTTGTGTGGGTCTTCTACCTACTAGCAGGTTCAGGAAGTTGTTATAAGCAATTTGTATGTGTGATCAGTAGTTCAAGGGACAGGAGCAAGGGCTGTGTGGAGGAAGAACCTCAAAAATTGAAAATAAGAGAGAAGGGAGTACAGGGTTTCCCATTGGCTCACAGAGAGCCACCCTTGCGGAGGTAAAACTGAACCGATCAGCCTCGAAGGCTGGAAGCAACTTTCCCCAAGGGGAACCTAGAGAATAGAGGTTAATTATATATAAATAAATAGAGGTTCATTTATACACCACTGAAATATAATTAACTTTATATATATATATATATATATTGTGACAAACCAAGGGGCCGTGTTATAAATGGCAAGTATGTGAGGGCGGAACTGCTAACAGGGCTCTGTCCTCTCACTGGATTGCGACCAGAGGGGGACTACAATTCAAAATGGCGCCCCAAAAGACTACAAGCCCCAACAGCCAGAGCAATGTGCCGAGGCGTGGCAGCCACACCCACAACAGTCATGGGGTGTGGCCGGCCAATATAAAAAGGGTCAACACAGACCAGGAGGGGGGAAGAGAGAGAAGTAGAAGGTGGTGAGGCATTGGGGAGTGTGCTATTACTGTTTTGTGGATTTTGAATGGATTTACTGTGTATGACCTGGACCGACTGAGAACCCTACTGACTGTGAACTTGATTTATACGGAGAACCAGATTTGTGAACTGACCCTTGATATCCCTGACCCTGTGGGCCGTGTGTCCAACACGGCACAAGGTAATAAACTTACAAGCACCGTCTTGTTGGAACAAACTTTATTTGTGACTGAACCTTCTTGTGTGTGTCTCCCATACCGATTGGTGTACAAGTTTGCTTACCCAGCAAGAGCTTTGTCACACGTGGTGGAGAATGCGGGCACTCTAAGGACAACACCCAGATCACAAAATGGAGGCAGTTGTGCAGGCACTGTTGCAGGCTGTAACAGCTCAGCAAGAAGCGACAAGGGTTCACCAAACGGCGCAACAAGAGGCAATGTGAATGCACCAAGAGGCGCTGGAGGTCCAGCACACTACAAATCAGCTGATCAAAGAAGAGCATGAAAGAAGCACCCGTGAGTTGAGAGAAAGCATACAAGGGCTTGCTATACAAATGGGGGCACAACCACCAACAACAAACCCCCAGAGACGTGCAAATCAATTTTTACAAAAAATGACAAAACAAGATGATGTGGAAGCATTTCTTGTTACCTTTGAGAGGACCGCAGAGAGAGAAAGGTGGCCAAAGGAAGAATGGGCGGGGCTACTAGCACCTTTTCTAGCAGGAGACGCTCAGAAAGCTTACTTTGACCTGGAGCTGAAAGACGCACAGGACTACGACAAGTTGAAGGAAGAGATCCTGACACGACTGGGAGTCACCGATGCTGTGAGAGCACACCGTTTTCATCAATGGGTCTATAAAACCGGACAACCACCCCGAACACAGATGTTTGATTTGATACACCTGGCACGGAAATGGCTGAAACCAGAAATCAAGACGTCCAGCCAAATCGTCGAAACCATCGTGCTCGACCAATTCTAACGAGGTCTACCCCGGGAGGTTCGACGGTGGGTCAGCCAGAACGAGGCACTTTCGGCCGATCATCTGGTAGCATTGGTGGAGCGCTTCTGCACGGCAGGAGCAATGGATCAAATCTTGGAGGAAAAATCCCTGTTCCCCAGGCCCTGACGAACCAGCGGACAGGGTAAGACTGTTACAGTTTCTGGGGAGAAGGAGCAGCGTGGCTGCAAGAAAAGTGCAGGACTGGGGCGAGACATTCTGGCAAGAGCCGAGAACCGAGAGCGAGGGTTCAGGGTTCTCCACCCGAAACCCAATAATCTGCTATAACTGCAACAAAGCAGGACATATTGCGGCATATTGCCCTATGAAAGAGGAGCCAATGCAGTGTAACTTAGGTGAAGGTAATACTGATGATGATGTGCTGTATGCTTGCCCTGTAGTGACTACTGTACATAACCATAACAAAAATGAACACATGTGTGTGGTAAAGGTTGAAGGGAAGGAGGTGGCAGCGTTGCTCGATTCCGGAAGTATGATAACCTTAGTTGCAGCAAAATTAGTGCCAACTCACAAACTGGATAAAGACCAAAACACCAGTATTACGTGCATACATGGAGACACCCGCCCGTATCCCACAGCTGTGGTAAACTTGCAAACTGAAAGCGGGTGTTTGGAGTACGAGGTCGGTGTAGTCCCCAATATGCCGTATGACATAATACTGGGTAGGTACTTTCCCAACTTTGCCAAGTTGGGCCAAAAACAAGGCATATTTGCAAAGCCGAAACCCATTCCCGGGCAACCAGTAGCCTCAAGCCCTCAACTAGATCCAAAAGGGGGCGTGGCCTCTGAGGGGCCAGCGCCACAAGTGTTAGTTGGGGAAAATGATGGGGAAGTGGAAACCCCTGTAGGAGGTGAACAGGCTAGCAACAGTGGGGTGGAACCGAGCCAAAGGGCTCGGACGAAGCGACCCTAGAGATCTCAGACCTGGGGGTCCCTGACTAACTTCGGGACAGCCCAGACCCAGGATCTGACACTGCAACAGCCTAGAACAGACATACAAGTCATAGATGGAGTACCTGTAAATGACGGGTTATGCCCTCTACATTTCCACACTTTGTTATGAAAGAAGGGTTAATGTACAGGATGGATAAAATTGGAGTAGATATAGTGGAACAATTGCTAGTTCCAGTGCAGTACCGGAGAACGGTGCTAGGCTTAGCGCATGGGCATATATTAGGAGGACATCTAGGGGCTGATAAAACCCGTGACCGGGTTTTAAGGAGGTTTTATTGGCCTGGGGTCCTGGCTGAGGTCACCAGACATTGCGGGGAGTGCCCCGAGTGTCAGCTTACAGCACCCAAGCCAGCATTTAAAAGTCCATTAGTGCCCCTCCCCATAATCGAGACGCCCTTTGAAAGAATAGCGATGGATATAGTTGGGCCACTGCCCAAGTCTGCCAGGGGGCACCAGTACATCTTGGTTGTACTGGATTATGCCACCCGTTACCCAGAAGCCATTCCGCTTCGGACCATGGCATCTAAAAATATAGCCAAAGAGATTATGCTTATGTTTAGCAGAGTTGGGATACCAAAAGAAATCCTAACTGATCAGGGGACCCCTTTCATGTCTCGTATTATGGCAGATCTTTGCAAGTTGTTACACATAAAGCAGTTAAGAACTTCAGTCTATCATCCTCAGACAGACGGTCTGGTTGAACGGTTTAACCGCACCCTTAAATCTATGCTCAGAAAAGTAATTGACAAAGATGGGAAAAACTGGGATTTCTTGCTGCCGTACTTAATGTTCGCTATTAGGGAGGTTCCCCAAGCGTCACTAGGGTTTTCACCATTCGAGTTAGTTTATGGTAGACACCCACGGGGGATCCTAGACATTGCACGGGAAACCTGGGAACAACAAGCCTCCCCTTTTCACAGCGTCATAGAACACGACACGGCCATGCAGGATAGGATTTCCACAGTCACACCCATAGTTAGAGAACACATGAGGCAGGCACAGGAGCACCAGCGGCATACATACAACAGACAAGCAAAAGTTAGGGTGTTTCAACCTGGGGATAAGGTGCTGTTACTAGTTCCCACAGTAGAGTGTAAATTTTTGGCCAAATGGAAAGGGCCTTACGAGATTATAGAAAAAATAGGAGAGGTTAACTATCGGGTCCGACAGCCAGGGCATCGGCCCCAGAGCAAATTTATCACGTGAACCTTTTAAAAGCATGGAGGGAAAGAGAAGCACTGGTGGTCACTTACCCCATTTCCCCACTAGGGAACCCAGCTGTGCATGTTTCACCAACACTTTCCCCAGCACAGGCACAGGAGGTCAAAAGGTTGGTGCACTATAATAAAGACGTCTTCTCCGAGTACCAGGGCGAACACAAGTCACTGCACATGATATAATTTCCATACCAGGGAGGAAAGTGAGCATGAAACCCTATAGGGTGCCCGAGGCTCGACGAGCCGCAATCAGAGCCGAGACAGATAAAATGTTAGAGGCATGGGTTATTGAAGAATCCCACAGTGAATGGTCTAGTCCCATAGTGATGGTCTCCAAACCAGACGGGTCGTGGAGATTCTGCAATGATTTTAGAAAAGTTAATGAAATCTCCAAGTTTGACGCCTACCCCATGCCCCGGGTGGATGAGCTGTTAGACAAGATTGGTAATGCCCGGTATATTTCTACTTTAGATCTAGCAAAGGGTACTGGCAGATCCCATTAACCCCAAGGGCCAAAGAAAAGACGGCATTTGCCACCCCTGACGGTCTGTTCCAGTACACCGTCATGCCCTTTGGGTTGCACGGAGCCCCAGCCACCTTTCAGCGGCTAATGGATCGGGTTTTGAGACCTCACCGAGCATATGCGGCGGCTTACATTGATGATGTAGTCATCCACAGCACCGACTGGGAATCCCACCTACCACGGGTTCAGGCTGTGCTAGATGACCTGAGAAAGGCGGGGCTCACGGCAAACCCCGCAAAGTGTCATTTGGGTCTGGAGGAGACAAAATATTTGGGCTATGTAGTAGGCAGAGGAGTCATTAAGCCTCAGACCTCCAAGGTTGAGGCAATTAAAAATTGGCCAAGGCCAGTGAATAAAAAACAAGTGAGAGCCTTTTTAGGGTTGACAGGGTATTATCGGCGGTTTATCCCAGATTACGCCACAGTAGCCACCCCACTCACTGATATGACCAAGGCAAGGGAGCCAACAATGGTTGAATGGGACAAAAAAGCAACTAAAGCTTTTGAAGCCCTAAAAGAAGCCCTCTGCAGTAACCCAGTGCTGGTGGTCTCAGATTTTGAAAAGAGTTCATTGTCCAGACCGACGCTTCGAGGTCGGGTTGGGAGCTGTCCTCTCACAAGAGGAAGGGGCGTAGAACATCCCATCCTGTTTCTAAGCAGAAAGTTGGAACAAAGGGAAAAAACTATTCTGTAGTGGAAAAAGAGTGCTTAGCGATAAAATGGGCCCTAGAAAGCTTAAAATATTACCTACTAGGGCGCCACTTCACTATTATAAGTGACCATGCTCCGCTCTCTTGGATGTATAGGGCCAAAGACAAGAATGCCCGGGTGATGCGGTGGTTTTTAAGCCTCCAGCCATTTAATTATGAAGTGGTTCATAGGGCTGGCAAAGAAATGGGGAATGCTGATGGTTTGTCCCGAATGTATACATTTTTTGCAGCGGTAGCCCGACCCAGGGAGTCGAAGCTAGGGGGGAGGATATGTGACAAACCAAGGGGCCGTGTTATAAATGGCAAGTATGTGAGGGCGGAACTGCTAACAGGGCTCTGTCCTCTCACTGGATTGCGACCAGAGGGGGGACTACAATTCGCAAAATGGCCGCCCCAAAAAGACTACAAGCCCCAACAGCCAGAGCAATGTGCCGAGGCGTGGCAGCCACACCCACAACAGTCATGGGGTGTGGCCGGCCAATATAAAAAGGGTCAACACAGACCAGGAGGGGGAAGAGAGAGAAGTAGAAGGTGGTGAGGCATTGGGGAGTGTGCTATTACTGTTTTGTGGATTTTGAATGGATTTACTGTGTATGACCTGGACCGACTGAGAACCCTACTGGCTGTGAACTTGATTTATACGGAGAACCAGATTTGTGAACTGACCCTTGATATCCCTGACCCTGTGGGCCGTGTGTCCAAGCACTGTCTTGTTGGAACAAACTTTATTTGTGACTGAACCTTCTTGTGTGTGTCTCCCATACCGATTGGTGTACAAGTTCGCTTACCCAGCAAGAGCTTTGTCACAATATATATATATATATATATATATATATATATATATATATATATATATATATATATATATATATATATATATATATATATATATATATATATATATATATATATATACTGTATATATATATATATATATAAAAAATTTATTACTCTGATGGGGGGGAATTAAAGACTAATCTCACTGCTCAGTGGAGAGGAAAAACCTTTGGTCCTGTCAGAGAGATGGCCCCCACTCCAAGCATACTAGCAATACTCTGTTGGGCAAAGATCATCATGAAGAGGAATGAACACAAGACCACTGCAGTGGAAGACCTGTTGACATTGACTTTGGCTGCTGAGTTTGCTGCACCTATATGGAATAAATATTATGTTTAATCATGAAAAATCTTAAAATACCTATTTGCAAACCTTGAAATGCCATGAATAAGCCATTTTACAGTGAACAAAATATACAGCCATAACTATATGTTACAATGCCTACAGGTGCATTTACACTTGCACAAATATTCCGGAACAAGTGGCCAAGAGGACGTATTCTGGGAGATTTTGCTAGTGTAAACGCTACTGAACATGTTCCGGAACGCGTCCTCTTATCCTCTCAAAAGTTGGGGTTCGATTCCAGCACAGGCTGAATATTTGCTAGTGTAACTGTGCTGAGGACACGTTTGGGAACGATTCGAGAAAATTCCCAGCAGGCACGCACGCAAGCCAGCTACGTCATCACCTTGCTGCCTTCCTGCTAGCATTAAATACAGTGAATAAATATTCATTGCGTTATACATTACATGAACATAGTAAAAGTAAAATAAGATGAAATATATGTTGCTTACCTTTCCAAAAGTTGTTCTAATCCTCTTCATAAACATCCACCACAAGCTCTGAAGAAGGTAGCATTTTCAAATGATGACGCTCAATGTCATCATTACACCATAGTGTCAGATGTAATCACCTTACAAAATGCACATGCTCATTCTCTTCTCCTGAGAGAAGTACCCCCAGCTGTTTCATACAAATGTACACATACCCTTCCGGGACAGAATGTTTTGGAATCCTTTTAAAACAATTCCAGAACGTGTAAACACAGCAAATGACTACATATATCTGTGTCCTAAAATTTTATCCAAAAAGTATTATTTTTGTTTACAGCTCAGCAAGCAGCTTTTGAAAGAGCTGTTTTATTATTCTTGCTTGCAGTTTCAGGCTACTGGGTCATGTCACGTGTTCCAACAAAATTCAGGTAAAGAACATCAAAGGGAACAGATGAGCTGAGGAAAACCAAATGTCTCAACCGGGAAACCTTCAATAATACTGCGTATAAGCTAAGGAGCGAGATAGATCCGCTGGACCAGAGAATCAGAGGAGGAGCTAGTTCTGGAAGCAGTGGTGACAGTGAAGATTGATAGCTCAAAAGTAGGGGCGGGGGCTGCTAGAGTGGTGGAAGTGACAGGCTCGGCTGGGGTGGATAAGTGTGAGTAGGGGAGCCAGCTGGATCTAAGTGAGAATCCTGCAATTGAGCATGTCCGGGCAGTCAAGAGACTGAAGAAACAGCGGAGTTGAGAGGCTTAATAAGATGTTTGATATCATTTGCAGATCAGAGAAGCAATCAGGAGAAACATGGATCCGGTAACATGGCAGGCTGGAGATTTTAGAAACAGCAAGATCGTGAGCGTGGGGAGGGTGGCGCTACAAAGCCTGGTTTGCTGAACAGCTCAAATGGATTCTTTGAGTTACCACCGATCAGTGGACAAAGACAGAGTCATGACCGGCCCCAACAATCAGTGGGCCATTTGTAGAGCCAGCATGAGAAGGAGAAGCACAGTCACTATTTGGGAATTCAGATTCAGCATTCAATTATTCTGATTCTGAAGAGAAAGTGATGTGCGTCAGAAGCCATTTTTATATCTACATTGATAATCTTAGATTTAAATGATTGAGTCAGAGTCTGCAGTGCTGTAGGATCAGCGGTGTTGAGGGTTGCAAGACAGAGAATAAGGGCATGACTTGGGGTTTAAATTGGGAGATTGGCAGAAATTATGGGCGGGACAGAATGGGGGAGGAGCCCAAATCCTGCCCCCTGAACCACACTAAGGTTACAATAACGATGCTTTAAATCCCTTAACAACTGTAATCCCCCCTTATACCTCGCTCCTGTATTTTACTTGCCTTGATTGGTAATTAAAAAAAACGAGTTTTCATATGACTGGGATGATATGGTTATTACCATCCCACTGAATACCTAATATCGACCTGTTAGGAGGTAGGAGGTCCCATCTGTCCCATATAGTGGATTGATCTGAATGAGATCTTGTGCACAGGCATACTGTACTTTCCAATATTTGATTAAGAAAAAAAAGCAAACAGCACAAAATAAATATAGAGCCATTTGGAACACACACTGAAAATATGCTGTTAATGATGGGATGGTCTTAGTGTGTCAGAATGAGTTGCTTCAAGCATTCAGGGAAAAAATTCCTCACATGGAATTTAACAGCTAGGATTTTATGAGGCTAGATCAACAAATTTTAAACAAAAGCACAGCCAATATTGTTCTATTTAAACAAGAAGCTTTTATCTTTTTATAAGTTTCCATATGCTACAATGCATTATAAAAAATTGGCCACCCTGGAGACAAAACCCTTTGAGAAAAGTCCAATTTTTTGTTTTTGTTTCCACAAGCTGTATGTTTCCAGTTTGTATCACTTCCAATCTTAATAGAAACCCAAGTGTTGTCCTCGGCCCTAATCCATGTTTCTTTTCTTAAGCAGATAAGCCCAGAAGAGAAGGTCAATAACTCTGTTTTGCTATTCAGTACGTATCAAATACATCCTAGAGCTTGTTTTTAGTTTGTTTTTGAAGAAAAAAAAGTAGTGCATAGCATATTGTAAAGCAGTGACCAAAGTGTGAGAATCCAGCATATTTTTAATTCAGAATAGAAGTCTTTCATGTCTCACATTTCTATAAAAAAATGATAATACAAATTAGCACAGCTGCTTCATACAAACATACAAGTACATATCTGTTTGTTGCATTTCCATTTGTCCATTACCAAACATTTTCACCAGGAAAATGGATAGTTGTGCCAAAAAATGTGTTCTTTTTCTTCTTCTTCTTATTATTTATTTCTTAGCAGACACCCTTACCCAGGGCAACTTACAGTTATATACAAAAAATACAAATCAAGAATTACAGTACAATTAGAAGCAAGATACAAAATACAATGACTTCTGTCCTAACAAGAGCAGATACAACACACAGTATGATTTGATATCGGGGCAGTTCAAGAGCAGATAACAGTGTTGATAGTTACATCAGGGTTAGATACAAGTTCAAGTGAAATATAAGATACTACAGATTGGGTTAAGTGCAGGATTAAATACAATACAATAGGGAGCAGATAAGTGGAAGTTAAAGTGCATATATTGTCAGAGTGCTATATTGTCCAGAAGGGAAGAGTTGAGTTTTACAGGTGTTGTCTGAAGAGGTGTTTCTTGAGGAGGCGCCGGAAGGTGGTCAGGGACTGGGCAGTCCTGACATCCATAGGAAGGTTGTTCCACCACTGCGGGGCGAGGGTGGAGAAGGAGCGGGCTCTGGAGGCAGGGGAGCATAGAGGTACATCCAGTCTTCTAGTGCAGGCAGAGTGGAGAGGTTGGGTGGGGGTGTAGGGAGAGATGAGGGTCTGGAGGTAGCTGGTTGCAGTCTGGTCAAGGCATCGGTAGGCGAGTCTTGAACTGGATGCGAGCAGTGATCGGGAGCCAGTGGAGTGAGCAGATCAGTGGAGTAGCGTTGGAGAAGCGAGGCAGAGAGAACATCAGGCAAGCAGCGGACACAGGGAGGTCGGCCAGGAGGGAGTTGCAGTAGTCTAGGTGGGAGAGTACCAGGGCCTGGATGAGGAGTTGCGTGGAGTAGTTGGTGAGGAAGGGTCGGATTCTTCGTATGTTGCTCAGGAAGAAATGGCAGGAGCGTGCTAGAGTGATGTGCTGGGAGTAGGAGAGGCAGGGATCCAGGGTTACTCCGAGGTTCTTGGCTGAGGAGGAGGGAGAGAGTGTAGTAGATTCCAGAGGAATGGAGATAGCGCGATCAGAGGAGGGGGAAGATGAGGAGGTTAGATTTAGAGAGGTTGAGTTTGAGGTGATAGTTTGTAGAGATACGGGAGGGGATGGTGGGGTCAGAGGGGGGGGAAGGAGAGGAAGATCTGAGCATCATCAGCATAGAAATTGTATGAGAAAACATAGGATAAGATGAGGGTGCCCAGGGAGCAGTTGTAGAGACAGAACAGGAGAGGATCCAAGACTGACACTTGGGGCACTCCTGTTGAGAGAGGGTGAGGTGTGGAGGTTGAGCAGCGCCAGGTTACCTGGTAGGTGCGGTCGGAGAGGTAGGAGGAGAAACAGGCCAGAGCAGTGCCAGAGATTCCCAGGTCAGCGAGAGCGGATAGGAGAATAGAGTGATCGACAGTGTCAAAGGCCGCAGAGCGATTGAGGAGAATTAGTGAGCAGAGCGGAAACCAGATTGGAGAGGGTCGAGCAGAGAGTGGTTAGACAGGAAAGCAGAGAGCTGGCGATGTACTGCCCGCTCGAGGGTTTTAGAAAGGAAGGGTAAGAGGGAGACAGGACGGTAGTTCTGGAGGGAGTTGGGGTCGAGGGTAGGTTTTTTGAGGAGGGGGGTGATAGAGGCTAATATAAATTGTAACTGTTTGTTACATGCAAGGTTGGTGAAGTGCAGGTCAGGCATACATAATAAAATAGAATACTGCAGGCCTCTGTAGTCAGGATTTGAAACTAGTTTGAGCTCAGGGACAGAAAAGTGTGGCTGGTTGTTCTATTTTTCTGCAGCCATATTTACGACATTCGCAAAAAACAATCAAGAAATTGTGCATTCATTAACAATAGAAAGAAATGAACACAGCAGCATACAAACATGATAAAATGTGATCTATTTAAAGCCTTGTTTATTTTGATCATCTATTCTATGCTGTGCATTTGTGCGCATTCATTTCTTCTGCTATAAACATTTCTGTCATCATCTTCGCTTGAGTTGAGAAATTCAAAAGGTGTTTTATTTTTCAGTTCTATCTCTTACTCTTCCAAATCTGACAAGCAAAGTCAGCTATTTATACTATATTAAAACATAGGTACATTTATGAAGAATTATTAGCACCTTGCATAGTTTACATTCTGTTAACCGTGATGTTGTGACAGTCACTGTTGTAAATATGCTGTTTCAATAGAATTGTATACGTTGGCACTGAAGTGCAAAACACAAGGAAATAAAAAAATAGCGACACCCAAAGCCACATATAATATCCTTTATATTTATAATTTACCTCATGCCATTATAATTACATTTTGCTGTTGTTTTATTAAGTCCAATGAAAAACTGAATTCCTTCCTCAACTTTAAAGCACCACTCACTAAAGAATCTATTTCTCCATGTTTTATATGTTTAGGAACCATCTAAGAAATTAGAGGGTCATAAATCCAGGGTGATAAAATTAATTCTGTGGCAGAATGGAATTAAATATTTTAATGGGTTCTTCTGGCAGGTAGCATTGCCTCCTAGTAGTCCAAATATCTGCTTCTAGAAAATAGGACAGGGCAGCAGCAAAGATCCTTTGTCTTAGATAAACATGTGTTGGGTTCTGTTGTTCTGGTGGGTTGTAAAATACTTTATTTTATGTAATGATTAGCCTATTTTTTTTTTTATAGTCAAACACATATATTATTTTATGGGGCTGATATTTTATGGATTGCTGCCAAAATGTTTACCTTTTTATTGTAACATTAATTTTCCTAATGGTATTGCATAAGGAATGATAAACAATGTTAATGATGTGTGTTCTTACTGGATCAGCTTAGCATGAATAAGTATGAGTGTTCATTATTTATATAACCCAAATTATATGAAAGGTGGAATCATTTTGCCATTGATTTTCATTAGGATTCCGTATCAGTGTATCCTGTGAAATTCAGGGTACTGTCCATGTTTTATATAAAGGGATGTCATGGTGTGAACAGGATGGCTTGTGGTGATGTCAGACCAAAACACTGAACAAACAAAATGGCACGATGGCCAAACAGTGGATGAACCCAAACAAGTATTGTGCGTGTCCTCCCACACGAGTATCAATTGTTATTCTTTTAATTATTTTTCTCCTCCTCTCTCTCTCCTGTTCAAATCAATCATTCAATTGAATCTCAGCGCAGTCTGAACTAATTGTGCACTCCCCGTGCCCCCATACAAATACCTACTTTAATCTGCACATAAAGTGATTGTGCAATCCCTGTGCCTAAATACAAATATGCATTTTAAATCACCTGTGCTACATAACCCACACTCTGTGCACCAATACATATACACAACATAAAACATAAAACATAAAAATACGCACAGGGGCGGCGCACCCCGCCACATATCCCCCCCCCCCTTAAAAATCCAACAGTCTTGGCTGTAGTCCTGGGCCAAGAACAGAGGCCTTAATGGGCCCACGGGGCAATGTGGACCGCAGCAATGCTATCAGCGGAAATGCTGACAGCTTACAGGCTAGCTCCTCCAGCCGGGGAACTCCTGGCAGCAGAAATACTGCCTGTGGCAATGCTGGCAACGGCCATGCTGTGAGCAGACGTGCTGACAGTGCACAGGCTGGCAGCGGTAATGCTGACAGCGGCCCCCATACCCTGTGTCTAAATACAAATATGCATTTCAAATCACCTGTGCCACATAACCCACACTCCGTGCACCAATACATACACACAACATAAAACATAAAACACAAAACTACGCACAGGGGCGGGCCACCCAACCACACATGGTTAGGGGCAAATCTGACTTTTTTTACCAACCTGAAAGACTGTTATAGTTTTGAACATTCAATACACCCTGTAATTACCACTTAAGTGTAACCACAAGTTAACAAGTTTAATTGATCCTGAGAAGCTATTTCAGGATTGTGCAAATAACAACAACAACAACAACAACAACAATAACAACAACAACAATAATAATAATACAACAATAGTGGCCTGTTGGCTGCTTACATTTCATGACGGGAGGAAAATTTTTCATTACAGCATACATGATACAATACCAGTCTCATTAAATTATTGAACAGCATCCTGTTATATTTATTACAGATGTGGCTGATATTACTGCCAGTTGTCAAATTTCAGTTTCATGTGGTTGATTTCATGCCTGAGAAATGCGCATCAACGGGATGGGTGCCAAGGCTCCATCAATCTCCCTAGGCTGCCTCAACCACAGGATATGTAAGAGTAACACAGACATTGGAAGATCAATGCCTAGTCCCCCCGCTGTGCCAGCCGCTATTGAGAAATGAATATGAGGGTGGCCATAAATAAAAGATAAAAGATGGTATGGCTTCTTGTGTAAAATATTAAGGCTGGATACAACATCCTGTGTCAAAGTCTAACCAAATGAATCCCCTTGGGGCACTCTGTGTTGTGCTCTGGAAAAAAAACATGTATCAGCAAAGTTTGCATTATATGCAAGGTACCAAAAGAACAAATCACACAGCAAAGCACCAGCGGCACCCCAAATATGAAAAATTGCATAGTAGCAGGGCTATTATTATTAGTTTTACTAAATTTACTATAATACACCTTTAAGAGAAGGTGCCATTAAGTATAATGCATTGGTATAGTACATAAAGAGCCTTCCTGTTCTAGCCTTTTAATTCTACATATTTGAGTTATCTCAATCTTGTCATGTGATTGGGGATAGTTCTTGGGAAAAGAAGGCTCTTGGGTCAAGTAACAAGGCAAATATTTTGACAGTTGTTAGATAAATTGTATTTTTGGATGCAATCATTATTTGGAAAGTACAAAAAGGAACTTCAAAAAACTACAAGCATTTGGATTGTTCAACCTTTTCAATGAGGGAAAAATAAACACCAGTAATTTCAAAACACTCTGAAGTAAATCCAAAAGAAAGTCAAGTTGACAAAGGTTACAGCTAATGCCTTACAACACCAATCAATAAGCACTAGCCAAAACACTTGTATACTTTACTTTCTTTTACTTTTAACAAGCCCCACACTGATAATTGAATCAATGGCCTAACATACAACTGGTCTCTAAGATCTTATCAACAAAGTCTAGAGATATATTCCTGCTTCCTTAATGGGAAACATACGATAATATATATACCAAAAAAAAGCCACAATGTAAAATAATCACACATCCTATGTATAGCCTAAAATTGCTTGAATACAATCTACATCTAATTTCCAGGATTATTTACCTGTTTGGCATAAAAAAAGTTTCTCACCCAAACTGTATTTCTCAGCTGTAATCCTTAATACGGTACATGCACACAGTGCACATTATTATTTAATTAGAGACTTCTGATATTGTTGGTCTAGTTTAAATTGACTGCTGTTTTTAACGTATACTAGTGATGTAAAAACAACATACCAGATACAGATAATCAGTTGAAACAGAATGATATATGTTTTTGTTGACTCTTTGAGGCCTCCCACCCCAGTTATGAATACATCCTCATTTGATCCAACCCATTTGTATCTTCCACAGTTTTTCACCTTGGAGTCATCAGTATAGCTTATTCCAGCAAATATGAGCTGGCAGTACGTTTTTCATTATACACAGATTGATAATGATGAAAGAGGTTGATGTAATGCTAATTTGCTATCCTATAACTGGTATGCCAAAATGTCAGTTAAAAACCTAACTTTTTTTTCTTCATGAAACATGTTTCTGATCCAATTTAAAAGACAGGTCAAATCGCAAGTCTGTGCTTGCTAACATCCTCCCTGCTCATTTCGAGTTTTATGTATTGAAAGATTATTTATTTCATTACTCACTGGCTTACATAAAACAATTAGTTGTGCTGAACTTTCTGTGTTTAACTCAGGAACCAGTAGTGTGAATACATAACTGGAAATTAAAGAGCAGTACAGCAGGGAAGATGGGAGATATTTCAATAGCATTTAGTATGGCCTTTTTTTTCTTCAGAAAATCAATTTTCTTATTAGCACAAGAAATTTTAATACCACTTGTTTTCTTGTGTTGAAATTGTTTGATTGTTTGTTCGTTTGCTTGTTTTTTATGTTTTAATTTGGGATATGCAGGTATTGGAAAATAATATACAGCACTAGTTTCGGCTTCTTTCTATACCGAATCACTCCGTGTTGTAGTTTAAACTCACTCAAATGGCAGAGCAGTTATACCTAATGCACTGATACCGAGATTAAAAATATTAGAAAATCCTGAATTATATTTCATATATATATATATATATATATATATATATATATATATACTGTATATAAAGCAGGGCCCTGTGGTAATGTTAATATACATTAATAAGCAAGTTAATAAGATGTGGCACATCAGTTGTGTATTCTGGATAAATATTTTAATAAATAAAAAATAATTATCATAGTACATTTTTAAGGCAGCTCAGTTTGGTTGAAATATCTTTTGTTTTCTAGGTTTAAATTTCAGGTTTCTGGTGTTGGAACCGATCTTCAAAAACACAAAATGAATAATGCATACAAACTGAGCTGTCCCTTTTAAATCAGCCGAGAGCATTTTGAGGAAGTGTTGATAGTGAAATTTAAAGAAATCTGCCAGTTCAATCCTAATTCTACCTGTAGCTAAGAGTAAATAGTATAATTGCCCATGGTGATCAAAGAGCAAGGGATGTTCCACCCTCATCTCTGTCACTGTCAACCCTGCATAATGTACAGTAAGCTGCTCATCGAGATCAAATGAAAACACTGTATTCAACCTCTAAAGAAAGGCTTTACAAGATGTTGCTCAAAAAAACACAGTATACATATTTGTATGGCCCTTTTTTCTTTTTTCTCCCTTTGTTTTGCTTGCCAATTTCTAGGTTTTGGGATAATATGAGATAGGAAAGCAAGTTTAGCTCTACTGAATATTAGTAGGCAGGGCTGGCAGAGTTATTGTTATTTTCATAATATTTAAATGGTGTGGGGCACTTAGAATTTCCATCCCAATTCAAAGCAAACAGGTAGATTAGTGAGAACTGATAATTATTCAATACTAAAGCAACAGAACCCAGAACCACTCAGAAAGATTGCAAAACATCCTAAAATAAAATGTAAATAATCAAACCCTTAACCTACTTGCTCTGATTCTGTTCAATTTTAAATAACTAGAAAAAAAGCCTTACACCAAGGACTATGTGTATTTAATTTAATCTTATTAAAATAGGTTCACCTGCTCTGCTTTGATTTGACAGATTATTTTATTCCCCGAGTTTATTTGGATCAACCCCTGTGACAGGGTACACCCCACCCCTGTGTGTATTGTATGGTTTTGTATTATTATTATTTGAAGGTATTGTTTATGTGTGTAAAAACATGTCATTTTATTGTTAATTGTTTTGCAGCATGGATGGGGTTAAACTTCTCCATCCATGCTAAACTCGTGCAGAATGTGATCGTTTCCAGATTGATTAATTTATTACTAATTTGGAGACGGTCACATGTATAAAAAACCTGCTGTTCTGTGTCTGTCTGTTTTGGCCACCGCACTGTTTTGTTGGTGTTTAGGGTTTTGTTACCTGTTTTGTTCAAACCTTTTATTGATTTAATTATTAAACCACGCAGCAGCGCTTTCATACCCTGCAGTACTGACTGTGTCCATTCTCTTCCCGGTCTGATATCACCACAAGCCAGCATGTTCACAACCCTTCATAGAAATGATTAAAAGGCAGTTTATTGCCAGGCTGGATAAATCATGCCAAGCAATCATTTTAACTGCAAATAGCAGCTCAAATTAGTAATTCATTTCCAAGGAAATTATCATCCTATATTTTCATTTATGACACCTGATATTACTATGTCAATTGCCGATTTCATGCCTCAGTGGTCCTATCCTAGAAAAACAAATAATCAGCAGTAAATACACAAAGACAATGTCTGGTTCTGTACATATCTTGCAGTACATAAGTGTATATTGTAGCAAAGTACTACCAGTTAAATGTTTTAAAAATATATATATATTTAAACACATAGAAACACACAATAACACATCTTACTATCAATATTTTAAAAACTTGTTCTGTAAAAAAAGTACAAAAGTCACTATCTGAAAAACACGATCTAAATGGCAGCAGATCTAAATATTGCCACCCTTTAAATAATTAAAATAGCATCCACAAAAACATACCTTTGGTGGCAGTATCAATTAAGGTGCCATTTAGGTCCTTGATTAGACCACCTCTTTTTTCACTCTCCATATATGCTTCCTGCAGGATGCTTATGTTGCTTTTTTATTTCTCATTTGCTTCCTGCTGCATTAAAGAATAGTGTGCTGATGTTGATTCGAGTGACCTGAGATTGGGTGATGGGTTTTCAGGGCACGAAAAAATATGAATAGACTGGCTGAGGTTCCAGTTAAGGTCAATATGTGAGGATGCATGGGGGAAAAATAGTGATCAATGACTAGACCCCCTGCTGTATGAGCCAGCGTTGAGAAATGAATCTGAGAATCAATGTAAAAACCACACAGCTTATGGTGTAAAATATTGAGGCCAGGCACAGTGTGCTGCATCAGAGTCTAACCAGCTTCACCCCCAGGGGTACAAAGAAGGCATGCTTGTGTTGACTTGAAAAATATGCCAGTGAAAAAAAATATATATTAAAAAAAACAACTGATTATGTAGGACAGAGCAACCAGCGAGAAAGGCGGCCTGCTGCTGCTGAAACTTCTCTTGTCAAGTTCCGGAAGATAAGTCTTTGAGGACTTTCTTCTGTGCTCAGTTCTGCTTCTCCCACTGCAGACAGGGCAAGATGTCATCCATCCATTTGGAGTTTCCTCATTGTATCTTTCATCAGTCGATCACAAGGTTGTCTGTCAGCATGGCTTGTGTAACAGATTTTTTTTTTCTGAAAAAGATAGAGATCTCAAGCCTCAAGTGTAAATGATAACATTATTCATTAAGGAGGATAAGGCTCATTTCAAAGCACTTTTTTTTTTCGGTATTACCACTCACAGTACAGGGAAGTAAATAGGAAAATACATTATTCACCAAGCTTTAGGAATTAGAACTTATTAAGGAAGCTATTTGTATTGTTTTTTTTGTTTTGTTTTTTTGCTTCCCACTGTAATTGTTAATATTGATTAACAGTTAGGGTTAGGGTAATGCAATTGTGTGTGTCATGCAAAAAAAGACAAGGAATTTAAAACATATACATTAGTACATGGTGTCAAGGTAATTACCTTGTTTAATTTTATTTTTTATTTTTTACTGATTAGGTCATATTGTGCTGAAATTGGACAAGCCTAAACAAAGAGGCTACAAGACGTCAGAAGGTCTCCTAATGCAGGGGGCCATTCATCTTCAAAGGCATTAAACAAAATGCAGTGGGCTGTTTTAACAGTACTGAGTTTAAAAGCAAGGAAAAGCAGCTAGACAAGATGTTATGTCTCCTTTCAAAGTCTATTATGCAAATACTAGATAGCTATGGAGGTCTCAACCACCTCTTTAAACCAAAACTCCCTAAACTAAAACTAAAATGAAAACACAACAAGGAGATAAATTTCTCAGGCTAAAATGTGAAAGTTATCAATTAAGAGAGCTGCGTACAAATAAATTTGCTATAGAAACAGCCTTCTAGCATACTTATTGTACTTCTATGTTTACCTCTGTGTTTTAGAAAGTTGGAGTACTTTTTTTTTTTTTTTTTTAATAAATCCACCGAGCAGGTTTAGTATGGGTTTGTTCTATCTAATTGAGCACTCTCCAAATAATGATGCAATTTTGTGGATACACATAAATCTCCTGTACAGAATATATACATTCTAATAAAGCAGGAGTAATACCGTTAAACTTACAAAATCAGTTGTGAAATCAAACAGAAGATGATTAATATTGATACAGTTAATACATAAAAATTGGATTCCCTTTTTTTACTTCAGCTTTGGGATTCTCTACAGCATTAACATTTTCTCCTAAAGGTTTTTACCCAGATTGTTTGGTTTTGGAGATTGTAGGCCCAGGATACATTTTATATTAAATAATCCTTCATAAAAAAATGCAGCCCTCAGTCTAATAAGATTGAAACTCTGCTTGAGTGTGTTTTATAATGAATTGAACTGGAAAGACGAAACGCTGAATAATTGAGAGCGTGATGGAGGTGATCAAAGATTCAAGCATGACTTGATATGTCTTGTTCGCTCATTTTATTTACCTTTCAGAACTCCTACAAATATTAGAAGAAAACGGAGATCAATTTTCAGCTCTGTCACGTTCTCCTCATCAAATATTAATGAATGTCAAATTTGACAACATTTCTCTGTGCCACCTGCACTGCAATAACATTTCAGGCCCTTATTAAACATTTAGAATTGTCATTGAATTTCCAAATATGATTCTCCAGTGACTAATTCAACTTGTTTTATTAATAAGCTGGTTCTGATGAGTAATACTAATTTAATATGCCTGCATGTAAGATTAAACCATAAATTATTTCTGCTGAAGATGAGATCTGACTGCTGTGGTTGTTAGGCAATAGCCATTTCATATTAGCCTTTGAAGCTCAAGCTGTCGTGAACATTAACCCCACTTGCACCTTACTGTTTAACAATCTTTTCAGCAGGTTCTGCATCTTTCGCATGGTCTATTTTACTAATCTAAAATATGGTGGCTCTTAAGACCACCACCCTAATTAAAAAAAAACCCTGAAATTTAGCTGATCTCTTATTACCAGAAGAGTTAAAATGTGCCTGCATTTAGATCTGCTGCTGTTAAGATCATTAAAATAGACCCCCACTTATCTGTCTGTGAGATAACATTAAGGCACAACATCGACAGGGAAAATCAACACTTTCTGATGGGGCACTGTAGTTTTCCAGAGTAATGAAGATTTGTAGATACATTAACAAACATTTGCATGCACACATATTGTCAGAATATTATATTATCTTATATTATTACAGTGGTAAATGCTTTTTTTTTTTAAAGCTATCTATATGATGACAAAGTTGATGACAATGACATATATCAACAGTATGTACAGAACACAATAGAATAGGAATCACCAAGTTTCTGAAAATGTGGTAAGCGGTTCTCCAGGTACATGCAAAAATGTAATTCTGACATATGGATGGATGGACAGACACCCCCTTGTGTCCCCAAAATCTAATCTTGTCAACATGCAAAATAGATTAAAAACCAAGCTTCATGACAATTGGATAAGTGATATATTTACATATATCTGAAAAAAATGCTGATCAAATTGTAATTATTAGTCTCTACTCTTCTGTACATCTGTTAATTTATGTCATCAACTTTTTTATAATAGCTCTGATTTTGAATTTACAGCTATGGAAGGGGATATATGTTACTTACGCACTTGATATTATCACTAAAACATGAAGAAAACTACACATCACATGCAGCATCTTTTCCAGTGGACTACTTAATTTTGATAGTATTATGCCAGTCACATATTTTCTGCATTATCCTGTAAAATGTATTATTTTGGTCGTCTGGAGAAGCTGTAGTCACATTTTGAAGCTGCTAAGCAGTATGAAGTTAATGCAAATGGAAAAACAATTGCCCAGTTCATTAAAACATAAATGGGACAACCCCACCCATTTTATACTACCGGTACCAACAAATAATCGCATTTTGTGGGTTATTTAATTTGAAGGTTAAATGGAAACGATAAAAAAATTCTTGTCCGCCTTTTCTGTTTTTCTTGCTTCTAAATCCAATACAGTTTTTCAGTCCTTGAATTTTATAACTGCCTGCCGAGTTAATATGCCTTCATACACAAAAATAATTTCATGAGTTCTGTCTTTTCATTAAATTGTGACATCCTTAATATCATGTTATATTCAAAAAAACATATTGGGGGCACTGAAAACTGTTATCCGTCATAAATGGAACCTTAATGCAGCTCTGTTTGGCTTTGTTCCAGACCCTCTAGCTCTGAAGTGTTTTTCCATCCATTACGTACAATGCAAAGGGTCATAAGATTAAGATTGGAAAAGATAAAAGAGGAGGACGTTTAACTGCATATTTCTTGCGGGCAAAGATTCAGCATGTGATGTCCGAAAGAATAATAAAGGATGTGGCAGGGCAAAAACCCGAAAAATAAAAATGTGTGTGTGTGTGTATAATATATATATATATATATATATATATATATATATATATATATATATATATATATATATATATATATATATATATATATATATATATATATATATATATATATATATATATATATATATATATATAGTTAGCAGAGAGGGGGTTAAAATATGTGGCTGGTTAATTAGGCTCCAGCCACATGGTATGTAAGGAAGGAAAAAGCTTTTGTCTGGGGAACGGAGTTAGGTGAGTGTGTTGATGTACTAATAGTGAAGGCGAATGCCCAACTGTGACGGAGTTGTTGAGTGGCGTGTGGGTGGTGACGTCATGGACCAGGAACAGAAACCAAAACAATGAATGGCAGGTGTGACTGAAGCGCAACAGTGTTCAGTGTTTTATTAAATAATAAATAAAACAAAAGATTTAAACAGAACAAAAGACATAAACAAAAGGGCACGTTGGCCAAACAAATAAACAAAGTATCGTGCTGGTGTAAAAACCAGCACACTTAGCAGTTGTTTCTATTTTAATTTCTCTCCTTGCTCACTCTCCCGCACTCATCTGTACACTCTCCTCCTTGAGAGCGGACAGCTGCAGGCTTTTATATTCTGGCCGAGGGGTTAACTAGCTGTTAATTATCTTATTATCCCTCGGCCATAGTCTGCACGAGTTTAGTAAGGATGCGCGACTGTCAGCTAGTTAAATAATCAGTAGCTGATCAGTCACACATCCTCACAAGGTTTAATAATCAAAACACAAAACAATAACAAATACCAATCGGCTTTCGCTGTCATATAAACATACAAATCATTATATAAAATAAATAATAAACAAAGGAGCGGGACACTCCGCCACACCAACCTATAGTACATATCAATGTTTTCATTAACCTTTTATTTTGGCCTTATTTTGGGGGTGGGAGGGGGTGGCTTGTCCCAGATCACAGTATCCTGTGAGACAGTCAAAGTGGAGAAAGTAATTGTTTATGGAACATTTATGTTTAACTCTGCGAATCAAATAAATATTTATTTGTTCAGCTTGATCTCCCTCTGATTTATTTTGTAATATTAATCCAAATTATTTGAAGTTTTATGTGATTATAAATACATTAATATATTGCGTAGGAGCCAACCAACTCTATATTCACCTGCCTCGTAATCTTCATATATCCCGGACTGTCTGAGGATGCACAAGTCGTGTGCCCCACCAGGATAGCTGGCGACCACATCAAGAATCCTCAGTTTTGCAACACACCGTTTGTACATTAATGGAGTGGTAATGCTTCCTATTATGAAAGATATGTTCTGTATCCTGGGGTGGTGACAGTGCTACTTGGGAGCAATCAATAGCCCCCAATAGATCTGGAAAGCCAGACACTTCGTAAAAAGGCCACTTTTATAGCATGGAGTGCATCTGTCTCTCTGGGATAATAGATATAATTCCCAGTGCGTTTCAACAGGGCATTCAGTACCTGCTGTAAACACTGGGAAAACGTGGGTTGAGATATCCAACCAATTGCTGACAAAGTTGTGTGAAACAACTCAGATGCTAAATGATGTAGTTTGCACAGCACTTTCACTAACCCTGGCACTGCATAACTCCTATCTGTAAGTGGCTCTAGATCAGATTTGATCTCCTCATATAAGGCTAGTATGATCTCTGTGCTCAATCTGTTTCTATTTATTACTTCCTCCTCACACAGCCCTGGTAACGTTTGCCTGGTCCGAAATACTCTCTCCCTGACTCTTCTCGCTCTCCTGTGTGCAGCTCTTCTGCTCTCATTTGCGCTCTTCTCCTAGTTCTGTGACACTGCCTGGTTTCAATATGTACTTTTTTTTTTTTTTACTTAGTAGTCAGCAATTAATTTTACCTCGTTTTTCTCAGAATTTGAAATGTCCAATTGTATTTAGGCTCAGCTCACCACTACCACCCCCAGGCTGACTTGGGAGCGGCGAAGATGAACACACGCTGTCCCCAGAAGCATGTGCCGTCAGCCAACTGCTTCTTTTCACTCTGCAGGCTCGCCATGCAGCCAACCTAGAGTTACAGCGTTGGAGCACAACGCAGCTCTGGGCAGCTTACAGGCAAGCCCACAGGCATCCGGCCAGTCTACAGGGGTCGCTGGTGCGCGGTGAGCCGAGGACACCCTGGCCGACCTATGTCCCTCCTCCCCGGGTGGCGCTTAGTCAATTGTGCGCCACCCCCTGGGAGCTTACATCCACGGTTGGCAGTGGAATAGCCTGGACTCGAACCGGCGAAGTCCAGGCAATAGGCTGCATCCTACACTCCACGCGGAGCGCCTTTACCAGATGCCTTAACATGCAGTACTTTTGACACATGCTGAGGCACCTAGTAAAGTTAGCACCCTTAAGTGAATATGGTTTGTATATCAAATACCTCCCTCTCTATATTTTGTGGTGTAATTTGCATACATTTCCACCCACTAACATCATTTATTATATTTAAATGACTCGAACACTGTACTTTTTATACATGCTTTTTTCCACATGCTAGGTTGCCTGCCACAAGTTAGTGAATACAGCAGGTGTACAAAGTACGCAGTAAAGGGGCTTACTGTGTGCAAAACACATTACCGCTCTTTAATGAATGAGGCCCTCTGAGTCTTATTTCTGACGCTATCCTGCTACAAAGGATTTGTGTGATATCTTCTCAGCTGTTTGATTCTAGGAACAAAAATGAACATATAACATATGACCCCATTTGCAATGTCATTGGATTTGTAATAATTTACAATAATGGCTACCGTAAGAAAAGAAGAACAAACGAATAGGCTTTGTGGTGTTCTCTTAATTATCTCAGACAAGGACACAAATATTTTTACTAATATGACTCACTCAAAATAGTGTAGAAAGAAGCTATAACTCACTAACTATGGATAGCTTAAAAAGTGCATCAGAAATATTGTGTGGGTGGTGTGCGAACTAACGAATTACAAGCAGGGTTTCCGAGTAACTAAACCACATTATTATACTGTTTTAACAACACCTTTAACATAAAGGTTGGTCTAAAACAAGTTTTAAATACAGATATATTTATTCATAACTTCTCTCACTGTGGTGAGCTATGCCCATGTAGAGTTTGTAAAAGTGAAACTAAACTTACTGAGAGTCAATGCCTATACTTTGTGTGCATGTGCTGGTGTACAATACCTTTTAAGTATGAAGTAAAAGTAGGGTGAGCTAATCACCAGTAAGAACAACAAATCTGAATCAAACTACATGCTTTAAGCCTAATTGGTTTAGTTTTGTAAGAGCGGGACATGCTTGTTGAATTAAAAATGACATTTATGGTAAAAGTGAGTGTGTTATAAGTTAATTACTTATATTACTTATAATTACTTACATCTGCGACACAGCAAAAAAAAAAAAAAAGTTTAAGAACTCTATTGCTAAATGTCAAAAAACTGTACACTACATTTAAAATGATCCTCAGCATCCTCTTGTTTTCTAAAACTGGACCTCAAATTTGAACCCCTGTCTCGGGAAGAATTCTCAGTCTAAATTAATTCAAGAAATGTTATCCTTTATTGAGAATGTCTTCATGTGCTTCCACAAACTAAAATACAGAAACTGAGTATAATATCCTCTGAGCCATGGCCATGGAAATACACTTTAACCTGCAGCAGTTCACATCATTATGAGAGTAACCTGGCTAATGTTTTCTCTTCGGTCTGTGGCTGAGGTAAATACATATTAGAATTCAGTGTGTAGCCTTCCTTTTCTGAGGTTATGCAGGCCATGACTGACACTCCCTAAGCCGCAAACCTTGTTAAAGGCAGCCAGGGTACTGGAAAGGAAAAAGAAGCAGAAATGAACCCTCTGCTGATTTCTCATTCTATGGGTCGAATTAGATCCATTAGACAGTTATAGTCTGGTTTCAGTGTCTGGAAAAGAAATGGGGGAGAAAATGAAGAAAAAAACCAGCATCAGCCATTAGGATACTGACTGAAGACCAAACCAGGGTGCATAGTTAGATTATCTCTAAACCACTGAGCATGTCACTTTAACTAGAAAAAAGAGACGAAGATCCCAGTCTCCTCTCATTGCCCAGGCAACCGGGGAACCAATTATCATGCAGGCTCTGAGGCATCAGTCTCACTAGGCCTCATCTCAAACAGGCAACTCCAGCATCAGAAAAGGCCAAGTGGAGTATGCCAGGGCTCAATTTACATTCCAGGCTGCAAAAAAAACCCATGTTCCTATTTCTGAATAAAGCGAGGATTGCATGGTGCATTATCATTTGTGTCGCTGAGATCAAGCCTGCTATCTTGAGCTGATGATACAGCTTACAAGGGGGAAACTCATTATTTTTTAGATGACTTTGCTTTCCCATAGGGATCCTGTAGATCCTACTTAGCAAATGCCTCATTCCAGCACTGATTAAGTGGGAAATACACAGAATCTCAAAAGGTCAAACTTATAATCAGTTGCCCTGAGGGAATGACATGGAAAACTTCTTAATCCAGGCCAGGCTTAATGCAAGCTCATAACAAGACGAGGCAGATGATGTGACATGAAGAGAGCGAAAAAACTACAAATAGACTCCAGAAATAGATACCAATGCTTGTTTAATATGGGACCAATTGCGCTTTGTTTTCCTGTTTGCTTTGTTGATTTTTTTAATCTAATCATTGCTGCTTTAGTCCCCTGTGACAACAGGAATATATTATGAACTGCACATCTTTTAGATCTGCAGGCACAGCAGGATGTATTTGTGTGCAAGTGGGGCATGAAAAGGTTTGTACATAGAGGCAGTATGGCCTAGTGACTGAAAGTCTGGGGAAATTGGTTTTGGTATCACAGTTCAGCCACAGAATTTCTGTGTAACTGTTAGGGATAGGCTCAGTTTAACCCCAATGTGCTGAGGCTTTATATAAACAGAACTCCAGTTTAGCATCTTAGTTGGCCTGGTTCTATAATCGCTAAAAAAAGGTTATTGCTTGCAAAATGAAGAAGTGGAGTGTTAAGGTTCAAATTGCAACTGAATTTAATGAATAATAATAACGTAAATTCAATATTAAATAATCTTAAATATAATTTTCTTTTTGATAATTCAGGAACGGTGAATTCAACTGGGTAGATAATGAACTGCAAAAAATAAAATATTTTTAAGTAAAAGTTGTTTCAATGGGGTATGCTTTTTTTTCGTAGTCACTGTCAGAGTCGAAGATTATTTGTATCGCTTCCTTGTTTGGTTCTCCCGTTGGTGGAGGATGATTGTAAATCTTCAGAGAGACAGATTTGTTGCCTAAAAACCATGAATTGTGGGGGTTATTGAGTGATTGAAAACAAGACATTTTGTGTTTGAAAGTGGTCTCAGGGTGCACAGGAGTCAAATATGGGTGAAAGGTCTAATCATCTACACGAATATGCCATTTTGACATCACTATGCCTTTTGTTTCAAATGGCTCAGGATGCAAATTTCGCCTTGTATTATATATATATATATATATATATATATATATATATATATATATATATATATATATATATATATATATATGCTGTGCAAACATTTCATTATTATCCAGAGCACTGTTTTCTGTGTATTCGTAGCACAAACTGTGGATTTGTTAATCAACAAAATATCTTCTATCTACTATTTTTTATTATTATATATGTAAATAGGTCTGTGAGCTATTTGTCTCTTTGCAGGGCTTAGCCACAGCAGGATTAAAAACAAAGCGAACAGCAGCTTAAAACATCTTATTTAAATGCAACGCAGTGACGTGCAATATTTTTGCTGGTTGAACTTAAGAATGCTAAAATAGGGGAGGAAGGCCCACAAAACTTGTGGCAAAATCTTGTTGAGGAAATGGCTATTAAAATAAGGATGCATTTTCAATTTCTTAGTTGAACTTCAGTTCAGTTGTGCAGCATGTTTAAAAATGAATATCTCTTGTTCTGCATGCCATTTGTTCATAGAAGATAAAACAGGTGTTTGCCTCTACCTTTATGCAATTTATTTAAATTGTATTTTTTATTTTATTTTTTACTGTGTGACTTGCCCTGTAGTAACATCATATAATAATAATAATAATAATAATAATAATAATAATAATAATAATAATAATAATTAGCAATAACCAGCAACTTTACAGTTTCCAGTACCAGTACCAGTAATAGTACCATTACCAAACACTTTAGCAAATAGTGCAGAATGTGGGTAACAGTACCAGTACCAAATACTTAAGCAAATAGTGCACAATGCCAGTACCAGTACCAGTACTAAACACTTTAGCAAATAGTGCAGAATGTAGTACCAGTACCAAACACTTTAGCAGATAGTGCAGAATGGCAATTTTACATAGTAACCATGACCCTATGTGCACTCTCTTAGGAGTTATAAGCCAGTTTTATATTTGACCTTTAGGAAAGGTCAGAGGTCACAGGCTATGACATTTTTTGATAGTGCATATATGGGTTACTATATGTGTTCCATAGTAACCATGACCCTATCTGCAGTTATAAGCCAGTTTTACATTTGACCTTTAGGTTAAGGCCCTTGAACAACCTTTAAAGACAGCCACACTAGGATCATGTGTGCTAATTTTTGGTTCAATCGGACTAGCGATTTCAGAGACAAAGGTTTTTGTAGCTAGTTGTGTATGTTGATGATGTCTTCCAATGTGGCCACCATGTTTTTTTATTGTAGCAACTCCCCTTTAACACCCTTTAAAGACAACCACACTATGATCATATGTACCATTGTTTCAATCAGACTAGCGGTTTGGGAGATGAAGATTTTTGTAGTTTGTGATTATGACATCTGTTCCGTGCGATTCTGAATTCATGCAGCATGGCCGCCATACCACACAACCTGTCAGCTTTTTACGAACACCAGTTAATCTTGGACTACCCCTCAACAACTATATCAACTTTCATCACTCTGCAATAAGTTGTTTTCGAAAGGCGAATTTTTACATTTAGGCAAAATGTTTTTAATCCAATATGGCAGCCAAACCTTACGACAAAAGTTCATTAGCATACATGCCAACAGTCTCTATTGTCGGGACAGTCCCGATTTCCTAGCAAATGTCCCTGTCCCATTGCATAGGAAGAAAGCCACGATATTTACACATAGAAAAAAATATAATTTATTCTGCACAGTAGAGCTAGTGAAAACCACACGCTGTGCTCTTCATGCGGCTGACACATCTGCTGATCACTAACTTACGGATATACAAAGGTAAGAACACTTCATTATATACATTAAATCTTGAAAGATTCAAAGTATCAGAAACAAAATTTACAAAGTATTTTACTGTACATTGTTTGGGTGGTAGAGATCAGCTGGAATATTCCTGCTGAGAGTTGATTCCCAAGGAGAAGTAGAATGAATTGTATATTGCCTTGTCATACTCCATTTTCAAGTACACATTAATTATTCCAGTTCATCACAGTTAAGGCTTTGAAGCTCTCGGAATGTGGTGATGGTGGTGATAGGTTACGTACTGTATTGTGCATTTAGTCCATCTCATGAATTCTAATCTGTACTTTATTCCATCCTGATCTGAAAGTACTCTCGAAAATAGGAAAGCAAAGTAGCAGAGAACATTTTTTTTTAATAGTAATGTAAGCATGGTACATATAATGAATAACAAAATGAAACAAATACAAAGCTGGCATGTCTATGGATTGAGTTGCCTGTAACATGTTTTTTTGAGTGCACTCTTCATTTATTTTGTTATTGTATTGAAAATTGCTGGCTTAATTAGGAGCTTAGGTGTCATAGCCAAGTGTCCACTTGTACATATTTAAAGGCTGGTAATTTAATGTTAGTAGGTCCTTCAACATTTAACCTTATCTATGTATCATGTTGTCCTTAACCAATGGCTTCTCGCTCTACTTTTAGACATTTATATTTTATAGAATAATCATTTATCATGTAAGCAGCTTTCAGCCTTCATAAATGTTTTGTTTGGTTATAATATTTTGTATGAGCTTGTTTGTGTTAATAAATATACATATGGCATTTTACAAATACACTGTCCTTAGGTTGTGGTTGTCAGCCAAGTTCACCTAGTTATTGTCATGACAGTACCTGCTCCTGTCAGGTAAAACAATGATCCACTTCCAGTTCCTACTAATAATCTGCCATAAATTTCAGTTATAATTATATTCTTGTTGTAATGAAGGTTGGTGTTTGTTAATGTGATTACTATTTAGAGTAAGGACAAAGACCTAGGTTTGGAATCCAAGCATCTCCTGGCTGCATCAATATGAGGCTATCGGTCAATTTAGATCAGGCTTCCCCAAGTCAACCTGGACAGAAGTCAGGTCAGCCCCTGTGAAATCAGATGGGAAACCTTTTATTTATTTATTTATTTATTTATTTATTTATTTATTTATTTTGTAATCCACTTTGTGTAAATACTTCATCATTTTGAAAAATAGCATGGTTCTATGGTATCATGCTATTGTATAGAATGTCATTATAGTACTGACATAATGCCTTGTGTGTGTGTTTAGAGTTTCATTTTTGACATCCCTGCATAACCACGTTTATACTTTTTTAGTCACCAATTCATCACTAATAATTATATACTAAAGCTACCCTCTACACATATACAACATTACAGCAGTTAATTACGATGTACCTGTTCAAAATCTCTGGAGTAGGCAGCACTGGCTGCACTACAGGTAAGCTGTCATATATTGCTGAATTAAAATGTGGTAGAAGATTTGGTGCCTTAATTTCAAGCTGCTGTTACTCAAGACAGGTGGCAATTTCTAGATCAGTACTTTTATCCTCTGGAAACGACTACTAATGATAAAATTCCTGCAGTGTATGACTTATTTGGCCTCAACTCTAGGCATAAATATCAAATCCCATGCAAACCCATTATCTATCCTATTAATTTAATAGTTATGAGTATGCAGTTAAGGCTCAGGAGAAAATAATTAAGCCATTGAAGTTTTATAGTGTTAACATTATGTCACAGAAAATATATTTTCCACATTATTATTGCAACTTCAATCTTTTAATAACTTCATTAGCCAAACAGCAGCTCCCGCATTATGTTTTTTTTTTTCTTTAAATGGGTCACTGGCTGGGTTGTGTGTAAAGTGATAGCACATATTTCAATAACTGCTTGGAGCAGTGTTTATCCTCTGCCCATAGATTCTGAAGATAAACCCTACTTTGCTGTAAATACCCCTCACTGCTTATGGTCCATAATCTGTTCCATCAATTCCAACAACTGATTTCTTCAGCCATTGATTTTTCCTGGTTGTCCGCTTGTGGCCTTGACTCTGCTGTGTTTATTTAGACTGGCCTCTATAAATTGCTTCTGTAGCTGAGGGCAAGAAACACGGGGGATGGAGAGGGGAGGGGAGGGTCAAGGTGCATGTGTACCTGTCTATAATTATATATCACAGCTTTAGTCTTGCAGCGCTGTTTGTGAAGGACTGTTTGGTTTAAGAAAAAAAAAAAAGTGATACTATTGATGTTGTGTTCATTTGTTTTCTTTACAATTTTTTTTTTACAATACATTATTGCCCCTAATGCTTGCTTTCTGACTGCAATAATATTCCAGACTTTTCTTTTTAATACTGTAACTTTCCCTGTTGAATACTTTCGGTATTAATACAGCAAGTTAGGCTATTAAGGTCATTTATTGTTTATTGCTGGTAATGACATCTCTGGGCCTCTAGTAATTACCAAAATGCCCAAATCAAATAATATTTTTGTATTATTATTATATGTTTGTATATATATATATATATATATATATATATATATATATATATATATATATATATATATATATATATACAGACTTCTTGTAGTTTTCCATATACTTAATGAAAATTACATACAAATGTACATACAAATATTGCCTAGATATTGCCAGGCAAGATATGCAATATGTTCTTCATTGGTTCTTCTAGGTTTGTGGCGTATTTGATTAGAATGCTGTGCTAATGCTCTGACCTTTCACCACAGTGGAGCAACTCCCTCCTGACTAAACAAACTGAAATTAAATCTGATAGTTGTGCAAATCTTATAGCTCAGTAAGGTTTCAGCTATGCTTTACTGTGTGTAATTCCAAGAAAGCCTCCGGGAAGAAGAAACCAAGCTCAGCTGCCACAAATGTGTTCTCTACTCTATGAGAGGCCCAAATGTTGGGTGCAGTAAAAACAACATTGCATGCAGAATTTTATCCAGCCATGGTTGCTTAAGGGCAAGCTCTGAGCATTGCTGACGTTCAAAAATCACAGTGGAAAATCTCAGGAGCAAACAAACCACAGCACACCGTCCCTTAGCAGCAGAAGGAGTGTCACTGGAGTGCTCGAGGACACCTAATTAACAGCAATGTGCTAGGGTTGTGAGGACTGGGAATGCAGTAGCTCATTCAAACACACCATTTTCAGTGGGGCTGGGGAGTTCTCCTCTTGTCTTACCCAGACCCACATACAGTAGAAACCGCTGTGCCAGCTGAATCTGGAATTCAAATGATTTCAACTCCTTGAAGTATTTAGTACAGAAGGTACCATGTTATGGTCCACAGTAATAGCAGTGCTGTGTGAGATGTGTAGTTGGTTTATGGGTGCTTGTAAGGGTTAATGAATTGTTCATATCCAGTTTTTCCTCATCTCCCCCTCCTTCTTTATTTTTATCCTTTATATTATTTTAGCTATGGAAACATAGGCAATATCATCCAATAATGACCAACAATGTTTTTTTGGCTGTGGGTTACATCTATTTTAATATATTTACTAAATCAAAGAAAGCCCTAATTCTTTTATTTTTTTGTTGTTTTTGTTTTTTTGAGGACCTGAAAACACTATATCAGCATTATAAAATAGATGAGTGTGACAGGATGGATGTGTAGTGACATCAGGCCAGAGTGCAGGAAGAAAAATACTGACAGATTGGTACTGCAGTAAGTTCAAACAGAAAACACTGCTCACAGAGCAAAATAAAATAAAAAACCAACAAGTCACTAACACCAAAACAACTGTTACGGTCCGGCTGGGCAGTAGCCTTCACGGATCCCTTAAGTTTTGTTTGTGCTTACTTTCTTTTCATTTTTTCCTCTCTCACTCTTGCTCTTGAACACCCACCACCCGGAGTGCAGAGAGCTGCAGGTTTTTATACAGATGACCATCTCCCGCAACAAAATAATCAGCAACAAAATAATCACTTAATGAATTTGGGAGGTGGCCACCTTCTGCACGAGGTTTTTAATTATTCCTGGCAGAGGACGAGCACCAACCTCGCCTCTGCCAGAACACGTCCAAACAAACAAAACAATACACGCACGACACTTCGCCTTCATATATAAATACAATAGAATAAATAAATCATAATACAAACACAAATACGAGACAGGGGCCGAGGGGGAGACCCTGTTCTAAAAATAAATAAAAAAATAAATGTACAGGGCTCCTTGCCCCGTCACAATGAGTAATACATTTTAAGCTTAATCTTTAGTCTATAACTTGTCTTGGGTACAGCTGTACTAATGGGCAAGGGTATGCGCCTGGTAACCAGCCAGAATTTGCTGTGACATTTAGCTCTTAAAAACAGCACACAAAAAAACCTGAGCAATGTTCAAGTGAACATAGAACATATGCTAATCAGCTGCACTCTTCAGGCACAAATTAGATAATGCGCTCATTGTTTAGACACTGAAATTGTTCATTACAAAATGGCATAGTGTTTGCCAATTTTGTCTTCATTATAAATGTAAATATTAACGTGTGATAAGCAAAAGAATACAACAAGTCGACAGCAATTAATTGGCTTCTGCAGTAATTAGCAACTGTAAGGCAAACACTTAGGCGCTCTTGTAATTGTCAGCATCAGGAATACACCTCCTGTACAGAATGTAATTAGCAATTTAAATAGTTTAGAAATTATATGCCTCTTGCTTTTACACTCCCCGAAGTACTGTTCATTAATGAAAAAAAAAACTCCGGTTGATTTCATTTGCATTGTTTCCTGTAAAGAGCTCTACATCAAAGCCCATGTATTTGTGCCTTGCACTGCATACAGACCTGCTGCCTGTGGACCTGTACAGCTGTAATTATGAAGCAATCCCTTTCTAAATACAAGCTGTGATGCCAGTAGTTTAATGCACCTACAGGCATTTCCTAAAAGATAAGTGAGATATAGTACTTGGTAGGCTGATTGGCAAGTAAAAGAATTATCCATCAGAAACATACAACATGATTAGGGACAGTGTTTAACAGAAAGTGGCACAGTTTTCTCTCTGAAATGATCCTACATTACTATAATCACTTTTCTATATCCGATTTTAATAATATTTTGTTAAATGAAATATTACACTTAAAATTACACTGGATGGCAGTGTGGAGTAGTGGTTAGGGCTCTGGACTCTTGACCAGAGGGTTGTGGGTGCAATCCCCAGTGGGGGGACACTGCTGCTGTACCCTTGAGCAAGGTACTTTACCTAGATTGCTCCAGTAAAAACCCAACTGTATAAATGGGTAATTGTATGTAAAAAATAATGTGATATATTGTAACAATTGTAAGTCGCCCTAGATAAGGGCGTCTGCTAAGAAATAAATAATAATAATAAATAATAATAATAAAAAAAACAAGATCCAAAAACATAAACCTCTATAAGACAAAGATTAAAGCAGTCTGTGTGTTTTTCAGTATAGCAAGGTTTTTCTGTCCCCACGTGTGTGCTACACGTGAGACTGGGAGTGCAGTTCAGTTTGTGCAACTCTCCAAAGAAGACTACGCGGTGATCTGATTCAAGCATTCAAAATTCTAAAAGGTATAGACAATGTCGGCCCAGGAGAGTTTTTCGACCTGAAAAAAGAAACAAGGACCAGGGGTCACAAATGGAGATTAGATAAAGCGGCATTCAGAACAGAAAATAGGAGGCACTTTTTTACACAGAGAATTGTGAGGGTCTGGAACCAACTCCCCAGTAATGTTGTTGAAGCTGACACCCTGGGATTCTTCAAGAAGCTGCTTGATGAGATTCTGGGATCAATAAGCTACTAACAACCAAACGAGCAAGATGGGCTGAATGGCCTCCTCTCATTTGTAAACTTTCTTATGTTCTTATGTTCTTATAAAAAGCAGTAGTATATGGAATAGGGTAAAAGCCTGTTTAACGTCAGAAATTTCATCCCTGTGAAAAATGTATCCCTCGGTCATATGAGCATGCGGAATAGCTTTGTCCGTCTGTGGCAAAGTGCCCCCCCTGTGTATTATATGTTACGTGTTGTGTGTAAATGTTGGTGTATAGTCATCGGTACACGGGATATAAACGGGTCTGTGTTTCACGTGTGATTTAAAAATGTAGATTTGTATTTAGGCACGAGGAGGGCACAAATCACTTCACGTGCTGGTTAAAATGTAATGTGTGGTCACGGGAGTGCACTTAATTAATTCACGTGCAGTTGTACCGAGATTCCAATTGAATGATTGACTAGCAATCGAGTCTCGGTACAACTGCATAAAAACAGCATGTTTTCACTCACTCAGGGTTGTGTGTTCGGTGAGTGGAGAACGGGTGTGGAGAAGGAGAAAGTAAAGTTAAAGTAGAAGCAGAAGCTCACCGTGTTTGTCTGTGTAGTTCGTTTTGTTTGTCTATTTATTTTGGCGCAAGTGCCCTGTCCTGTGTTTTTGTTACAACTGTTTATTTTCTGTCTGTTTATTCATTAAATGCTGAGCGAAAGGGTGGATGGCGCCTTTCCTGTGGGGAGTTCGGGCACCCAGTGGTGCGCTGCCCCTACCAAGAGGGAGAGGAGGAACTGGCCCAGGAGAGGAAGGTGAGGAGGAGGCAGAGAAGGGGAAAGGGGAAGAGGAAGGCGGAGTGTCCACCACCCAAGTCTCCACCAGCAGAGGAAGAATGCCTGCTGGTTTTGCCTCCACAGCCTGAGTGGGAGGAGCCCGAACGTCCTACGCCTGAGTGGGAGGAGCCCGAACGTCCTACGCCTGAGTGGGAGGAGCCCGAACGTCCTACGCCTGAGTGGGAGGAGTCGGTGCGTCCACAGCCCAAGAGGGAGGAGTCGGTGCATCCACAGCCCAAGAGGGAGGAGTCGGTGCGTCCACAGCCCAAGAGGGAGGAGTCGGTGCGTCCACAGCCCAAAAGGGAGGAGTCGGTGCGTCCACAGCCCAAAAAGGGGAAGGTAGAGCGTCCACAGCCCCAGTCTCCACCAGCAGAGGGTGAATTCCTGCTGGTTCCACCTCCATTGCCATGGGAGGACTGCTTGCAGCTCCCACCTCCACCAGCAGAGGGTGAATTCCTGCTGGTCCTGCCTCCGCCACTTCCACCGCCAGGAGCAGAGCAGCAGGAGCTGACTCTGCCTCCTCCACCAGCAGAGGGTGAATGCCTGCTGGGTTCCTGTCCACCAGCAGAGGGTGAATGCCTGCTGGGTCCCTGTCCACCAGCAGAGGGTGAATGCCTGCTGGGTCCCTGTCCACCAGCAGAGGGTGAAGGCCTGCTGAGTCCCCCACCAGCAGAGGGAAAATGCCTGCTGGTCTCCCCTTCCGAGGCAGAGCCGCACCAGTCCCCTACAAGAGAGGGAGGGCCGCACCAGTCCCCTGAAACAAGGGTAGACTACACGCCGCTCCCACCTCTGCCGCCAGGAGACTACACGCCGCTCCCACCTCCACTAGCAGGAGCAGAGCAGCAGGAGCTGCCTCTGCCTCCGCCACCTCCACCGGCAGGAGCAGAGCAGCAGGAGCTGCCTCTGCCTCCGCCACCTCCACCGGCAGGAGCAGAGCAGCAGGAGCTGCCTCTGCCTCCGCCACCTCCACCGCCAGGAGCTGCCTCTGCCTCCGCCACCTCCACCGCCAGGAGCAGAGCAGCAGGAGCTGCCTCTGCCTCCGCCACCTTCACTGGCAGGAGCAGAGCAGCAGGAGCTGCCTCTGCCTCCGCCACCTTCACTGGCAGGAGCAGAGCAGCAGGAGCTGCCTCTGCCTCCGCCACCTTCACTGGCAGGAGCAGAGCAGCAGGAGCTGCCTCTGCCTCCGCCACCTCCATCGGCAGGAGCAGAGCAACAGGAGTTGCCTCTGCCTCTGCCAACCCCACCAGCAGAGGAGGAATGTCTGCTGGTATCACTTCCCCCACCAGCAGAGGATGAATGCCTGCTGGTATCACTTCCCCCACCGTCACGAGGAGAGGAGCAGGAGCTGCCTCTCCCGTCACCAGAAGGACCAGGACTAGATGCTGGCGGTCCTCAGCAGCCCTTGCATAGGCTGCTGAGGGAAGCATGGGAAGAACCGCCCGGCCGCAGAGGCCGAGAAGAGGGCCAACACCCGCACCCCAGCTTGTCCTGACTGCCTGCCTCGCCAGCCCAAGGATGCCTGCCTCGCCGCCCAAGGATGCCTGCCTCGCTTCGCCCAAGGATGCCTGCCTCGCTTAGCCCAAGGATGCTTGCCTTGCATCGTCTGGGGTTGCCAGCCGCTCCGCATCGCCTGGGGTTGCCAGCCGCTCCGCACGCCTGGGGTTGCCAGCCGCTCCGCGACGCCTGGGGTTGCCAGCCGCTCCGCATTGCCTGGGGTTGCCAGTCGCTCCGCGCCGCCTGGGGTTGCCAGCCGCTCCGCATCGCCTGGGGCTGCCTGTTGCTCCGCATCGCCTGGGGCTGCCTGTTGCTCCACACAGGGTACAGGGTACGAGGGAGAAGTGGAGCTCCCGCTGCCGCCTCTATGGCCAGGGGCTCCCCTCCCGAGTTCGCCTCCCGAGGGTCCGCTGCTGCTGCCGTCACCTCCCGAGGGTCCGCTGCTGCTGCCGTCGCCTCCCGAGGGTCCGCTGCTGCTGCCGTCGCCTCCCGAGGGTCCGCTGCTGCTGCCGTCGCCTCCCGAGGGTCCGCTGCTGCTGCCGTCGCCTCCCGAGGGTCCGCTGCTGCTGCCGTCGCCTCCCAAGGGTCCGCTGCTGCTGCCGTCACCTGGGGTCGCCAGGGATCCTGCTTCGCCTGGGGTCATCGAGGGTCCTGCTTCGCCTGGGGTCGCCGGGGCCTCTGCTTTGCCTCGGGTCGCTACACTGTGGCGGAGCTCCATGAAGGGGCCATGAAGAAAGGGGGAGGTCAGGAGACCAGCTCCCCAGCCGCATTTCCGTGGCAGGAGGCGGTGGCCGGAGCCCCACGGAGGGAGCTGGCGGCCACAAAGAAGGGGGAGGTCAGGAGACCAGCTCCCCGCAGCAGTTTCGCTGCCGGAATTGGGTGGCCGGAGCCCCACGGAGGGGAACTGCCGGCCATGAAGAAGGGGGAGGTCAGGAGACCAGCTTCCCCGCAGCAGTTTCGCTGCCGGAGATTGTGTGGTCGGAGCCCCATGGAGGGAACTGCCGGCCATGAAGAAGGGGGAGGTCAGGAGACCAGCTCCCCAGCTGCACTTTCGGCAGGAGATAGTGTGGCTGAAGCCCCGGAAGAGGGAGCTGCCAGCCACGAAGAATGGGGGTGCCAGACATTCCACCATGGCCACCCCAGAAACAACTTGCTTCCCCTCTTCCGGGACTTTGGGACTGAGGGGGAGGTGGCCATTGAGGCCATGTGTGCTTTGCACAAGGGGGGTATATGTGGCAAAGTGCCCCTGTGTATTATATGTTACGTGTTGTGTGTAAATGTTGGTGTATAGTCATCGGTACACGGGATATAAACGGGTCTGTGTTTCACGTGTGATTTAAAAATGTAGATTTGTATTTAGGCACGAGGAGGGCACAAATCACTTCACGTGCTGGTTAAAATGTAATGTGTGGTCACGGGAGTGCACTTAATTAATTCACGTGCAGTTGTACCGAGATTCCAATTGAATGATTGACTAGCAATCGAGTCTCGGTACAACTGCATAAAAACAGCATGTTTTCACTCACTCGGGGTTGTGTGTTCGGTGAGTGGAGAACGGGTGTGGAGAAGGAGAAAGTAAAGTTAAAGTAGAAGCTCACCGTGTTTGTCTGTGTAGTTCGTTTTGTTTGTCTATTTATTTTGGCGCAAGTGCCCTGTCCTGTGTTTTTGTTACAACTGTTTATTTTCTGTCTGTTTATTCATTAAATGCTGAGCGAAAGCATTCGCTCAGCTCCACCAAACTCCACCTCTCTCTGTCGTTTGTTCCTGCTTCTGCCGTGACGTCACCGCCCAGTCATCCTGTCACACCGTCATATAGCCATGCTGTTTCAGTAATCCCCGCCTCACTCTTTTGTCCCGCTGAGGCAAAGTGGTTTGTAGTGCACAATTGCAGTGGTGATGCGGTGCTCAGTAATGATAGACACAAGACACTTTATGGTGAAAAAGCAGTTCTTTATTTGCTGTTAAATAATAACACCTGGCTCTACACAACGATCTGTATCGCTCAGGTTTGCCATGTGGGTTCAGTCCCGAAATAATAATAGAAGTAAACACACACTTTTAAACACACATGATCACAAGTCCAACAGTGAGTGCTCCAAGTGCAAGTGGTGATTCCATACAGTTTATTTGTGACAACAATGGTGTAGAGTGATCCGGGATGGGTGCTGGCTTTTAGCAACAGCACCCAGATTAATTAGCCTTCTACAAATGAAAAATAACACAGGTTACAAGACTGGCAAATAACACACACAAAAACTCACGGTTGTCTACACAGTACTCCTTGCAGGTCGATGTGTAACCATAACACAAGGACCAGATCACTCGGCCACATTTCCTGATATACCTTCAGTCACGCCCCCTTTGGTAGAGAGTGCAAACATGTCTTCTTCAGTCCATGACTGACACATCGTCTACCACAGTTAGGCGCTGACTTCTAGTATTGTGGCTTCACCCCCTTTTTGGACGGACTTCTGACTGACCCTGGAATGAACTGTCAAACCATCCAGTATGGGGCAAACTGTTCCTGTTATACAGCGCCCTCACAGGTCGAGAGGGAGACTGTTGACTAGGATTCATTCACTCTCTGTCACACCCACCTACTTATTTTGTGTATCCCCAGTTAAGAGTGGCCTCTGTCAAATCATTTAAACTGATGAGATTCAGTTGAAATAGTTGTATTTTTTTAAGTTTCTTTTTTTTTAATTGCCCAAATAACTGTACAGGTTTTATTTTCTGCCTTCCTGCTGTGTTAAGAAAGCCAGGTTCATAGATGTCAGGAAATAAAACATTTTTAACAGCTAAAACAATATAACACAAAATTATTCCCCCCCAAAAAAAAACATTTTCACAGGGTTCCTGTTTAGCTCATGTCATGTTGATCGGTAAACCAAGCAAAAAAAAAAAAAACCTCCTAGCTGGCTCTTGTTGATCAATGTATGGTAAGACTGACAGAGGAACCAACCAATGGTATTGTAAGCACATACTGCACTGCCAGTTTCATTACATCCAGACATACTCTGTTGCGGCCGATCCGCTATAAAAAGTTAAAATATTTCAATGAGAAAGAAGTGACAAAGCCATGGTCTTTCTTGCTAATAGTCGTTTTTCCTACGGCCTTTCCACCGACAACAGACATCATTCTTCTGGGGACATGTTTAAACATTCCCTATTTAAAATCCATTCATATTTACAGATACATATGTTATTTGTGTGAATGTATGAAATACATCTATAAAATGTGAATGCTATTTTTTATATCACACTCGTATTAAGTCATGTATTAGAAAACAGACTATTTTTTACTATTTAAGTAAAATATATTTTAACTGGGTTAATTCGTTGATTTGTTGGGGTATTCAAGGTTTTTCTGTTAATCATCAATGTTATCGTCTTCATTACTAACATTTTTAAAAATGTACTTTATACTCTTAATATTTTAAACAATACATTTTGTAATGTTTTGTTGGTGTAGGGAGTTGCATATTTCAATGTTAATGTTATATCATCAATAAATGAACCCTCAATACTATAGGGATGCATTTTTTGACGGGGATGCAAAATTCGATATACAGCAACGTCAGAAAATGCTGCCGGGATGCATATTCTGACGAGGATGCATTTTCTGACATTACACCGGAACTAGCCACAACAGCCCAAAATACTGGGGTCCAAAGTTGCATAGAGGACAAAAGTGATACATCTAATAAGAGAGAATAACATAATACTATTGAAAAAACTGGCCGAACCAATCTTTAAATGCCCATTCTGAGTAATAAAGTGTTTCATTATTATTATAAAATGGATCAGAGAGTTCCTTTAACTTGATTGGTCAATACAAGGGCTTTAATCTCTGGTAAAGGACCCCAAATGTTATCTTTCAAACTATGTTTAATCACTGTTCCAAATCAATCAGAAAATACATACAGTATTTGTGTATTTTACCTTTTTTCTGCTTAATGAAAGAAAATATCTGTTCTTGTACACACCCTCTGAATGTTGTCTAATGTAGACTAATTCTGCATCCTCGCTGTCCTGTCTCTCTATTTAAATTCAGTATAGCAAATAAAGTTTGAATGACTAGTTGAAGAAATCAAACAACTGGATGCAGTCTGATTACTTTCAGTAACTTTATTTCAGCAGATTACAGTAACAACACAGGCACGGTGCTCTCTAACAAAGTCGGGAAGAAGGCTTTGAATAAACTTTATAAACACACACTGTGAACAAGTGTGGCAAAGTGGTTTGCAGTGCGCAGGTGTAGTGGTGTTGTGATTATGAAACAGAAGAGAGACAACAAAGTTTATGATCCAAATGGGGTTTATTTTTATAATCCAGATCTGGTGACCACAAAGAATAATCCCAGGCAATACACAGCAATGCACTGTTCAAAAACAATGGGTTACAGTCCCGAAATAATAAGACATAGTTCGTAAATAATAAACACAGTAAAACACACACAAAGACACACGTTCACAAGTCCAGAGTGAGTGCTATAGTGCTTGTGGTGTGATACAATTTATCCGTGTACAATGGTGCAGTGTAGTCCGGGTTCAGTGCTGGCCTTAAGCGACAGCTCCAGATCGTGTTAGCCGTCTAATAATAACAAACAAGCAGATTTTTAGACACGACAAAACAAACAAAACACTCACGGTAATTCACAGTACTCCTTCCGGTTCAGCTTAACCATAAACAAAGGAACAGATCACCGTGCTACGTCCCCTTATATTCTGTCAGTCATGCCCCCTTGGTAAACGAGTGCAACCATTTCTCCTCCAATCCAAGGTTGCCACATTGCTTCCCTTCTGGGGCGATGACTTGGTGTACCATAGCTCCACCCCCTTTCTATATGGCCAACTTCCACCTAACCCTTTGAATGAATTGTCAGGCCATCCAGTCCAGGGCACACTGTTCCCTTCATACAGCGCCATCACAGGTCGGGAGGGAGATTTATAACCAAGATTCATTCTTTTTCTGTCACAACAATTTACTGAACAAACAATACAATCAGCATTAACACATGATTAACACATACAGTACGTTTACATGACAAAGCGTTTAGTTTTCGGAAAACTGAATCAGAAAACTGATTTTCTTAAAATATCACTTTTCTGTGTTCACATGATTAACGATATAAAGTCTAATTAGAATTCAACTGTATACATGGATTGCAGTCTTTGGAAAATGCAGGATATTTTCGCATGCAAAGTACTGTAGAACCCTAAGTACGATTTGAACAGACCAGACATTTTTTTTGCGATAGAACGGAGACCAATCCAATCCAATAACAAGTGCTTTATCGAAGTGTCAGGTCTTAAATTCAAAGATTGCTACCTCTTTTCTGATTCCCCACAATGTGCAATCAGCCTTTCCAACAGCTCATCCTGTTCTATATTACCAGTTTCTTTTGCAGACATTATTTTAAATTATCACGTAATTTTAAAGCTGGAAAACATGTGCTGCTTCAGTATGGGCTATTAAAAAAATACATACGGACAAATATTATTTGATCCCTAACTTATTATTATTATTTATTTCTTAGCAGACGCCCTTATCCAGGGCGACTTACAGTCGTAAACAAAAAAACATTTCAAGAATCACAGTACAAGTATTAATACAATTAAGAGCAAGATAAAATACAATGACTTCGGTTCTAGCAAGAGATGGCGTTTTAATACTTCTCTTCTACAAAATTCAGAGTTTATTATACAACTTAATAATAAACTACAATAATTTATTAAATTTAATTTCAGTTCTGCTAAGAATCCTCAGGTTCTTTGGAAGTTACTAAGTGTTTTCTGAGAGGTAATTGCACTGCATTTTCTTCCCAAATACACACTTCTAGAAACAAACAAATTATTAACCTTGAAACCCAAATTCAAATTTTAGAGAAAGGACAGAAGCAGGCTTTTTCTGATGATAGAGCAAAACAATTAAATATTCTCAAAACCGAATTTAAAGCCCTGAGGTTGTCGCGAGCAGAATTCCTCATTCATCGCACCAAGCAAAATTATTATTATCATGGGGAAAGACCTAGTTGATTACTGGCTCTGAGACTAAAGCATAATGAATGTTTGGCAGCAATTAGTGCGATTAAAACTGTAAATAATGTATTGGTTACAAAACCTAAAGTAATTAATAAAACATTTCAAGAATACTATTCCAAATTATATACATCAGAGACCATTACAGATCACGCTGCTTGTAAAAAATGTCTAAGCAAACAAAATTTTACCTAAATTGGATCCTGATCAAAGTGAACTTCTTGATGCACCTATTACCTTAGAAGAATTGAAACAGGATTTAAATCAATGCAAAAGCATAAGTCTCCAGGCTTAGACGGCCTCCCCCCTGAGTTCTTGCTAGCAATATGGGATATAGCTGGTCCTCTTATATTGAACTCTATAAACTATGCTATTGAAACAGGCTCTTTTCATAGGGACCAAAATACAGCTTTAATCTCACTATTATTGAAAAAAAATAAAGATCCAAATGAATGTTCCAGTTATCGTCCAATTTCCCTTATATGCACGGATGCAAAGCTTTATGCTAAGGTCATGGCTTCTAGATTAGAACAATATATTGGTAGTTTGATTCACTTTGATCAAACAGGCTTCATGAGAGGGTGTCTAGCTTCTGACAATATTCGTTGACTACTACATGTCATTTGTGATGCTGACTCCCACTCGGAATCTTGTGCAGTTTTTTCCCTGGACGCAGAAAAGGCATTCAATCAAATTAAGTGGCACTATCTCTGGTTGGTCTTGGAATGCTTTGGATTTGGTCCAGGTTTTATTCATATGGTGCAAGTACTATATAATAATTACTTGGCGTCTGTGATGACTGGTAGCTGTCAATCTCCCCCTTTTAAACGGGAAACGCGTCAAGGGTGTCCTCTCTCCCCATTGCTATTTGCTCTATCGTTGGAACCACTAGCTCAAGCTGTTAGACAAAATACAGATATTTCACCACTAACTACCGCAGGCTCAAAACATTACATTCTCTTTACGCAGATGACATTCTTTTATATCTTTCAAATATTTCAGAATCAACTCCTCGTTGTCTAGCACTATTTACTAAATTTGGCAGTATGTCTGGTTATAAAATTAATTGGGCTAAATCAATTTTAATGCCTCTAAATCTAGCTGCAAAGAATGCAGTACTCCCTATTACAATCACATCTGATAATAAATTTACATACTTGGGAATACAGATTCACCCCTCTCTGCAACTTATAAACAAAGTTAATTTCACTACTTTATTTGACAAAATTAAACAAGACCTGCAGAGATGGTCTCCCTTGCATTTATCTTTACAAGACAGGATAGCTATGATTAAAATGAACATATTACCGAGATTCAACTTTTTATTTTCTATGTTACCCCTATCCCCATATCCTACTTTTTTTAAGGAAGCCAATTCTATTATATGTAAATTTATTTGGAATGAAAAACGTCCCCGCATTCGCTTGACAGTAATTCAACGCACGAAGGTCAATGGTGGATTGTCTCTTCCTGATCTTAAACTATACTATTGGGCTTTTCAAGTTAGGGCCTTAAAAACATGGACCAACATAGACTCAAAGGTCGCCTGGCGCAATTTGGAAGCAGTTATAGTTCATCCACATAGACTACAGGACTTATTATTTACTGGCATCCCCAAGAGAAACTTAAATTTCAAATTTGGCCCTATTGTGCAAATTCATTAAAAACTTGGTACGATGTGGACAAATTTATGGGAGGTCTATTTAAGTTTTCTCATTCGTCTCCTATTTGGAATAATAATCATTTACTGACAGGAGGTAAGCCTTTTATATACCCTGCCTGGTCAAATAGCGGTGTGTATAGTATTAAAGAAATTTTTAACAGTAAAGGCCTTCGAACGTTCCAGGAACTCAAGGAAGACTTCTCTCTCCCAGGTTTTTCTTATTTTCGATATTTTCTTATTTAAGATATTTAAGGTCTGCTTTAAGTGCCTATGGGGTTCCTTGGGACTCAGATGTATGTCCTCATCCTTTGATAGACTGGTTGGTCACAGACACCTGTTCACGAGGGACAGTCTCAACTATCTATGGACACGCTAAAACAAGCATGTAATACTCTACCAGTTACAAAAATTTGGGAGCGTGAAATGGAAAAGCTGGGCTTTTCTCCTGATTGAGACAATGTATGGAACAATACGATTTTTAGCTTCCAAAAACCCAGCTCACCAATTAATACACTTTAAACTTATCCATAAAGCATATGCTACTCCATGAATACTTTTTAAAATGAAAAGGTCCCCTAGTCCGCTCTGTACAGTTTGTCAGGTTGGTGCAGTGGGCTCATACCTACACATGTTTTGGGAATGTCCGATTGTGGCTGCGTTCTGGGACAGTGTAGCTCAAACTATTACTGAGCTCACAGAGGTTCAAATCATAAAAAATCCAGTTGTATTTCTATTGAATGATGACTCCTCCCTGGGCCTTTCTCAACACCAGAGCAGGATACTTCTGGCAGGGTTAACTGCAGCCAAGAAATCCATTTTACGGCTTTCGATAGACCCTACTCCTCCTATGATTGCTACCTGGATCTCGGACTTTAGAAGCATTGTTTTTTTGGAATGCTCCACAGCCAGGATTAATAAGGCACGTCTAACAACTATACAGGCATGGAGTGCAACTGCTGCCGATTTGGCTTCGCCAATGTTTAAATGACTTGGGCTTCCTTTCCATTACCTTCATACTTGCTTCTATTTTTGGTCATTTTATTTTTAGATAACAACATTGTAGTAACTTTTTCTTATTTATTTTGTTCTTATTATTTTAATGTGCAAGCATTGGCAATATTGTAAATAGTTTATTTTAGTTTTTTTATGCTTTGTTTCTGTTATTAAGAATAAAAAAAAACAATTGGTCACAAAAAAAAGAAAGTAAATAAACAAAGGGGTCATGTGACGTTACCAGTGATGGTAACGCACAGAGGACCCATACAGCAAGATTATTATTATTTATTTCTTAGCAGACGCCCTTATCCAGGGCGACTTACAATCGTAAGCAAATACATTTTAAGTGTTACAGTACAAGTAATAATACAATAAGAGCAAGATAAATACAATGACTAGTTCAAGCAAGTACAAGTGTGACAAAATACAATTCAATAATACAGCAGATAAAAGTGACAGTGATAGTTACATCAAGATATGATTAAATACCAAATACTACAGATTAAACACTTGGCAGATTACAGTACTCTGAAGTACAGGATTAAATGCAGTAAAATAGGGGCAGATAAGAGTAAGTAAAGCACATTTAAGGGAGGGTGAAAGTGTCCCAGGGGAGAAACAGAGGAGTTCTACAGGTGCTGTCTGAAGAGGGAGTCTTAAGGAGGCGGAATGTGGGCGGTCCTGACATCTGTGGGTAGGTCATTCCACCACTGCGGAGCGAGGGTGGAGAAGGAGCGGGCTCTGGAGGCAGGGGAGCGTAGAGGAGGTAGAGCCAGTCTTCTAGTGCAGGCGGAGCGGAGAGGTCGAGTGGGGGTGTAGGGAGAGATGAGGGTCTGGAGGTAGCTGGGTGCAGTCTGGTCAAGGCATCTGTAGGCTAGTACAAGAGTCTTGAACTGGATGAGAGGTGCCACACAGGGCGAGCGCTAGCTTTATAAACGAGGCGTCCCACTCCAGGAACTGGCTACACTACATAACCCTCTCTATACATTACTTGGGATCACTATCCCCTAAACTAACCTACTGCTGAGCCGGTATTCCTAATACAGTTCCTGCTGCTTCATACAGCCTTGGCTGGGCATTGCCTTCACAAGCACTGCTTGTAGTTTCAGGGTTGTGTAGCTGTCGTTCCTGCAGCGCGGACGCTCCCCTCTGGCATGGCGTTGCAGTCGCCCCGAGCCATCTCCTGCGGATGTTTTTAAACTGACGGACACTCGGTCAAGACCCGCCGACCTGCTGATTAAGGACCAGCACAGCCAATCCCTTGCTGCCTTTCCCCTCAATCAAGCCTAGCAGGCAGCAAGTCTCAATTGAGCGTGCGTCTGTAAACACTAATTTCCACATGTGCAGGGCAATCGCCCGGCTACAGACCCTCATAAGAGGGCTTTACCCTTCTTGTTATGTTAAATGCTCTCGCCTTTGGCTCGGAATATTTAATGACACGAGGTGGGCCATACCAAATGGTAAAGCCCTCTTCTTCAGGTTCTGTTGCTTAAATAAAACCACCCAGAACATTCGGTTCTGAAGTTGTACAGGGAACGAAAATAATACAGATAATACAACTAAGTGAGAATACCACAATACTTTTGAAAAAACCCATGAACCCACTTTTATTGCCCATATCGTGCAATAAATAGCTTTATTAATAAAACGGCCCAGCACATTCGGTTCTGAAGTTGCACAGGGGACAAAAACTATACATATAATTCAATGAAAGTCAAGGTCAAGTACCACATGGTACAGCCATCGAGGCAGCACTGTCACTATTAAAAAGATTTCTCATTATCATCTTTAAAAAAACAAAAACACTTTAACCCTTTAAGGTCCAGGATGGTGTTAACACGATCATACTGAAGTGGGCTTCTAGGAACGCGATTGTGTAAATATGATTAAAAAAAAACACAAAACATCACAGGAACCTGTTTAGAGCTAATTAAAAAAGGGGAAACTGTAAATCTGATGTATTTGACTTATAATTACATTAGAACATTTATTATTTTTTACAACATTTATAATCAAGAAACAAGTGAATATAAGCATATACTATTTCATGAACTAAATGTATCAGGTACGTTTCTTTCATTACTACTGATAGTAATGGAATGAATAACTATTATTTTATTTATAAATGTTTATTTTGAGAAAATAAATTGAGAATAGTGTCCATTATTGCTCATAAAGACCCTGAGAATAAATGTGTATTATGTCATTGCAATGACTCAGGTGAAACAATGTCTTGTAATTTGCCCAAACATCGATATTTTTCAACAAAATTTTCAGGAAGTAATGTAAGGTCCCTCAGGTCAAAGCATAACATGTTGTATACATGTATCTCTAAGCAGAACACATAATAAAAATGCTTAACACAAAAAAAAATACTGTGTTAAAAAAAGCAAAAAGTTTGTGTGGTTTCTGAAGTACTTTATAATGTTCCCCAGTGTTCTGAAAAAGATGCTACTGTAAAAAATCGATTTTGTGAATTTTTATAGGAAGAGAGTCAAATACAGCCAAAAAATGCCTGGTCCGGGGGAGCATCCCACTGAAAAATGCTTTATCCTGAAAGGGTTAAAACCTAAATTTACCTTGAACTTGTAATGTTTCATCGGGTACAGTTCCATTAAAAAGATTTAGGAAATATTCCCTGAACATGTTCATAAATGATCCCATACATTTAAAAAAAAAAAAAAAAGTTTTACTTATCAGAGTGGCTTCTAAGTTTCAGGTTAAACAGATAAACGATAAAACACCCCCGATACAAAAAATAAATAAATCGCTGTATAGCCAATAAACAACAGAAAACACCTGAAAAACAGTCAAAGTGGTTATTCAAATCACCCCTTTCCCATAAAAATAAATACATGAATAAATAAATAAATATATTCCCTGTGCAGCTGGGCACAATGCCCCTCCTTCCTGACTTGTATCTCTCATTGATTTGTTCTGAATACTTTAAACCACCCCAACTACTGAGTGACAGCACATTCCTACATTTCTATTGGAGATTCTGCTTGCATGATTTAAAATGAAATTAAAATTAGGAATGGAAGCTTGTTTGTGGGATTTAAAGCTGTATAACAGTTAAGAGATAGAGGATTTAAAACAGAATTGCAAAATGTGGTGAAATCCAAAAAACAATTCCTACACACAAAAACCCAAGAAGAATGTACCTGTGACCATGCGGATTTTATTGTGGAAGACAGCAAAGGAAAGAAGGTACAACTTAAGTGTGCAAGTACTGTCGAGTTAGTACTAAAAAAAAGTAACCTAAAACAATAATTTCATGAATATAAAAAATGAAGGCCCCCCCCCGAAAATAGCTAAAAATAAGCACCGAAAATTAATTATTAAAAACCAAAAAAAATAGAAGCCCTACTTATAATGAAAAAGCTGGCACTTGTGTGGGTTGATTTTAAGTTTGATTCATTGAATCTGTGAATTTCCAGTGGTCATCTACTGTCTGATAGAAGCAAACTAGAGCTGGAAGCTGATTGGCTGATGGTACTGAATCATTTTCGAACAATAATTAAACACTTTATTACCTGGAATGGGCAATTAAATGTAAGTTTGGTGGATTTTTTTAGTTGTACGAAATGTATCCCATCAAACTTTTTTTATGCGATAAAACTCCTGTTTTTTAAAAAAAAAAAGCATGACAAGGTGATGGAAACAGGCAAAATGTGGTTAATTCATGTGAGAAAACAAAAAAAAGTTCCATAGGGGTGGATACAAATTTATCTTGTACGATAAATGATGCGCACAAATGCAATACTTTCTGAACAAATGTTATGAACTAGCGCATACTTATTTCAGTCACATGGTGGTATTTATGTGGTCTCATCACATCTCTACCCAGACGGGACATTTAATTAAAACTTAATGACACATATCATATGTCAATCAAATCTACAGCAATGGCCAAAAGTGTTACATCACCGATAACTTTAGGACTGAAACAATAAAAAAAAGAAACTACATGAACATAAATGTAGATATTTTATTTAACACTGTGTAAAATAAACTACAAAATAATGATATGAAGCAAAATTGGTTAATTCAGTAGTGTGCTGCAAAACTTTTGTCCATCGCTGTAATTGCCCCCCGTAATTATCTAAAATAATTATTCTTGAATCACTGTGACAGGATGGAGTGTGTGATGACGTTAGGCCAGAAGCAGGAACTGAAACAGATACTGCAGGTAGGGTGCAATGGCTTTTGCGTCGTCTTTAGTTTAAATACAAAATAAAGTAAAAGATTTAAACAATAAAACACTGTGCTCACAGAGCAAAATAAATACTTAAACAAACACAAATCACAAGCACAAAAAATCAAACAGCCAATACAGGTCAGGCTGGGCAAATGCCTTCACTGATCCTATACATTTTGTTTTGTTTATTTTCACTTTCGCTCTCGCTCTAGTTCCACTTCTGAACATCCAACCCCCCTCTGAGCCGAGAGTGGGTCTTTTATATTCGTGGATGGAGCCTTAATTACCTATTAATAAATTACCTTATTAAGGCCACATTCCCACGAGAGTTATAGGGAAGGGGTTTTAACCCCATCCCCACGACTACATATTACAAGACCGGCTCTCTCGCCGGTCTCAAATAGCAAATAAAAGATGGACGGTGCTCGACCGCCCACCCTGCACATAAATACAATAATGATTAGGACGGACGGCTTTGTCCGTCCACCTACAAATACAATAATAATAATAATAATAATACAAACATATACTGTATATATATACAAATAATAATACAGGGGCGGGGTGTACTCCGTCACAGTCACCTATGGGTTTTTTTTTTTTTTTTTGTAATATAAAAAAACTTGCTTGAGGAGCACCGGACAGAGCAGTTACAGTACTTCAACTTAAAACAACACATATCATATCTGCAGGGGTCGGCACAGTCATGTTACATGACGGACACCTTACAAAATACTGACCTCATTAATGGACATGATCAGTTATCATATCCGTTAGTATTATGTACATTTTATTATATATAAAATAAACACACCTCAGTGCTGTACTAGCATTAGGACCCATCCAATTTAAACCCCACAATTATCTGTACTGGATAACTATTCTGTTTATTTTCCAAACTGAATATGGTTACACTCACATTTTCTGCATTACAGCATTCAGATTGACCTGCGCCAAAATTTCTATGCATTGTAAAACCTTGTCTTGCTCTGGAACTGTTCAAGATATTTCAATTCTGATTTCAGAAAGAGGTTGAAATCGGCAGTTTTTGAAAATATTTTTTTTTTAAATATTTTTTATTATTTCACATTTTTTGGGAGGTGTAGGGATTTAGGAGGGAGGGGAGGAGAGGGGGATGAGGGGATGAGGGGTAGGGAGGGAGGGAGGAGGGTGAAAGGAGGGGGAGGAGGGGAGGGGGCTCGCTCCTGCCTCCAAATCACACCCAAGATTACAAAAACACATGCCTGTAAAATAACTAGTAACCCCACTTTTAAATTACTTTGCATGCACTTGCAATTATGCTATTGTTCATGTTCAAACAGTTATTGTTTGTGTACTAATATAATGTATATCTAAAATGTTAAGTGGGAGATAAAGTTTTTGAAAGCTGAAATAGTTCTATTTTCTTTTCCGTAAAACATTAGCCTTACAAAAACATGATAATTGTGAAGATGCTCCCTCATTATCCTGCAGCCATGTTGTTCAGATAACCAATTCCCATCACAACTAAGATTTGTATTAATGATCAGTGCCAGTCAGTGTCAAGGTGTACCTTATGATATTTACCTGCTTCTCCAGCTATTCAGGCTTCTTGGATTGAGCTGGATTTAGCTGTTAAGTTAATATGCTTTTTTGGCTTACATTGCAACACTAATAAAGCTGAATGAACCCTGTATGTACAAACTAATTTGTATTGGTTGGCATTTCCAGTTTAATAAAAAATTTAATAAAACATTAAATGCAATTTTTTTTTTAATGAAAAAAACCTTCTAAAATGACCTTTTACCCAAATTGAACTATAGTGACCGCCAAAAGTTTCCAACAACATAAAAAAGCAACATTTTACAAATGTACTCATACACTATTTTACCAGCATACATAATTTCAAAGTATATTTATACCAGGCAACTAGCAGGTTTTATTAAGAATGGGTACAGACAGACTGTATTGCCAGTTTACATTCCTAAGTGGGAAATGGCAGATTTATAGTGAACTCCTGCCTTAAGATAAAAAAAAAATACAAATGTTAGTGCTGAATTTTTGGTTTGCCATGGGGCACTGCTTGCTGTGAGAGAAGCCTGTGTGCATAATAATTTGTCCATTTCTATGTCTCTTGTGTAGATCACCTTTAACCCTCCGTAGAGACAGGCCTCTACTTGAAAGCATGCCACAGATATGAATGCCATTATGTCTGAGGGACCAGAATTACGGAACAAAAATGTATTGAAAGTTTCCAGTCACATAAGCATGGCAATTAACCATGGGTAAATTAACCTTATACTATTTAAATTATTACTTGTTCCTTTGTGAATTGAATACTTTATTAGTTCCAGGCCCCCTCCCCCTGGTGGAGCTGCAGTTTGTCATTGGAGGAGACATGAAGCCCACTGGTTTTAATTTACAAAGGTTTTTCAAGTTGATTTTTGCTTGACTGCAAGAACAAACCCGCCATGAAAACACAATAATTACTGTTGCATGTCATAGTTATTAGGACATTGCTAGATAGCTTACAGCTGTCTTAAGCCGGGGAAAGCAAGGTGAGATGGTGATGATACTATTCCCTGATTCCACTAGAGAGCAGTGTGCTTTTGTACATGATAGGTGCAGCTCCTCCCTCTGTGTGAGAACCTAGCAACAAACCATCTGACAAGAGCAGATTGTTCAGTCAAACTGCCTGAACACTGCCGTTACATACGATTCTTACTACCCAATTCTGCCAGCAAATACACCATACATTTCCCTTTAATTTGTTTTATTGAGTCTGCTGTGGAGCAATCATGCCTGCTTGGAAAGGTGAGGCTGATACGGTTGCCTGATCTCCAGTGGCAAGTGCATGCTAATGCCTGTTACTTAGTCAGCAATGCAGAGAGAAATTAGAACTGAGTGAACAAGTGAATGTCTCTCCCATCCACCAGCCAGATTCAGGAAAATCACTCCAGGGCGCAGGCTGACTCAGTTCCATGCAGCATTTAAATAAAACCTTATATACATGGTGAGATTTTTTTCTAATAAGACATCTAAACAGCTTACGGGTGAAAACAGTAGGATGCGTCATAAGAGATATCTTATATCCTACAACTGATTGGATAAACAACCTTAAAATATCGTAACAAAAAAGCACATTACCGTTTGCTAATTCCATAATGCTGTATGTCAATTCTTTAGCAGACACTATATTTTTTTGAAGGATATGTCAAATTAAACAAAATAGTATTATGTACACAGATGCTAAAACTCTCTGATATTGTAGAATTTGTTTGGCCCATATTCATCCATTGCAGTTCAGTTTATATCTACTATAACTCATACATGCTATTATTATAATAATATACTAGCAATACAGACATTTAAGCCAAAGACAGCAGGTTCTTTTCTACATATTTGGTGGACAGTAAAGTGAGGGTTGTTTCACAGCTGATATTCTGATCTCCAGTACTATATGGCACATTTGACCCCATGGTCATTTGTACCTCACATTGGTCAGTCTTCAGAGACTAATAGTAGGTACATTTGGTAGTACATTAATCAGCTGTTTACATTGATCATTTGACAACACATTTTTATGAGGCAACATTTATTAGCCGACCTGTCAAGTCTGAAATTAACATCTCCTGCTAACACTGTTTCTTTGTAAAATTATACTAAACATGTACAGTTTGCAATTGACAGGTTCAACTCAAATAGTAGTACTGGTACTAGTTTCATTTCTTTACAAATCTCCAGCTTCTATTCAAATTAGGTGGTGGAAGAGTATGTCCAAACCTTTAACCTTCAACAAAAGACCTCTTGGAAGATAATAATTACGAAAAAAAACGGGTTCTTTTGAAGGTTAAACTTTAACCATCTTTCTTGTCCATCATTATTTTGTGTATCCATGGTAACTGCAAACGTAAAGATTTATGTAAAGGCACAATGCTAAATTCAACAGAGAATTGTTCACAATTATAAACCACACTGCTGAGTAGAGCAGTCATTATCCCGCAGGCAAATGCCCTCTAAAAACTATTGGGGCTTTAGCATTGTGAAATCCGATAGCCTCAGTGATCCAGTTCAAAATTCATTTTTAAACAAAACCATTTGTTTTGTTTAAATTAACAATATTTTCTCCACAGCAGTCATAATTCACCTAGGGCAGGATTTTCAAAAGGTCGTAAATGATAACTCCAGTGTTTTTGCCATTTTCAAGCTTTCGTTATGCCTATTTTGTTATTAAATAATCATGCTAATGTGATTTCCGAAATTAAGTTGATTTACAAAATAATGTCACACGAGCAGTGCTTCTTGCGACAATTTCTTTTGTTTGCGTGGGAATTTAAAAGGAAATCATTGTTAATTGTCTTAATTTATCAGGAGTTTATTTGCACTTGGAAAAGGAGGGTTTTAATTAACGAAAGAGTATATAACTCACCTTGAAACAGAATTTGAAGAGGCCGTGGCTGTGATGCCGACGAGAGAGAGGGAGAGAGAGAGAGAGAGAGAGAGACCAGTATGTACGGACCAGAGGTAATTTCTTACAGACTACTGAAATAAACCAGACGTATGCAGTTTCACAGTTAGCCACCAGGCGTGTTTATTATTTAAAGGTGAGTCTTGTTCAAATTCCATCACACACACACAATCCCTCCACTATGTGTTTGTCCTGTGTCAATCTCACTGGTTGCTAAAAGTCATCTTTATGGTGACCTCTAGAGGTGAATGGTGGAACAGTGGCGTCCTCCTTATTGTCCTGGTGAAGCTTTTCCCGTGAGCCACAAGTTGGCAGAGAAAGCTCCCAGTAACAACCAAAGGTAAGTATTTTGCTTCTGTTTGTTGTCCAGTTCTCTGGTAATTGTCTTCTTGTTTTCTTCCACAGATACCACCCCTCAGTTCCAGTGAGAATAAAACAGTCACTGATTTGTCCTTGTGTTTTGTCTTTCATTTCCCAAACTTCAACACGTTCATTATCCTCCTATGATAGCTTATTTTACGCTCTGCCCTTAAAACACTTTAATCCACGGCTGGGTTACCAACAATGACAATCTTAATAGTGAGGTTCAGAGTGGTTCTCACATTGTTGTTCCTGGTAACGAGCTGGGCTAGTGCTTCCTCTTCTGGGCAGCAGTTCCTCCGAGTGGCTCCTTGGTTCCAGTACAGTCCAGCTTGACACACTCACTGAGACCTTGTTTGGTTCCCTGTACTCCACCACTTTGGTCCTCTTCTTTATTTTTAGCTAGCTCGACAGACTTGTTAAGTGCAAACACAAAATATAAAAAACTTGACAAACTTGTTGTTTTACTAATAATTTAATGCTAAAGAAACACCTTCAAAAGTGTCCGATTGACTAATTCCTTTTAGTTTTGTTTGGTATGTAAGTCTCCAGCACTTGCCACACATGCTCTCCACACAGTATCCTTCCTGGTTACTTCCCCCTTCCTGGGTCATGACAGCTTCCTTTTGACTCTCTAGGTGGAGCTTCCTTCTTTTTCTTCTTCTTCTTCTTCCTCTAGGGGTTGATGGCATGTGCCATCTAAATGGAGATGATGAGCACCCTCTACCTTTATATATGTACATGTATTTCTTCCCTTATATTTTCTCCCATTTCACTATACTTTTTATAAATTTCTCTTTCTCCAAAATATCATTTACGGTTGTTACTTCAATTTCCATTTCCATTTCCTGAATATATGTTCCACTGTTTTTTGTTCACCGCAATTACTGCATAATTACTGCATTACTGATGATGTAATGCTGTGCGTCCTAACCTTAGTCTATTAATATTAGTTTCTTCCTCCCTGTTTTTCCCTTTCCCCATGTGTTTGTATTTCTCTTCTTTTTAGTGATTTTTTATAATAAAATCTTTCCTTTCCACTGTTTTCCCATTGTTCTTGCCATACACCCATTATGTTTGCTTCTGCCACAGCATTCACCTCTGCAGGACTTTTTATGGTATTTTGATGTCAATTTCTTTATTTAGAATTGCTTTTTTTGCTTCAAAACCCACAATTTAATTTCCTAGGATACCTGAGTGACTTGGAATCCAGGCTATCAGAATATATATATCTTTATATATCTTTATTTTTTTTACCATTTTTATAGCTAGTAATTTCTAAATAATTTCATATATGATATATATCCTATCCTGTTTCCGATTCTAACGCCGGTATTGAGCTTAGAGAATCTGTAAAAATCACAATATCTTTTTCTTTAAATTCTTCTACTTTGTCTATGGCTATAATTATTGCCATCAACTCTGCAGTAAATACTGATAAATGATTTGATAATCTTCCACTTTTACATATTTCAGTATTTCAATATTTTAAAATGTAATAAGCAGATCCTGTTTTCCCAGATTCCCAGATTTAGGATATTCATTATTTTTAACATATTCCAGTCTGTTTCTGTTAGTTTCCATTTTATTCCTTTCTGGTTTACATATTTTTGGTTTCTTAAAACCCATTTTGGCATCAATATTTTATCTCTATTTTCCATTCTTTATTTCCTCAATCTTAATCTCTTTTGACCAATTTGTCATATGTCATATGTTCTACCAGCTTTTTCCCATTTTCCCTTTTTATATTCATGATACCAATTTGTGCTAATACTCCCCTTCACTGGATGTTCTTCACTAAAAGACTGAACCTTGTTCCAATAGCTTATATTAAGTAATGTTCTCCTAATATTAATCTTAGTGGCACCTCTCCTGTCATTGCTTGCAAAGCCTCAATTGGTGATAACCTCATTGGTCCTGTACACATTCTTAATGCCTGTGTCTGAACTGCTTCTAAACTCTTTAATTGACTCTTATTCACTGCCTCTATAACTTGGCTTCCATAATCTATTACGCTTCTTATTGTACCTTTATAGATCATTAAAAGACTCTTTTGAGCTGCACCTCATTTGGAACCTGCTATTGCTCTCAACAAATGTTTTACATTTATCTGTTATAATTTTGGTATGTTTATGCCATATCATTATCTAAATAAACCCCCAAGTATCTGGCCTTATCCACTTCTTTAATTATATGTTGACAATAGTTTATATTTAATTATTTACTTTGATTTGTTTAGAAAAAAGCATGCTTTCAGTTTTCTCCAATTCAATTTTAAATCCCCACTTTTTCACCCATAACTCTAATTGATCTTTTACTCTAGTTCAGGGGTGTCAAGCTCAGTTCCTGGAGGGCCACAGTGTCTTCTGGCTTTCGTTCCACCCAAGCACTCAATTACTTAATTGGTCTAATTATTTGATTAACTGGACACATTTAACACTTCTCTTCAGTGCTCAAAATCTTTCATAGGTAGTGTACCTTGAATGAAGTGCATTTTTAAAACCATCAACTGTAAAAAAAACTTAAAATATTAAATATGTCAAATTCAACAAATAATTAGATCAATTATGTTAACACTAGAACCGCTGGATTTTCGAACTACCTAGAACCATGCGTGGGTCACTTTGACCCTGTGACCGAGTGCTGTTGAGTGGCGTGCGAGTGGTGACGTCACGGACCAGAAACAGGAACCAAAACAAGGAATGGTTGTGGTGAAACTGAGCGCTACGGCACTCAGTTTATTTATTAAAAAATAAAATAAACAAAAGATTTAAACAAACAAACAAAAAGGCACAAGGGCCAAACAAATAAACAAATAAGCAGTTGTTTTTATTTGGCTTTCTCTTCCCTTGCTCGCTCTCCTGTACTCTCCTCTGTACACTCCCCCTGAGGGTAGAGAGCTGTGGGTTTATATACAGTGACCATATCCCGATTAGCAACAATTAATCAATGAATTAACTTGGGAGATGGTCACCGTCTGCACGAGTTTAATAAGGATGCATGACTGTCAGCTAGCTAAATAAATCACTAGCTGATCATTCACGCATCCTCACATGGTTTTTAGAATATAAAAACAATAACAAATACGTGGCGCTTTTATCTGCGCCGCAAACAATAATAACCCCCCCCTTGTGCGCAGCACATGGCCTTTCGGCCACCTCCCCTTAGTCCCGGCTAGCAGACCCAGCCCAGGAACAGGGGAAGCAAGGTGTCTCCGGGGGCGGCCATGGCGGATGTTTTGGGGGTGGTCTCCAGACTTCCCTCCCCCTCTTCATGGCCGGCAGCTCCCCTCCGTGGGGCTCCAGCCACGGTTCTCCTGCAGCGAAATTGCTGTAGTGGGAGCTGTTCTCCTGACCCCCTCCCCCCCCTTCTTCATGGCCGGCAGCTCCCCTCCGTGGGGCTCCGACCACAATTTCTCCTGCTGCGAAAGTGCGGCTGGGGGAGCTGGTCTCCTGACCCCCCCCCCCCCCTTCTTCGTGGCTGGCAGCTCCCCTTCATGGGGCTCCAGCCACAGTATTTCCGCATGGCAGGACTGGTAGCGACACCAGGCGAAGCAGGACCCTCGACGACCCCAGGCGAAGCAGGACCCTCGGGAGGCGACGGCAGCAGCGGACCCTCGGGAGGCGACAGCAGCAGCAGCAGACCCTCGGGAGGTGACGGCAGCAGCAGCGGACCCTCGGGAGGGGCAAGCAGTCCTCCCACAGTGGTGGAGACAGAACCAGCAGGTATTCACCCTCTGCTGGTGGAGGTGGGAGCGGAGGCAGAGGCAGCTCCTGCTGCTCTGCTCCTAGCGGTGGCGTAGGCAGAGGCAGCTCCTGCTGCTCTGCTCCTAGCGGTGGAAGGGGTGGAGGTGGGGACAGCGTGTAGTCTCCTCCTGTTGCAGGGAACCGGTGCTTCTCCTTCTCCTCCTCTTCCTGGAGAATGGGGCAGTTGACCACGGAGTGGCCCCATTCCCACAGGAAGGGCACCAACTTGATGCCGCGAAGGTAGTCATCCCAGCTTCCACTCCTGAGCTTCCCTCTCTTGGGCTGTGGACGCACCGACTCCCCCCTCTTGGCTGCCATATATATAGGGGCGGGACACAGACCCATACATATTTAAACTGCTTTGTTATGAAAATGAAAGACATACTATCGGATACAACTGAAAAGTTTTATTCTTGAACATCATATCTAACATTTGCATTGCAGAAACACCGTATTTAAATGGAAAATTAAACATAAAAGGCTTTATTTTTAAAATGAACGCATATACAACACGACTACAAGCAGTGAAAAAATATAATAAAATACACATTAAAAAAAAAAACAGGTATGTACACATACCGGTGTACATGTGTAAACAGGTATATGTACACACAAAACTATAAAACTGAAATAATTGTTTATAATACTACATAAAAAGAAAATAAAACATTACTTCCGGTATGACGGCTGCATTGTACTCTATGGAGGAGTGTATGCGTCTGCCAGCTGACTGTGTCTGCATCCAGGAGCTGTGTTATAAACAACCAATTAACCTGGAGATGGTCACATTCTGCACAGAGTTTTTATATCTGCTTGGTCGACAGCAACTATGTTCATAATTAGTTCGCTGCCGACCACACATTTTCACAAGATGTCTGGCAGAGACAAACTGCTAACAATCGCCCCTGCCAGACCACATCCAAACCAAACAATAACAAACCAAAACATTGTTCTAAATAAACACAACACATTTATTTACATGCAGGTCTTTGCCTTGCCCCCTCTAATTATGTGCAGGGCTTTTCTTATGCTCTGCCACAGTGACGTTTACCAAAATGTAACCGTACTTAAACAATAAAAAAAGCACCAATAGGATTAAAATAAGCAAAAGGGTGGTGGTATATACTATATAGCCCCACTGTTTAAATGAGAGAGACAAATTAGTATTTACAAAATCATTGAGGGCCACCTGGGTGATATTATAACTACACTTTTATTTACAGCTTTTCACACACATTTTAAAAGTCATTTGATCCTAACTAATCCTTCAGCATCCATGTACTGGGGTGCATTCTGCCCAGAGCATTTCGTAAGATTCTGAGGAGCTTACTCGGTGGGTGTTTCAAAATGGCGGAGGTACAAAACCAGTGCGGCAACTGTGGTGTAATTTCCCCACAGATTGGACTTTTTGACCAACATATCTGTATGCATTCTTTTTTCATAGTTAACAACATAATTAAGTGACTATTTTTTCTTTTTAAACTAAGTGAATTTGCAGCACCGATATGCAACATTTGAAATGCTCAGCTTGTTATTGTTTGTTCGGTCGGCCTGCATTTAAACTGCATTTTAAAAGAAATATAATGGACGAATAGCGATATGTTAGAGGTGAACTATATGTAATGCTGTTTTATATATATATATATATATATATATATATATATATATATATATATATATATATATATATATATAGTTTTGCTATTTCTGCGAGATTAGGCTTCACAGTGTATCGTGGCTGAAAAAGCACAGCAGTATAGGTTACACCGAAAACTTTAAACCCTTTTTTGGTGGCAGAAAGGGGACTTTAGAATAAGATAACTTTATTAAAATTAGGTACTTTTGCAGTGTTACATTTCTGTCTAACCAAGAGCACATTACAAATAAAATGATATATGTACTGTGAGAAAGTGTAGTCCTGGGGAGCAAAGGACTACATCTCCCAGAAGGTCACAGACTGAAAAGCCTTCATTTCTTTAATTGTGTTATTAGTAATTATCCCCTGCACCTGGCTATTATTGTAAATTAGAGCCAGGTGCAGGGTATTTAAAGAGAGCAGCCAGTCTGTTCTGGGCTGATGGTGTGTATAGAAGCCTGACTGTGCTGGAGTGTGTACAGCCGTAATGATAGAAGAAAGGTAGTGTGAAACCTTTTGTTTGGGTGTGCTGTGTAAAATTGTGTTTGCTTTGTTTTGTTTTGCAACCGGTAAACAAGCTTACCTGTCTGGTTATTAGAGAAGGTTCCAGCCTGTGTTAGTTAGTGCTCGAAAAAGGTTTTGTTTTTGTTTTGTTTTCTTTGTTATTGTTTATTAAAAATAGCGCACAAGTGCTTTGAAAAATCAAGTTTTGGGTCATTAAAGTGCTGAAAAAGAACCAGAAGGACTAAAATCCTTCACAGTTTTATAAGCGGGATAACACACTCCAGGGCTTGTGGGTTGTGTTGCATGTTAATGATCGTCTGATCGTCTTAGCTGTCTTTTTTGTTTCTTTTCTTTTAAATATAATTCCTGATACGTGCCTTGGGTTTTTTCAGTTAGTGTAACTTATTGTGCCTTTTGCACTTTCTTTACAACAAAGTGCAACCCCAAAGTGCAACTCCTCTCCTCTACTCTCTCCTCTGCTAAATGTACTTATTTCCAATCTGTAATCCAAGCCTCCACTAACAACCCACGTAAACTATTCTCTACCTTCTCCTCCCTCCTAAACCCTCCCCCCTCCTCCTCCCTCCTCTATCTCCCTGATGACTTTGCCTCCTTCTTCTCTTCTAAAATCTCAGATATCCATAAACTCTTTAACACCTCTCCCTCCCCGCACCCCTCCTGCCCCAACCCCTACACCCACTGCATCCCCTACTAACTCACCCTCCTTCTCCACCTTCTCGCCCCTCTCAGACTCTGACCTCTCCTCCCTGCTCCAGGGTCACAAACCCACCACGTGTGCCCTGGACCCCTCCCCACTCACCTCTTTTAAGCTGCTGCTCCTGCTCTACTTCCCTTCATCTCCTCCCTTCTCAACACCTCTCTACTTTCTGGTCTCTTTCCCTCTGCCTTCAAAAAGCCTCTATCACTCCCATCCTCAAAAACCTACCCTCGACCCCACCTCCCTCCAGAGCTACCGTCCTGTCTCCCTCCTGCCCTTCCTCTCCAAAACCCTTGAGCCGGACTGTACACCGCCAGCTCTCTGCTTTCCTGTCCAACCACTCTCTGCTCGACCCTCTCCAATCTGGCTTCCGCTCTGCTCACTCCACTGAAACCGCCCTCCTGTCTGTCACCAACTCACTTAAGTCTGCCCGAGCTGCCTCTCTCTCCTCTGTCCTAATTCTCCTCGACCTCTCTGCTGCCTTTGACACTGTTGATCACTCTATTCTACTGTCCTCTCTGCTGACCTGGGAGTCTCTGGCACTGCTCTGGCCTGGTTCTCCTCCTACCTCTCCAACCGCACTTACCAGGTAACCTGGCGTGGAGCAACCTCCACACCTCACCCTCTCTTAACAGGAGTCCCCAAGGGTCAGTCTTGGGTCCTCTCCTGTTCTCTCTCTACACCCGCTCCCTGGGCCCCTCATCGCATCCTATGGTTTCTCATACCATTTCTATGCTGATGATGCTCAGATTTTCCTCTCCTTCCCCTCCTCTGACTCCACCATCTCCTCCCGTATCTCTACCTGTCTGTCTGCTATTTCCTCCTGGATGCACTCGCATCACCTCAAACTTAACCTCTCTAAATCTGACCTCCTTTTCTTTCCCTCCTCCTCCCCCTCCTCTGATCTCTCTATCTCTGTTCCTCTGGAATCTACCACACTCTCTCCCTCTTCCTCTGCTAAGAACCTCGGAGTCACCCTGGACCCCTGCCTCTCTTATTCCCAGCACATTTCCACCCTGGCACGCACTTGCCGATTCTTCCTGAGCAACATCCGAAGAATCCGACCTTTCCTCACCAACTACGCCACCCAGCTCCTGGTCCAGGCCTTGGTTCTCTCCCGCCTAGACTACTGCAACTCCCTCCTGGCTGGCCTCCCTGCGGCCGCCACCCGTCCGCTCCAGCTCATCCAGAACTCTGCTGCCCGCCTGGTGTTCTCTCTGCCTCGCTTCTCCCACGCAACTCCACTACTCCGCTCACTCCACTGGCTACCGATCACCGCCCGCATCCAGTTCAAGACTCTTGTACTAGCCTACAGATGCCTTGACCAGACTGCACCCAGCTACCTCCAGACCCTCATCTCTCCCTACACCCCCACTCGACCTCTCCGCTCCGCCTGCACTAGAAGACTGGCTCTACCTCCTCTACGCTCCCCTGCCTCCAGAGCCCGCTCCTTCTCCACCCTCGCTCCGCAGTGGTGGAATGACCTACCTACAGATGTCAGGACCGCCCAGTCCCTGACCACATTCTGGCGCCTCCTTAAGACTCACCTCTTCAGACAGCACCTGTAGAACTCCTCTGTTTCCCCCCTGGGACACTTTCACCCTTCCTTAAATTTGCTTTACTTACTCTTACCTGCCCCCTATTTTACTGCATTTAATCCTGTACTTCAGAGTACTGTAATCTGCCATATGTTTAAACTGTACTTTTTGGTATTTAATCATATCTTGATGTAACTGTCACTTATCTGCTGAATTGAATTGTATTTTGTCACACTTGTACTTGCTTGAACTTGTCATTGTATTTATCTTGCTCTTATTGTATTACCTGTACTGTAACACTTGAAATGTATTTGCTTGCAATTGTAAGTCGCCCTGGATAAGGGCGTCTGCTAAGAAATAAATAATAATAATAATAATAACCCTACCACCGTTGATATAGACGGTATAGATGCAGGGAATAGTCACGTTTGATTTATATTATTTGGGGATTTGAATTTGGTTGCACATTTATTTTATGTTTTTTTCTATTACTTTCTTTTTGTGTAATATCACCTTTCCTGTGTCTCTTGTCCTCTATGCTTTATGTGGTACGGTTGTCTTTGTATATAAATCTTTACTAACCCTGGTGTTTCTTTTTAGTTTCAATCTTATTTGTTAAACTACAGGAATTAGATACATGTTTATGTCAATTTCAATTCCTTCTGATATAGCTACCTTTTAAAAATGTGCAAGTATCTATATTTGTTTGTTTTACATTTTGTACAATTTAAATAAAACCACTCTGTAAAGACAATTTTAAACTGTGTTTGTGACTTCCAACTTTCATTTAATTGAAGGGGCTTGTGTGAGGGAACCCATATCTTGGTCACGGCTTAGAGGTCCCCTACCTCACTATAAACAAGGGGTGGTGCAGTCACTGATTGCAAATTTAACGATTGTATATAAGTTTTCCCCTGCCCAAACTGGGGCAGGTGCCACAATCAGTAAAAGGAAACTACCAGAAATGACAGAAGTTAAGAGAAGTCATACTATTGTCACAATAAAAAGTATACTAGTAAAATGTTAAGTAAGAACCTTTTATAGGGTCAATTCACAGGACAGGAGCAAGGGCTGTGTGGAGGAAGAACCTTGAGAATTGAAAAAAAGGAGAGAAGTGCTTTTGTGACTTAGGGATGAGTAGTTATTCCCCTTGGCCCGCAGAGACAGAGCTGATTGGCCTGTAAGGCTTGGAAGCAAGCTTTACTTCCCAATAGGGGAAATAAAGAGAAGGATAATGGATGAATCAAAGAGAAGTCACCTCAGCTTACAAGGGTTGCTTATGCTTGAGGTCAGCGCAGTAATGCTGAATAGAAAGAATGAGACATGCAAAGGAGGGGTATCTCGATGAAAGTAGTTTTTGGTCTCACCTTGTGGAGGTGAGACCGAATCGATCAATCTCCAAGGCTGGGAAGCAAAAGACAATGGGATGACAAAAGATAGTTAGGATAGATTTGGCCGTGGGTCCCCTGGCAGAAGATGAGGTCAGTGCGGCTGGGCCTCTGAAGTGAGATTCACCTACCCCCTAATGAGGACCCCTACGTCCCCACAACTGTGCCGCCAATGCAAGGCAATAGAGGAGAGAGAATACATTTTCTTCTTTAACTCTGAAGACTAATTTCACCACTCAGTGTAGAGGAAAACCCCCTGTGAGAGGAAATCTTTGGTCCTGTCAGAGAGATGACCCCCATTCTGGACATACTACCAATACTCTGTAGGGCAAAGATGTAACAAATGCAAACCTTATGCAACATCAAATAACTAGTATTTTGTGACAGAAATATAAATACTTTATATGAAAACTATAAATCCCCAAAAGGGTTGCTTACAACACATATGTGACCCGGGACAGCAAAATTAGTTAGAAGTCGCATATGTAGATTTTACATTACATATCACAGCGGCCCGATTATTGAGTGAAGTCATGAATTATCGATTTTGAGTTTTACACATTTTTGTGTACTTAACAGTCCAAACTATGACTGACGTCTGAGTCTGACAGTGAGAATGGTGATGTAGATGACCCTTATAATGTTGACAGCATAAGCGAAGATGATCGTTTCAATGCTGATAGTGATGACGATGCGGCTGTCATTGATGAAGTAGCTGTGGTGATGGAGAATCATGTCACTGACATTGTTATTGATAACAATACTAGAACCAAGTTGCAAAAAATACATAATTACAGCTGTGTAAATAAGTCGTCTAAATACAGCTGCAAACTGAAGGACGGGAAACCCTGTGTTAAGGTATTTTCTGACGAATATATACTTGACCTGAGGACATCGATGGGTTATTTGCCAGACTACGAGAAGGATCTGATTCTCTTAGGAAAAATCAGCGCCACTATCAGCAATGACAAGCTAACTACAAACTCAAAAAAGAAAAGAACAGATGCCTAGAAAACACCAAACAACAACTACTACATACAGGGCCATCGTGTTTGCAGAGAAGCGTTTAACACTGGTTTCTACACTGGTAAGCACTTTGCCATTAAACTTTCTGAAAAAAAATTTGAATTTAAATTACTGAAAGCTTTTTTCAATAAAAATTACTATGACAATATTTTTGTATCATCAGCCAGCATCAGCCAGTATAAGCTGACTGCACTGCTGAAGCATTACAAACAATTTGGTTTGGTACCTCGGTACAAGAAGTCAGGAGGCAGGCAAGCAACAGATGTCAGGCTGCTGACGCATGCTGATATAACCGAAGTGGTTGCATTCATTGTTAATTTTGCTGAAGACCACGCTATGGTGCTACCTGGACGAGTACCTGGGTTCAAGCGGTTTGACATGAAACTGCTGCCGTCAAACCATACAAAGGCAAGCATCTGGAGAAAGTACAATACTGCTATGGTATTTAAAAGTATCATGTTTTTTATCATTGTTTTTAAAATGACTTTAAAAAAAAAAAATGATGATGCATTTCAGTTTATTTCATTAAATGCAGCCCAAAACGTGAATGGAATTGAAAAGGTATGTCATTTTGATTGCTTTATTTATTAAAAATAACTTTTACATATTAAAATAAAATAAGATGCATCTCAGTTCATTTATTTATACAGCCTAAAATGTGTTTAGGAGTTTATACTGATTAATTTTATGTGTGATATTTACCCCTTATAGTTAGAGTTATAAGCACAAATTTAACAGTAAAAAAATCTCTTGCAGGTAAGCTAGCTGTAAAGATTGACTCATTCCGTAGGCTATGGCGGACTCTGGTGCCCTACATTCGCAAGACTCGACCCATGACAGATCTCTGTTGGACCTGCCAAAAGAATAATTCTGCCATTTACAGGAGTGTCAACATTTCTGATGAAAAAAAATCAGAACGCTTACAAAATTAGCAGGCCCACTTAAATAAAGTAGCGCTGGAGCGGTCACTGTACCAGTCGTGATTAAAACCAGTGGTGACAGACTTGGTATGAATGTCCCAGTATCAAAGGAGATGGCTGTGCATTACAGCTTTGATTATGCACAGCAGTTACACTTTCCCGCTGATCCCATGCAACCTGGCCCTTTGTACTTTTTGACTCCCAGAAAGTGTGGCCTGTTTGGTATTGCCTGTGAATACCACAACAGGTCAATGTGGTGGCTCTCAAAAGTATTCACCCCCTTGGACTTTTCCACATTTTATTGTGTTTCAACATGGAATCAAAATGGATTTAATTAGGAGTTGTTGCCACTGATCAACACAAAAAAGGTCCATAATGTCAAAGTGAAAAATAAAATCTACATATTGTTCTAAATTAATTACAAATATAAAACAGAAAATAATTGATTGCATAAGTATTCACCCCCTTTGCTATGACACACCTAAATAAGCTCTGGTGCAACCAAATGTCTTTAGAAGTCACATAATTAGTTGAATGGAGTCCACCTGTGTGCAATTAAGGTGTTTCACATGATTTCAGGTTAAATACACCTGTCTCTAGGAGGTCCCACAGTTGGTTAGTACATTTCCTAACAAAAACTACATCATGAAGATGAAGGAACATTCAAAGCAAATCCGGAATAAGGTTCTTCAAAAGCACCAATCAGGGGTAGGATATAAGAACATTTCCAAGGCATTGAATATCCCCCGGAGACACAGTAAAGTCCATTATTAAGAAATGGAGAGAATATGGCACAACTGTGAATCTGTCTAGAACACGCCGTCCTCAAAAACTGAATATCCAGGCGAGAAGGGCACTAGTCAGGGAGGCCACCAAGAGGCCTATGGCAAAGGAGTTGCAGTCTTCCACGGCTGAGCTGGCAGACACTGTGCATATGGCAACAATAGCCTGGGTGCTTCACAAAACTGGCCTTTATGGGAGAGTGACAAAAAGAAAGCCATTGTTGAAAAAAATTCACATCAAATCTCAGCTAGAGTTTGCCAGAAGGCATGTGGGAGACTCTGAGACCAAGTGGAAGAAGATTTTATGGTCTGATTAGACCAAAATAGAGCTTTTTGGCCTCAACGCTAAGCGCTATGTTTGGTGCAAGCCTAACACCGCACATCATCCTGAGAACACCATCCCTACCGTGAAGCATGGTGGTGGCAGCATCATGCTATTGGGGTGCTTCTCTGCGTCAGGGCCTGGAAAGCTTGTGAAAATAGAGGGCAAAATGGATGCAGCAAAGTACAGAGAAATCCTGGAGGAAAACCTGCTGACGTCTGCAAGAGACCTGGGACATGGGAGAAGATTCATCTTCCAGCAGGACAATGACCCCAAACATACAGCCAAAGCCACACTGGAGTGGCTTAAAAACAAAAAGGTCAATGTCCTGGAGTGGCCCAGTCAAAGCCCGGACCTCAATCCAATTGAGAATATGTGGAAAGAGTTGAAAATTGCTGTTCACCAAAGTTCCCCATCCAACTTGACGGAGCTTGAGCAATTTTGCAAAGAAGAATGGGCAAAAATTGCAGTGTCCAGATGTGCAAAGCTGGTAGAGACTTATCCAAATAGACTCATGGCTGTAATTGCTGCCAAAGGTGCCTCTACCAAATATTGACTCAAGGGGGTGAATACTTATGCAATCAATTATTTTCTGTTTTGTATTTGTAATTAATTTAGAACAACTTGTTGATTTTATTTTTCACTTTGACATTATGGACTTTTTTTCTGTTGATCAGTGGCAAAAACTCCTAATTAAATCCATTTTGATTCCACGTTATAACACAATAAAATGTGGAAAAGTCCAAGGGGGGTGAATACTTTTGAGAGCCACTGTATCTAATTAAAGGCATGACCATTTCCAAGGGTTCAAACTCAGTCATAAGTTTCCTGGACCATTTCTTTATTATGTATGAACTTGGTAAAACCGAGGTTCAGTTACATTGCACAACTGTTCTGGACAAAACAAGAACAATTATCTGATTTGGTATCTGGCATGGAGAGTTCTGAATGGGCTGCACACATCAGTTTCCCTCAACTTTTTGATAGCTGGACACACCAAATTCACACCCGATTGGTGTTTTGGCTTAGAGAAACAAACCTATCAGAGGCACATGGTCTCATGTTTGGATGATATTGCCACTGTTGTGCAATCCAGTACTGTGACTGGAGTCAATATCGCCCAGAAAGTTGGAACCGAGGATGGTGAAGTTCTGATCTCACAGTCAGACTGGCGGTCATTCCTTAAACCATTCTTCAGGATGATGTTGGGCATAAAAAAATATCATCATTTCAGGTAATGGATTAAAAAAAAATACTTAAGTTTTTTCAAACTGTTATGTTTTCTTATAAATACCAATTGTAGTTGACTGTACTTGCAACCACTAATCAGTATTTATGAGAAAACATAAGTTTGTTATGTTTTTTTAGGTTTGATACTGCACACCGTGGAATGGTGTTTAGAAAACAGTATTCCGATTCAGAGGAAGAGATGTTTGCCGTCCTGAGAGATGACACTTGTCTACCACCAGCAGACAGGCCACAGCCCATCACACCACCTGGTTTAGACTGCAAGAGGAAGCAGTACCTTTACGAAAAGATTTGAGAGTATTGCACGTCTGCTATAATGGATATAACCTGTCCACAACCTACAGATGTTAATGATGATTAGTCTACACAAACATTAGTAACATTTGGACTAGCTCTGTAGACCCAGATTAGTACTAATTATTAATTTCATTTGGAAACAATCCTGGTCCAGGTTGATCATTGTGTCTGCTGGTTTCTTGTTCCAAATGAGCTCAGAATAACTTAATCGAACCCTCAATTGAACCAATAATGATTTGCCTAATCGGAGCTTTCTAATGATTTTTAACTCTTAAATGGCTGGTTTCACATACCGATTAGCACTAATCCTGGACTATCTAATGTTAACTGAAGTAAGGGAGTCCAAGATATGTGTTTCAGAATATGCAAATACCAAGTGAAATGTAAATAGTAAATGTAAATGTAAATAGTTCAGCACTTTTAATTTAAAAGCATTTAAATTTGTTTAAAAAAATCACTATGAATTGTAAAAAAAAAAAAGAATTTTCAATAAATGGAAAATAAATATTTGTATCATATAATTTCTTTGTCATATTTTGCAGAACGGTATGAGGAGTTATTGGTGAACATTTGGTGTATGTGTCAGAAGTCTAACATAATGGTTGCTAAGGAAATAGCTGAAAAGTAGGTGTCCCATCTTTCAACTTAATTTTCTCAAAATGGCGTTTTCTGACTTTGGTGATTTCAAAATGTCATATCTCGGGTCCCATTTGAATTATATCAATAAGTTTGGTATTATTTTAAAGCTTATAATATGCCCAAACCATTGCCACAATATTTTTGACCAAGTGACTGATTTTGCTCTCCTGGGTCACATATAATGTAACAGGAAGGACATTAAAGCAGATGGCAACACCAGAATTAGAATAGTAGATGAGATGGGATAAGCAATGAATATTACAATTATAAACACAGTACCAAGCATTGATTAAGTAACGATTTGCACCAGATAGTATTTGCTCCCCTATGCAGGCGTTTAACCCAGACAGTACAGCACAGATCAAAGCTTTTAACAATGAATAACTTCATAAAGACATTATAGCACAGAGCAAAGTAATTACCAAGACATACATTTAAATCAGACAGTGTTACACAGTTCAAAGCTTTTGCCAATGAATAACTTTGTATAGACGGTATTGTACTGATTAAAGTGTTCAACAATTAGTCCATTAGGGAGCCGAACGCCCTCCTTAGAGAAAAATTGTCCAGAAAACAAAAACAAATAATTCAAGAGAGTCATGAACTGTTGTCTTAGGTCCATATTTACACCAGGCAAATCAGTGCCAGAACAGTTCAAACACAAAAAAAATAAACAAATGAGGCTTCTGTACGAGGTGCTCATTTAACCCCGATAAAATAAATAAACAAATGATGGTAATAATTCCTAACAGTCAGAAACAGCACGGCCAATCCAGCAGCAAAAATAACAATATCCCTCCCCAACAGGGGATCTCACCCAGCTCTTCCTTGGTCCTGTTGCGCTTGGAGTTATAACCAGGAATGAAGACAAAAGTGAAGTGTGGGATAATAAATTGATTAGTCGCTGTTGCCGCTCTCAGGATAAAAAAATAGTTGTATTCTGTGGATAGTTTAATTTGATCAGGATTTTAGATAACTGGATACTTTCAGGTTAGAAAATGGCGGATTAGAGTAACTATTCTAACTAGTGTTTTTTTTTAGTTAACTGTAATGATAATGAAAATGTCTATTAACGAACATAAATCATATCCATTAATAGTAACTATAACTAAAAAATAATGTAAAATAACAAAATAGTAGCAAAAAAAAAAAAAAACATTTTGTATAGTTAGGCCTGCTACTTTTCGATTGTAATCGGTAAAGCTCGTTAAACATCGAATTCCCCAAAAATATGAGTTCAACTGTAATACATTTATATAGGATAAACGTGTGGAAAAATAATCGCTATTTTTTATTTTCTTACCAAAAATAATCATTTAGAAATCATCTCTAATCTGTGTAGTTTTTATACTTGCTGTCTGTCCCGTCTCCGTTCCGCTCTGAATGGCTAAGAACATAAGAACATAAGAAAGTTTACAAACGAGAGGCCATTCAGCCCATCTTGCTTGTTTGGTTGTTAGTAGCTTATTGATCCCAGAATCTCATCAAGCAGCTTCTTGAAGGACCCCAGGGTGTCAGCTTCAACAACATTACTGGGGAGTTGGTTCCAGACCCTCACAATTCTCTGTGTAAAAAAGTGTCTCCTATTTTCTGTTCTGAATGCCCCTTTATCTAATCTCCATTTGTGACCCCTGGTCCTTGTTTCTTTTTTCAGGTCAAAGAAGTCCCCTGGGTCAACATTGTCTATACCTTTTAGGATTTTGAATGTTTGAATCAGATCGCCGCGCAGTCTTCTTTGTTCAAGACTGGATAGATTCAATTCTTTTAGCCTGTTTGCATACGAAATGCCGGGATAATTCTGGTTGCTCTTCTTTGCACTCTTTCTAGAGTAGCAATATCTTTTTTGTAACAAGGTGACCAGAACTGAACACAATATTCTAGGTGAGGTCTTACTAATGCATTGTAAAGTTTTAACATTACTTCCCTTGATTTAAATTCAACACTTCTCATAATTTATCCGAGCATCTTGTTGGCCTTTTTTATAGCTTCCCCACATTGTCTTGATGAAGACATTTCTGAGTCAACATAAACTCCTACATCTTTTTCATAGTTCCCTTCTTCAATTTCAGTATCTCCCATATGATATTTATAATGCACATTTTTATTGCCTGCATGCAATACTTTCCACTTTTCTCTATTAAATGTCATGTGCCATGTGTCTGCCCAGTTTTGAATGCTGTCTAGATCATTTTGAATGACCTTTGCTGCTGCAACAGTGTTTGCCACTCCTCATATTTTTGTGTCGTCTGCAAATTTAACAAGTTTGCTTACTATACCAGAATCTAAATCGTTAATGTCGATTAGGAATAGGACCTAATACTGATCCCTGTGGTACACCACTGGTTACCTCGCTCCATTTTGAGGTTTTTCCTGTAATCAGTACTTTCTGTTTTCTACATGTTAACCTCTCCCTAATCCATGTGCACGCATTTCCTTGAATCCCTACTGTGTTCAGTTTGAGAATTAATCTTTTATGCGGGACTTTGTCAAAAGCTTTCTGGAAATCTAAATAAACCATGTCGTATGCTATGCAATTATCCATTTTCAATGTTGCATCCTCAAAAAAGTCAAGTAGGTTAGTTAGAAACGATCTCCCTTTCCTAAAACCATGCTGACTGTCTCCCAGGATATTGTTACCATATAGGTAATTTTCCATTTTGGATCTTATTATAGTTTCCGCTGTCAGTCAACGTCAGTGGTCCTTAAATATGCTACTGTAGTTTCACTGTCAGTCATTTCATCCTGTTACGTTGAAATTAGCGGGTTACGGTGTAGGTAAGCTTTTGCTATATGTATACGGTGACAGTTACTAGTTTCTTTTGAAAATGGGGCGCAAGAGGAAAACACTTAACGGGCATAGCGCACATTGAGGCAGCAGTAAAAATCAGCAAGATAAAAAAAAATGTACAAAAATATATCTACAGGTTGTTTTTAAAAAAATAATGTGCCCACTTACATTTTTAAGACTGGCTTATAATTGACATAATTAATATAATTGTTTTCATATTATTGTTATTTTTTATTTGCATTTTCTTCATATAATTATTAAGATCTTAGGCTGTATATAAATTTGACAGCCGGGGTATTGAAACCTCATGCCAAACAGACATGTTCGCTTCTCATTCTCATTTGTCAGTTTCCCTAGTTACGCTACGTGTAGCTCCAGAATTGGATCCAACATCTGTTTATGATCCGACTAATTTCGATCTGATCCCATTTTTTGTTCTCGTTAGTGTAACCAGCCCCTGGAGCAGCGGGTAGTCCCATATATTATTTATTGGATGGTTCCGTACTGTACATACTCAAAGATGAAACGAAGAAACCAATCGGTATTGCATTTCTTTCAGAAGAATCCAACTCTGGGTACAAATGTGTTTAGTGATTGTATTATATTAATATATTTTTTTCTGCTAACAGTCCTGTGCAATGTGATGTTTAGTTACGATACGTTTTCATAAATCGGCATTTTTCTCGCTCAATGGCAACGCCTTCCCTCTCCCCTGATATAACGATTCATAGCTGTATTGTATTTGATGCCATGGGCTAGAAAAATTTGAGGAAATTCTATTTATAAATTCACTGTTTGGCAACAATAGTTAAAAAAAAAGTTATTTTCCAAATGTTTTCGTTAGAGAAAATAATCCAAGGAAGTACTGTTTTAATACCGATTATTTTTTTTGATAAATCGTTTTCAGCATCTTTAAACAGCTTGTTCAGTGGTAGCAACGCACTAGATACTGAAGTAAACTGCAGCTATGTTCCAGCATGAATGTGACAGCGCGCCTCGTTCAACCTTGACCTCTGTACACCAGAAGCAGTTTAAAGTATATTTACGTAAATTTAAAGCAACATTGTCTGGGTTGATGATTATATATGATAAGTGTATTGGTTTGGTTATCAAACAAACAAATAAAAAGCCTTTTTGCCCCGCCCCAAATGTAAAACTAAAAATTCTCCGACAGCATAGAGACAATCCGTGTTTTCCACAGCAAACAGATTCCTAGGGTCCCTGTTCATGATGAGAAAGAGTTTAACTAAGTTCATCCTTTCAATATGTGTGGGTAAAAATAGACTAAACGGCCTTGCCCTGCTATATGTTCACAGAGACATGTCCCAGGAAGAAGTGTTAAGCCTAGTACACACTTGAGCGGCACGGCACCACTAGCGGGGAGCGGCAAAATGCTGCACGTATCGCTCACCTTTTATTTCAATTAGAGTGAACACACATTGACGAAAAAATGACGTTGAGGAAAAGTGTCGTAGCGGCAGAATTTTAGAACGGCAAAATATTGCTTGGTGAACGATATTTTGCTGTTCAAACATTTTCTCGCAGAGACAAATCTGGATCTAGCCAATCAGGTCCATGGTGTGGTATACGTCATGTCTTGATAAACTCGAATATCCGTCAACATGGAGAAGCTACTGTATACAATTGCGAAGAATATGATCCCTTTTTTCTTTAATAATAGCAGCTCCTATACAACATATAACTACAGATTCAGTACCACAGTCCAGTCTTGTTAAGTGCAGTGCTGGATATATAATTGTAGAAAAAGTCTTTCACATTGTATCCCAAAATAAATATCATATTTTACATACATATGCTTTGGTAAATAAAAGGCAAATATTTCTGAGAGGTGTTCTGATATGGGAATTTATAATGATAGATCCTGATAAAAATTTCTGGAGATGGACATGGTCGTTCACTCTGGTTCAAGCAGTAAAAGTTCAAGAATGATTGTGACCAAGATGGCGGAATGCGGTGTAAAAGTATGACAAAAATATAGTCAGGTTTTCCTTAACAAGCCCCGGTTTTATTACATGTAAAACCAACGCCAGATGGGCACCAAACAGTCAAGGAGAATAAACAAAAATAAAGGGAAGCCGGGGTACACAGCAATGTGTAGCCCGACAAAATAACCAGAACGAGGGGTTGCAGTCCCAAACAAGGAGAAACCCAAAAAAAATAACGACAATCAGTCCCTTTGATCCGGGAATGAAAACAACGGGGTAAAAGTCCAGCACTTCCAGGTTCTCGCTCCTCCAACGTATCCCGGAGCGTCCCGTTAGTGCTCTATAAAATACACAAAAAGACACAGGGGTGGTCAATTACAACCACCCGTTTCCTTGTTCCCTGTCCCCCTCTTTAATTCCCTGTTTGTATCTCTGTCTCTCTCTCTCTCTCTCTCTCTCTCTCTCTCTCTCTCTCTCTCTCTCTCTCTCTCTATCTCACGCACTGTACCTTGCCAGAAGGACCAGAACCCTGGGCCATGCCCCCTTTTGCGCCCGTCCGTCCCCATTGGTCAGCGAGGGCAACCGCCCGTCAACCAATGCGTGATTGCCACCGCGGGAGGGAGATCTAAAACAAGAGTTCACTCTCTCTCTTTGTCACAATGATATACTTTTTTGGGCTGTTGTACAGTGCTGTGTGTCCTAGGCTTTACAGCGTTTCGATAGATCAGGCCATAGGAGGATTGCCAAACTCTATTCAAAGTAAATCTTTCTAAATCAGTGGGTTTTTTTGTTTTTTAAAAAATAAATTTAGTCGTTGCCAATTATTATTTATTTTTATTATTTTCTCCCAATTTAGAATGGCCAATTATTTTTTAAGCTCAGCTCACCGCTACCACCCTCGCTGACTTCGGGAGGCGAAGCGAACACACACTGTCCTCGAGCGTGTGCCGTCAGCCGACCGCTTTTTCACACTGCGGACTCAACATGCAGCCACCCAAAAGCTACAGCGTTGGAGGACCACGCAGCTCTCGGGCAGCTTACAGGCAAGCCCGCGGCGTCCGGCCAGACTACAGGGGTCGCTGGTGTGCGGTGAGCGAGGACACCCTGGCCGACCTAACCCTCCCTCCTCCCGGGCGGCAGCTCTGCCAATTGTGCGCCGCCCCCTGGGGGCTCCCGTCCATGGTCGGCTGTGGAATAGCCTGGACTTGAACTCGCGACGTCCAGACTATAGAGGCATTCTGCACTCCACGTGGAGCGCCTTTACTGGATGCGCCACTCGGGAACCCCTAAATAAGTGTTTTTAATCGTGGCATCATACAGTCTCAGCACTCCAATAATTATTAGCACTAGTATTAGCAATGTTACCAGTCCCACCAGTAGCAGCACCAGTCTTACCAGTCCAGCAGTGGCAGCACCAGTCTTACCAGTTCTAGCAGTGTCAGCATCAGTCTACCAGTTCCAGCAGTGGCAGCACCAGTCTTACCAGTTCCAGCAGTGTCAGCACCAGTCTTACCAGTTCCAGCAGTGGCAGCACTAGTCTTACCAGTCCCAGCAGTAGCAGCATCAGTCCCAGCAGTGTCAGCACCAGATTTACCAGTCCCAGCAGTAGCAGCACCAGTCCTAGCAGTGTCAGCACTAGTCTCACCAGTTCCAGCAGTGTCAGCACCAGTCTTACCAGTTCCAGCAGTGGCAGCACCAGTCTTACCAGTCCCAGCAGTAGGAGCACCAGTGTTACCAGTCCCAGCAGTAGCAGCACCAGTGTTACCAGTCCCAGCAGTGGCAGCACCAGTCTTACCAGTCCCAGCAGTAGCAGCACCAGTGTTACTAGTCCCAGCAGTAGCAGCACCAGTGTTACCAGTCCCAGCAGTAGCAGCACTAGTCCCAGCAGTGTCAGCACCAGTTCCAGCATTAGCAGCACCAGTCTTACCAGTTTCAGTGGTAGCATCAGTGTCACCAGTCTCAGCATTAACTTCAGTAGCAGTGAATCAAACGCATGTCTCAATGAAGGTATAAACCCATCTACTTATTCATATTTATGAGTTCTATTCTTCTTGTCCTTTTAATATCACATATTTCTAACAGTGTGAATATAGTAATTAAGTTGGTGTTGTTTTTGCTGGGAGATTTGTTTAAAAAAATATCTGTCATTAAATTTCAAACATCATCCAAGGTGGGTCACTGGGTAAAAAGAGTTAGCGACTTATATTGCTTTGCAGTTTGCATTAATAGTCTCCAGGCTTCGTGAACAGAAGATGCAGGGTTTTTTTTTTTCTTAAGTTAAATTCGATTTTTCCCTCAGTAAAAATCTATTCCTAGCTATGCCCCTGCTTAATGAATATTGTGCACAATACCCTGACCGACGGCTGAAGTCTCCGCGGCAAGACGAAGTGGGCCCGTCTGCCATACCTTCCAGTGAGTCTGAGTCCAGCTGTGCTGAAGCAGTAGAGGGGCGGACCTCAGACTCTGAATAAGAAGTGCAAGTTAGTTGTGTCCAACTATCTCTAGTTTTGTTCTGGCATTGTTATTTTTACCTGTAAATTGTTATAAAAGTCTGTGTAATACGCTTTTATATGCTGCAGTTTCTGCGGTTTATTTGAGACCATTTTTAAATGTGTGTAGGATCTTTATCTTTAAGGTATAGCTCTGCTGTGACCAAACATTATTTCAGTTAGAATGTTGGTAACCATGGTTTTGTTGCATGTTGAATATGATAAAGGGGTTTCGCTAAATGAGACATTTCTCAATGGCATAAAGTCTTTTTTTTTTTTTTAAAGCATAAAGGTCGATTTCACTCATTCTCTGCTTGAATGGAAAAATAAAGACTGAAAAAACCTGGTAAATTCTTTAATCAAAGTTAATCAAACAAAACGAGTGCTATATTACATGTATAGAATGAAAATGTATCTTGCGACAAAACTGTTATCATAATATGGAATGGTAATGTAAGCCTATAGAAAACGTACATTTTAATGAGTTTTTGTTTCAATATGGTCCATATTCATAAAGCACTTTCAACCAAAATCAAAAATAAGCATTTGAAATGCCTATAGGCACCGTTTAATTATCACATGAAAGATTTATTTGACACTACAACTTCTTTGTTATTTTCCAATAAGGAAAAAAGGTAAATGCTTTATAAATATGGCCCTACAGTATGTGTTCTCCAGCTCTCTTGGAAAGCCTGTGAGCCACGGACATTTTGTATTGAACAGAAAAAGGCAAATGTTTTATTTTTATTTACTGTACCATTGATTCAGGCAAGTTGCTTATATATTTAAACCTTCTAATGCCTTGTTTCCATCAGGCATTGAGGTTCTACTTAAACATTTACAACTGCAAATGAAATGGTTTAGTTATTTTTCCTCAAGTTAGTTTAATATAAAAATCGATAGGTTGCGGATGCAACCCCGGTTCCCTGAAAGAGAAAATAACCATCAAATATGGGGATATTGCCGTCAGGCAGTAGCGATTGGCTGAGCTTTTATAGCAAAGCTGCCGATGAGCCTCTGCGCGAGCTGCCCTGTAAGCCCGCCCCTGGGAGCTTACTACGCGCGGCGCAGAGACTAACGTCCTCTTTTGCTCTTCAGGCGTGAAGGCGTCTGGGCGACCTCGCAGCTTGATGGTTATTTTCTCTTTCAGGGAACGGGGTTGCATCCGCAACCTATCGTTCCCTTTCAAGTCGAAAATAACCATCAAATATGGGGACAGTGTACCCAAGCTGTCGCGAGGAGGATTCTCGGCAGTAGGACAGACTTACGTCATAGCGCAACTGTGTAGGGAATACATCTACGCATATGCGGAGCTGCGCCGCAGCGTCTATGCTCATAATGACACCTGTCCTAAGGTGGAATAGTCAACACCATGCTGTCAACCACTCTATCGTCCGCATCTTGAGGGATCATAGAGTGTAGTACAGATGCTCGAACAGTGGAGCAGAGGAATCCAGTACGTTTAACGGTAAAACCTCATAAAAGTATGCGGTGTAGCCCAACTGGCTGCAGCGCAAATGTCGAACACCGGCACCCCTCTAAAGAGGGCCCAGGATGTCGCCATACCCCTAGTGGAATCGCCTTCAACTGCCCTGGTGGCGGAAGGCCTGCAGATTCATAAGCTAATTTAATAGCATCCACTATCCAGTGGGAAAGGCGTTGTTTAGACAGCGGCTGACCCAAAGTCCTAGAACCATGGCATATGAACAACTGTTCAGTTTGCCTCACAGCCGTTATGCGGTCAATATAACATCTCAATGCCGCGCGGGGCAGAGCCTGTGTAACCGTTCTTCCTCTGGGGAAGAAAAAGGAGGAGGATGGAGCATGCCATCAACTTCGACTGGTTGGTTCATATGGAGCGGGGATATGACCTTGGGTAAAAGGCGGGTTTGGGCGCATGGAGACCTTAGAACCGTCTCCTGCGAAGCGAGTACATGAAGAATGCACTGACAGTGCGTGTAACTTCGCTCACAGCGTTTTGCTGAAACCACTGACAGCAAAAGCGCGGTTTTATAGAACCACGAGCTTCATGTCCACGCTGTGGAGAGGCTCGAGCGGTGCCTTGGTAAGGGCTTCCAGCACCACATCAAGGCTCCATGACGGTGAACTGGTGGTCCTTGGAGGCCATAAGCGTCTTGCGCCCTTTAGGAACTGCGATGCCAGAAAATGGCAACCTGGTGACAAACCGTCAATACGTACATGGCAAGCCGATATGGCGGCTAAGTACACTTTAAGTGTAGAGGAGATTTCCCCTCATCTAACAGTTTCTGTAGAAACTGTAAGATCACTGCCATAGGGCAGGATATTGGGTCATGGCCTTCCGCCAGACACCAACTCTGAAACAACTGCCACTTATCATTATACTGCGACCTAGTAGAGGTGCTCTAGCACTCTGAATGGTCGAAATAACCGCCGTTGAGAGCCCTAAGGCTGACAGGCTCCCGTTCAGGGGCCAAGCCCATAGCTGCATGAGCTTGGGGCTCGGGTGCCATAGCCCTCCTTGGGCTTGGGACAACAGGTCGCTTCGCAGAGGGAGCTCCCTCGGCCGACCGTGCAACAACTGCACCAGGCTGGAAACCATATCCTCGAGGCCACCGAGGCGATCAGGATCACTGTCGCTTGCTCTACCCTGACCTTCTCTAAGAAGGCGGGGAGCATCGGAATCGGTGGAAGCATATAGGAGCCCTGGCGGCCATTAGTGAGCCAGTGCATCGACTCCTAGGGGCTGTGGAGATCCTTCACTGAGAACCATAGGGGGCAGTGCGTGGTCTCTTCTTGAAGCAAAGAGATCCACCTGGGCTGTGCCGAACCATTCCCAGATGCGCTCTACCACTTGAGGGTGGAGGCGCCATTAAGCCAGCAAGAGGGCCTCCTCTGGATAGGAGATCCGCTGCGTAGTTGACTCTGCCGGTAGATGAACCGCCGCAGAGAGGTTAAGCGCGGTTGTGCCCATAGCAACATCCGTGCTACCATCCGGTGAAGACCGGGGGACCGCAAGCCGCCCTGGCGGTTGATGTGCGCCACAACTGTGGTGTTGTCTGACCGCACTAACACATGCTTGCCTAGAAGCACTGGCAAGAAGTGCGGGGGCGAGGTCCACCGCTCTGAGCTCCAGAGCATTGATGTGGGCTGACCTCCAGGGTCCTGACCACACTCCACGAGTCCCTGCCCGTTCCAGACTGCTCCCCAACCGTGGTTGGAAGCGTCGATCGTGATGACCTGTCTCCTGAAAATGGGACCCAAGCGTGCGCCTTGGCGGAGGTTTGATGGAACTTTCCACCAGCGTGGCGCTTCCAGCAGGCTCGGGATACCCTTAGCCTGCGGTGTTTGTCTCTCAGCGGATGCAGCGAAGGCATTGAACCAGGCCTGCAGAGGTCTCTGGTGTAGTAAGCCCAAGGGAAGGGCTTGTGGGCGGCAGCCATCAACCCCAGCATGCGCTGACACAGCTCCATGCTGACTGTCTGTCTCAACCTGAATAGGGAGAGACACGCTCTAATGAGGCAACTCTTTGTGTCGACAGGGTCGCTTCCATGGACACTGAGTCCAGATGCAGACCCAAGAATTGGTCTGTTGGCTTGGCACTAGGCGGCTCTTTTCTGAATTGATCTTCAGACCTAGCAGCTGAAGATGGTCTGTAACCATCACTGTGTGCTGCGCCACCTGCTCCTTTGACTGCTTGGCGCAGGCGAGGCCAGTCGTCCAGATAATTCAGCAGTCGGACACCTTGAGCCCGCAAGGGAGCTAGAATGGCATCCATACATTTCGAAAAGGTTCGAGGAGCTAGTGACAGGCGAATGGAAGGACACAAAACTTCGTATACCCTGCTCTGAAATGCGAAGCGCAGATACTTCCTGTGACCGGGCAGATGGGAGCGTGAAAGTGCGCATCTGTCAGGTCCGCGGTGGTGAACCAGTCGCCGTGCGGACTGACTGAATGATGTGCCTGTGCGTAAGCATCTTGAGCGATAACACCCGCGGGTATTTGTTCAGTACTCGCAGATCTAAAATAGGGCCGGAGCCCGCCGTCCTTCTTGGGCACCAGGAAGTATTTGGAATAGAACCCTGGTCGATCAGAGCAGGGTCTACTTGTTGAATGGCACGCTTGCTGAGCAATGCCTGTATTTCCACATTCAGAGCTGAGGACTGAACCGAGTCCTTTACTGCAGTTATAACCACTCCCGGAAGGGAGGTTTTAACTGGAACTGAAAAGGTGTACCGGTGGATATAGTTTTGTGCACCCAGATGTCGTTGGTGCATTGTTGCCAGAACTGGAGCTGGGAGACAGTGTAGGGGCGGGTTAACAGCTGCCTGGTGTTCTCAGGGCTGTTTAGGCTGGGCTCGTTCGCGAGGGGCATGGCCAGAGCCCGAGGCGTGGCCTGCCACCACCTCTAGGGCGCCACCCTCCGCGCTGCGGTCTTGAAAATGACGGCTGACCGCTGCTGCTGCGGTTGAGGGAGAGGGCTTAGTACTCCCTGGCCGTGGCTGGTGCTGCAGTGGTGGTCTCGCCACTGGTGCTCCTGCGGCGCCTTGGCTGGAAAGGCTTATGTGGCCACATCTTAGCCAACTGCTGAGATGCCTCCGGGCCTTAACAGAGCGTTGGAGCATCTCCTCCACCGCTGGGCCAAGCGTGTGCCCTGGCGTGATAGGGGCATCTAATAGAGGAGCCTTATCAGACTCTTGAACTCTCGCCTGCGAGAGCCAGAGCTACCTTCTGGCGACCACCAGGGAAGCAATACTCCTGCCTTGAGCCCGTGCATTCAACTGGGCCATTTTAACAAGGAGTTGTGCGACCAGCGCCAACTCCGCCCTCAGAGGCGCCCGGCGGGTGCTCTGGGAGATCCTTCAGCAGGGGCGCCTGGTAAACTGAAAGGAGGCTGGCCACGTTGGACAACCGAACTGCCTCCGTAGCAGCTAAGTAGCCCTTTTTCAGATGGATCTCAGTGGTCCTGCACTGCTTGTTAGGACACGCAGGGTCCTTAACCAGGCCTGAAAGTGTCGGGGTCTTAACCAGGGCTGCAAAAGCAGCATCGACCCGGTGGAAAAGCCGCCAGACCAGCCTCACTCGCTCCCTGCATGGCAAGCGGAGGCCTTCCGCGAAGTTGCGGTGAAGAAGCAGGGGCCCCAGGTGGACTGTACCTCCTTGATGAAATCAGGGAAGGCAGGGGCGCCCTGGGCAGAGGAGACCGTGCCGATGGCGACTCAAACAGTGACCGGCGAGGCACTTCCACGGCTGGCCACTCAAGTCCAAGGTGACGAGTTGCCCGCTCCACCAACGACCACAATGGATCACTGGTGTCTAGCACTTCAGCGTCAGAGTCCTGCTCGGAATGCTGGGATGCCAGGTCAGTTTCCACACTGTCCTCCTCAAGGAGAGGCTCCCCTTCAGAAGCATCCCTGGAAATGGCATCTACATCCCATACCCCTTGGGGTTGTTGAATAACAGGGACGGCCAGAGACTGTGGCTGAAGCGGGCTGACTGGCAAGTGGTTCGGCGGTGGTGCCCTGCTGGTAAGGGACATCAGCAGCGATTGCTGGCCCATCATCACCTCCATAAACTGGGACATCTTGGATGTGAGCTCTGCTACACCTGACCTGTCCCTATAGCGCCTGTCCCGCCCGAGGAGAGCGGGGCGTCCCCTGGCGAGGCGACAGGAGCGAGACCGTGACCGGCGGGAGCGTTCCCTGCGAGGGAGGAGCCTCGGGGCGAGTAGGCGGGCTACGAGGCGCTCATGCCTACGGTCTGGAGACCTTTGGCCAGCTGTAAGCTGGGAAGGGCTACTTGATACCCGCAGTCGCGGCGGGTGGAGTCGCCGTGGATGGCGGCGGGGCAGACAGGGTGAAAGAAGACCCTGAGGAAGGGAGTGGCCACCCACGCTTTCCTGGCCCTCTGGCGAAGAGTGCGCTGTTGAAAATTAAGCGCAATCTGCGCCAAAGCGATCTGTCTGCTAAGGCAGGCGCGCGTGCTCTGGCCCCAGGCACGCTACGCGGTCGTCGTCGCGGATCGCTTCGCCCGGCAATTTTGCCTGGCAGGTGGCCTGCGGTGGAACCGGACATGGTTGCCACTGTTGTAAAGCGTCGGCGCACGGCGTCGGCGCCAAAGCGTCAAGCGTCGAGTGCGTGCACCGGCGTCAAATCGCGTGCACCGGCGTCGGCGCGTGCACCGGCGTCGGCGCCCGAAGCACCAGCGTCGAGTGCGTGCACCGGCGTCGGCGCACGGCGTCGGCGCCCGGCGTCGGCGTCGAGTGCGTGCACCGGCGTCGGCGTCGGCGCACCGGCGTCGGCGCCCGGCGTCGAGCGTCGAGTGCGTGCACCGGCGTCAGCGTCGAGTCGCGTGCACCGGCGTCGGCGTCGGCGCCTGGCGTCAGCGCCCGGCGTCAGCGTCGAGTGCGTGCACCAGCGTCGGCGCCAGCACCAGCGTCGAGTGCGTGCACCAGCGTCGGCGTCGGCGCCGAGCGCCGAGCGTCGAGCGTCGTGCACCAGCGTCGGCGTCGGCGCACCGGCGTCGGCGCCCGAGCGTCGGCGTCGAGTGCGTGCACCGGCGTCGGCGTCGGCGCACCGGCGTCGGCGCCGGCGTCGGCGTCGAGTGCGTGCACCAGCGTCGGCGCCCGAAGCACCAGCGTCGAGTGCGTGCACCAGCGTCGAGTGCGTGCACCAGCGTCGGCAGCGCCTAGCGTCGAAGCACTAGCGTCGGCGTAAGCGTCGAGCGCTAAGCACCGAAGGTGCGTCGCGTCAGCGTGGAGCACGAGTCCCAAAGCGCAAGCGCTGCACCAGCGCCCGGCGCTGCACCAGCGCCCGGCGCTGACACTGCAGCGGAGGCGAGTACCAAGCGTAGAAGCGCTAGCACGAGGCGCCTGGCGTCAGCTGACCCGCAGAAGCGGGCGCTAGTGCTGGTACAGTGTCTGGTGCTGTAATACTCACCTGGGTGCTAAGGGAATATGTGCTGTGATGGTGGTCGTCTTCCTAATGGTGAAAAAGGGATTTTTTTTTTTTTTATTTTTATTTATTTTTTCTTTTTCGTTGTGTGGGGCGCTGCAGCAATGCTTATGAACTGTAAGCGTGCAGCACCAGCGGTAGGGATGGAACACACCGCAGTGGAGTAGTATAGAGGGCTGCAGAGCAGGCTCTAACACCTGCGGTCTAGCCAGGCAAGACCGAGGCTGCAATGGTAGCGTGGCCAAAGGCCAGCATAGCAGCGTCGTTACAAATATATAATAATATACACACAACAAATATACAATAATTCACAAAACCCAAAAACACGCGATAACAATTACAAAGTAATTATAAGTAAAGGAAAGGCGGAGACCACGAGTATTAACAAAAGCGCGATGCAAGCAAAGCGTGAAGGATTATAACAATATAAATATATATATAAAAATATATATAATACAATTATATAACCCAATATCAATAATACAACTGAAATAAACTCGGAGAAGGGAAAAACCAGCTTCTCAAGCCTAAGCTTAATGAGTACAGACAGTTGCTAGCTCTATATACCTACCGCTACCGAGGGCTGAAGACAAAGAGGGCGTTAGTCTCTGCGCTGCGTGTAGTAAGCTCCCAGGGGGGCGTGGGCTTACAGGGCAGCTCGCGCAGAGGCCTATCGGCAGCTTTGCTATAAAAGCTCAGCCAATCGCTACTGCCTGACGGCAATATCCCCATATTTGATGGTTATTTTCGACTTGAAAGGGAACTAAATATAGCTTTTGTAAATTAAGTAAAAATCAAGCTGAAATAAACAGCCTGCCTTTTACTACTTATTTCCAGCACACATAATCTATTTGACTAGTATTAAAGTGTATGGAGGGCTGTTCCGATAAGGCTTGGCTAGTAAATGGTAATCTCTGATCAGTACATGTTTGTGGCTGGCTATTCTAAGGAGTGTACTGTGAAGAGGTGTAGAGCCTGGCATTACCCGAGTTATTTTTACCTCGACAGATTTCAAGATTTAACTGCAATACTAACTAAATAATAACTAAAATTATATTTAGTTAACTGTAATAATAACTATAACTAAAATTAAACTAATAACCATAACTAACTATAAGTAAAATAAAAAAATCATAACTAACAAAAAAAAACATAACTAAAAGACACTGATTCTAACAAAACAAACGAGTGAAGCTTCCCTGTCTCCTGTTAGCAGACCAGCAAACGTTCCCGTCAAACACACCATTTCAAAAACACACACAAACACACCCACCCCACACACACCCACACCCACACACCAAAAAAACCCACCCCACTCAGGAAGTAATCGTCGTATTTAAAGAGCACACAATTAAGGTACTAACAGCAATAATGATAACGATTAAGCTGAAAAAGCCCTTTGCAAAGGCAATTAGTAAAACACCTGAATCTAATCAGGATGTCCTGTTAACATTGACTTTGGCTGCTGCACCTATACAGAAGTTATAAATATTGTGTTTAAATTGTGAACATCTTGAATTACGTATTTGTAAACCGGAAATGCAGTGAATAAGTCATTTGTTACCGTGAAAAAAATACACAGCCATAACTATGTCACTACATGCTGGATAACATTACTTAGCTATGCTGAGATTTCTGCACCAATACAGAATGAATGGGGGGTATAGAATATGAAGTCATCAAACACCAGTGCTGCAAGAGGGAAGACCATACCCTAATGTCTTTCTGAGCTTCTGAAGAAAAATTAATGTGGTAGAGAGAGCAAGGAAACAAGAAATGAAAGTCTTGCCTTGAAGAATGATGTGAACGGTGAAATTGAAATGTCCCAGGAGCAAAAGAAGGTCCTGCTTTGAAATGATGCGTCAATGTAGTGGATTGAAACTACAGAGTTGAAAGGCTGAATGAGTGCTTGATATCATTGGGTGATTTGGAGATGTAGGACAGCGAAAGAAGAGATGTGAAGAAGAAAGAGCAGGGTCGGGAGCACACACAGCAGAGTTGGAGTGTTTGCTGACAAGCCTGGTTCACTGAACTGGCGTGTGATGAATAAAGATGAATTGCCAGTACATTTAAGGAGCTAATTTATTTTTCTTGCTTGCAATTTTAGGCTACTGGGTCACGTCACATGAACCAGTAGCAGTGAAGATTGACAGCTCAACAGCAGGGACGGGCACTGCGGGAGTGGCAGAAGTGACAGGCGTGGCTGGGGTGGGTGGCTGGACAGTACATGGTAAATTGCAAGTCCTTTTTTTAAAGAGCTTCAGCATCTTGTCAGTGAACCAGTCTTTAAAGAACAGCCAAGCTGGAAAAGCATCCCAGGAGCAAAGGCGTTTAGAGCAGCAGGGAGGATAATAGTAGCCTCAGAAGCCTTGATGACCAAGACAGTGGGAGCGCCTTTAACCACTGTGTATATATTCATGGGGCAGAAGGGCAGACAGATTTCTTTTGAAATCAGAACAAGAGAGGAGCCCTACCTCCTGCCCCCGAACCACACAAGGTTACAAATAGAGATAATAGGAGGTTTAAAGTCATTCTGGCATATTAGAGATTTACAAACTAGAATTTACAGTATGCATAACTTTGGTTGTGTGTGGCTTGCTAGATTGGCAGGTTAGATCATTAAAATCCATCCCCATAAGTCAAAAGAACTTTACTGGATGGGTTTTGATTTACATGTGTTTAATGCTGGTAAATACATTGGGTAGCACTGAGTTATGCAGAATATAGTATTTTGTTATGAGGCACTGTATTTTTATGCAAATACAGTAATTAATGTGGACGTTTTTATCACCTGAATGTGTAAAGTAGTGAATAATGTAAAATAATTTCTCACAGTAATTATGCAATGACTGTTGCATAATGCTTCAGTGCTCTTAAATGGCTGGAATAATAACTTTGTTTGTATAATGCCCAACCCCCCCCCCCCCTTTTTTTTTTTTTTGAAGAGAGCTTGTGTGCATGACATGTTTTATAGTCTCTGGGGGAAAACTAAACACTACAATGTTACTATAGTGCAGGGGATGGAACAACCTAGACAGTTCAAAGCTTAGAACCACTGCCTAATGAGTGAGTAAATAAAGGCAGATAATATTGATTAATTGCAACTCACTGACATAATTAATAGACAGAAAGACAAACACATCAGCTTGTACACTTTGCTATTTAGCTTACGTAACATGTGAATTTAGAAGACAGTAAGGGGTAAATATACAGTAGCTCCCCTGCTATAAAGTATATGTGATTCACATTCCTGTTCTTATGTGCACTGTAACAACAATAAAAAAATAAAAACAAATCTTGCATTTGGACTGCATGTGTTTCTAGAAAAGTTACAGTTTCCTGAGATTTCAATGTGAGATCAAAAACTGGAACTCAAGTAAATATTCAGAGGGCTAAACATTTAGCTAATTCAGCTGCAGGCATTGTCATGGTTTAGCTGAAGAGAAGCTCTACTGTGTACCTAGACCATACTTGTTGCCAGAGTTCTGTAGATGGGAATGCACTTAAGCTTAGTTTTTTTTTCTTTAGTTTGACTAGAATTACCTGGTATCTGTATACTTTGAGCTATCAATATCTCTTAATGTAATTTAAAGGAACAAATTAAGAGAGAAACTGGCCAAGTTGAGCTTCCATTTCTCTCTTAATGATACGATTAAAGAGTAGAAGTAATTATATTTATGCTCAATTGTCACTAATGTTAAAAGTACAATAACAGATTAAAACAGTACTTGTGTGCCCACAAGACAAAATTCAAATGCCAGCTTAGACAATGAGTTTCTGTGTAACTTTGTGTAAGTCACTCTCTTGCGTCTCAGTTCTCCCAAGCTGTAAAATCTGATACAAGCTGCAGCTGCATCAGAAACAAGATGCTGCATTTCAGCTGGGATATTTTTAATTTGTAAGTTAAATCATTTGTATCACTGGATTGGATAAAGCTCTTCTCACAGCTGAGTGTTATTTTGACAACCCATGCCCAGTAAACCCAATGAAACAGAACTGACTTCCAGGTGATTTTTCTAAAATTCTATGAAACGAACATTTGCGGCTCAGTTTTAAAGGCCCTAATAAGCACTAATATTGGCATGCTACCTAAGGTAATAGTTGGTATGTGTATTGGAACCTGAGCGGCTAAATTGTTAAATACAGAAAAAAAACATTTTCTTGTTTGGATTGTTTGTTTATATGAAATCTAAGGGTTACTTCTGAATGCCTTGTGGAGTGATGGGAACATGTCTGTACAGATTCATAATTGTCAGGGAAACAAAACAAAACAGGCCTACTTAGAGATTTTTATACCAAAGTGTTCAACCAAAACACCCCTTATTTGCTAGTTAGTGCATGTTGGCTTGCCATGTTAAGAAAACATCCTTCCAGTTTTCAAAAGCAGGTATATATTGATTTCCTTGTAGATAAACAACAAAACAAAAAGCATCTGCAAATAAGGAAGATACTTATTTTTGTGTTTGTATGGTCTAGCTTTAGCAAGTTGCACATGCTTTACTTCATGAGTTTTACATTCAGTGTGTGTTTCTGAGACTGACACAATGTTGTGCAAGACAGCGTATTTGTCTTAGAGTTCTACGTGACATAGATTTAATTAAAACAATTACAAATTAATTAACAAATTTATTCAAGCAAAGTGTGTAGCGTCCTACATAATATTGCCAATGAGGATGGTGGAATTCATGTGTGATGGGGAGAGAAGGAATCTAAGCTGTAGTCCTGCCTCCCAAACAGGAAGGACGCTCGGTAATGTTGCGTGTGCTTTCCCAGAGATGGCCCAACTCGATGGTGGGGCGAAACCGGAAGTCGGCCATCTTGGAGAAAGGGCGTAGCTGCAATAAGGCTAAACAAATCCATCGTGATCAGCTGTGGGCTGCGCAGTGATTGGATAGAGCGTGGTGCCGGGCTGATCACGGGGAGGAGTTTGGCACTATAAAGTGGGTGCAGCTACGTAAGCATGGCCCCTTACACTGGCAGTAACATATCGCACCGGAGCCAGCACAACCCCTGCACTTTCCTGACAGCACAACACAGCACAGCACATCCAGCACCAGAGCCAGCACCACAGACCCCTTGAACACCAGAGCACAGTTTCATTCATGGAGGGAACGGGAAGCACAGTTTTGTGTTGGATTACATGTTGTGTACTTTTATTTATTATTTCGGGACTGTGCCCCTTTTTCACCCTGATACCATTGATGGTAGAGGGGTGAATTATTGTAATTATTATTTCCAGTGTAAATATTAAGTACGGGTTTTGAAAGCACAGTCACTGTTTGGACATTCACTCTTTCACCCATCACTCACCATCCTTCTCACATCATAGTATCACCCCCACCTGTGTTTCATGCTCTACCCAGCAATCCCTCAGTCCCCTTTGAGATGGCTGGCTTCGTTCTCCACATACCTTTTGGCTTCAGGACTGCAAGATATATAGGATGCTTGAAAGTTGGCCATTCTGCTGCACTGCTTAGGTATAGAAAGACAGCAGGTTTTTGCTACACATACAAGGCAGCTGTAAATGTACTCACATTTTGGACCCAGACACAACACTTTAGTGGAGAGGTTTTGTTTTTGGCAATAATTGAGCGTTTGCTGCTCAAACCAGATTATCTTATGCTAGATAGGTCACTTGAACTTGCCTGTTTGGGTGAAGCAGCACTGGAAGAGGCTAAACAGCTTGCTCAACCAGACCAGATTCAGCCCACAGTACACTGCGTTCAGGCTGCAGCAACCTCTCCAATTACACATCTGTGGAGATGCAGGAATTGCAGTTCAAAGAGAGGGGGCTTCTGATTGCCCAGCCAAAGGCAAGCGATGTCACAGCTGTGGCAGATACAATCATTTTGCGTGGTGGTGCAGATCCACGCCTCCTGATACTACTAAAGCAACAATAATACAATGTTCATCAACATACTTAATGGCATGTGGAATAACTTTAGGGTTTGTGACTATTTTTGGACAATATTTAGGTTCCCCTCATTGTAAATACAGGGGCTAAAGTTTATTTGCTTAGTTTCACCACTTTCAGCTCTCATTTTTCTCACCATGCCCTGGAGTTACTTCTCTGACTGGCTATGGCTCCTCTGCAATTGAAATTAAAGGCACTGTCACACTTCTTGTTAAATACTTAGACCACAAACTACCAGCCTTTACATTCTTTGTATTGCATGGTGCAGATTTATTGGGCTTAGATTTGTTTCAAGCTCAGTTTCCCAGTATGTTTGCTGGTCTTGATTTTTGTAGGAAATTGGCTCGTGCACCAACTGTGGATCTCTCAGTGCGTGCTGTGATGCAACCCCTGCACTGCCTGCTGCAAGCAGTAAAAGACAAAGTTGCTGACAAATTGGGCTGGTTGTTGAAATAAGATATAATTGAACCAATTGATGCCTCTCCGTGGGTTTCAAACCTAGTTATTGCATCTAAGAAGCCAGGGGACATTAGACTGTGTGGACTAGAGCAGTAAATAAAGCCATCATTCCTGACCATTACCCCTATCCACAAATGAAGCATTGGCAGCAGAGTTTCTTGGGTCTGTGGTCTTCAGCAAACTCGACCTCAAGCAGGGTTACCTCAGATTCCCCTCACCGAAGAAAGTCGTCATCTAATAGCTTTTGTGACACACAAGGGAGTATTTTGTTTTAAGCAAATGCACTGTGTTATCTGGCATCCCGGGCCTGGTAGTGCATGCTGCCTCTCTGTGTGATCATGATGCTAAACTTGTAAAAGTACTACAGCATCTTCAGGAGTACAGCCTTACCCTGAATGAAGATAAGTGCCAGTTCCAAGCTCAGAAAATACATTTTGTAGGGTTTTAGCTATCCAGCCAGGGTGTCAGACCCCTACAATCCAACACTGAAGCCATCCTACAGCTTCCTGATCACCAGAATATTTAACAGTTGGACTCCTTCCTGGGAATAACAAATTATTATCTTCGGTTCATACTTCCCCATGCCACAATTACCGTTCCATTGCAAGCTTTGCTTAAGAAAGATACGCCATGGGATTGGACACCAGCCTTCCAGGAGGCCATCGACATGCTGAAGAAAAATATGACTTCTGCCCCACCCTGGCACACTTTTCCCTGGAAGCCATTGCGATTGTAACTTGTGATGCATCTAGTGTAGCGTTAGGGGCTGTATTGTCACAAATACAAGGTGGACATGAACTTCCTGCAGCGTTTGCCCCCAGAGCACTGTCAACCTTTTTGCTTCTGAGGCCCCACCCGCTAAAAAATTCTCTATACATTATATATATATATATATATATCTATATATATATATATATATATATATATATACACACACATTATACAGACGTTCTATGTTGTTATCCGTTTGTGCTTCAGCTTTATTTGGATGATTGCCTTTACCTTGTTTTAATTTCCCATTCCTCTCAATGAACCATCCCATTTGCATTAATGAACCAGCTTTACATCATTTTTTTAACGTATTCTCATTTTGTTGATCATTAATGAACATTTCTGTACTGTGGGTGTTGTCGAGTTATTGGAAACAACACATTTTGTGTTTGAATTGAAAGTGATGGTCTCAAGGAGTCGAATGGGTCAAAGTTCAAGTATATTTTCCTCTAGAGGAATTATCCTTCTGGGGAACCATTGAAAACCACATATCCATGTCATAGACCACGATGTAATAACTGTAAATTCATTCATTCTGAAACAGAGATTAGATGCATTAAATCTTCTTTCAACATTCACATTTTACATGTAAATCTAAAGGAATAGTCTACTGCATTATCTGCAAGAAATGCAACAAACTGTATATTGGTGAAACTAAAACGCGTTTAGCAGACCGGTTTGTAGAACACTTAAGAAGCATTCGCATTAACACCACTGCATTTCCAGTAGCCCATCACTTCAACAGTAATGATCACACTGCTGAAGACATCACAGTCTGTGTGATCAATCAGTGCTATGGAACAAATGTTGCTCGGAAACAAAAGGAGCGAGAGTCTATCTTCAAACTGAGAACTTTGGAACCTCTGGAATGAACATTCTTTTCTAATAATCATGACATCATGCACAAAATTTTTGTATAATTACAATTCTTGAATAATAACAAGTTTACTGCACTGTGTTTACTTTTCTTTTTAAACATCTGAAGGGCTTTTGCCCAAAACGTCCTAAAAATAAAAGATTTTTTAATCTTTTAAACTTTTTTTGTGTACATTTTTTAAAAACCTTTTCTTTCATATATATGCACCGTAAAAAAAAAAATATATATATATACAGTATATAAATACCTCCAATGTTTGTTTTTTTCAAACACACTTTACCTTGACAAAGGTATGTTAAACATACCGAAACATTGGGAAGTTGGTTCATTGAGCTAAAACTTGTTTGTGTGAACCTTTTTTGAAGAAAAATTCCTATGAAGGATATGAATGGAGGAAGAAAGAGGCCCATATTACAACAGTCCAGGATGGCCATGCCAATACTACACAAAACATGAAGAGATTAGCTAAACAGAGAGCTAAGTATACCTCTCACAGTAACTTTTTGGATAGATGTTTAAGTTTAAGTATGTTGTACCTCTCAGAATTCAGATAAAATTAGCTATAAACATGAAGACGAATGATTCAGAAAGAAATAATGTAAATAACTTACTTAAAGAAACATCGTTAAAGTAATGCCGGAACCAAAGTTAACATCAATTAGAAGAATATGGGAAATTAGTTTTGAAATTCAAAAAATAACAGATAAATCATATTGACTGTTTCTGTCAGAAATAAGAGAAATAACAAAAGAAGCTGAGTATTTCGAGAAAAATAAACTAATGTATTCAAATGACAGGAAATCGAAAAAAATATCCTAAAATATTTTCCTCAAATGTGCCATGTAATAAAATATACCCAAGAGTCAAATATCCAATGATGGATATTTAAAAGTAATTCAAAATATACATCTTGATATGCTAGCAGAAGATCAGTACCACAATGATAAATATGGAAATAAAATATTAAAGCATAGAAAGATGGTAATGGTCTTTTTTAGGTGTTTGAGTGGAGTGTTGTATAAAATACAAGACGATCATAGATTAGTAAGGGGGAATATTACTGAACACATGAGCAGAAATGAAAATAGATACAAAATGTTACCTTGATGAGGATTATAAAGAACACATCGAGAACATGAAATCAAGCAGTGGTGGCAGAGAGACATGGGCTACAGAGGCAGAAGCTGTTGCTGCTGTAGATATTATAAATAGACCAATACATGAAAAATATATTTCCGAAAGCACCGATCGTAGCTTTTAGAAGGGATTTAAATTTAGCTGACATTTTAGTCCACAGTAAACATAAAGGGGTCATAGATACATTAAGGGACATTGCAACCTGTAAAAGCACATGTAAAGTATGCAAATATATTGGTAAAGATAAAAGTGAAATCGCAAATAAAGAAAATAAATATTCAGTCTTAAAAAATCTGTCATGTAAGGATTGCAACCTTGTATATGGTATATTTTACATAAAATGTAATAAAACAAAATATGTAGGAGAGACAGGTACATCATTATATAAAAGAATACAGAACCACTTAAGCCAATAGTTAACCCAATAGTTCAGCACTTTACAAGGAACAGGCACACCATGGATGACCTAAAGTTTGTGGTTTTAGAAAAAAATGTAATTAGATAATGAACAGTATAGAACAATAAATAAAAAAAAGATAAATAGACTAGATGCCATGATGCCTGAAGGTTTAAATAGAAAGGAACAGTAGATCATTACATCATTAGCTACACACTGAATGACATCACAAAGACAGATTTAAAGAGAAATGTGTGTGGTTACCATGGTGTCAAAAAGCCTATAAATACCTCCAATTTTTGTTTTCAAACACATTTTCCCTTGACAAAGGTATGTTAAACATACCGAAACGTTGTGAAGTTGGCTCTTTGAGCTAAAACTTATACATCATAATGTATGTGAAAATGTTTATATAAATTGTATGTAGGCCAATATACTCAAATATACAACTCATTACCCCCACTGCACGACTCCTAGTTATCAATTAGTATGCAGGCACAGTTTCAATCAATTAATCAACATATTGCTTGCGTGGTTCAGGGGGCGTGGAGCTGGGTGGCTCCTAATCATCAAATCTTCTAATTTTCTAATTTCCTGCTAATTAGCATCTATTTTCTATTTAAGCCTTGATCACCTGCAACTTTTCTGTCGAGTGTTTCGTTTTTGTAGCAAGCGGCTCAGGCGCCGTCGTTCGTGCTCCACCGCTAAATATCTAAACTTCGTTGCCTCGCTCACTGCAGGTCATTTCTCTGCACAGCGCTGCCAAGATATTATCAATCATTTTCCTACCTGCTCAGGTGATCCTTCTTTTCAGTCAGCTTCTCTTTTCGGCTTCAAGAGCTCCAGCGTTTGTCTTTCCTGTTCCATCCAGTCTCTACCTCAGCAACAGCGCCGTTCAAAGCGCAGCTTCATTACTCAACCTGTCTGCAACTTTATCAGAAAGACTGGTCCTCTGCTAAACTTTCAAGCTCCTTCGACAAGACATCGACATTCCGTTGTCAGCGATTGCCTTACTTTAGCTCTATTAAATCCACCACGAAGCTTTGTCTGCGGAATCTCTCTTTACTCCTCGCCTGCAATCAGGCGCCCCTCCCCTGCTCCCACAGAGCCAGCACAATTACCGTTCCATCAGAAGATCCTGCCCTGGACCTCCATCAGCTACGTTCAACCTTTTAAAAGGCGTATCCTGCCCATTTCAACCAGTGGCGGCTCGTGGTTTGACTGGTCACAACATGCTCCAGCGATAGTGTTGCACTGCAACTTTTCCACGGCGCCTTACAGACCATGGTTACCACGGCAGCGCCCTCATTGACTGACTGCGGGGGTGGTTTGTTGCCATGGTGACCAGGCAGCTTCATCAGGCTCTGCGTGCTCTGTGCCTCAGTACTGCAGTCTTCTGGCTTCCTGTCGCTGCGCTTTCACAACTGGTGGAGGCGAATTCAGCGCGCGAATCATGACATCTAAGTACTGCGTTAACTTATTTATATACATGACTAACTGTCCTAACATGTCTAGAACATTTATTATTTAAATCTAAGGGAATAAGCAAGCGTTGTTCTACATAGACAAGGTTTCTTAATCGTAATAACCTCATATTCTACCCTGCTTAACTCAAGTCAATGGTTAATTCCAATCGTAACCTCTGGATGGCAGTATAATACCACAAGTTCTGTTTTTTTTTTTTTTTTTTTTAAGCGGTTTGCTATTGTTTATTTCTTGGCAGGCGCCTTTATCCAGGGTGACTTACAGTCGTAAGCAAATACATTAAACACTTGACAGATTATAGTACTCTGAAGTACAGGATTAAATGCAGTAAAATACGGGGCAGATAAGAGCAAGTAAAGCGCATTTAAGGAAGGCGATATGTCCCAGGGGAAAAAACAGAGGAGCTACAGGTGCTTTCTGAAGAGCTTGTTCTCACTCTGATGGATTCTCGGGAGTTCCCCTCCTGCCTCGACCTTTTGTCTACCTATATAAACTGACATGCTTCAATTTCAACTCTACCTGCCCTTTGAGGACCTGGTCATGAAGCCACGCACTTATCAGCTTTCTGAGATGCTCAGAATCTACAGTCACATTAACTTTCAGCTTCCCTGCATCAGGCATCCATTCCAGCGACCTCTTCCTGTTCCCGGATTAGTGCTTCCTCATCTGGCTCCTCTCCTCCAAACCGACAAATTTCACCAAGGCACTTTATTCAGCCTTCAAAGTTATCATTTCATCAGCGTGAGCTGCTAGTCAGAATCACGAAATCATGTCCTACAACTATCAACATTTCAGTCAAGTGCCCTCCTATCCTGCAATAGACAATACACTCATAGACTGCTCCCGACCAATAGGTTTTGCAGCAGCCTCAGAGCAACGCCTTCTTCATCCTCTCGGGTTCTACAGCGGCCTCAGATCTATGCATTCTTCATCTCTGCCCCATCTCTGGCTTCATCTAAATCACCTTAATACTCTAAGACCAATATCCACCGCATTCAGCAGATCTCTGCTCTCTGCAGCAGACCACCACACTCTACCGATGGCTGTCCACCGTTCACTATTACAGATCACTGCTTCAGCAGATCTCTGCACTGTTCAGCAGATCCTGTCCTCTTCTGTTAATTGCTCCTCACTACAGCAGATCTCTGCTCCCTCTTCAGATCTACTCACTATTAGAGCATGCAAAGCTGCTTTAGTTTACAGTCTAAATCTGTACCTGCACTACTCCAGATCTTCCAACGCTTCCACTTTCCTCCAAAACGCAGATCGTGGAAGTATTCCGCAGTCATGATAGTAGCAGACCGCAGATCGATCCCGTATTAACTGACATAGGATAGTCAACATCTCATCTCTGCCCTCCATTCCAGAAAATGGAGCACAAAGCATGCTGAACTTCCCCAGCAGTCAATTTACACACGTTCGTTCAGTTCCAGCTGCTACCTCAACTGTTAGTTCCAGCTCCCCTTCTGCCTCCACTTTTAGTATCTAAGTTCGGTCAGCTGGTCCCGTCTGCTGTGTGCCCCCCCCCCCAGACTCCCCAGCTTCACCAGCTGCTATTTGACTGAATCCTACTCTGAGTAACCTCCTTCAATCTGCTCAGCATTTCATATCTGCAGCCCTCTCCCTCCTTCGAAAGCTTCATATTCTACAGCTTGGTCAGTGTTTAAACGTTCTGTGCCAGAATCGGATTCATCTTATTCCTTCAATCAAACCAGATCATGGCTTTCATCGTCCGCTAGGGATTTTCTCTCTTCCACCATTCTCTCCATACCAGTAGTTAGTCTGACTCTTAGCAGAATCTTCAAAGTTCCCTCCCCTGCTGCACCTTCCGCCTGCCCATATCAACAGACATTCTCCATTCACTCATCTCTACTGTTGGGAAGTTTGCTTGTCCCCTACGAAGATCTCCTCATGGAGACCATCTGCCTAACAGCTGATTCTTAAGAGCCTTCCCTTCTGCCTCACCTTCCGCTGTCGCATCAATGAACATTCTCTGTTTGCTCATTCTACTCTTCGGAAACGCCACTTCTCCCCATACAAGGATCTACCTATGGAGATCATCTGCATCTGAGCCCTCTTCGGTCTCCTTAGGAGCTCAGAATCCACAGTTTCTTCTACTTCTAATTTACTCCATCATTCAGTTGTGTACCTCCAGACGGATCCATTTCAGCGCGGTCAGTTAACTCAGCTGTCAAGCAGATTCCCCTATCTGCCCCTTATTTTCAACGTCAAGGTATCTCATCTGCATCTCGGCCTTCTTTGGTCTCTTCAGAGCTCGCAGTTTCTTCTGCTTCTAATTTACTTCACCATTCGATTAGTACCTCCAAGAGGATCAATTTCAACGTGGTTAGTTTATTCAGCTGTCAAGTAGAGTCCCCTATCTGCCCCTTCTTTCAACATCAAGGTATCTCCCCAGCAAGAACCCCCCACCTCCTCTACTCTACCTCCCCCCCAGGACCCTCAGTTCATTGATTCCTCTCGCTCCTGTCATCACTCATCACTGGTTCTCAACCCACCTTTCCACCCTCCAGAGCAAGCCTCCCTCCTCTACTCTACCCCCCTCATCAATTTCTCTCACTCCTAGGATCACTCGTCACTGGATCCCAACCTACATCGCCTCCAGAGCGGTCCTCCCCACCGCCCCCAATCATTCTGTAGGCACAGCCCCCTCTGCTGCGAGGGCCAACATCAATCACAGCCAGATCATGAATGTAGGGAGATGGCCCTCTTCTGCAGTGGATTCTTTCATTCATCCATCCTCCTCTCATATAGTTGCTGCCCACTTTTAAAATTCGCTAGTATGCCTGGAGTGGGGGCTTCCTGTCCGCCGGGGCCACCAGAGGTTTTCCTCTAATCGGCCTCAAGGGTTTTTTCCTCTCCACTGGCGGCAGGTATACACATAGTCACATCCTACTAACAATTACTAATCTCCCTCTGTTTGTCCTGTTTGTCCTTCTGGTCTTTTGTTTATGTTATGCGTTGGCATGTGCAGTCTTTTGTTTGTCTCACGGTGTGGGAGTTTTCGTGAGGTGCCGGGGTCCATCCTTTGGGGGCAAGTGAGTCTCACTTCCCCGACCTCAGGGCTAGGCATCCGCCTCCCTTACCTTCAGGGGTTCTCACCATGTGAGTCAGGCGGACCCCGGCCAAACTCTGTCCTGTCGCAGCTCCTGTGCTTATCTTACCTCACTTTCGAGGCTCTGTTCTATTCTGCCTCTCTTTCAGGGCGTGGTCACTCGTGCTGAGTCCTATACTAACCTCTATGCTTTGTCCTTATTTTCAGGTCCCAGGCAGCGTGACGTCTCAGCCAATCAGGGGTTTCTGGCCCCTTACAGAAGTCTTAGATGCTGGGTACCTCTCTCATCTCCTCTCGAGGGCTCTCCGAGTCATAACCCTCATATGTGTTTTCGGTTGCTGGGTCCTCTGCCCTGGGATGTGTCGGCATCGTCGCCCTCAGTCAGCGACCCTTTTCTATCCTGTCTTGGTTGCTGGGTCCTTCACCCTGAGATGTGTCGGCATCATCGCCCTCAGTCAGCGACCATCTTTTGTATCCCGTTTCGGTTGCTGGGTCCTCTGCCCCTGGGATGTGTCGGCATCGTCGCCCTCAGTCAGTGACCACCTTCTGTCCTACTAACTCTCCTTGCTGCTTCTTCTGCCTTATCCTTCACCCAGCTCACGCCCCGTGAAACAAAGTAAAAAAAAAAAAAAATTTAAATAATCCTTCACTTCAGCTATCATAATCAAAATTATGTGTTGTGTGCTGTTATACGTGTGTATGAGGAAATGGATCCTGTGTGCTATTTGATTGGCTATTTTACTACCTCCGTGAGCTGTGATTGGCTTAATGGGAATGTCACTCATACAATGCAGATTGCACATGTTGAATATGTATGTTATATTAAAAAGGCGGGTTGTTTAAAAGAAGATTTGACAAGTTTGACACCCCTGCTTTAGAGTATTAACTATTTACTTTAAACTATACCATTCAGCTTTAACTGCAACCTATTTAATAAACTGCAATTTACAAACAAACAAACAAAAAAAAGCCCTGCTAAAGCTCACAGGGAATTACATAACATTTCCCACACAGAGGACAGGTTTACGTGACGTGTGCTATTGATTGTACTCACATAGCACTGTCACCTCGATCAATGGAGCCTGTGCTGCAGGGTGGCAATGCCGACAAGGAAGAGAATTGAGGCTACATCTCATCAATCAATATTTCTCGAGTAAGCAGAACAAAAAGAAAAATATGCCATTACACACCTTGACTTTTATTTTTTATGCATTAAAGGAGAAAGGAAAAAGGGTTTTTTAAATGTAAATCACACAAGGAATACATGTTAAAATTAAAAGGTAAGCAGTGCAGTTTCACTTTACGTTGCCTCCGTCTGTCCCCTGCTGAGTGCTGTGTCTGTTGATCGCTCATTTTCAGTCAATGTAAGCCACCTCCACCTTCACAATAAGCTACTGACCAAAAGATACGCCTGGACTGCTGGGAGTTTTGATATCATGTTGGTCACGGGTAAGTCTCTGACATTATTGTGCACATTAAATTATCACTCACAATACATGTAGTGTGCACAGTATGGTATGTAAATTAGCCAAATACTAATTAATGCGTTCTCTGTTAGTAAATGGGGCAATAAATATTGATTTATCGCGCTATGTTAGGCTCACTACGTGCGTTCTAACTCCAAATTCAGTGCCCTTTCGTAAATGAGGCACTATGACTTCTGACATAGCTTCCAGTACAAATAAAACCGAAATTCAAGTAGCTGTCTTCGTATTTCCTTAATGTTGCAGGGTTAATAATGGCTTTATGTTTTTTACTCACAACACCACCTCCTTGCTGTTCTTCAACCCTTATGGTTGAACTTGTTGAAGGAAGTGCTGTATCATCATTCTGTGGGTTTTGTTTTTTTGATGCTGATGACCGACTTAAAAATGTATCCATATTTGGTATTTATTGTGTGAGTTTCCAACAATTTTTCCTCTGTATTGTAATCTGTTGTGCTCCACCATACGTAACCCGAGAACGTGTTACGTAACCTGAGAACGCGTTAATTTCGGCGCATGCTTATGACACACTGAAGCTAATAGGTTTCAGCGTGTCATAAGCATGCTGGGAAAATAACACATTCTCTGGTTTATTTTGGAGGACCCTTGAAACCTCCTCAAGGCCCCTATGGGGTTCGTACCCTGGTTAAGAACCCCTGACCTAGAGGTTACCAAGGATAAAAGTAGTTGTGTGTAGTGTGTATGCAAACCAGAACGGTCTCTGACCACCGGCTAATGGTTTGTCCCACACCACAGCGGAAAGATTATAAAAAAAAAACTCTGTATTCTGAATTACAGAAAACGAGACTAATGTTGTTTCTTACACAACTAAATACTCTATGGCTGGGATAACAATTTTCAATGATAGCTCTTTCTGTAAGACACTTGCACCTAAATTAATGAAATAATTTTTGCTGGTTTATACTTGGAAAAATATATAAACATTATTACTAACATTATTGTTGGATGCTCCTGATTGTCTGGACATTACTAACACTTTTAAAAAAAATGGGCTTAAGAAACTGTGTTTAACACTAGAATGACCAAGGTGGTCATTTTGACCGTTTTTGGAGTTTAAATTTAAATTGCTCTGTGTGTGTTTAAGATAAGGAGCTGTTCTTTCCTGACTTTTCCTAAATATATGTACTAATTACATTGACAAAGAAAGAATTGCATAGCTGCAAAAATTAGTGAGATAAAATACTGTCATACGTATTCTGACCAGGCGTAGTCAACTTGACCAATACATACAGTGTCGTGAAAAAGTATTTGCCCCCTGTCTGATTTTCTGCATTTTTGCATATTTGTGACACAGAATGTTATCAGATCTTCAACCAAAACCTAATATTAGATAAAAGGGACCCCAAGTGAACAAATAACACAAAAATGTGATACATATTTCATTTATTTATTGAAGAAAGTTATGCAACACCCAATGCCCCCGTGTGAAAAAGTAATCGCCCCCTTAGACTTAATAACTGGTTACGCCACCTTTAGCAGCAATAACTGCAACCAAACGCTTCCTGTAGTTATTGATTAGTCTCTCACAGCGCCGTGGAGGAATTTTGGCCCACTCCTCCATGCAGAACTGCTTCAACTCAATGACATTTGTGCTAGTTTCAGGTCCTGCCACAACATCTCAATAGGGTTTAGGTCTGGACTTTGACGAGGCCATTCCAAAACTTTACATTTCTTGTTCTTCAACCATTCTGATGTAGACTTGCTTGTGTGTTTCGGATCGTTGTCTTGCTGCATGACCAGCTGCGCTTCAGCTTCAGCTCACGGACGGATGGCCTGACATTCTCCTGTAGAATTCTCTGATACAGAGCAGAATTCATGGTTCCTTCAATGATGGCAAGGTGTCCAGATCCTGATGCAGCATAGCATCCCCAAACCATGACACTACCACCATGTGACAGGATGCAGTGACGTGGTGCAATAAATACAATGTCCAAACCAGATTCTCCCAAAATGTCCGTGATTTATTTAATAAAGTTTAAGAAACAAAATAACAAAAATAACAAAAGAAAAACACTCCTAATCCACGATCCTCCGTGCACGAAAACTGTGCTCTGTTATTCCAGGGATTGTGGTGAGTGGTTGGTGCCGTGCTGTGAGGGAAGTGCTCCGGGGATTGTGCTGGCTCAGTGGCTGCAGCCCTCGCCTCCTACTCCTCTGCTGTAAAAACAAACACAGACAGCACTTAACACAAAAACAAAACGAGAACAGCTACGGCTGGTGGCTCATTTCTCTCAGCGCAAAAGCCCAGGTACTGACCTAGCTGCTTCCCCTTTGTACCCAGCAAACTCCTCCCTGCAGTCAACGCGTCGCCATGGTTTCTCCAATAGAGGGCTGCCCCGCAGCTGACTGCAATGGAATCGTCCGGAGTACTCCTAATATGGTCACCTTCCGGTTTCCACCTACCACCGAGGTGGCAAATCTAGGAGGCAGCATACCCTCACCTTTACCCAGCACCCTTTCTAGTTTCGAGGGAGATTTAGAGCATTGATCCTTTCTCTCTTTATCACACACCACCATGCTTGACCGTTGGTATGAGGTTCTTACTGTGGAATGCAGTGTTTGGTTTTCACCAGACATAACAGGGCCCATGTCGGCCAAAAAGTTCCACTTTTGACTCCTCTGTCCATAGAACATTGTTCCAGAATCATCCAGGTGCTTTTTGGCAAACCTGAAACGAGCATTCATGTTCTTCTTAGTGAGCAATGGTTTCCGCCTTGCTACTCTGCCATGAATCCCATTTTTGCCCAGTGTCTTTCTGATGGTGGTCATGAACACTGACCTTAGCCGAGGCGAGAGAGGCCTGTAGATCCCTGGATGTTGTTCTAGGGTTTATTTACATTGTGTTGTGTAGATGCTTTATATGACATTCCTGAATAAAACTACTACTTATATTCAATTGTTTGTCCTTTCATTATAATATTTATGTTGTTTTTAATACGCTGGTCAAATTGACCGGTCATGGTTGTTCTAGTTATGCTTATAAACGCGGTCGTTCCAGTGTTTAATTAAGATAAAGAACAGTGCATAACACCTGTTTTAAACAAGAGACTGGAACCCTATAAGCTAAAACATTAGGCATGCTGGAAGTTGCTACACATGTTTCACAGGCGGGAGTTAGGGCTGTGTGAAGAATATGGGTTAGTATTTAGAGGTTAGCCTCAAGGGAATGATGACGGCCTGCGGGCCAGGAGTGCTTGTATTGAACTGTTAGTGGCCTGCAGGCCAGGGCAAAGGACCTCGTACTGTGGAGGTCGAACCCATGGGCCCCCTGGAACCCCTGAGAACATAGAAATGACTTCGCTGCGAGGACCCCCCTTTTAAAGAAGGCATGAGTAGCTGTGGCTGACTCGAGGCCGGGGAAGTGAGACTCATTGGCTCCCCGCAAGGACCGCACCTGTGAAGACAAACAAAAGACAGCGTGCCAATGCACAACAAAAAACAGGGAAGAAGGACCACCAAGGACAAAGAGAGAGATGGTTAGTAAGACGGGCTATGTGCAACCCTCTGCTCAGTGGAGAGGAAAAACCCCCTCTGTTAAGAGGAAACCTCTAGCGCATCCTAGCAATTGATTGGTGAGCTGCTGTGATGTCTGTAGGAAGAGAACAAATGTAGGAGTGGACTGCTGCTGATGACCAGCACAAGGTGGAAAAACAGGCTCGGCTGAAACACTCACAGAGCAAATGAAAAAGATCAATTCTACTAGAAGTAAATGGAATATGGATTCCCTTGTCGAAAAGGGCTTTGAGCAGTTTGGATATCAGCCAGTCTTTGAAAAAAAGTCGCTCAGGTTGGGGTTCTGACAACATTTCCTTTTTTGAACAACGTGGCTGGGAAAGTTCTGGGTCAGGGACTGCAACAAAAGAGCAAAATGGCGCTGGAGGTATCGGAATGTTCTGTGAATCCTCGGGTTTGGAAGAAGACGAGGTAGGTAAATCCATGTTCAGTGTTGGGTTCGGTCTTGGTTCGTTAATCAAATCAGGTAGTCGTGCTGAAACTAGGTCAAAGCCAAATCGGGAAGTCGTGCAACAACATCAAAAGCCGGATTGGGTAGTCAAACAGGTTCAGTAGTCGAAATTGGAATCAGGGAAGTCAGACAGGCAAGGTTTCGTTCACGATAATTATTTTTAATATTCTTTCTCTCTCTATACAGACAAAAAAGCAAATGGAAGAGAAGGAACATAAATAGGTAGATAGCTTTGATAGGCAGGAGAAAAATAGGAGGAGAGCAGCTTCAGCTCCCGCCCCTGAACCCCACTTTAAAGTTAACATACTGTGTACTGCTGTGATCAGTGCTGCCGCAGGAGGACTACACAGCCTTAAAAAAAAATATACCGATACGTGTTTATTTATGTATGTACACAAATAACCTCACACCCCAAAGGAGTGAGTCAAAATCATCAGTGAAGAACAAACTTAGAGAAGCTGGGTCTCACAGAACCGGAGGTGAAAAAGAACCTGGGCACTTCTCGGTTGATCATTTACCAGGTGGGCAACATATTTGAAAGATATTGTAAATCAGAGCATTGTAAAAACAAGTACAGCATTTGAAAATGACCATACAAATTTACAATGGAACCAAAGATAAACCAGATGCAATATAGATTTAATTGGATAACTTTTGTGTGTGTGTGTTTTCAGGATTACATGATAAAACTATAATTTATACTTTTGTGATAAAGCCCTCCTCTGCGTGTTATTTTAATTAAAACACTTTGTGACAGGAATGGCTGGGCGGTGACGTCACGGCAGAAGCAGGAAGGAAGAACTCTGACACCAGGCACTGCACTTTAAAGTAAATGACGCGGCGCGCCGTTTTATTTTCAAATAACAAAAATAAATCAAAGGTTTAAACAAAAAGTCTGTGCTCACAGAGCGAAATAAAAAAAAGTTAAACAAAAATAATCACAAACACTACAACCACACAGGTCAGGCTGGGCAATAGCCTTCACTGTTCCTGTATGTATGTTATGTTTTCTTTTAAGTTTCGCCATCATATTTACAATAAATAAATCATAATACTAATAATAATAATAATAATAATAATACAAAACAAATACAAAATAATACAAGGGCGGAGGGAGACCCCGTTCTAAAATAAAATAAACAAATCAATGTACAGGGCACCTCGCCCTGTTACAGTCTTAAACTAGTTTTTAAATTTTTAAGGCCTTGAAAGGTCTTAAATATGACCGATTTTCAGTTGAAGGTCTTAAAAAGGTCTTAAATTAATTTTTTCTATAAAAAACACAATACCAGAGATCTCAAGTTCTAAAAACTGCTATGCGTGACATTGTCCGAGTATGTGACGTCATATTTAATATAAACCGCCGTACCCTACTAAACAATGATCGCTAGCAAACATGATTGTAAGTAAATGAAAACATACAACAAATAAACTCAAAAATATCAGCAAGAACAAGGCACAGTAAATGTTCAAGATTTAGATTTTGACTATAAACCGACTACACTTTTCATCACTGACTTCCTATTAATTTACCGAACCAAAGAAGTAATATCAATGCACACTCATCACACAAAGGATTCGGTCAAATGAAGAGAAATGTAGTAAGCACATACACCAATGCAGATAATCAGAAAGTCTATGTACGACTATAACTTGTCTACAACTTTAGGCATTTGAATTTCTATTTTAAACGGTATTGTAAAGATGTCGGCGTCTCCTCAATTTGATACTACGACAAGCAAGCTCAATTGTGTTGTAGGGATTTAGGTTTTATGTTTAAAAAATTAATACAATATTATTCCCATTTTAAAAAAAAAAGTCCCCTAGATGCTGCTTAACCTTCCTTAACATTTCTTCTTTCCTTTGTGTGTGTTGCTGTTAACGTGCACTCCAAAAAAAAACAACAATTTGCAAGCGCCGTCTTCTCATCATTAACATTCTAGTCTTAGAGATCAATGGGCGGGCACTGCTTTTCAAAACACACTCGATTGGGTATTGCTAGGTAGCGCTTTACTTCTCTTAACCAATAGGATACCCCTGCCATCCAAACTGATATACCTAGCCCGGTGATTGACACCTCCGAGGCAGAGCAGCATTTTTATCCTGAAAAATAAAAAAAAATTATCAGTGTCTTGAAACTAGATGAGTGTTGTGTGTGAGATTTTATGAAGTGAGTGTGAGTGAGTCCTGACCCATGGGTTTCACAAGCCAAGCGTGAGACTTGAGGTGTCTGCAATACGGACATGTTACATAGGCTGGAAATGATTATGTTTCAAGCTGTGTTTTGTGTAACTTTACACTCACTTCGACACTTGCGCGGTAGATGTCGCTCAAAACAAGCCGATCTGTAGTGGAAGACGACAAGTGTGAAGATGGGGAAGTGTGTGTTCAATGAGAAGTGGCTGGAGGATGGAAAATACATTTAATGGTTGAAGCAAATAAGCAATAACAAATATGAGGCTAACTGTGTGGTTCAAGCTGGGAACAATGGGCATAAAAGCCCTTGATTCCCATATGCAAGGCGAGAGGCACAAAAAAAACATGTCCCAGAGGCGCCAGACATCGAACAAATTACGAATTATGTTGCGCAAGTGTCAACCTCTGCAACAAGAACAGTTCCAAATACACTGGCAACCACCCCAAATGCAACCACAGATCTACACCGATCGTTCGGTTCGTTGAACACATTGAAGTCAGAGGTTTTGTGGACATTGCACACCGTTGCTTGCCACCATTCTTATAATTCAAATCGGGGAGTTGGTGCGTTGTTTCCACTTATGTTTCCGGACAGTGAAATTGCCAGGAGTTTCACTTGTGGGGAGACAAAACTGCCTATATGACAAAATTTGGACTGGCACCTTACATTAAAAGACAATTAATTTCACACGTTGGGTATGATGCTTATGTGGTGATGTTCGACGAAAGCTTGAATAAGACAACAAAAAGCAAGCAACTGGACCTGCATGTAAGGTACTGGATGACCGACAACGGCACAAAACATGTCCAATCGAGGTACCTGGGCGCGCAGTTTATGGGCCACGGGACAGCAGCGGATCTTCTTACACATTTTAAGGTACGTTATCATTTTTATGTGAATAATATAGAAAAGTAACATGATTGTACTAATAGATTTTAACCATTTCAAAGAGACTTAGAATGGGGTGTGCCAATCCCATTAAAATTTAAAATAATTTGTCGGTGTTATAATAATTTCTTATAGACATCTTTTTATGCATTTATTTTAACAATTTGAATTATCAGTGGTCTGTAATGCTAGCTTATCAAATATGTGCGTGGCGGTCTTCAGCACTGTAGCTAAGTAAAGGAGTCATTATATTATTTTATCATACACATAAGAATGTTACATAATCGATTAGTTTAACTAATGACTTTGGATCGTTTCTGATAATGAGACTGGCTGGTGACTTTTTGACATGAGGCACAAATCAGATGGAAAAAGTCACACATTTCCCCTTTTTAACTTATAGGTATGATTGACCTTAACATGGATAGCGCCTTGTTTTATAAGACCATACGAAATATTATGATTTATTGTTTTGCAAATAAATAATTATAAAGTGAAAGCTCAGTTTACACCCTAACAGATGCACGTACATAGGACTGCTAATGTAAAGATAATATTTTTTTGGTTTACCTCGGCGCAAGTCTGAGTGCTTCCATGTTTGCGCAAGCAATTAAATTTCTATTGACACCTCTTGAGAAATTTTTCAAATTATCTGCTCGATTGTAGTAAACTTCTTATATTGATTACAATAACTAAAATATGCTTTGTGTGAATTCTCCCTGAACTTTAAATTCTTTCCGAGTTCGTGCCTACTGTCTTAATAATAATAATTTAATAATAATAAATGATTACACCTTTAGGATTATTCTGAACAGCTGTATTAGGCACGCTCCTAACAACTGTGGTCGATGCAAATCGGCACATTCTTGCATTATGTTCAGCTTGGACACACAACATAAAGTTTGTCTTTCATTAGTCGTAGTCGTATTAGATTTATTAAGCCGTTTTGTTGAAATATTCATCAATCAAAACAATATATAGTATGAAATATTCTGTCCTATGGAAATGATAATATTTAGTAGGTAACCTAATCAAAATTTGTATAATAATTAATTATTATTGTATAATTATTTGTATTATTATTGTATAATGTTTAACTGAATTGTTTATCAAAGGCTCTGTATGTTAAGTGTTGTCTGTGAGAATTTGCACATGTACAGTATGTAATTTAATTGATGTTAATTTTAATATATTTAATTTTCTGTTCCAGGATTGTGTGGAACAGCTCAATTTACGTAACATGTTTTCCATTTCCATGGATGGACCAAACGTAAATTGGAAGTTTATCGAGCTCATCCAGAGAGAGCATGCAGAGCAGTTTGGTGGCTCGCAACTGGTGATAGTGGGCAGCTGTGGACCTCACACACTCCACAATGCTTTCAAGTGTGGTTTCAGCATGTGGGAGATGCTTAGATCTTTGCACCATCTCTTCCACAGTGCACCAGCTAGAAGGGAAGACTTCACCACTCTCACAAAGTCATCAGTTTTCCCTCTACCATTCTGCGGTCATCATTGGCTCGAAAACATGCCAGTAACTGAAAGAGCGATTGAAATGTGTCCCAGCATTGGAAAATATGTGTTAGCAATAAGGAACAAGAAGCTTCCCAATCCCTGTACAGCATCTTATTACGCAGTTGCATTTACAATTCATACAGCTTGAATAAATAATTGTTAGATGCTATTTGAACTAATCACAATTTTAGTATTTACGTTTGGTATACTTGCTGTGAAAATGGGTCTTAAATTTTCTAAAGATTGGTCTTAAAAAGTCTTAAAAAAGTCTTAAATTTGCTCAGCTGAGAGCTGCAGGAACCATGCTTTAAGCATAAAAAGACAACCACCCCAACCACTGGGAACTAGTTTAAAGCAAGCAGTTCTCAGATCAGACATGCCCTGAAAATATACTTGAAATACAAAGCCAGGAAGGTAAACTGGTATTTTATCACTATTCATTTTTTAATGGCAAAAAAACAAAAGCTTTCAGATGGGAGGAATTTTAGGGCAAATCATAAAAGGTCAAAAATCTACTCAAGCATTTTAATTTACAGCCCACCATTGCTTTAGCCTGTTCTTGGCTACCTCTTTATTTGTTTTAACATTCAATCCAAGAAAAAAAAACGCTAAAGACAGCAGCAGTCATCTTGTAAGATGTATACTTCTCTGAAGTTGGTGTCTGCGAGGACCATAAAAAGCCTGGCAGCAAGATAACATTTTCTCTGTTTGATTTATTCACCTTGCGCACAGTATTTAGGCTGTTTATACACACCTCAAGCAAGCATTCTACCGATTTACTTCCATAAAAATAAAAAATAAAACCCAGAATAGACTAATGAAGGTTGTAAATTTGCCTGGTTAATGTTGTCATACTTTGTAAAGCCTTTAATGCTGTAATTTATTTATTAATGATGCATGGGTTATTACCCAGCATCTGTCTTGTGTTAGTGGTGGGCTGTTTTGGATTATGGTAATGTGTTTCTGATTTGAGTTGTGTTGAAAGCCAGAACAAGGCATCTCATGTGCAGTCTTCTTTGAGGCCTGCTGTTTTCAATTCCTCTTCACAGAATGAGCTTTTATTTGATTTGTTATGGGGATTCTTTTTCGGTTGCCAAAACAGCTGCAAGCCTAGAAGGGAAAAAGACAGAGGGCCACATCAAACTTGTTAGCTTGTAAAAGAAACAGAATGTTCCCGAATATGGAAAAAGAAGACAAACTCCCGCTGAGGTCACTTTAGGTCTTATGTCACCCGTATGTGGCAGCTAAGATTGGTATGTACTGTGTTTTATTTAATAGCGCGTTTAATGCTTGAAAATGTTGGCCCTTCCTGCGGGAATCAGTTTTAATAGCCTTCACAAAATAAATGTAGAAGAGCAAATTAAAAAGAAACACTTGTTCCAGCTAGTCTTTTACTTGCATGGTGATACTGCAAATGAGCCAGCTTCACACATTTCATTTAGGAAAATAGACTTTTCTTACTTAGACTAGTCTAAATATGTTTCAGACTGTTAGCTGGACACGCCTGAGAAGTCTTAACTGCATCTGTGACGTAATCTCATAGTGGCTTCATGCCTTGCTGGATCATTGATTAACATTTATATTAGACAGGCTGCAACATAAATTACTAGGTTTACACTCTCCACCAAATAAATGTAGAGGAAGAATTAAACAAACAAACAAAAAAACAAACATCACATTGGCAGTGCTGTTGAAGCACATCATTTAAAAGTAGGTCTGTAATAGCAGGTCAACCATCTACATAAATATAGCCCCTTTCGCACTGCACTCCTACCCGGGTCCCGACCCGAGTTCTGGCAACACCTGGGTCACAATCCCGCGTAGTGTGAAACCACGTACCTGGGTCGTACCTTGACTCAGGATGTGGGTCGACATGCTTTGACCTGGATTGAGTGAGACAAAATGCATGATGGCCGTTCCAGAGAAGCTTGGATGGAAGCATCCGTAACAAGCTGCTTCCGGGGCTTTGATACACGCATTGTGCACTTGCATCTGTCACCCACATCAACCCTGCTTTAGCAAAAGCAGTGTGAAATCACGTACCCGACCCGCATTACACCAGGTTCTGAGCCGGGTAGGTTCTGACCCAGGTAGAGCATGCCAGTGTGAAAGGGGCTTAAGAGACTGGGGTGGTATGCAGGTCTTAACCCTTTGCAGTCCATTTATTAATTGTGCGTCAGGCGCGTCAGGTCCAATTTATTTTCACACGCGCAGTTAATTTTAGACGCGCTGTTTAAAAGTATTTTTTTCCACAGTCAAACGGGTTTAAATGGCCCTGCATATCAACAAAGCACTCACTAGGCATCTCCAGCCCCGCCCCACCCTTTTGTTTGCTATCGCTTTCACCTATGCTAACAAATAAATAATAATTATAATAATAGTCGTACATACCGATCAATCATCTCCTGATGACTCGTTTTATCACCAAACTCCTCAATAATCAAAAACTCCTCGAAAAAGCTCTGCAAATGTCTGTGATAGTCTCTGTGCACTGATACAGTAACATCCAGCTTGTTTCCTTATGACCTCCCCTATCTGATGCCAGGGGCAAGTATGACTATTCATGAGATACGCTTTTTTTTTATCGGCTTGTCTCGCTCCTGTCGCTCCCACTCGGCCATTGAATGGTTTTCTCGGCTTTTTCCAGAGAAAAAACGACTAGAAACCCATTTTTTGCGTTTTTTTGATGATGTCGGACAGGGTCCGACAATGGACCGCAAAGGGTTAAGGCCTTTTCAATGGTACTATTCAATCTTAATTTCACTGCTGTGACACACAGATCCTATTTAACTGGACCAAGATAGAATATTAAGTTCCATATTATGCTACATAAATTGTATTTATTTCATTTATTTATTCATTTATTTGAAGCACTTTCTTTTCTTGTAAATGATACTGACAATGTTATTCAGTAAGTTCTGATAATACAGTGGTTAGGAATCTTAAAACTTGTGGTCTCATGATAAAAAGGTGTATCCTAGTGTTAAAACAGAAGGATCCAGTAGATGATGTTTTTGAATTTGATGTGTTAAACTCTGTATTTGATAAAGTGGTTCATTTGATGCCAAGTGACGCAAAAGGACCGTTTGACTATATATTATGTCTGCGCGGTAGTTAAGGTTTGAATGAAGGTTCTGTTTAAAGTCGATTTTACAACCAGTTCAAAAAGGGGGTAAATCCTCATCGATATGCATGAAAATTGGTGTGTGTGGTCGGATTGACAGGCTCAACAAACCCTGTGAACGGGGTAATATTTGGTGAAATACTTTTTGAGATACAGCGTGGTGATAAAAACAGCAATTTAAAAAAAAAAATTGAAAAATTAAGACGCTTTTGTATACACCTGTATCTCAAAAAGTACTGCTAATTAAGGAACCACACTTGGCATACACATAGTCCTGGGAGTGTAGATGTGCAACAGGGTATTTATATTTTCGGGAGGGGGGTCCCGTTTTACCAAAATTGAACCAAAAAAAGATAACAGTCTGCCGTCACTTCTGTCTGACGTCAGTGCTTGGCAGCGTTGCTTTTGACTGTTCCATTTCACTGAATAGGAAGACATTAAATAGCCTATAGTTCAGCACACACGGGTCAGATCTGTATTTCTGTCTGGATAAAACTGGTAATCAGTGATAATAATTAGTGTTTGTGCCTTCAGTACTGGGGAAACTAATAATAAGTTGTTCATTTAGGAAATACGTTCCCCCTTATGATACGGTCGGGAGTTCATCGAAACTGTCAGTGTTCCATTCCACACACACACATACACACAGCGTCAGCGGTCAGAGAAATGAACAAGGGAAACAGAGTATGCAGTGGCACTTTACAGTACTACCCTGTATGCTGGGTTGTATTGTTGCTCAGGGATGGCGGGGCTCCAGCGATAATTTAATTTAAAATTAAAGTCTGCACGTTGCTGCTGCACATTTCAGAGCGAAAAAAACGTTCATAACTAAAGGGGGAAACCAAGAGGTACCGTGGCTCAGCCCTGGAGAGCACTGGCACAAATTAAGCACTTGTTAAATAATAACATGTAAGCCTCGGATAAAGGTCTCTTCCAAATGGATAAAAAATAATAAAGACTACAATGTATTTGTTATGACACCTCCTATTTTAAACTCCAATTGCTTTTTGTTTATTGAAGATCGTTGTTACTGGGTTTGTGATTATTTGTTTCTATCAAAGTTGTAATTTGCTTTGTTAAACTAATGATCTGACTGACAGCTTTACATGGCCCAGCTTGAACAAAACTCTTGTTCGTCGAGGAACACATTGATTCACATAAAATAAATACATACTGCCAGCTGGATACAAAAAAAGAAAGAAGTTTGTCAATAATTCTAAACGCAATACTGTAAATGGTTATGATCTTGTATAGCATAGGTTCTAAAAAAAAAAAGTGAGAAGAAATGTTTTGCCAAATAACATAAAATACAAATGCATACTTATTATGCATACTTATATGTATGCGTGTTATATATTCCATATTTAAGCACATACATCGAACAATTTCTGCTATTTGTTTACTGTATATCGCTGCCAAAGGAAGTTTGAGATTTTTTTAAATTAACAGCGTGCTGGTCCACGAAGTTGTTCTTCAGCTGCTACAGAATGTTTATCTTGAAAAAGACCTTCTTCACAATGCAAAGTAATTTACTGACAGGTGGGTAAAAACTATTATTAATCATTTGTGTTGATTTAAGAAACCCCTGAAATAAGGATGTATGAGACAGCAGTAGAACGTCCACAAGTAAAATAAAACGTTATTTAACTTTTATTATTAATACACTGACAATACAACTGTAGTAATATTCGTATTGTAATTGTTTATGTGTACAACTTTAGAGGTACATTTTTTAACTTCTTGATCATTATTTTAATTGCCCTGAAATAAGAATGTATCACACAGCAGTTGAACATCCACGAGTAAAATAAAACATTATTTAACTTTTGTTAATGAAATGGGTCAATAACAATATATTTTTTAGAAAGTATAAGACATGACTGATGATGATAATCAAATCGGTCTGAATTGAGAACATAAATAAAATTAATACTACTCGCAGCGAGTAGTCCAAAGCCAATATTACAACTGTAGTAATATTCGTATTGTAATTGTTTATGTGTATAACTCGTCAAGACAGTACAGTACAGAATTCTATTTATTACATTTCGAGTAAACTTTTGGGCAATTCAATTTAGAAATGCATGTAACCTGTTATTGTTATTATTTCATTTTTAATAAATACTCTTAGTATATCTCAGATTAGTATATACATTTTCAGATATCCAAATCACTATACAGAATTCTATTTATTACATTTCAGAAACCTTTTTTTCCTTTGGTGGTTGATCCAAATATCTCCTATCTAATTCAGGTAATAACTGACAAGACTTAAAAGATGCGCCTGACAGATAGAAGAGAGAAGAAGCGACAGCAAATCCAATATGGCATCAAGACCTTAAATTGCACACAACACATCTGTCTGCCTAAAAACCTGCAGGATTCTTACATGGCCTTTCTAGAGAGAGTGGACAGAGCCACACAACATGAAGAATAACTGCTCCCCGACAGTACTGTTCAAATAATGTCACCAGCGCTTCAGCCTCAGGTATAGCCCTTGCTTTCCCCACCTTTCCAGCCTCAGATAGAGCCATTGCTGTCCCCACCTCTCCAACCTCAGGTACAGTCCTTGCTGTCGCCATATCTGCAGCCTCTCTGGCAGCCATTGCTGTCCCGACCTCTCCGGCCTCGGGTACAGCCGTTGCTGTTGCCGCATCTGCAGCCTCAGGTACAGCCTTTACTGTTCCCACCTCTCCAACCTCAGGTACAGTCCTTGCTGACACCATATCTGTAGCCTCTCTGGTAGCCGTTGCTGTCCCGACCTCTCCAGCCTCAGGTACAGCCGTTGCTGTCGCCACTTCTGCAGCCTCAGATATAGACGTTGCTGTCCCCACTTCTCCAGCCTCCAAGGCAACCATTGCTGTCCCCACCTCTCCAGCCTCAGGTACAGAGCCATTGCTTTTCCCACCTCTCCAGCCTGAGATACAGTGCTATTGCTGTCCCCACCTCTCCAGCCTCAGGTATAGCCGTTGTTTTCCCCACCTCTCCAGCCTCACATACAGCCGTTGCTGCTTCCACCTCTTCAGCTTCCAAGGCAGCGGTTGCTGTCCCCACTTCTCCAGCCTCAGGTACAGCCGTTGCTTTCCCCACCTCTCCAGCCTCAGTACAACCGTTGCTGCTTCCACGTCCTCAGCCTCAGGTACAGTCCTTGCTGTCCCCACCTCTGTATCCTCCAGGGCAGCCATTGCTGTCCCCACCTCTTCAGCCTCAGGTACAGTCCTTGCTATCCCCACCTCTCCAGCCTCAGGTACAGTCCTTGCTGTCCCCACCTCTCCAGCCTCTAGGGACAGTCTTTGCTTTCCCCCCTCCTCTAGCCTCAGGGGCAGGGATTAACAACATTTGATTTTGCCTCAATAAACCTGGCTTTAAAAAAAATCTTTACATACTTGTTGTTGGTTGTTTGATTTTCCAAGATGCCTTCTGCAAAACTATGGAAATTCAATGGCAAAAACTTCATTAAAGTAACGTTAAGGTTTGTTTGCAAATGTCCAAAAGGTTTGGAAATTGCAACCTTAACTCTGCACCCTTATGTGTATGTTTCCTGTCACACTTGACATCACATATGACATCATCAATGAAATGGGCAATGACATCACTAAGCACATGACAAATTCTCCCCGAAGACTGGCCATACGGAAGTCATTGTGATTGGTAACATGTTCAGTAAATGCATTATCTTTGCTGTTGAAATGTGCTTTAACCACAACAGATTTTCATGTACTCAGAAATGTGAGGTATGTAGTGATGAGTATTTGATGTTTGGAAAGGAGTACCTGAAAATGGATGGGACATGAAATATGTGAAACCCTACATGTAAGATAACACTCTCCATTAAATTTCACTCAGAAGGCGCCAGTGAAATAGAAAAGGAATCTTCTGTAATACTGTATGGTATACTGCTGCTCCATGAATACTGTGGTACACAAAGCAGTGTTTTATGTTTCTTGGAAGCATAAAATCCACGCATTACAATCCACTTCTGCTTTATGTACTTTGTTGAACTGCAGAAATCTGTAATTGTACCTAAACATTTCAATGTCATAATTGGGTTCCAGCCATAAGATTGTTAGCAAGAATTCTTACTGAACTGTAAAGTTTGAAAGAAGAATGGGTAACAGTGCAAAAATAAAATGAATAATAATAATAATACTGTAGAAAATGCAGTGACTCCTTTTGCCATATGAAACAGTGTAGTTCATACAAGAAAACCAATGTTGTGGATTCCAATATTAGAGTTTGGAGGAATATGGCTTGTGGAAGGTCCCAACTAATTAATTAGCTCTACTGTATTCTGAGTTACTTTTTTTATTTATGATAATGAGCTAATGAAATAATGAGCTTGACAGCAAAGATTGTGGGAATGCAGTTACTGAACATGTTACCAATCACAATGACTTCCGTATGGCCAGTCTTCGGGGAGAATTTGTCCTGTGCTTAGTGATGTCATTGCTCATGTCATTGATGATGTCATATGTGATGTCAAGTGTGACAGGAAACATACACATAAGGGTGCAGATTTAAGGTTACGTGGCTACCTTAACTTGCAATTTCCTAACCTTTTGGACATTTGCAAACAAACCTTAACATTACTCTTTAACAAAGTTTTTGCCATTGAATATATATATATATATATATATATATATATATATATATATATATATATATATATATATATATATATATATTAGTGCCTTGCATAAGTATTCACCCAACCTGGAATTAAAATGGATTTAATTAGGATTTTTTGTCACTGATCTACACAAAATAGTCCATAATGTCGAAGTGGGGAAAAAAATCTACATATTTTTCAAAATTATTTGCAAATAAAAAACTGAAAAGTCTTGATTGCATAAGTATTCACCCTCTTTGCTGTGACACCCCTAAATAAGCTCTGGTGCAACCAATTGCCTTCAGAAGTCACATAATTAGTTGAATGGAGTCCACCTGTGTGCAATTAAAGTGTCACATGATCTCAGATTAAATACACCTGTTTCTGGAAGGCCCCAGAGTTTGTTAGAGAGCATATCAAACAAACAGCATCATGAAGACCAAGGAGCTATCAAAACAAGTCCGGGATAAAGTTCTGGAGAAGCACCAATCAGGGTTGGGTTATAAAAAAATATCCCAAACTTTGAACATCCCCCGGAGCACCGTTAAATCCATTATTAAAAAATGGAAAGAATATGGCACAACCGCAACTCTGCCTAGAGAAGGCCGTCCACCAAAACTCAGTGACCAGGTAAGGAGGGCATTAGTCAGAGAAGCAACCAAGAGGCCAATGGTAACTCTGAAGGAGCTGGAGAGATCCACAGCTGAGATGGGAGAGACCGTCCATGGGACAACTATAACCTGGACGCTCCACAAAGCTGGGCTTTATGGAAGAGTGGCGAGAAGAAAGCCATTGCTGAAAAAAACCCATATCAAATCCTGTTTGGATTTTGCCAAAAGGCATGTGGGAGACACAGCAAACATTTGGAAAAAGGTTCTCTGGTCTGATGAGACCAAAATTGAACTTTTTGGCCTCAGCGCAAAACGCTATGTGTGGCAGCAAATACAGGGACATTCTAGAGGAAAACCTGTTTCAGTCTGCAAGAGACCTGGGGTGGAGGTTCACCTTCCAGCAGGACAATGACCCTAAACACACAGACAAAGCTACACTGGAGTGGTTTAAAAACAAGAACCTGAATGTCTTAGAATGGCCCAGTCAAAGCCCAGACCTCAATCCGATTGAGAATCTGTGGCAAGACTTGAAAATTGCTGTTCACCAACTGTCCCCATCCAACTTGACAGAGTTTGAGCAATTTTGCCAGGAAGAATGGGCAAAAATTGCAGGATCCAGATGTGCAAAGCTGGTAGAGACTTACCCAAAAAGACTCACAGCTGTAATTGCTGCCAAAGGTGCTTCTACCAAGTATTGACTCAGAGGGTGAATATTTCTGCAACCAACAAATGCCTTTTTTTGTTTAATTAACTTTTGTGTCACAATAAAAAAATACTTTGCACCTTCAAAGTGTTAAGTATGTTGTGTAAATCAAATGGTAAAAATCCGAATTAAATCCATTTTAATTCCAGGTTGTAACACTACAAAATGTGGAAAAGTCCAAGGGGGTTGAATACTTATGCAAGGCACTGTATATATATATATACTGTATATTGGCCAGTTCCAACCCTGGTCCATTTTTCAGGGAAAGTATTTTAATTCAGAACGATATGATTCTGAAAATATGCTAAAAGAGACAACTGTGGACACGTGGGCTGTAATACAGTACATACTTTTAACCCTTTGCAGTCCATTTATTAAGTGCGTGTCAGGCGCATCAGGTCCAATTTATTTTCACACGCACAGTTCATTTTAGATACGCTGTTTAAAAGTATTTTTTTCCACAGTCAAACGGGTTTAAAAGGCCCTGCATATCAACAAAGCACTCACTAGGCATCTCCAGCCCCGCCCCACCCTTTCGTTCGCTATCGCTTTCACATATGCTCAGAAATAAATAATAATAATAATAGTCGTACATACCGATCAATCATCTCCTGATCACTAAACTCGTTTTATCACCAAACGCCTCAATAATGTGATCCAAGTCATTATTTTATTACTATAACATCTGAAAAAAATCTTCGCAAATGTCCTTGATATTCTCTGAGCACTGATGCAGTATCAGCCAGCTTGTTTCCTTATGACCGCCCCTATCTGATGCCAGGGGCGGGTATGACTATTCATGAGATACGCCCATTTTTTCGGCTTGTCTCGGCTCCTGTCGCTCCCACTCGGCCATTGAATGGTTTTCTCAGCTTTTTTCTGGAGAAAAAACGACTAGAAACCCGTTTTTTGCGTTTTTTTGATGATGTCGGACAGGGTCCGACAATGGACCTGATAGGAATAACTGCAATGTTGGACCAGGTCCGACATAGGACCGCAAAGGGTTAAATGTAAATGTAAAATTTAAATGTATGTAAAATTCCCCATTAACAACCCAACAGCAAAATTAAATCAAAATGTTACTTATTCACAGAACTGCGTAAAACGTAAAAGATAGAAAAACAACATAGTTTCCAGAATTAAAACAGTCACCAAAGTCAGTATTAAAAAGGTTGTAGTGCTACATAAGTCACTTGCAAATGAAACGGTACAAAAGCATCTGAAGATCGCATATTAAAAATAATACATCACAGTATCTAAAACTGTTTAATAATTAACTGTTTCACATTACAGTAGCTGGTCTCGTTCACTTTGATTTTGCTCAATTTTCGTCAGGTGAAAAGTGGAGGAAGCGCTGTGTAACTGCACAGTACAGACAGACCGATTTGCTCATTCGAGAAAAAAAAAAACACGGGCTGTGACGGATAATCAAATAAATTGTAACATTTGTATAAGAAAACTTGTGGCAGAGTCGGAAATCACCTGTGACCGGTAATTTTTGGTTTTAACCAAAACAGAGATAAAACTTGAAAACAGCTAAAAATAAACACCAAAAAAATGAAATTAATAAACACCGAAAAATTAATTCACACTACATTATAAAAGTTCATGACAAACTGCCATACTATTTATTACTTATAAAACCACTGCCAGACATTCCACCCATTTTCTTTAATATATTTGGAGATGAGACTCCAGAGAACTGATACGGACCAGCTTTCACAGTGATGACAGTTGTCCACCTAAAATAAAATATATACAGTACTGTGCAAAAGTTTTAGGCAGGTGTGAAAAAATGCTGTAAAGTAAGAATGCTTTCAAAAATAGACATGTTAATAGATTATATTTATCAATTAACTAAATGCAAAGTGAGTGAACAGAAGAAAAATCTAAATCAAATCCATATTTGGTGTGACCACCCTTTGCCTTCAAAACAGCATCAATTCTTCTAGGTACACTTGCACAAAGTCAGGGATTTTGTAGGCATATAGTCAGGTGTATGATTAAACAATTATACCAAACAGGTGCTAATGATCATCAATTCAATATGTAGGTTGAAACACAATCATTAACTGAAACAGAAACAGCTGTGTAGGAGGAATAAAACTGGGTGAGGAACAGCCAAACTCAGCTAACAAGGTGAGGTTGCTGAAGACAGTTTACTGTCAAAAGTCATACACCATGGCAAGACTGAGCACAGCAACAAGACACAAGGTAGTTATACTGCATCAGCAAGGTCTCTCCCAGGCAGAAATTTCAAGGCAGACAGGGGTTTCCAGATGTGCTGTCCAAGCTCTTTTGAAGAAGCACAAAGAAACGGGCAACGTTGAGGACCGTAGACGCAGTGGTCGGCCAAGGAAACTTACTGCAGCAGATGAAAGACACATCATGCTTACTTCCTTCGCAATCGGAAGATGTCCAACAGTGCCATCAGCTCAGAACTGGCAGAAAACAGTGGGACCCTGGTACACCCATCTACTGTCCGGAGAAGTCTGGTCAGAAGTGGCCTTCATGGAAGACTTGCGGCCAAAAGCCATACCTCCGGCGTGGAAACAAGGCCAAGCGACTCAACTATACACGAAAACACAGGAACTGGGGTGCAGAAAAATGGCAGCAGGTGCTCTGGACTGATGAGTCAAAATTTGAAATATTTGGCTGTAGCAGAAGGCAGTTTGTTCACCGAAGGGCTGAGAGCAGTACACGAATGAGTGTCTGCAGGCAAGAGTGAAGCATGGTGGAGGTTACTTGCAAGTTTGGGGCTGCATTTCTGCAAATGGAGTTGGGGATTTGGTCAGAATTAATGGTCTCCTCAATGCTGAGAAGTACAGGCAGATACTTATCCATCATGCAATACCATCAGGGAGGCATCTGATTGGCCCCAAATTTATTCTGCAGCATGACAACGACCCCAAACATACAGCGAAAGTCATTAAGAACTATCTTCAGCGTAAAGAAGAACAAGGAGTCCTGGAAGTGATGGTATGGCCCCCACAGAGCCCTGATCTCAACATCATCGAGTCTGTCTGGGATTACATGAAGAGAGAGAAGCAACTGAGGCTGCCTAAATCCACAGAAGAACTGTGGTTAGTTCTCCAAGATGTTTGGGCCAACCTACCTGCCGAGTTCCTTCAAAAACTGTGTGCAAGTGTACCTAGAAGAATTGATGCTTGATGCTGTTTTGAAGGCAAAGGGTGGTCACACCAAATATGGATTTGATTTAGATTTTTCTTCTGTTCACTCACTTTGCATTTAGTTAATTGATAAATATAATCTATTAACATGTCTATTTTGAAAGCATTCTTACTTTACAGCATTTTTTCACACCTGCCTAAAACTTTTGCACAGTACTGTATATATATATATATATATATATATATATATATATATATATATATATATATATATATATATATATATATATACAATAAGAAGAAATAGAAGAAAACAAAGATTTAGAAAACTACAACATGAACAAAAAATATATATATGAAGAATAATTTTAGGAAATAAGTCCAGAAAACCTCAACAGCATTCTGGGGGCATTTTATGCCAGGGCAAGCCGTCTCCAGTTTTTTAACACTGAGAGCTGGACTAAATATATTAAACAGTAAGTTTGAGTAAATTTAAAGTTTATTTATTTATATAGCACTTTTCATACTGCAGTATCACAAGTAAGAAATTTAAAGGGTACAAAAGGACCTATTTATTTGTGTTACATGTTCCCATATGTTGCTACAACTGTTTAAATAAGGTGTGTGTATTGTTTTAATTATTATATTTTTTTTACATTTTGACCACTTTTTTAAAGTTTAAATTGCATTCCCTGCCTCAAGATGGCTTCCCATGTACCCGCATGGACCTCTCAGAACTACATTTCCCATCATCCTCCTGCTCACTGGTAAATACATCTCAGTTACATATGTGGATTATATGGCAAACTATATAAAAAGAAGTTGAATTTAGTATGATAGTTAAATGTCAGGATTTGTGAGATTAATTCAGATGTTTTGCTTTGCTTTTGGACATAAAATGTTAATGGTAATGAACAACAATAGTTCAGATAGAAATTACTTCTATTAAAATATAGTATATTCTATTATTATTACAATGTTAACACTAGAACCACCACGGTTATACTCAGACCTAAAACCGCAGCAGGCAATCATTATGATGGCTACATTATAAACATCAGTATTAAAATGAAAGACAAACTATCGGATACAACTCAAAAGTTTTATTCAAGCACGTCATATCAAACATCTGCACAGCCGAAATGCAGTATTAAACATAAAAGGGTTCATTTTTTTAACTTATCATGATAAAGCACTACTTTTAAAAAATGAAAAACTATAATAAAATAAACAGTTCAAGAGAAACTAGTGTGTAAACAGGTATATGTACAGTACATACAAAAGTGTAAAAACAAATGTATTTTTTTAGTTTAAAACAAAAGTAAAATGTTTTCTGTGTGTGTGTCACTCCAGTAGAGATAGGGCAGCAGTGTGGAGTAGTGGTTAGGGCTCTGGACGCTTGACCAGAGGGTCGTGGGTTCAATCCCAGGTGGGGGACACTGCTGTTGTAACCTTGAGCAAGGTATTTACCTAGATTGCTCCAGTAAAAACCCAGCTCTATAAATGGGTAAATGGGTAATTGTATGTAAAAATAGTGTAAAAATAATGTGATATCTTGTAACAATTGTAAGTCACCCTGGTAACGGCGTCTGCTAAGAAATAAATAATAATAATAACTTAACAACAGTCTTCTATATTAAAAAAACAACATTGTAGGTTATATTCAAAATAAAAACATTTATTGTAAAAGGCAGTCAAAATGATGGCTTTGGCGGTTCTAGGTAGAGGGGATTATTATAACTTTTTTTTTATTTTTGCGATTAGCCTTTCAAACACCATCAGGGTATTTAATACATGTATTTAGCAAAAGACAAGAATGGACAACCATGTATCTTTCACACACGCAGAGTAATTTAAATTTTAAATGTGAAAACTGTCAAAAGACTGCTGTGGCGGGAACTTTGACTGACCATTACAATACATGTTTTTAATTTGAATATAACCTATTCTATTTTTTAAAAATATACAAGCCTATTGTTTTCTCTACTGGACCTACCAGCCACCTGTTCCTTTGTTTTGTGCAAGGAAAGCAGCAGGGAAAATATCAGTAGGAGAGATTTCAACTTGAAGCTAGCCACAGCGCTTTGGCAGAAACATTTCAATCAGAAAACTGCAAAGCAGCAGACTGCAGCAGCTCAGCCTGGATCCAGTGCTACAGAGTGAATATATATATATATATATATATATATATATATATATATATATATATATATATATATATATATATATATATAATTTCAGTTAAATAAGTCCAGAAAACCTCAATAGCATTCTGAGGGAATTTATGCATGTGAAGACGTTCAACTGGCAACCAATATTCAGTCTGCAAAATTAATAACACAGAGGCTTGCTTGCTGTTAAACAATAATTCCCAGTCTTTATTGAACTTTCCCTTTTGACCCCTTGCATTCTTACATTTCATTCTGATGACCGGAACTTTATGAAAATGCTTACTATCTTGCAGTGGCAGTACTCAAATAGGAACATTACAAGCGAGACCAGCAATAATGTATTGTTGTCAGAAAAGCCAGTAAAGACAATCTAAACACCCACCCCTGCATTACAAACTTCAATTTGAAGCGGCTCCAGAATCTGAAGCACTTTCACTGGACATTGCAGTCAGATTGGTATGTAAGATCTGGTTTGATCTTCATCTTAACCTGGCACAAGGGAAATAATGTCTGTAACGGGACATCAATCTTAATCTTAAGCGTTTGCTAAGCCACTGGACTCCAATGCTGCAAGCCATATCTTAGTAATTAAATACATGCATACATACAGTATCATGTTTATTTTGGCCTGTCGTGCTCTTTCGTCAACTAGGCTCATTAAGAAACTGGCTTAAAACTACTTTGCAAATAGTTTTAACAACTGTTTTGTTGAAACCAGCAACTGTTTTTCTTTTTTTCAAATGCTATCCTGTCATTTGTTTGTTTTGTCTTGGCTTTCCAGATACTTGGAGATGACTCACCAAGGATATTATTGCTTCATGTTGCACAAGCCTCTGATGTGGCAGATTGCTGCTGAGCATATGTAGCACCTGGGTGGGGCAGTCATTCTTTCGGATCGGGGTGGGATCAGCGAGGCAAAATACCAGAAGGAAAATAAACTAGACCACACTACTATGTTGGGCAATGAACATTGTTTTATTAAATACAGGTTGTAAACTATCCTTAACAAACAGGGCAAATCTAGAATACACAGTCACGACAAGCCGTTTGCACTGCCTGTTAATTAAAACAATAACTAAACACAGAATTACAATTTAAATCTAAAGGGCAGTGCGGCTCAATACCTGCACGGAGACGGGTCTCACAAATAAAAAACAACAATAAAACCAATAGGGTCCGTCTCCAGCACTCCTCTAAAACCCCAATGCCTTTTAAAATACTAGTTTAAAAACACATACATGACAGAATGGAGACCAAAAGCACAAGCAGGGAGATACGCCTTTAAAATCGGCGTCTCTTCCTTTCTTTCCTATTTGTCTTCCTACCACCCACCGAACAATTCCTTTACTCCTGCTGGCTGCGCGTTCAGCCTCTACTCCAAATAAACCGGGGTTCACTTCACAATGGACAAATCAATTTCTCGAATGGATGAAATCAGGAATATTTATACCAGGTGCTCAGCTTCTCCAAATCAATCTGTGCTGTGAACAGGGGAGCATTAACGTGTTAGTGTAATCAGTGCGAATCTACAAAAAGTAATGTGCCAAAATAAACATGCTTTAAACACGGAGATAAAATCAAAAACATTAAATAAAAAATGTAGCCTTATGGCGTAGTTCGGGGGCGCCGTAGAACGCACTCACCTGCTCTCCTCTCTCTCTTTCTCAGCCAGTTATCCCGAAACCACGCCATCCTGTCTTTTCTGGTCGCATTTGGCCAGGGAAGGAAGCGGCCACATTTTAATATCCGCTTCCGGGTGGGGGGTGACTCAGCAGCTCTGTCAATCTCTCTCTTCTCTATTTAAGCTGTGCACTACTTCCTGCTCTTGTCTTTCGTTTTGTGTTTGTCCTCCTCCTCCCTCCTCCTCCTCTGCTTCTTCCTTCACCGCATTATCCACACAGGGCTGCCTCTGGGGAGGAAGTGAGTCTCACTCCCCAGGCCGGGCCTGGCTTCGCCGCCCAGGTTCCTCGTAGGTCAGAGGAGACCCCCGGCCACACCTGTTCTTTCGCAGCTTGTGCGCTTTAGCCTCAGCGAGGCTCTAATCTATACGCCTTTCTCTTATCCTAACCCTCTTCCCCTTTCCTCCAGGTCCCGCGGGCATCCAGCGGGTGCCTGGCCCTCACTTTAGGGCTCACGCCTGATGGAGGACGGTTCTACGGGCGGGACCTGTCTAGATCTTTCCTTTTCCCTCTAAATATTGTCCTCTACCATTATATAATTTGCAATAATATTACATTTGACTTCTATCTATGTGGTTTTAGAAAGAACACGTGTTATGAGCTCAGTGGCACAGGACAGTACTCAAGTTAAAGGCGATATAGAACATAGCAATGAAACAGACATGTGCTGTGTTTGAACTGAACTGTGGTACATCTGTGATGTCTATTTGAATTGTGATGCAAGGGTATAGTTGAGGGCATGTACTGTACATGGCTGGTGTGGATTTGTGCACTTGCTGTGTAATAAGTAAATGGCTGGCTATGCTGCAGTTGACTGAAACAACCTTGACAGTACCAAAGCTTGATACTGTATTAACCCTGTATTGCCCATTGGTGTATCACATACTGTATGGTACTATATTAGGCAATCATCTCTAGAATATTTTCTTTACAACCCTGCCTCAAAGCCAATATGCATATGTAAAATACATTATAAGTACTGGTATTTGTTTCCAGCCCACCCTTTCAATTTGTGTTTATCATAAGGAAAAGGGTCTCGTGACATAGAAAATAATTGAGCTTTAAATGGTTTACAATGTACAATTAAAAAGGGATTAACACATCTTATGCTCCATTAGCTTCATAAGACAAATACAAAAAATCTACACTTTCTCATAGCTGATTGACTACTGTAATTGCAAGTGTGTAGTACTGCCAAATTGGGCTAGTTATCACACATTCAATTTGAATGTATTATCTACTGATGGTTGAAAATATTGGTAACATTTTTGGTGTCATGGTAGAAGAAGATAAACCAGAGGGAAAAGGGATGATTTCTGGTAGCAGAATGGTCTAAACATCATATATTTTTAGCTGGTTAGTATGTTCTCTGGTACATTTATTTCACGCAAATGTATTTTTTCTATTAGTGTTGGTATTTTGTTTATAAATAGATTATTCCATTGTCAAAATACTTTGTTCACTTTAATTGCTTCTGTTTACCATATCCAGTACTGAACAAGCTAGTCCTTTAAGTTACAGGTTCTTTATTTGAAGAGATTTTAAGATATCTCTGTGTGCATTTTCTGGAGATCATCACACAAATAATCTTGACATGTCATGAATAACTGTTGTATATAATATTCATTTGGCATGGGTACTTTTAAGGTGCTTATCTCAGTGGCCTAACATGCTTGGAAAATGTGACAATACTACCACAATCAACATAAATAAGGGCCTTTGTTCAAATTCTCTGTTCAGGAGTCATACCTGACTATTCACTTCATCACCCTGAAGAAAAACTAGGCAAATATCACACACAGGCTGATGCTGTAGGTTCACATTACTGCACCCTTACATTCCCACGTATTCATGTCAGCTCTAATGTCATTCATTAAAATAAACAAGATATTTTTCACATATAAATTTGTATTGCACCAATTGTTTCCTGTCTGAATGCCATTAATAAAACACTGTCAATACAATAGGAACTACTGTAGGAGCTTAGACTTTGTGTTTTTTGTATTAAACGCTATCCTAGTGTCTTCTGTTCTAATATTGAATAATCCTTTAGTTATGTTTTTTTTTGGTGTTTGTACAGCAAATTAAGGAACGCTTTACAAATTATTTAACTTTTTTTTTACACTACATGTATGTTTTCATTGTTTAATTTGTAATTGATTTCAACTATATTGTAATTAGAGCAATTAGATTGTTGTGAGCCAGTACCACAATTCAGCACACTACATTGGCTAGATGAACCATGACATGTGTGATTATACCCCAAGGCATACAGTATACAGTATAATAACACATATATACAGTATAATAACACATATAATAAGAAAAATACATATTTTGTAATTCTTTGCTTCTAATTTTACATACAATTACCCATTTATATGTTTGGGTTTTTACTGGAGCAATCTAGGTAAAGTACCTTGCTCAAGGGTACAGCAGCAGTGTCCACCACCTGGTATTGAACCTGAGTGCAGCATTAAATAAATCATCATAAAGTGTCCCTGAAGTGCAAAATACAAGCAAATAAAATGTTAACATACAAACTAAAAGTTAGAGACTTACAAATAAAAATGTTGTGACTTACAAACATACAAAAAGTGAGTGACTTACAAACAAAAAGATAGCGACTTACAAATAAGAAGTTAACGACATGCATAACGATAGCAACAGACAGACAAAACGTTAGCGACTTGCAAACAAATTCCAAAACGAAAATAACTTTGGAAACAGAAATAGAACAGTTAAATGGGCAGGTGCTCAATTACTGTGATCTTGGACAGCGCAGTGTATTGTCTTTGTACAGTCCTTGAGTGTTCCGTGTCCCTTTTCAAAGTTGTTTTCATTTTGGAATGTGTTTGCAAGTTGCTATCTTTTTCTTTGGATGCTGCTAACTTTTTGTTTGTATGTAGCTAAATTTTTATTTGTAAGTCACTCACCTTTTGTATGTTTATAAGTCGATATATTTAAATGTGTAAATCGTTAACTTGTTGTTTGCTTTTGTTTTGCACTGTGCACTTCCCTTTATTAAGTTGTCTTGAAAATGACCCTTCGTTTAAGTTAAATAATCCAGTTTAAGGGACCTAAATTGAATTTACCTTCAATGAAGAAAACCTTGTACCTCTAAATATTTTGTTAGATAAAGTAACACAATTAACTGCATAAATTACATACCACTTAGACCAGGGAATACATGACTGACACATGTAATTAATGTACTTCAATATTAGTACTTTTATTTCCCATGCAGCCTGATAGTTCAGGTATTCCTGCAAGTGGCATTTATCTGCAAAGACAATTTTAAGATTCATTTTCGATCTGATTGCTGTATTTCCACTGGTTCATCCACTTAAAACGATTCAAGGCCCCAGCTGAATGATTCAACCTAAATGAAGTGCCTTATTTGCCTCAATTCAGCCTGAAAAGACCTTTATAATAAACAGACTTGGTTGTTTTGGATTTGATATCTACAATAAAATAAAATAAAGGACACTGTCCCCTTAAATTACAGTAAAATGTTTATTTACATGGAGAAATATATTTTTACACTAATCTTTTGCCTACAAGCAAGATAACAGCATTATTATCGCAGCACCAATTATGCATAGATACAGTAGAATGGGTGCTTTGTATAGAAATCTACCAACCTAATCAAGCTGACAGATCCTTGAGGACGGCTATCAGACCTAGTTACGGTCACCAAGCCACTGCCTGGACTTGTTGTTTTGAGTGTTGGTTGCTAGCCTACCCCTTAAATTGATTGGCCTTCACACGTCATTTGAGTCAGCTTGCGATTGTGCAAGGTCTTCATTTTCACCTTGGCTGCAGCCCCCTCCCCCTTGAAAATGAGCAAGTGGGCTGCAATCTTTGACTGTGTGAGTGTGGCCTGTCCTGTGCATTGACTCCCCACATGAAGCTGAAGCCTCCCAGTTACAGTATGATCCTGATGTGGTAGAAGGGTTAACCCTCATGCTTACTGATTAACCATTCCTTTGCACCTGTCCTTGTGGTGACTACAAAGGTGTGATATGTGTCTTTCATTCCTGACACTAACTGTATCAGCATGTTAGTCTCATAATTAAAATGTTATTAATACATGAAAAGGAATGAAAGCGAGAGAGATAACACTTGCTGTTTTGCTGTTGTTTGGATATCCCAAGGCTACAATCAAATTAGTAGGCTTGGAAGATAGTGTGCCCCTTTAATTTTCTAAGGGTCACTTCATAAACTGATATAAACCCATTCAATGTTGTCCGTGGCAGTGAACATGGCTTTTCACTTCAGGCTTTACTGTAAGAAGTCCTCAGTACATGCTATTCTGGGAAATGTGAATAAGGAAGCCAATCCATACAAATATGTTTTCCTAGACACTAGTGGAGATACTATGGAGTGTCTGCAAATTATAAAAAACAGGAATATAAAGAATTATATACAAATTACACATGCACTGAGATAAAGGCACTAGGTAATATTTTGCCCACAGTTCAGAATGGTTAACAAGAGATCCGTGGTTGAAGTGGTTTGTAGGAAATAATATATTATATATTGTTCTAGCCCTTAGATCACATGCTGTAACTGTTTTTAACAGTGTGTTACAGATTTGATGCTACAGCATCTACAGGTTGAATATTGAAATAAATACATTTTGTATACTAATCTGAACGAGTTAGAACCGAACCCTGTACAGATTAGTGATTTGTTATGAGAATTGATCGTAATCTGTACAATACTAATTGTCTTTGTTTTATGTTCATATTTAATACTTAATCAAAATACATCACTTCCCAAAGCAGATTGTATTATCATCAGAATATATGTTGCAGTTTTCAGAACATTTAAATATATATTTTTATACGATTTGTAAAGTTTTGATATGGTCTTTGTCATATTGTCTTTACATTAAAACAAGTCTGACAGATCGACCAGGTAAGACAGAGGGAGTTTAGTGTACTTATCTTCCAGGATACCTGTATATTGTTTTTACAGAATGTTGATGTTTTAACCATTGAAAAACAACAATGAACTACTCCATCTTATTGGTAATTAACAAAGCACAATATTGTGGATAATTTAGTTAGTGACTATGAATGCTGTGTCTGCAGATTTTTTGTTTTGTAATGCAATTTAATTACTTTAGTGAACATATACACAGGTATTATTTTCACTATACAATTCAGTCACAACAAGCATGGTATTAGCGCCTTTTATTTAGATAAAAGTCTATTGATTAACATTCACAAGCCATACAAATTGACAACGTGGGCAATAATCAGTGCTCTAGAGTGGACACTTTGAAAAGAGCTTTGAAACAGGCTTTAAAGTTATAAGTGTAAAAAGTTGTCAGGATGCTAACAATGAAAAGAAAAATGACAGATACGTTATTTAAACAGTTGTAGCAACACATGGGGACGTGTAGCGATATATTTTTCAGAACCCCGCTGCATACTCTTTAAGGCTATATATAACAGGTGGGGTAATTGGACCCACCCATTGTAACGTAAGCTGGTTGCATTGTTTCCATTTTTAACGATCGGTTATCCTCTTTTTAAATGTTTTTATTTATTATTGTATTGGGTATTTTGTAGGGTGAGTTTGGGTGTGTGTTGTAACTGTCGTCTTTATCCTGGATTCCCTGAGGTAATCTGTTTTTTAATAGTTTTTTTTTTTCATGTGTTTTTTTAAATTAAATGCACTGTGGCTTTCTTTTTAATATTTGCTGTGCTGACAATGTTTTTGTTATTTTAGGACGTGGATGTCAGCCAGCCACTGTTTTCTTACCCTGTATTTTTTCTGTTAAACTTTTTTGTTTAGTTAAGGAGAATGTGATACCGCGTTCGTGTACACTGGTTAATTACCTACCTTGAGGTTAATTTGTGGAATGGTATAGTGGCATTGTTAACTTATAACTGCCAGCTTGTTATTTAAAGCGGCTCCATTCATTTTAAAGCCATTGGGTGGCGTAGTAAGAGTTCATTGTTCCTCAGTCTGTCCCTTATCGGTGGGCACCCGCTAAACACACGCACATATTGTCCCGCTCTATATATTTATTTATTATTATTTGTTTTTTTGTTTGCGGCGCAGTTCAAAGCGCCGCATATTTGTTGTTGTTTTTATGTTTTAAAACCCTGTGAGGATGCGTGGGAAGGAGTGTACAGAGGAGAGTACTGGGAGCAGAGAGAGCGAGGGGAGAGAAAACAGTTAAGAACAATTGCTATATGTAAATATAATTGTTTCTGTTTATTTGTTTGGCCAACGCGCCTTTTTGTTTTGTGTTTTGTTATTTGTTTAAAACTTTTGTTTTGTATTATGATTTAATAAAAGCAGATGAACGCCATAGTGCTTCAGCTTTCACATCCACTGTTTTGGTTCGGTTACTTCCTGGTCCGTGACGTCACCACACCTCACCACTGCAAGCCATCCTGCCACACATATACATAGACATATATGAAAAAGGAAAACTACTCTGTATCAAAAGGTGCAAAATCTAAAAGAAAAATGTAATACATGTACATAAAAATGTTAATAACAAAAATCAATTATATCAGGACGTTTAAGACTACAAGTACATGTTTTTCCATCCAGCTGATACAATAATTTTTTTTATCAATATTGTAACCTTGGTGTGTAATTCGGGGGGCATGAGCGAGGGCTCCTCCTCCCTATTTCCTACCTACCAATAACATCTGCTAAACCTCTATTTAAACCCCAAGCTATGCGCTTGCTCTCTGTGTTGCGTTTTTTGTTTCCCACCAACCTCCTCCACTATGCTTTCCCCCTGTATTCTGCTGCTCCACCTCTAATATATATAGTCTATATATATATACATATATTATTCCGGTTTTGTATATCTGTGCTGAAATGCTTTATGAAGAGCTGACAGTGGTGACTTGGACAACATGGCTCATCATGACTCCAGTTCATCACCTTCAAGCAGCTTTCAAACTCAAGTACAACAACAAACACACTAATCTGCTCCTGCTGTTGTCAAGTGAGCCGTTGGCATTCTAAACAGTAGAGTCAGATGTCTTGCCCCATCGGGAGGTTATGCTACTCTATAGCCCTGATGATGTCTGACAAATCACTTTGCATAATATGTTTTGCATACTATTGCAGTCTCTGGCAAACCTATTTATAGAGCGCAATAATTTAAAGGACAGTTTAAAAGTTACAAACCTCAATATCGTGGTAAGGTGCAACTAATATATTTACAAGGTGTGGTCATTTTAATAGAAATGATGAGGTAATAATGTTTGAGCATCACCAGGTAATGTCATGCAAGAGACCTGAATATGAACCACGTGTCTTATGTTGGACTATGCACTACATAAGGCTGAGAGCAGTTAGCTGCTTATTGGCTGTAAAATATGTAAGTAAGGTTTATCAGTCTGAAAGGAGAATCTGAGTAATTCCCTTTAACATGTTTTAGGTTGTTAGGCATACATTTTTAGTAATAAAAACATATTAATTACAGAACACTAAACAAAGCATTCCCTCGTTTGTGCTTTTTTACACAATTATTGAGTACTAATCAATAACAACTAATAGTGTGATTTATTTTAGAACTCACTGTGATCAAACTAACAAAAATCACTCAAATTGTATGTGCAATTACTTATCTTGCTTTTATCTGTTTGATATAAAATAGTTTTGATTTCACTTGATGATTTTTTTCCATTGCTTGTTTCCATAGAAATGCGTTGTCTCTGCAGTGAATTGTGGGATTGTAAACCTTGGCAAGATTTGGGCGGGGGGTGTTTGCTTCACAGTAAATCCTAGCCCCGACACTGCAATGAATTTATTTTGTTAGTTATTTCTTTCCATGTTTCGTTTCTTTATTGTTTTTGGCACTGTGAAGTGTTAAATAATATTTCCAGATTTTTTTTTTCAATTTCACTAACTAACAGGTCAATTTCGTCTTTGTTGAAATGTGTTTTCCTTTTCTTTTTGGCCAGTGCCATAGTTGCATCAAGGTCAGAGTCTGCAGAAGACATAACTCGATCCTATTATATGTGCCTACTACATCTTCCTGTTCACTATACCACTCATTTATCTTTGCCAGAAGGAAGTTCTAAATCTTGACTTTTGCCATTGCGAATCTATTTATAATGAGATGCAAATTCCGATATATCCTGTATAATGAGCAGTAATTTATGCTGTTCGTAAACTTGCAGTGATATTACGTTAGTTGTTCACGAAAAAGAGCTGTTTAATACATCGAATGCAAACATTCTACGAATGTATTTACAAACACGTAAGTAATATTAGTACATACGGCCCAATATGTTAAAGGGATTTTCTGAGTATCTGCACAGCCCTACTAATAACCACAAGGGTTCAGGATCTTCTACCATGTGGTGTTTATTTTAAAGAACTGCTTGTGGTTGCTATGTGAAGAGCCAGGCTTTGTTTGTATTACTGAACTCGGTGTGCTGCCAGAGAGAGAGAGTTAATTGAAGTGGGTCTACTTTTTGTAAAGAAATGTGTAGGCTCTTACATTTGTTTAACAAGGAACATCTGTATTTGAACACACATACAGGAAGTCTAAGGTCCCAAAGGAACTTGCATCTCATAGTAAAAAGGAAAACATGCATTTGTGATGATACAATTAAGGATTTTGATGAATAGTTAAAAAATGTACCTATGATATCAACAATAATAACAGTACAAAATGGCCAAAAGTGGAGCGATCTGAATTTGTATCTTGTTTATGTATAGTCATCGAAAATGTTCTCTAAAATGTTCAAGTGGCAGTATGAAGGGTGATGCAAGTCAGAGCTGCAGGTCATCACCTCATGGCTATGTACACAGGAGGGCAATGGAGCAATATACATATATAAATGAAAGTTCAAATGCGGCAACATCTGTGCTGGATGCACTTGCCTATTTTAGACAAACACAAACCTCTTCCTCATTTATCATTCGGCTACAGATGTTTTAGTGTGATGATTTATTTCTCTTGTTCAGGAAAAAAATGAAAATGAACTCCAGGACTTAAGCCTTCCAAAACAAAACAAAACAAAAAAGCAGCTGTCTTTTTTATTTAGAATTGTTTTATATGCATGAAATGACAGCAAGTAATAAAATACTCTTCCAACAGTATTCTTCCACTCAGCCCTTACAGATACAGTATGTGCCTTAGATATATCTTCTTCATAATTGTGCTTCCAAAAATAAGTGAATTTCTTACTTATGAACAGCATAATTACCTTTTCCTGTCATACTTTATGTAAATTAGTTGGTTTTGGTAAACAAGAAACATTTATATATAATGCATATTTATATATAATGTATGTCAGTGCTTACATACATAATAATATTTTGTCTCATATTTGAATGTTTAATAGACAGGGAGTTATTTGTTCAAGTTTAATGAACCTTAATGAAAAATCTTTCAGTTCATCACCTTGTCTTAGGAGCTTGACTATTGTGAGGACTGTTGGGGTGGTTGCTGACAGGGGCTGTATCAAACTGCTGTACTGTGACCTTTGCTGTGTGCTGCTGGAAACTTCTTACAGCTTCTTTGCTGCAACATCTACTGGTTGCTGCTGGGAATTACATTAAATTATTTTGCTGCAACCACTGCTGGTTACTATTGGGTTTATGTGAAGCCATTGGAAAATATACTTTAGTTCCCGTAATATTCTATTCTAAAATAGTATCATTAATTTAATAAAAGGTAAGAAAATATGGGCCTTATTCCCATGGTTAACCTGCGTAAGGGTTAAGGTGGTACATGCTGTAGAGCGATAAAGGATATGTTTTGATATAAATGTTTTATTGCCATTTCTCTTTTGATTAAAATGAAAATACATATCTCACACACTTACGTAATTGCATAAATAAACTGGAAATTCCAAAGATTTAATTTGTTTAAAATCATTATCAGATGTACTGCAAGCAATTTTCTCTGATATTTAAGACTACGGCTGCTCTAAGAGCTGACTGTTGTGGTTTCTCTTATGGGTCATGCATTACAACAGGTCAGGCAGAGCTGAACGGCTCACTCCATTGAACTCCATCTAGTGGGCTCTATGCTTATGCAGGCGTTCCTCTTGATTGCTTTTCATCTCAGCTGCAAAACGATTTGGTTGGTGGCTGGCATTGATTAAGTGGATGTGAACAATGTTTTACTGTGACAGCTGCCAGGCTTCTGTCAGCAGATCAATGCTTTATTCCTTAGTACTCCCCTTAGCATCCTGCTGACAGTGTGCATGGAAAAGAAACTTTATTCCAGTTAAATGGTTCCTGATTTTCCACCTTGCATGTCCCCTGCATGTGAGAGGATGCAATGTGTGTGTTCCTTCCCTGTGATCTACTTCTTACATGCACTTGTGTGCTCTGATACTGTCACTCAATTGCAGTTCAGCATCTGCTCTCTCTCTGCAACTCTGTCTTTTGGATCAAAATCACTCAGTATCCAGTCCACTATTCATCTCTGTCTCCAGATGCTATGTCTGTAGGCTCAGTCACAAGCACTCTGCTGCTGCCACCACTTCTCCCCACTCTCTTTACTCTTGCAATTGCAGTGTTACAGAAACTTGTGTATTACAGGCATATACTGGAGATGCTTCGCTATTTAGATTTAGATTAAAATGTTCAGAAGTGCTGAAAGTGACAACCTTTGGAAAAGCACTGAAGTGCCTCTCCCCTTTTACAAATCTCTTCAGCTGACAAGAAGCCAGCTGCTGACACTTACTAGAGAAGGGGAAACCTCATGTGCATTTCTGTGTGCATTTTGCTTATCTGTAGTACCTTGCGGTTCCGCTGCAAGACTACAGGCCACTCATATGTAAACATTGGTTATTTTTGTGAGAGGCTGACATTTGGAACAGCACTGACTTGGAACTTCTGTGCACTGTACAGTACTATGGTAATCAAGGAGCTGTGTATCTCACATAACTCCGGCGCTCGCTTTGAATTTGGCCCTTTTTGTATGAATTTAATTAGCATAGTGCATGGTTTTGAATAGAATTGAATCCCACCAATTATAGAATCAATGGGCCAGGAGATCTTCCTTGGAGTATCAGGAAAAACCAAATGAAGTAGTCAAAGAGATAATAAAAGAGTTCAAATATATACTTGGGTGGAATACATATTTTGCAAAGTAAATGTGATAATAAGCTCAAGTTGAGTGTGCGGCTACCCTACCAGGTGGGGTCAAGCCAGCACCATCACACACAGTCGAGACTGTGTCCACAATCCAGTGTGACAGACGCTGCTAAGAGAGGGGCTGTCCTAGGGTCTGTGTTCCGTGACAGACGAAGAGCTGGTCAGATTGACGCAGAGCTCTTGTCCTAAGCACGTAGCAGCTCAATGCCCGCACTGGGCAGAGGAAATTCAGTCTCTCATCCTCTGTTGAAGCAAACGGAGGTGGATGAAAAGACTCCAGTTCCACAGACTGGTTAATGTGGAAAGCTGTAATCAGCTTAGGGAGGAAAGCGGGGTTGGTGCGCAGCGACGCCCTGCTGCCACCCTCCCAAATACGCATGCAGGAGCTGTGCACAGACAGCGTCTGCAGCTCACTGATCCGCTTAGCGGAGGTGATAGCTAAGAGGAAGGCTGTCTTCATAGACAGGTACTTCAGCTCTATGGGGTGTAAGGGCTCAAACAGGGCTTTTGTAAGAGCCTTAAGGGTAAGAGAATATTAAGGTTCCATTCGGGGAGAACAGTCCTCCTAGGAGGGCGTTATCGCCGTGCGCCTTTAAGGAAACGGGTAGCCAAAAAATGCGCACCCGGAGACTTAGAATCTATGGGGGCATGGCAAGCAGATATAGCAGGTAAATACACCTTCAAGGTGGAAGGTGATCTTGCAGCATCAAGCAGTTCTTACAGGAACTGCAAAATGACTGGTATAGGGCAAGTAATGGGGTCATGGTTTCTAGCCAGAAAAAACTTCCACTTATAGGTATATAAAGACCTAGTGGAGTCCGCCCTAGCACTCTGCATTGTTCTCACAATCGCGTCCGATAGCCCTAGGGCTAGCCAGCGGTCCCTTTCAGGGGCCAGACCCATACTGGAACCTGCCTGGTTCCGGGTGCCAAAGAGAGCCCTTCGTCTGACTGAGGAGATCCAAATGAAGTGGAATCTCCCAGGGCTGGCCATGCAACAGCTGGCACAGGGTCGAAAACCATATTCTCCTGGGCCACTTGGGAGCCACTAGGAGAACCGACGCTTTCTCTAACCAGACTTTTTCCAGAAAAGCCGGGTGCAACGGTATAGGTGGGAAAGCATACAAAAATGCTTTGGGCCATTCATGTGCTAGAGAGTCTACACCAAGTGGACCGCCTAAATGGTGGATGGAGAACCATAGAGGGCAATGAGTCGTCTCTGCCGAGGCAAAGAGATCGACCTGCGCCTTCCCGAACCGTTCCCAAATGCGCTCCACCTTCTGAGGGTGGAGTCGCCACTCTGACGGATGCAGGCCGCTCCTGGAGAGGAGGTCCGCTGCCCAATTCACCATTCCCGGAATGTGCGTCACCCGCAGGGACAGCAGGTTCCTCTGAGCCCATATCAATAGTTTGAAAGCTATACGATGCAACACCGGGGACTGTAAGCCTCCCTGGTGGTTGACATACACTACCACTGTTGTGCTGTCCATCCGGATCAGCACATGTGCGCCGCTCAGCACTGGGAGGAAGTGCTGGAGATCAAGGAACACCGCTTGCAACTCCAGCATGTTCACGTGCAGGCATGCCCAGCGGTCCGACCAGGATCCGCGGACTCCCCTGCCTTCCCAGACCGCTCCCCAACCCAGGTTGGAAGCGTCTGTCGTTACCACCTGGCGGTTCATTACTACTCCCATTTGCGCACCTTTGCGCAGGTGAGAGGGGACCCTCCACCAGCGTAGGGCTGCTGAGCACGCATAAGACACAGTCAGCCGACGGTCCCTGAAACAGGGAGAGGCAACCCCGAATAGCTGCAACTCTGTCATCCGACAGGTATGCTCGCATTGTAGTGGAGTCCAGCAGGAGCCCCACATACGTGGTGCACTGCACTGGTGTAAGCCAACTCTTTGCATCGTTTGTGATGAGGCCCAGTCTGATCAGATGCTCCGTCACAACTGCCGTGTGGGCCAGTGCTCCCTCTCGTGACTGGGAACAGATCAACCAGTCATCGAGATAGTTTAATACTTTGATCCCCTGCAGCCGCAGGGGAGCCAGGATAGCGTCCATGCACTTTGAAAACATACGCGGAGCTAGGGAAAGGCAGAACAGCAGCACAGCAAACTCGTACGCGCTTCCTAGAAAGGAAAAGCGTAGATACTTTCTGTGCTCTGGACGAATGGGAATATGAAAGTATGCGTCCCGTAAGTCCACGGTGGTGAACCAGTCACCCGGCCGGACGGACTGGAGGATGTGACGGTGTGTCAGCATTCGGAACCTCCTTTCTTTTAAGAACCCATTCAGAAGCCTCAGGTCTAAGATGGGGCGAAAGCCGCCGTCTTTTTTGGGTACCAGAAAGTACCTCGAGTAGTACCCCTCTCCGTGGGATATGGGGTCTAGGAGACTAATGGCTCGCTTGCACAGCAAGGCAGCCACTTCTTTCTGAAGTACCGAGGCTTGTAGACGGTCTGTCACGAAAGTGTTTGTGACACCTCGAAAGGGAGGAGGTCCCAAGCGAAACTGAAGCGCATAGCTGGTTTGCACGGTGGCGAGCACCCAGGAATCTGAAGTGCAAGTGCACCAGTACTACAGCTATTGTGCCAAAAAGGGGGTCTGAGGCCGTCAGCCCTCAGGGGCCCTGCTGGGACTGCTGAAGATGAGGCTGGGCAGTTTGGGGTGAACGTTTAGGGCGCTGGCCCTGAAAACTACCCCTGAGACGCTGGTTTGTGGACCGACCACGACCTGTGTTCCCTCTGCCTGCCGGTTGGGCTCGGTTACCTGCTGATGTGCCCTGAAGGTGATGCCTTAGGTCACCCAGCGGAGCTGCGGGGAATGGAACTGTTCTGGTGACAGTTTGAGTCTGAGGAGCTCGCCAGCGGTTCTACCTACCCCTTGCAGGAGCACTGGGAGGGAGCAACGCAGCCACCTGATGGGACGCCTCGCGTTCCCAGTGGGATTTTTGCAAAATCTCCTCCACAGCTGGCCCAAAAGTATGTCCCGGGGATATGGGCGTGTCCAAGCAGCGCGGCCTTATCCGCATCAGGGACTCTGACCTGTGGCAGCCACAGCTGTCTACGCACCATGATTAAGCTAGCCAGGCTCTGGCCCAGGGCTTGCCCTTGGAGGCCGGAGATCTACAGCAGTGTACCGGACAGGAGACGCAGCTCCGAGGCCACAGGCTCAGGGAGCGGGGCCTCGCGCAATACACCATCCAAATATGTGATCAGCACACTTGCTGTATTAGCTAAGCGAGTTGCCTGCGCTTCTGCTGCGTACGCTTGTTTTAAATGCGTCTCCATCACCCTGCACTGAGGGTTCGGGCACGCCGGGTCTCTAGCAAGCCGGGCGAACCCAGGAGTAGCGTACTTCTTCCATGAAGTCTGGGAAAGCTGGGAATCTCTGAGGGCGAGGAGCCTGTGTCCGGAAAACGGACCGGCGTGGTTCTGCCGCTGGCATCCAGGGAACCTGCAGGGAAGCTGCAGCACGTTCCACGAGTGCCGAGACCAAGCTGGACAATAGGGTGGTACTGGCTTCTGAAACACTCTCATAGCCAGGCTCTGCCTCCACAAGGGTCTCACCCACTTGCATATCAGAGGAGAAAGAAGCTCCGTCACCTGAGGCCGCTATGGATAGCATATCCTCTTGCGCCAGCTGAGGCGACCTTTCCCACCTCCCCTGCACACCCTTGGGGGAGGGGGGGTATGGCAATTGAGGCTGCAGCGGGGCCTGGACAGGGGCCTGGGCTGCTGGCACCTGCTTGGTCAAGAGCTCCAGGACCTGGGCCATCTGGACCTTGAGGTCCATAATGACCCTCGTCTGCTTAGAACGCTTCACCCGTTTTGTTTGCGGAGACGGGGAGTGGCTGTGGGCGGCCTGCGCATTCGGAATGTCCAGCAGGGAGTCCTGGGACAGGAAGTCTGGGGCACCCAGGGCCGCTGACGGTCCTGCCATGGAGGACACAGAGCTCCCATGGCTCTCTCTAGACGAACCTCTTTCAGTCTGGGCTGAAAAGCCTCACAGACACTACATGCCACGTCCCTCTCAAGGGCCATGGTGGCATGTGGGACGCCCAAGCACCGCACGCAGAGGGTATATTTATCCTCCTGTGGGATGATGGCGTTACAGGCCATACAAGGGTGGGACCCAGACATAGGCCTGGCTTTGTGCATTAGCACTGGGCACTGCTCTCACTGCGTTTAAACACCAGTAAGTGCTAACGTAGTGTGTACACTCACTAGCGCTACAGCCGAGGTATTAACACTGCGTACCTTGCACCGAGCACCGTGGGCACAAAGTGCACTGCGTACCATGCAGTGTATGGGCACTAGTGTAAAACCAGACTACGTATGCACTGTTTACTATGTACACCACGTGCAACATGTATGCTGAGCCCCGTGTGCACCGAGTATCCTATTCCACTAGGTACCGTGCAGCACCATGAGCTATGCGCCAAGTACAGCAGTGCTTACGCAACGAGCGCAACGTGCACCGCATGCACTGCTTGTCCCGCTGCGTTCCAAGCGGCGCGACTGGCGCATCGCGGCGCACCGTGTGTAACCGCACTAGAGTGGTAGAAGTACTAGCACTTGCGCACCGCATGCACTGTGCGTACCGAGTACTGGGGCACTACGTACAGCACATACCTTGCGACACTATCGTGCACTACCGCTGAGGCGCTGGGCACTATATGCTGCTTACACTGAGCACTTCTGCACCAAGATAAAAAATATCATGGGCTATGCGTGCGCCGCAGTACCGCAGCACCAGGGAGGCCGCTACGCAACGTGTGTACCCTGACCACCTGGTCAACACACACACCTGGTCAGCGAGAAGCGTGTAACGGGGACGAGGGTCAAGCCGCGGTGGGTGAGTTTAAGCAGACAATAAAATACGTTCTTAGAAAGATAGTAAAGGAGAAAGAGAGTACACCATTAGTTTACACGGCCAGTGGTTCCACTCAACAGCGGGGATGCAGCAAGGACTACCCCCGTGGAGGACAGCGCGGCTGGGGGTCAATCGACAGCGGGGATACGACAAGGCCTAGCCCTGAGGAGGACACGTGTACTCTCAGGAAGAAAAGACAACCATTCACGGATGACTGCACAGACAGTCGCTCACATACGACAGACAAATATAAAGAGCAGCCTACCACGCAAGCGGGGAGGCCGCTGAAAGACAGAAAGATAAAAGGACTCAGTCTTTTAAAAGTCGTTGATTCCAGGAAAGCGGCAAGCCAGCTTTCAGCACGAATGCCAGGGAAATAAAACTGACTCGAATCGACTCAAGAAGCTCTTTATTATCAACACGCTCAGCTCAACACAGAGGTCTTACCGTACATACTTGAGAGGGAAAAAGAGGTTAGATCTTCCTGTGAGTGACGGTTTTATCCCCTCGGTGGGCGGGACTGAGTGTGTCATCCCAGGAAGGGGCCTTCAGCAGCTCTGGTATAGAGAGCTCAGCAATACCTACCTCAAGGGCAGAGAATTACATTTCTTAGCCGACGCCCTTATCCAGGGCGACTTACAATTATTACAAGATATCATATAATTTTTACATACAATTACTGATTTATACAGCTGGGTTTTTACAGGAGCAATCTAGGTAAAGTACCTTGCTCAAGGGTACAACAGCAGTGTCCCCCAGCTGGGATTGAACCCACGACCCCCCGGTCAGGAGTCCAGAGCCCTAACCACTACTCCACACTGCTGCCCTATGCTAAAAGTATGAAGTTGTGGTGGGTTGCCCCGCCCCTGTGCGTGTTTTGTGTTTTATGTATGTGGGATGTTTATATGTATGTGTGCAGGGGCGTAGCATACATTGCGGCAACTGAGGTCGTAAAAATTGTCAGTAAAAATTGTCTCTACATTAAAAAAAAAAAAAAGTAAAAGTACAAAAATGTATCTAACTTTCATTTTTAAGACTGTCATAATATACTTTATATTTGTTGCCATTTTTTCATAACATCACTGTGATCTCAAGCTGTATATAAATTTGACAGCCAACGTATTTTAACTTTGCGCCACAGACATGTTCGCTTCTCATTGGCCGCATGTAGCTCCAGAATTGGATCAAGATTACGGATCAGTGGAGCCTGATCCAGATCTGCTTAGTTCAACACATTCTTATGATCCGACTCCAGTGGTCCCGGATCCAATCCCATTTTTTGTTCTTGCTTGTACAACCGGCCCCTGAAGCAGCGGGTAGTCCAAGATGGTTCGGTACTGTACGTCAAAGATGAAACAAAGAAAACAATCACCTATAGCACATTTCTTTCACAAGAAGCCAACTCCAGGTAAGAATGTTCTGTGGTTTTATTTCTTCTTAAACAGTGTGTTAATGTTGTTGCTTTCTGCTGACAGTCGCCTCGATATAATAATGATTCATAGCTGTTCGTTTTTTAATATTTTTCACGTATTGTATTTTTTTGTGTGATAGCCCCGATGCCATGGACTGGAAGAACTGGAGGTAATTCTATCCATACATTTACTGTTTGGTGACAGCAGTTTTAAAAAATATATATTTTCCTAATGTTTTCTTTAGAGAAAAAAATCCAAGGAAGTACAGTTTTTAATACTGATGTGTTGTGAAGAAAGTGTAAACGGGGCAGTTGAGTTTACTTTATTTATATGGGTTTGTTTATTTGTCACCACTTTAACTGCACACTGATGCGCACACTGGTGTACGTTTGTAGCATTACAGTACTGTCTACTGGCTAAGGGCCATGTGTAGCACACAGGCCGACTTGCTACAGCACTGGGACCGCTGCGACCTTTGCCCTGCTTCGCACTGTAGCTGGCAGTGTGCCAGCCCGCCGTTTGGGGGTTTTCACTTGGGACGCTTTCTGTAAATATCTGTGAGCGCTGCTGTGCTGGTCCTGCTGCGCTTTTAAAGAAAAGAGTGTGTTGTTGGCATCCTCTTGCAATCCCCGAACTCGCTACAGTATGTTAACCGAGTTTTATTCAGTTTCATTTATTTTGACATTGATTGTGTGAGGTCTTACATAATTTACTGTCACCTTCATAACAAATTGCAACAGGGTAATGTCTTGTTTAGACTGAACATGCAGAGGAAGAAGATGACAAAGAACAGTCCGGAAGTGCTAAAACACCCAAAGTTAGCCATGCAAGTTAGTTTGAAATATCTTATTTTAAATTCCTTGATTATTGTTAGTGATGTATTTCTTGTAAATAGAACATGTACTCAAAGTAAAGCAGTAACTTCACCATTCCATAGGCCTCATGAGAGATTATAGTTATCTGTCTTTCTGTGGTTATATATGGGGCTCTTAAGGTGAAATCTCATTGAAATCCATCTAAAAGGTATGCAGTTACAGACAGGAAACAGATAGGGAAGCATATGGGAGGCTCAAAAGGAATAACATTAGAATACATTTTCAAACAATATAAACAAGCACCCTGACTGGTGCAGAGGTTGCGCTAGCTTTTCTGTTCATGTGTTCCTGCACATGCCCAAAATTTTGCGTCCCATCCATCAAATACTAAACTGTTGTTAACACAAAGGCTAATAAACTCCAGGGATGTTTACATTTTTTTATGAATGTTTAAACTCTATGCCATATAGTAGTTTGAACAATCTCTGTCTGTGTGTAGATATACATATATCACACTTTTCTTTGTTATATACCAACAGTAGACCGTTCCCATGACAACGAGATGGGATTCTAAGCACTGTTTGTTGCCTTCATCTATGTGTGTTTTCATATTTTTCTGCATTCCAATAACAGCAACAGCATCGGCATGTCTGTGTCTTTTAAGTGAAGATTCTTGAAAATCTACATCAAGTTGTTACTACAGAGAAGAAAGACATTAAGGGCCTCATGCACTAAACAGCGATAACGTGTTTTGCACGCAGAAAGCCCCTTACTGCGTGTTTTGTACACCTACTGTATTCACTAACCAGTGGCAGGCAACCTAGCGCGTGGAAAAAAACTCTGTGGAAAAAGTACCACGTTCGAGTCATTTAAATATAATAAATAATCTTAATGTGTGGAAGTGTATGCAAATGCCATAAAATACAGCGAGGGAGGTAGTTGATACGCAAACCATATTCACTTGAGGGCACTAACTTTACTGGGTGCCTCAGCATGTGTTAAAAGTAGCAGAAGAGCTGCACAGGAGAGCGAGAAGAGTCAGGGAGAGAATATTTCGGACCAGGCAGACATTACTAGGGCTGTGTGAGGAGGAGGTAATAATTAGATACAGACTGAGCACAGATCATACTTACTAGCCGTATATTTAGGGCCCTGGAAAATTCACGGTATCACAAATTTCACAGAAAAATATGCCTACCTACTGTGAAAAATATGCATTGTATTTTCCTTCCAGTATTTTCCATAACTCTTCACCTCCACTGTTAATTTCATACTTTTATCAGGTAGAAGCAGCGCGGGACTCCCGAGTAGCGCATCCAGTAAAGGCGCTCCACGTGGAGTGCAGGATGCGCTCTATAGTCTGGACGTCGCAAGTTCGAGTCCAGGCTATTCCTTTGCCGACCGAGGACGGGAGCTTCCAGGGGGCGGCGCTCAATTGGCCGAGTGCCGCTCGGAGGGGAGGGAGGGCTAGGTCGGCCAGGGTGTCCTCGGCTCACCGCGCACCAGCAACCCCTGTAGTCTGGCCGGGCTCCTGTGGGCTTGCCTGTAAGCTGCCCAGGGCTGCGTTGTCCTCTGACACGGTAGCTCTGGGTGGCTGCATGGTGAGTCTGCAGTGTGTAAAAAAGTGGTCGGCTGCCGGCACACGCTTCAGAGGACAGGGTGTGCTCGTCTTCGCCGTTCCCGAGTCAGCGCAGGGGTGGTAATGGTGGGCTGAGCCTAAAAAAATAAAAATAAATAATTGGACGTTACTAAATTGAGGAGAAAACAATAAAAATAACTGGCGACCACTAAATTAAAAAAAAAAGTAGAAGCAGCGCTACAGTAGCTGTCTGGCATCAATGCCGTTGGTTACTATGGCAATGGGGTCAAACAAATTCCTCATACTGTACAATGACGTAACATGCGAGTCAGAGGCAGGAAGTTTAAAATGGTTGTTTAAATACTGTTGATTTATTAGCTTCTAGTGTATGATTAACATTAAAAATGCAGACAGCTGACTAATCAAAACGAGCTAAATTAATTTCAACAGAAGATCGCATTCAGAGCTACGAAAAGGGGAAGTTGCATGCAGATGGTGGGATTCTGTTTTGCTCAACTTGTAATGTGTCTTTGGATCATCTAAAAAAAGGTACTGTTGACAAGCATCTTGACAGCGCAGTACACAAAAACAAGAAAATCAAACTTGAAGTTCAGGCTAAACAATTACCGAACAAGCAGGTCACAATCACAGGATTGTTTAAAAAGAGCACAGAAAGTGGAGAAACACATAATGCCAATGCTTTTGAATTAGTGGAAGACTTTGTGCAGCCATTTTAATGAAAAAAAATCCCTAATTGTGTAGCTGTGCCTAATAGTGACACACTCAGACAAGAGTATCTCCCTAAAGTGTCTTTTATAAAGAAAAACACAAAAGTTTCAGTTTTGTCATTTCAGGTTTGTAGTTAACGTTGCTCCTTTAATATTTTTAATATTAAAGGCAGCAAAATAGTCTGGGAATTACACGGTCATTGTAATTAATGTGTCAGCATACGTTTTAAAGGTTTCGAAAACTCAAAAATGTTGCTGAATATTTCATTCAAGGTTTTTAAAAAATCTATTTTGTCTGCTTGTTAGCCTACTTTTTTTTTTTTTGCAGGCAACACAGATCATTTTAAACTACTGTTTCCAGCAAAAGTTTGTTTAATTTGAAAAGATTGTTTCAATAGCGACTCGAGTTCCGATGTTACAATGTACTCGTACATCCTCATACAGTCCGGGATATATGAAGATTACGAGGCAGGTGTATATGCAACACTTTCGGCTATTGAGAGGAACGGTAGTTCGTACAAGTTAGAAAAACTTGTTTGAAACTACTGAGTGTCTCTATACAGCTCAAAGAGTTTAGCTGTTTTTACCATGTTGCAGCGGCAAAACTAAATCACTTAGAATTACCATCTGTACCAGTATCAAAAGTCTGAAACTTTCTTACATCAAATGTGAAAAAAACATACATACCTCTTATACACAATGAGATATAAGTCGTCAAACTAAGGTAAAATTGTTATTCGCCGCCGCCGCCTTCTTACTCTTCCGTCAACCTTTTATGGGTGTGTAGCGACTTTTCAAACAGAAAAGCTAAATAACTAGACATCTACCAATCATGTGATTCCACATGTTGGTCAACGTCAAAACAAACCAGGGTATGCAAGCAGTTTGATATCCACACGATTTATATTAAACACATTATTTATGTTTTAAAACAGCACATATCGCAGGAAAAAAAAGACAAAAAAAATACAGTGCAACATGACGTTCTTGAAGCGCACACGATCTTAGCCCACTGCACCACTGCGCAGTGGTTAAAATGCGTTCATTTTTTAAGCTTACATCCAAGCATCTCCAGCTTTTGCTGAAAACCTGAGGGTTCTGCTCGATTCTAGAAATTTTCGATTTCCTGTTTGAAAATTTCTAGTTTCCTGTTTGTTTGGTAGATACCATAGAATGGAATTGTACACAAGAGTGGCATGTAGCTTCCTTGTCTAAGTCTCTGATCTCTGATAAATTGTAGTTTAATTAAAAATAAATAAAGGAATAATTTATTTGGTAGAAATAAAGAAATGATTTAAACAAATGCATAGAGGAATAAATACATTTAGAAATAAATATTTGTAAATAAATAAATGTAGAAATGAATACATGTTTATATTATAAATGTATAAATAAATTAATAAATAGCAAGCTAGAAAACTACGTCATATTAATTGATTTGGCTGATGCGCTTATCCACAGCAATTGACATTTATATACCTATATAAAAAGTGTATATTGCAAGTTGCCTAAAATTAATAGCGCATCAAAGAAAGTCACCGAGGTTGAAACATTTAATGGCAGCTACTGAGTCAACATTTACATTGTAACATTTAAAACAATCTTTTAAAATGTAACAAACAAGGGTCATTTAAATGTGTTGGCTGAAAAAAAGTAACAAGCAGACAAAACTGATTAAAACTAAACAAGTTTGAATGACAAATTCGGCAACATTGTCGAGTTTTTTTGTAAACATTTAAAACTTGTATGCTATGTTCATACAGTAATTAAACAGACTGTGTTGTATAGCGTTATGCTGACTTTGAAAAACAAAATGTTAAAAACAGGGTTTAGTGCAAGTGACAAAACCATTTTTCTTTACACACACGCGCACACACACACACACACACACAACCACACAGAGTAGTGGTTAGGGCTCTGGACTCTTCACCGGAGGGTCGTGGGTTCAATCCCAGGTGCTGCTGTACTGAAATAAATAGTAATAATAATCGTGCATCTTGTTGCAGTTTCAACACTCATGGTTTGTCTTTGTGGTGTAAAAACCTGTCCATATGCAGAAACTGCTCGTTCTGCATCCACAGAGTTTGCAACAATATTGACATTTTTCACGGTAGGCAGTCAAATACATGATTTCCGTGAAATTCGTGAAATCGTGAATTTTCCGTGGCCTTATACAACGAGACACTAGTGATCCGTCACTTGCAGCATCTGTGGAGTAGCGGTTAGAGCACTTTTTTCTTAAATGGACGGTTGTGAGTTCAAGGTTGTGTTGTGAGTTTTGTTGTAACCTCTCTGGACCACACAATCACATATGGGGGACACATTGCTGCTTTACCTAGATTGGTCCAGTAAAAAAACGACTGTATAAATGGGTAATTGTATGTCACAATTTAAGTTGGCCTGGATAAGTGTGTCTGATAAAAAAATCTGATAATAATAATATACGTGTTTGGTTGGTACTTGGATGGGAGACTGCCTGGCAATACCAGGTACTTCAAACTTTTCTTTGAAGTTTTACTTGTATTATTAACAAATAGTAGATAGTTGAAATAATTGCATAAGAGAAGTTATAAATATATTTATTTCACACCTCCACCCACTGTTTTAATTGCATTTGGATCATTCCAGACACCAGCTGTTACGTGTGCGCAACAAACTCAGCAATGCATTGATCATTAATACATTTTAAAAACAAAACATCAAAGTCACAGCATGCATTATATTCGGCCGGGACATTTCAATTTGATGAGAATAAGCAGAGTGTGACATTAACAGAAGTGACATTAAATTTGACTGAATTATGGCTATGTCTGTCTTTTTTCATATATTTACACTGTAAAACACGAGGCTGAAGTTGGCTTCTTATTTGCCAGCTTCTTATTCACAAGCTTTTAAGTGCATAAATGTATTTGTCTACGTTGAAGAAGTAACCTTGGTTTTAATTGGTTAAATCGCATTGGGCCTTCGATTTTTCTGCAGGTACCTGAAAAAGGGCAGTCCCATTTGTATTTAGCCCGGCCCAACATGGTTTACTGGGGCAAAACAGAGGGCAAACATGCCACATATGCCAATTGCACAGCTTCTTCGCTGAAAAAAGCCTCGCATTTAAAGGGTTAAATCACTTTGGGCCGCCGATTTCTCTGCTGGTACCTGACAAGGGGCAACCCCTCTGCAAGCCCCACTTGTATTTAGCCAGCCCAACGTGGTTTACTGGGGCAGAACAGAGGGCAAACATGCCACATATGCCAATTGCTCAGCTTCTTCGCTGGAAAAAGCCTTGCATTTAAAGGGTTAAATCACTTTGGGCCGCCGATTTCTCTGCAGGTACCTGAAGAGGGGCACCCCCTCTGCAAGGCCCACTTGTATTTAGCCCGGTTTAATGTGGTTTACTGGGGCAGAACAGAGGGCAAACATGCCACATATGCCAATTGCACAGCTTCTTTGCTGGAAAAAGCCTTGCATTTGAAGGGTTAAATCACGTCGGACCGCTGATTTCTCTGCAGGTACCCACCGAGGGGCACCCCCTCTGCAAGCTACACCTGTATTTAGCCCGGCCCAATGTGGTTTACTGGGGCAGAACAGCAGGTACACTTGCTACATATGCCAATCGCTCAGCTTCTTATTCGCTCTTTATGTATCTACGTTGAATAAGTAGCGCTGCATTTAACGGCTTAAATCCCATTCCGACCCCCTTTGACTGGCGTTTGTTACCATCAGAGCATTCTCCCATCAAACCCCAGCCTTGTCTCATTAATGCTTCCTCTCATTTTCTGATCCATCTCTCTTTGTTAGTTTTTCTTGGATGAAAAAGGGGGGAAAACATTTCAGCTTGAAAGGAAAAAACATCACCAATCATTTCCCTTTCTTTCTTTTCTGCCACGTTTATGTGTGTGGTCGGGACTGCCATTAATAAATTCTTTGTTGTTTGGCCAGTCTCGGCCCAGAATTACTGGGTGTGGTAGCCTTTCCGCCACCCCAACTATTAGGTGGCGTTTTATCAGTCCTACCAATAAGTATGCTTTTACAGTAGGGTGTGTCGATACATGTAGATACGTGAGACAGCCACCTGACCTTGTGGCTGCCACGACACACCGCCCAAGAGAGCTGTCCAAATTAAGGTCTGCTCACACCCAGTGTCCACTAATGTGTGGGTTTTCACAGTCTCTAAAACAACATTAATAATACAAGACCCCTCCTGACCATTTTCCCCTCGCCTACCCGTGTCTGATGTCCAATTGCAAGCTGCCATGTCACACTCCATTGCAGATGGACATGACCTGGCCTGGTGTCCCGGCTGCTGGCATCTAAAACAGGTAGGGGGAAGGAGGGAGCAGAGGTTAAATATTTGTCTCGTTGCTGGTATGGCAACGGGGCAGGGGCAGCAACTGTACCCCAGCTGGGGGCGAACCTTGTTCTCCATGGAGGGGAGGCAAGGTTGCCCATTGGGGTCAGTGGTCTAGGAGGTCTCAGTCCTGGTCCTGGTGATGGTGGAGTGGAGAGAGGTGCTGGTGCTTGGCTGCTTCGTTATGCTGCAGCGGTGAGTAGGCCGGCCTGGGCAGAAACCAGGGAGTCCTCGAAATCCTTGGCTAGTTTCACAGCTTCTTCCAGATTATCACACATTTGACAGCAAATGTCCCTAAACCTTAATACAGTAGGCTTATTACTCAAAATGAAATGGGAGTATTCTGCCACACAAACGTTACCGATTTGGGACATAATCAAATTTTTATTTTACACGAATAACAGTCATTTAAGTTAATTCCGGAGATGTTTTCGATAACCATCTAAACAAAATAAACATTCTTAAACTGTGTTAAGAAAAATTTATGTTAATAATACACACACCATAGTACTCTTTCCCATAACGTGAGAAAACAATGACTTTATTACGAAACATGTATATATCTTACCTTCCCTTGCCACCACTGCCTGCAGAATGTCCAAAGCCCAGAATGACCTATTGAGGTAATCTCTTAGGCACTGCTTTGGTGCTGTAATAGGAATGTGGGTGGTGTCTATCATCCCATTACTTTGGGCAACCCATACTTTTCACAGTGACTTTACAAATGTGTACACATACTTATGCACAGTTGACCTATGCACACCAAACACATTCCCAACTGTCCTGTACTCAGTGGTTGAAGCCAGCCTGTACAGAGCTATTGCCACTCTTTTCTCAAGTGGTACAGCAATCTGGACATAATTGAATTCTGGCGGCAGGTCTTCTTGTACGAGTTCCACTATTTTGTGGAAGGTTGATCATGTGCCCCGAAAGGATTCCATCCACTGTTGATCCTAAAAAGAGGAATGCAGCACAACCTCTTCCCACCAGCAAGACAGACGATTATGTGCTCTGACTGCCCTATTGCTAGGCAAAGCCAGTGGATAAGGAGGCATAGGGTTCTGTGGGTAAAGGATGTTAGGGGGTTCAGTCGCTGTGAACAGTGCCATGGCATCCACTGTTCCCAATCCAGGCAGCCTTGGGTGCAATCCAGGTAGGTGTCTTGCACGCATTGCTACAATTCTGCATCTCTGCTGGTTGTCAGCCATGGTGAGATGACATACGAGGGATGAACAGATTCCTTATATATGCTGCTAATATGTTTTCAATTGATTAATTTGGCAAAACAGGTTGTAGTAATTAAGATATAAGCCTGTGGCGTTCTTGTGTGTTGTTCCTGCACTGAAGCAGGCAGACAGGCAGGTGAGAGCCGGAATGGAGGCACGGAGACACAGGTCCAGTGAAACATGCCAGCACGGCACTCAGTATTTATTAACACATAAAACAATGAAAAAAAACAAACAATAATGTCATGTGACGCTACCAGCAATGGTAGCGCACAGAGGATGGGACAAAACTGTAAAAGACACTAAAATAAAACACAATACAACAAACTATAAATCAAAGGTGCAGTGAAAACGGCAGGCCTTGCAGCAGCCCTGATCATAGTGATCTCTGTGTTTATACTGACACTCCGCTGAGACACGCCCACCTGCCTGCTGGAACAGCTGATTGCTTTCAGCTGCTGCTCCATGTAGACAGATAATCGTCCCCGGCGGAGCGCCCCAGCAGTTAAACAATTAATTAAATCAATTTATTTACAACAATTAACACAAAAAATACAATAAAACTACATATTTCCCATGTGTAGGGCTTCCGCCCTGCCACAAAGCCCCAGACCGATTATGTGTGAAAAGCAGTGTGGCCATCAACAGTACAGCTAAGTATTTAAAAAACAGTCAGCAAATCAGATCTTTAACAACGATTTCCGTCACACACGATGACACGTGGATTATCTCTCGTGAAACTGTTTCTGCTCATGTAAACAGTATTTTGGGGACTTTCTAAGTTAACAGCACGAGAATCTAAGTGGGCCGTCAGCATGGCTAATTTAAATCAGACCCCCCTGCCCCCTCTCCTTCATTTGCATCGCGTTCGGGGAAAGGTAGGCTAGAAAATGAGAGGTAGAAAATAAGAGGCTTTACATGTAAACACAAAAAGGCACCATGTCCACGTTTATTTCACAAGACACAAATGTCTCGAGAAAAGTCAAACGCTCATGTAACATGACCAATTGATCGTCTCTAGAAAAAGGGAACTAAAAGTACAGGAAGGGGACGTGTGGTTCCAGGGGGAATCAAATGGAGGACACAGGAAGTCGGCCACCTTGACAGACAGACCTGGATGGTAACAACAAGGATTATTTGGAACTCTAAAGGGAATACAGAAGGATAAAAACACGGCAGACCGATGGAAGAAAGGACTGGTCAGAACCTGATAGCAAAGCTAAGTTTTCATAAGTTTTTATACTGTTGAAGCAGCACTTTTGATTAAAAGAAGACTATTAATATTATTTATCATTTATTTCTTAGCAGACACCCTTATCCAGGGTGACTTACAGTTGTTACAAAATATCACAGTACAAAGTATCACATTACAAAATATCACATTACAGAATATCACATTACAGATAAGTAGTACTGGGACGAACACAGGATTTTCATGTTCGGATATTCACTCATAATTTAAATATTAGTTTGGCTATTCATTTGTTTTTCAAAAAGTAATAAAAGCCATTATATTGCTCTGAACGCAGGCAGAGACAGCATAGCAACAGGGGCAGGGGCGTGGCAGTGGCCCGTGTGTGTGCCTTTATTTTACAGCAAGACCTTTCAATATGTAACATGTTAAAATAGAAAAATATCCCAGGAGTAAAGAATATGCTGTGTAGGACTTACTTTACCCCAGTGCATTAACTATAAAATAAAAGATGCCAAACACCAGTTACCCTACTTAAGCTAAGTGCTGTTTGTTCTTCCGTTGCAGGATCCTGCGTCGTGGTGCTGCAGAGGGGGGAGCCTGAAGGGAGCGAAATACAAGCCATACACCGGGACAAACAAACAGATTAGGAGGTTCTTAGATTGGTGATCTTCAACTTTACCTTTTCTTGTTGGCATTTCTACTGGAACAGTGTTTGGCAACTTGGATTAAGTACCAGACCTAAGACCTACAAACTGAATTTTCTAGGCCTTTTTGAGGCCCAGGTGAATATACTGGAACTATCATTTCATCAAACTGCTGTTCGGGACTGTGTTGTGGTATTATATTGCGTGGAGTTGAATTATTGTAATAATAATATCCCCTTGAAGTCACAAGTAGCCTGCTAACAATGTTTTATGGAAGGTTTTAGTGGTTTTACTTGGTGCACAGTTTTAGGTGTTTTTAGGATAGCTTTTATACTGGGATATACTGAAAGGTGTTTTGAAGGGGTTTTTTGTAAATTGTCTTATAAAATAAACTGTATTCAATTGTATAATTTCCTGTATTAAAGCAATCATTTTTTTACTTTCCTGTTTGTGTGGTTCCTCTACACTCATTGGGAAGGTCCGGGTGGTCAGTTCGAAATCCAAAACAACCTGTGGGCAATGGGTTAAAAAGATCATTGTAAAAACTTATACTTACCTGGAGTTAACATAATTTCCAACTTAATGCCATTGCCAAAGAAATTGAGGAGGCACCATTTGTTGCTATTCTACTTGATGATACCTCAGATATAGCCAATAAGTCTCAGCTTTCGACTGTACTGCGTTATGTGAACCAAAGACAGTGATGTTGTGGAACGTTTTGTTGCTTTTATTTTTTTTAGTGACAGGTCAGACTGCAGCTGTCCTTTTCCAGCATGTTGATGCAGTGTGCCAGAAGTTTAAATCTGGTGAGAAGTAGGTTGCTCAGACATACTATGGTGCAGCAGTAATGGCAGGCGAAGTAAGTAGACTTCAGAAACGTGTGCGTGAAAAGTTCCCTTATGCACTTTTTGTTCACTGCTATGAACATGTTTTAAATCTTGTCCTCAGTTTTGCAGCAAAGAATATTAGGGAATGCAGGATTTAAAAAAAAAAAAAAAATTTGGAAGTTTTTATCTCGATCTACAAAGCGGTCTGAGCTTCTTCGCAACATAGTTAAACGAAGACAGCCTTCTGTTTATACCACTAGGTGGAATTTTTCACTCAAGGCTTGTACAAACTGTTAGGCAGAGCAAGGAAGCTCTGATCGAACTCTTTGATAGTGCAATAATCCAGCAGACTGGGATGCTCCATCCTATTCCTCAGCCAACTTGATGATGTTGAGTTTGTGTTTCTCCTCTGCCTCTACAGTGACATATTCGAAATGACAGAAGTGTTGTTCGACGTGCTTCAAACCAAATTGTACGATATCGGGTTTTGTATTCAGCAGATTGCCGAGACATCTGACCAAATTCACCGAAAGCAACAAATCTGATGAGTTCTGGAAAGAAGCGAAACAAGAAATTTAAAGCAGATAAAGACATTCACACTGAACACCCAGGCCGGTGAACGCCTGTCCAACTTAGCCTCACTGACGATTGAAAAAGAGCTGCTTAGGTATCTGTGCCGCCTGCCGGATTTCTACAGTTTAGTCACTGAAGAGCTTCTGAAAAAAGACAGACGAATGGAATTTCAATTTCAGTAGAAAATGAAGGTAAGCACATGTCCTTTATATTCCCAGTGCACGTTAGAAAATGTTTTTATGTCATGTAAAAAGTTGTTGCATTACTAAAGAAGAAGTCACGGCACATCACTGATAAGAACTTTTAGAACAATAAACAATATTTGTTTTTATTCTTTATTTACAAGGTGGACATAAAAAACAAAATATTCTACAATGAACTGTTTTTCAGGTATGCATTTAAATATTTAGGAACATTTGTTGTATCATATTTTTTCTGCTTTAACCACTTGTCTGCTGAGGCCCTTTTGATGCTCTGTGCTACAAGAATTTTGTGATTTTGGGAGTCAACTGTTTTACATCAAAATTACCATATGTTCCATTTAAGATACCCCAGACAAACTATACTTTTTTTGTCACAGTGTAAACTTTTCACTGGGGACAAGTTTTTTTGGATTTTTAGTCATGTGACCATAAAAATACAGCTATTATTGTATGTAAAATGCAACTTTTTGTACCTACATCATGCTTAGTCCCTAAAATCCTTATGTTTGATGTAAGATTTTAGAGGCTTTAAACGGCTCGATTTGCCTATTGTGTTTTTGTGTAAAGTGTTTTATTAGTTTTGGGGGTATTTCGTGCTCTAGGCTGACACCAGGCCGCTTTTGACTTTTCTACTTTGAACTATGCAGCCTATAGCACCCACCCCAATTTCATGTGCTCAGTACACCACCAAAGAATGATATACCAGGCAAAAGTATATATTTCCTGAATCTGCACAAAATAAGGATTTTAGAAATGGGTAAAATAACATCTCCAGTCAATGGTTTGTTCCCATTATCCTTTTGCAATCTGAGGTAACGTCATTGTGTGTAGTAAAAATCACTTGTTTGTCAGAGTATTTGGACCTCTGAATCAGTTATAGTTTAATAAAAAATTAAAATAGTCCAAAAATAATATTTTACATAACCGGATCAATCGAAAATTAGCTGAACTCATTTCTTTCAACACCAACTCAACCCGACTCAGCGCAATTTGAGATACAAGGTTGCAAACAGGAACTGTAAGAAAACCACGTGGTTCCTTTGAGCCTCTGATCGCTGGCCTCAAACGTCACTGGAGAAAAAAATAATGAAGCCACATGATAGAGTATCTTTGGCCACGTGTTTCAAGGGCTTGCTCACACCTGACAAGTTTCAATAATGTCGACATGACAAGCTCAGAAGTAGGAGCAGTTTTGCCAATTTAGCAAATTTGTCGCTAGATTTGGCGACTTTGTAAACACGATTGAGATTTTATAAATGAGAATGTGACATGTAACTAATTTAGCTACTATTTAGTGACTTTCTATTCTAATAAATAAAAAAAAATATAAAAAACTAGTAAATAATTTACATTTAAGGCTCACCCCCCCATCCTAGAATTTGCTTTTTTACTCCCAAACTGCAAGCCCCCTGCTGTTCCTATAGGCTGTGAGGACTGTTACTTTGGCAGCAGATGCACTAGATTCGCCCATCGAATACAAAACATTTTCAAAACTGATTCGCTGGTAGTCAGGATGGGACCAGCAAATCAGATGCGAGTTAACACTTAAGCAGGAAAAGAAAAACACGCCCACTGCTTGTCTTTGGCAGAAATACTGTAAATAGCAAGGCAGCGTTTGGTGCAGTTTCCTTGATAAACTTAAATAATGTTATTAACACGTCTTACAAAAACGTACTTATTTAATTGACTATCCAGTATTTATCTCGATGTATGTAATGAAGAATGGAATAAATGTTCAATTTAATTGTAGCAGCCCTAATGTGCAATGACAATTTATTGTGTGTACTTTGTTAATATTGTAGTGATGGCATGTGGTGGCTACTCAGCGACGGAAATGAAGACGCTACCAGGAATTTCTTTTGGCTCTAAAAAGTGCCGTTTAATTTTAGCTCTTTTAGAAAGATGGATTTAGCTTTTTTAAAAATTAAAATAACTCCTTTTACACTCCCCAGCCACAACAACAACAACAACATTCAGTGTGCAGACTGAGCTTAATATAGGCCCATTCTCACTGCTCATTGGCTGGGGTTACAGTACACAATTTGCATAACCTTTCATCACTCGCACAGCAAGTCCGCAGTGGTGGGTGGGGGGTGGGGGTTGCGTTGGGGTGGGGTGCGGTGCACGCACAACAGCAAGAGGCAGGCACAGACACTCTCAAAGAAAAGTAAACAGGCACCAGCAGCTCATACACACACAGCAATAAAATAACAGTGATTCAATAAATTAACATACCTACCAAAAAAATGGTAATCACAATCCCCCCGCAAGTTCAGCATAGAACACACAGTCCCAATTTTTAGTCTCCTTTGACCCAACGCTACAATATAGTATCAGCTGGTAATCCCCCTGCCACTTTTTCTGCTCTAGCGACATTTTGCCCAATCTGGAGACTTTTTACTGTGGGTCTAGTGACTTTTACCGAGTAGGAGTTGGCAACACTGAGTAGGAGGGTGTTTCTGAATCATCACATCAATAAAAGAGAATGCAGTACAGTGCAGAGAAATGCAGGTGCATCACTTCAAAGCTAATTCCATGAAACACAAGCTGGTAACACAGCGCTTAATCAAAGGAGAATTTATTTTTATTATTGATCCTCATTGCAGAAAAACAAAAGTTACAGGCAGTTAAATGTGCTCTGGATGCATCATAGTGCTGGCCAACGCCAGCATTAAAGCAGACTGTATTAGGTCTAACAACTGTGTCACATCAAAGGTATTTTATCACTAGCATAATGAAATTAGAACCACCGACCACATATTATCTGTCAAAGCTTCTAGATGATTGATCCCAAGTGAAAAAATGGCAATCCAGCATTTTTTTTTTTTTTTTTTTAAATATGTTTTTAATTAGGACGTATCTGGTACATTCGGCAGCACTGAGCGAGTGTTTTTGAGGACATAACAGATGTCTGCCAGCATAGAAGTGGTTAATAACATTATGATTAATTGTAAAACATTGTAGCGAGCTGGCAGATCACTCGCGCTACTGCCACCTGTCGGGCTGTCTCCCCACAAACACATCAACGGGAGAACCTGCTGTGACACAGCCGCCAGGAACCAGGCCGTACAGACAAGGCTTATTTGCATGAGCGGCGGAGTGGTGCATGCTGGGGGACACTGTTGTGATTATTTGGCACCACTCTGTTGAACCGGGACACTTTATTTTATGTGGACGGCAACCCAAGCTTGTTTGTACGCTGTATTCGTAATAATCAAGCGCATGCAGAAGACCTCACTCTCGTAGGGCTGGCATTGCATTTTAGAACTCACTACTCAAAGGGTTAATGCCTGTTTTTTACTTGCCCTGTCCCCCTGTACCTGTCCCGTGTGTCTGCAGTTAAATTGTCGCTGCCCCCTAAATGGCAGCGGAGTGTGTGAGAGACAACCCCCGTCCATGTATTCCTGTGTGTCTCTGGTTTTTCTGTCCTTTTAAGGATTGTTTGCAATTGCCATTAAAGAGCTTCTAAATTGAGATCCATTTCCTGTCTCTTCATCCTGAAACACGCTGAGCAAGAATGCTACAATATCTTGAAATACCTATTTTTAGACTGTCAAATGCTGCGAAATAAGCAATTTCTACTGTGAAAAAACTACAGTCCTAAAAAACACACACACACACACACACACACAAGTATATTTCAGAAATACAAGCAAGGGTACAGTCTATACAGGTGCAGTCTCCCAAAACGTAAAGTCTGGGTTCTTTGCTAAGGGGCTCTCTGCTAGTGAACCACACAACCGGAGGCTGTGTGGTCCATTGATTAAAGAAAAGGGCTTCTAACCAGGAGGTCCCCAGTTCAAATCCCACCTCAGCCACTGCCTCATTGTGTGACCCTGAGCAAGTCACTTAACCTCCTTGTGCTCCGTCTTTCGGGTGAGAAGTAATTGTAAGTGACTCTGCAGCTGATGCATAGTTCACACACCCTAGTCTCTGTAAGTCGCCTTGGATAAAGGCGTCTGCTAAATAAACAAATAATAATAATAATAATAACACAACCACGATGCTGAATAAGAAATGTTTACCTACGTTAATACTATAGCGAGCCGGTGGATCACTTGCGCTACCGCCACCTGTCGGACAGTCTTACCACAAACACAGCAGCAGGAGAACCTGCTGTGACAGAGCCGCCAGGACCTGTGCCATACAGACAAGGTTCATTTGCATGAGCGACAGAGCGGTGCATGCTGGGAGACTCTGTTGTGATTGTTTGGCAAAGAGGAAACCATGTACTCCTTAAGTCCCAAAGCACTTCTTTCCTATTTTCAATTGCAGAGGTTCTTCCTCCACGCAGCTATACAATAGTGGAGGCAGACCAACTATTACACAGTTTACCAAGGGAGACTCCACACTTTCCTTGTATATCCTGCAATGCCTACAGTTAAGTACTGTAGTGTAAAAACTCAAAATTCGCTAGTTTTGTGGGTTTGTGTCACAATCTTAACGTCATTTTTTGCTATTTCTTATTGGTCTGCAGTATTAAGCAAAACAGTATATATTGTATTATAGTTTGGATGAGCTCTAATGGGTATTGTCTCACCAATAAAATCAAAGAGATCTTATATAAGATCATTCATAGGGTTTATCCTGTAATAAGCATCCTTGCTAGATCTTACCATTGTGTTTATACAAGGATTATTTGGAATGACATGCGTAGCTATATCGGTTGTGTTGAGCTGGGGTTTTTTTCCCCCAAAAATAATGATTTGGAACCGAAGGTTGTATATATAATTCATCTGTTAATTATTTTGCATAGTATTTTTCATTTTATTTCAGAGAGAGATGGATCCGTACATTCACACTATCAAGATGCTTGAAAATAAGAAGGCTAAAAGAACATATGACATTTTTAATTCTTAAGTTATGACTTAAGAATTAAAAAGTTTTTTTCTCAATTTAACCTGCAAATTGATGCTTTACATACTGGTTTCCCTTAATTTCCAATACCTTTATTTAGTAATTTCCAATACCTTCATTTATTATTCCAGTTTGGGGAGGAGTCCACCATAGGATAAAGACCACACTACTGAAACGGTGTGATTGGCTTAGACGATTTGTGAGATTTATAATATTAAATATAATATTTATTTCTTTATGGCAGTGTATCCCATAAGGAATATAAACCTGCTTGTTCTCTTTGGTACACTAATCAGGGCCTTTAGTTAGGTGGCAGTTAAAGGTACCAGCATGCAGTTACCCTTGAAAACATGACAGACTCTTAGCTTAAAGGGTCACTAAGCACAAAACCTCTCCTTCAGTATTGCCTTTCCTCTGCTGTAACAGATGATCTCCCAGCATGATATGTGTTAAGCATTTTCTGGTGAGGGTCATAGTTTCATGTGGGATTTAATTTTAATTTAAAACCATACGTCCTGTGTTCAGGTAAAAATGTATTGCTCTGCAAACTCAAGTCTAAAAATACATCAGGTAGCTGCTGAGTAAGTCTATAGACCTGAGATAATGGAAATTAAACATAAATACAGAAATCAAAACAAAAAGAGAACAAATGTATACAACTGAGAGACAGTATTATTATAAGATGGGATGAAAATAGCTAGTTATATACTGTTAAGGTTTTTTATATGCATCTTTATGTTTGAATAATAGATGTTCTTTCAAGCATTACTTGTGAACCCTCTTCAAGCCCACAACACGCCTTTCATTCTGATCTCAGAAATGCTTTGTATGTGGCTTTATTATTAAGCAACTCTTAAGCTCATACAATACATTACCTTTTCTTTGAAACAAACACGTTTTTGCTGTTTTGAACATCCTCGATTTCCAGATACATAATTAAATGGAAACTGTTTCAATTTGTAGCACTACAATGTGCTCACTACATCAAACAGAAATAGGCTCTTAATCCTGAAGGTGGGATATAAAACATGTTGTGTCTCTTTGCAAAGTGAAAAAATGCGTATAGAGCAAATAAAAAGGAACACTAAATTGATGTTCATCGCTTATTGTGACAATACCTACAGAATCCTACCTGAACTCTAAAGAAAGCCAATTTTTCATATAATTTATTTTCAATCTAATCAATTTATATGGTTTGCTTGAAGGGACTGTTTGTTTGGCAGAATGTATCAGCACTGACTAAATGTGGTCAATAATATTGGTAAAAAATCTATATGTTGAAACTTAGCTGAATCACAATTTTAAACTTCCCCAATTTTTTTTTTTATTGACTGTTCTCAAAAAGTTCCTCATGTTAAATCTAGCCCAGTACAGAGAGATACAAATAATGTACTTTTTTTTGTTGTTGTTTGAAAATGTAACCGTATATTTAATACTGTACATTGCACTTTATAATTTGGCAACTACTGTAGTTGCTATTGTAATAGTATATGTTTTGAATTATAACAACTGACATGTGATTAGCCATTCTGAAGACATAGCCTGCATTAGTCCATCCATTTTGAGGTCACATTGTTAAAGCCTCATTATGTGACATCATGCTTAGCGTACAGACATAACCTGGCATTAATATTGTAGTGCAATGGGCATTAATGCATCCAAAATTAGATGTGATCATATTGAACTATAACTAAAAGTGCTAATTTCATTAGATGCACATCGATCAAGGGAAGGAAGGTGAATTGGTTTTGCAAAATCAGATTTTGCAGGTGTGTCCAGACTGTTTGATCTCACAAAACTACACCATTAGACGAGGAGGCAAGGAACTGAAGCCTGTGCAATAGTGACCATATGCAGGAACAGATCTAATGAAAACTGGAAGCTGAAAGCAGTTTTATTAGGAGATTTCTCAGCACATCAGCAGCACATCTCAAGTCTGCTGAGACTTTCCAAGATGACTGACAAGTTAGTAAAAGCAGTTACCAAAAGTCTCTCAGTGGTGGCATAAAACAACCTTGTTGGGTTATACTGAGGTTAGGCAATTTTGGCTTAAAGCCAGCAAAAAAGCAGATAGATACTTTGATACTGGCATGGTAAAGGTGTGCAGGAACCTAAGTATGCTTTGCTGCATGCATTTTATCATTTATTTAGTGCTAATTATGAAAAATGCAAGACAAGAATTGTATTACGACAGGGCGGCTGATGGTGGGCAGGCAAACAGGAGCTACACAAACACAAAAAGTAGATTTAAGTGCAGGGTTGTAAACTTTTATTCATAATAAACAAAAACATTAAATATAAAACAAAAGTATCTTTATAATCAGGTATATAAGCTCCTTGTAGAAGGACAACAGTTATCCTCTCCCATACTGTCCTGTTCACAACTGACTATCACAGTCACTATATGCTTTTATATGTAATTCAAAAGGGACACGCAAGAAGTCATGTTCTGAAGGGAGTAGAATCAGGTCCGAAAATGCGGGAGACTGATCCAGGACACAGGACTCTGCATTGATCCGAAAGCGGGGCTTTGTTTTTATTTCGCTGCTTGAAATCAACTAGGAAACAAACTGAAGCAAAGAACCAGCAGCTGTACCTCTGGAAGGTCCCCTAGCCGTACAAAAGAATTGCAACAAGAACACTTTTACAAACTACATAACTTTTCGATTGCAACACATTCTTTCAACTGTGAGTTACGTCTGATCAACTGAACTATTTCCAGTTGGAAACCTTCCGCCAAGTCAAAGATAATGTTGCAAGACTATTGGAAATCAACAACTGCCTCCCTTTGAAAATAACTATTGCTTTGCTGAGAGCCGACGCAATACAATGCCTACTTCCCAAGGACAACCGTCTCCTTTTCTTTTGGTGGAACTTCAGATAGAGAGATGGAAGAAACTGCAGTTTTCTCATCACCCTAAGAAGACTGGCTTCTTTGTTGAAAATCAATAAGTATTCAACATATTAAATATAAAACATTTTATGACTTGAGAAATTAACTGTAGCTAATGGTATCAAGTTAGTGAATAAATTTGTTCTAGGACTAGAATATAACTTCCTGTTTTGGATTGAGCAAGAAATGTATTTTGTTTATTGAAATGTGTAACTCAAAGGAGTTGCCTAATAAATGCAGAGAATTTGATCATTTGAGGTTGATAACATATTGTCGGTTTGGTAGATCATGTCTAAACTAAATTAACACGGTAAAACTAACACGGTAAAACTAATTTGATAAATTAGTTACTGGAATGTTGGATTCCGTTCTGAATGGGAAGTTGAATGAATTCTCGTGCATTTTGATATGAAATATGATTTATTAAAACAAGAAATGAGTAGTGAAAATACTAATGCAAAGTAGACCACTTTGTGTGAATAACCATAATTCATATTAGTATCTTAGCTATGTATGCTAATAATGTTGCGGTCGTTGTAATCGTTTGACTAAGGAATCAGTGAGCTGAATACTATTCACGAATATCTCTAACCAATAGTCTTTACCTTCTGTAATATTAGATTTAGTTTTATATTTCTGACGTGTGAATGTTGATTGTTTGGGGAATCTGGGTTCTACATGATTCTGAACTCAAATAAGGTATACAGTATATCTAATTTCCTACACTTTGGTGCCCAGATATACCTAACACACTACACTAGCCTTACCACATTCCACATATATATATATATATATATTTAATTCCCTCCAATTAGGTCAGGCCTTCCATTCAGCATGCACATTTTCACATGTTTGGTTGGCCTGCCCAGTTGAAGGGAAGTGCACATAATTTACCTTTCTGGGATGAGTATTTAACCTAATCCCTGCCAAAAAACAGCATATACAAGTGAAATGTGTCTGCCCAGCCACATGGACTTGCAATAAACGTTCACTTTAAACACTGTTTTGTCTATTTGTGGTTATGTGGGGTCATTTAAAACATTAGAACAAAAACCACTGACAAAACAAAAGTTTTAACAAAACAAATCTCGCACACTAAATACGACCCTAAGGTCCGGCTGGGCAGTAGCCTTCACAGATCCTTAACCTAGTTGTTATTTTTACTTATGGTTTTGTTTCTATTACTCTCGTTCCTCCTCTTGAACACCCACACAGAGCAGGGAGAGCTGCAGGCTTTTTAAACAGGTGACCATCTCCCGATTAGCAACAATTACACAATTAATTAACTCGGGAGATGGTCACCTTCTGCGGAGGGGTACCCCATTCTAAAATAAATAAACAATCATGTACAGGGCTCCTCGCAATGATATTTCTAGTTCTGTTTTAAATGTTACCTGTTACGTTTTGGATTGGCTCTAATTAACTCCAATTAATAATTGGCTTCTGCTGCAGAGTCCGATGGGAGGTACAGAGGTATAAACAAATAAGCATTTTTTTTCTGAAGGTTACAGTTAAAATGAATGCTGCATATCAGATAAGTGGCAGACAATTGCTGGTCTTTCCAGGGCTCGGTAGATTTCGACTATAGCCCAACACTACAGCCCATATCCATTTTTATTACATTAATTTATGTGGTAAAAAACTGTAGCAGTTAAACTGCAGTGACAAATGCATACTGGTATCACAGTTTGTTAAGAAGACACTGTTCATGAAGCTTTTATAACTTGAGTGTTTTAATTATATTCCCTTTGCGTATAAAAATGCAATTTCTCTCTTTACATTTGTGAAAATGTTTCATGGCTGGTAGGTGAGCCATGCTAGAAAACATAGACAGGTAGGTGTGTCGACATATCAAAAGGCTACGTTTGTGAAGGATTGGGGGGCGCTATTTCTCCTATATAGTGAGGTCAATAATTGAATATCTGAGGCTTAATTGGTAATGTAGCAGTTTATATTGAAGGGATCATGCCCGTTGATGATAGTTCCCCTTGGCTCGGGACACATAACTCCAGTTACAGTCAACTAACACATGGTAAAGCCTTCATCGAGAGGGCATTATGGGTATTAGAATTTTCTTTTTTTAAGAAAATAAACTTTAAAACCTACATTTAAAAAATATATATATATTAAAAATAACTTTTTTACTTGTTGCTTATAGTTTATCTCAACAGTTTCAGACATGCGAAAGGGGGCAATATTACTCAGTTTGTTGTTGTTGAAGGATGCTGTCTGTTGCAGGTACAGGATTGGTTGCTTTCGTGGTGCAAAGTTTTGATTGGTTGGTTTAGGGGATAATAAAATACATTGTTTTTGTTTAGTATTTACATCAAATCAAAATGAAAAAGTAACTGAAACAGGGAGCCTGTTCCAGCACTCACTTTATAAGTTGGAAATAAAAAAAAAGAAACATGAGAATGCAAACAATACATTTAAAATATTAACCCTGGGGCTTTCTTTTAATAACACATGTAAGAATTTCATGTTTTATTAATTTTAAGTTGTTCAAGCAATCAAAAAGTTTACATAGAATAAAGAAAAAAATAGAATGTTCACCCACCCTCCCTCCCCATAGTGAAACAAGAAAGTGAAACCCAGTGCTTGTAGTGATCTCCAGGTGGTTCTGCTGTGTTTCCTGCCTTGTCCAGTGCTTGTTGTGATCTCCAGGTGGTTCTGCTGTGTCTCGTGCCTTGTCCAGTGCTTGTAGTGATCTCCAGGTGGTTCTGCTGTGCTGTGTCTCATGCCTTGTCCAGTGCTTGTAGTGATCTCCAGGTGATTCTGCTGTGTTTCCTGCCTTGTCCAGTGCTTGTAGTTATCTCCAGGTGGTTCTGCTGTGTCTCGTGCCTTGTCCAGTGCTTTTAGTGATCTCCAGGTGGTTCTGCTGTGTTTCCTGCCATGTCCAGTGCTTTTAGTGATCTCCAGGTGGTTCTGCTGTGTTTCCTACCATGTCCAGTGCTTGTAGTGATCTCCAGGTGGTTCTGCTGTGTTTCCTGCCTTGTCTTGTGCTTGTAGTGATCTCTAGGTGGTTCTGCTGTGTCTCCTGCCTTGTCCAGTGCTTGTAGTGATCTCCAGGTGGTTCTGCTGTGCTGTGTCTCGTGCCTTGTCCAGTGCTTGTAGTGATCTCCAGGTGGTTCTGCTGTGCTTTGTGCCTTGTCCAGTGCTTGTAGTGATCTCCAGGTGGTTCTGCTGTGCCTCGCGGCTTGTCCAGTGCTTGTAGTGATCTCCAGGTGGTTCTGCTGTGACTCGTGCCTTGTCCAGTGCTTGTAGTGATCTCCAGGTGGTTCTGCTGTGCTGTGTCTCGTGCCTTGTCCAGTGCTTGTAGTGATCTCCAGGTGGTTCTGCTGTGTCTCGTGCCTTGTCCAGTGCTTGTAGTGATCTCCAGGTGGTTCTGCTGTGCTGTGTCTCGTGCTTTGTCCAGTGCTTGTAGTGATCTCCAGGTGGTTCTGCTGTGTCTCGTGTCATGTCCAGTGCTTGTAGTGATCTCCAGGTGGTTCTGCTGTGTCTCGTGCCTTGTCCAGTGCTTGTAGTGATCTCCAGGTGGTTCTGCTGTGTCTCGTGCCTTGTCCAGTGCTTTAAGTGATCTCCAGGTGGTTCTGCTGTGTTTCCTGCCTTGTCCAGTGCTTGTAGTGATCTCCAGGTGGTTCTGCTGTGTTTCCTGCCTTGTCCAGTGCTTGTAGTGATATCTAGGTGGTTCTGCTGTGTCTCGTGCCTTGTCCAGTGCTTGTCCAGGTGGTTCTGCTGTGTTTTGTGCCTTGTCCAGTGCTTGTAGTGATCTCAGGTGGTTCTGCTGTGCTGTGTCTCACGCCTTGTCCAGTGCTTGTAGTGATCTCCAGGTGGTTCTGCTGTGTCTCGCGCCTTGTCCAGTGCTTGTAGTGATCTCCAGGTGGTTCTGCTGTGCTGTGTCTCACGCCTTGTCCAGTGCTTGTAGTGATCTCCAGGTGGTTCTGCTGTGTCTCGTGCCTTGTCCAGTGCTTGTAGTGATCTCCAGGTGGTTCTGCTGTGTCTCGTGCCTTGTCCAGTGCTTGTAGTGATCTCCAGGTGGTTCTGCTGTGTCTCGTGCCTTGTCCAGTGCTTGTAGTGATCTCCAGGTGGTTCTGCTGTGTCTCGCGCCTTGTCCAGTGCTTGTAGTGATCTCCAGGTGGTTCTGTTGGTTTGCAGGCTTCAGCTCCTGTTAATCTCCATCTACACAAACAAAACAGCGCTCCAACATGATTCATCTTCAGCGTAAGGGGTCATACTCACATAGCTGCGTCCCCTTTGTACTGCCAAACTTCTCCCTGTGAACAGCACGGCGCCACACTCTATCCAATCGCTGCGTACCCCACAGCTGATCACAATAGATTTGTTCAGCAGTCTTACAGCTACGCCCTTCCACCAAAATGGATGACTTCCAGTTCCGTCCTACAAATCGAGTCGGCCCATCCCTGTGAAAGTGTACCACCAACCTAACTTAGTACCCTTCCTGATCGAGAGTTAGATTTGCAGCTCAGATTCCTTCTCTCTCCGTCACAGCCCCCCTCAGATTTATAGACCATGTTTTATTTGTTCTCGCTCAAAAAAAAAAAAGAAATAGTGAGTGGTTCAAACATGACCCATTTGCATTTTCTCTTGGAGAACTTTGAACTCAATAGCATATTCTATCGAGAACAATGTAAAACTGGTAAACAAAACATTCATTAATAATATTTCTACTGTGTCTATGATCTCAGGGATCATCCCAAAGGTAAAATTAATTTTAAAATATGTTTTTGACCTGGCCTGGTTTCAAACCATATGCTGCAGTGTAGAATAAATGTTGGTATTGCCATTTAGCAGACTGGTAGAATCTGTTCTTCTGCACATTTTTCAAGGTGATTTATATCCCTATGGAGAAATTCAAGGATAGATACCCCTTTTGTTATATGCAGGTATTTTGCTGAGCAAGCCAATAAATGAGTGCTCATATGCCATATATCACTGGCACCATTAAAGGATTATAGGACATCACATGGTGCTTTTGAAATTAATCACTGCTTAACAGTATGTGCTCCAATGTGTATGATGTTTTTAGACAGAACAGCTGCATTGCGCTTACTGTTAATTAAAACAATGGACTCTATAATGATGGGATAATGAGTGATTTTGTGTTGCTGGAGTGCTTCTTTTAAATATTGACCTTATTATGTTTACTATCACTTTCCTGCAGATGTACGATGATAGGCTTGCTTGCATACAGTATACTGTGCATCCAAGATGTTGTTTTTATTTTTAGTAAAGAATATAATAAATGGTTCCAAATGTTTCACTATCTACCTTTATATTCAGATGGCTGAGGATCTTTTAGCTGATCAGAGTGCACATTTTGCCTGCTGTACTTAAGCTTTAAAAAAAGGTTTTAGGAAAATATTCTTCTGAGATTTAAAATAAAACTTTTGAAACACTCGTGATTAAGTCAGTTAATTGAAGAAATTATTGTTGAGAGGGTTGATAAAGTACTGTTATATTAGTTCAACATTAATTAGAGCCAGCATCATGTTCATAAAAGTTAAGAGTGTCCCTCCCCTATATATACGCTGTTATATTATTATTTGTATTATTATTGTTTGAGGCGCGGACGTAAAGTCGCTGCCATTGTGTTATTGTTTTGTTGTATTTTTGATTTTAAAACCTCATGAGGATACGTGACTAATCAGCTACTGACTGTTTAACTAGCTGACAGTCACGCATCCTTATTAAACTCGTGCAGACTATGGCCGAGGGGTGATTAAATAATTAATAGCTAGTTAACCCCCCCGGCCAGAATATAAAAGCCTGCAGCTTTCTTTGTTAGAGGAGAGTGTTCAGAGTAGAAAATGAGAGTAGAGACAGGAGGTAAATAACTGAAAATATAACAATTGCTAAGCGTGCTGGTTTATACACCACCACGATACTTATTTGTTTATTTGTTTGGCCAACGCGCTTTTTGTTTTGTGTCTTTTGGTTTGTTTAACTGTTTTGTTTGATTATTATTTAATAAAATACTGAGCACCGTAGCGCCTCAGTTTCTTCCACTACTTCCTGAGTCTGTGTTTCTGGTCTGACGTCACCCCTGTAGCCACCCTGTTCACAGTTGGTGTCAGAACCAGGACAACAGCGCCTCCAAGCGTCAGGCCAGGAATACTGCTGGGTTTTTTTTTGTAAAAAGGAGTGTTTTTTTTTTTTTTGTTTTAAAAAAAATGTGAAGAAGCGGCAGGAGAAAACAGCAGCAGGAGGCGCATCAACAGCAGCGCGGGGCCGGTCGCAGGTCCCATCGCATCTGTACCACGCCAGATGGTTTCCTCGCCTGTCTGGATGAGGAAGGGTGGTGCTTCCTGTGTGGCGAGGTCAAGTACCTTCCACTCAGCCAGAGCCATGCATGGCAGGAGATGGAGGAGCCTGAGCGTCCGGCGTCAGGGGGAGAGGTCTCGCTGGCTCAGAGGCCGAGGAAATCACTCTCCTCTGAGGGAATCTGGGGCTGGCTGGTGTAACCTGGGAGGAATGCTGAAGAGGCCCTCCCCGATGTGACCAACCTCCTGTGGGCCAGAGATGGAGAGCGATGGGAAGCCTGGGAAAAGCAACACCACCCAGTGTCCCTCCCAGACATTGCAGACATGATAATCCGCTACCTGGCTGCAGATATGGCAGGGCTCGGATGTAATATGGCACGGATGTAAAGTCACCGCCATTGCGTTACTGTTTTGTATTTTTGATTTTAAAACCTTGTGAGGATGCGTGACTGATCAGCTACTGATTGTTTAACTAGCTGACAGTCACGCATCCTTATTAAACTCGTGCAGACTATGGCCGAGGGGTAATAAGATAATTAATAGCTATTAACCCCTCGGCCAGAATATAAAAGCCTGCAGCTTTCTTTGTTAGAGGAGAGTGTTCGCAGTAGAGACAGGAGGTAAAGAACAGAAAATATACAACTGCTAAGCGTGCTGGTTTATACACCAGCACAATACTTATTTGTTTATTTGTTTGGCCAACACGCTTTTTGTTTTGTGACTTTTGGTTTGTTTAACTCTTTTGTTTGATTATTATTTAATAAAATACTGAGTGCCGTAGCATCTCAGTTTCACCCTGCTACATCCGGAGTCTGTGTTTCTGGTCTGATGTCAACCCTGCAGCCATCCTGTTCACAGACCTTACTGTCCTATCTTCCCAGATCATTTAAAATAACTTTTAGTACCTTTTCGGCATTATGAACAGCTTCGGGCAACTCCGAACTCGGTGGTATGTTTGCATTTTTGGCTGCAGTCCTGGAATTGGTGTCTTTATTCTTTCTAGTCAGGTTGTAGCAGATGCTCCATGATAAGTCAGAAGATGCACTTATTATTCTCCCTCAAGAGCTCCCCGAACTAAGTTACAGACAGTGGGATCTATGTACTAATATTACTTACGTGTTCGTAAATAATGCAAATTCATAGCCTTCGTGCTTCGTAGAATTTTTGCTTGCAATGTACGAAACAGCTCTTTCTTGTGAAGAATTACTGTAAAAAGAAAGCAAAACAAAATGTATTTAATGCCATTGTTATTTAATATTAATAAATCATTTTTTGGCTTATTTTATGTTAAGGTGCTTTATTTTAAAATAACTAAAAGCCTGGAAACATTTAAATAGGAAGTTTCACATATAAACAACTAGTTGAATCTATGCCAGTGTGAGGCATGTATAAAATAACAGGTACAAACCGAAGTCATAAATTAGGAAAAAATGATCATACATCAACGGTAAGTGTGAAGCTTCGATATTATAATGAGATTCTTACATTTGCATATGAAAGTAGTTTGGAACAAATAGTCGTAACTAAACTACCGCAACAGGGATGAAACTGAGTTACGGTAGTGAAAACGACTTTAGTACATCATGGGTAGGTCTACAAAGTCACAAAAGCCTATGAAAAGTCAAGATACAAAAGAAAAATCAATGATACATAGAGTCCAGTAGCTTCTCAGGTTATTAGGATACAGTCTGCTTGGTTCAGTGACTTTGCAACGAGTCGGTACAGTATGGCACCAGGATGGAACCAGGGCGGTAACTGGTCGGTTTGGTACCATCGGTACGGTACGGCACCAAGTTTAGAACTGGAATGGTAACAGGACGGTAACCGGTCGGTTCGGTACGGTACTGTCGGCACGGGATGCACACCTGTATATGCTTCTGGCAAACCACACAGTCAGTACAAGTATGAGACTGAGGGAAGCCTGCTTGTTAGAGCCTTATGATGACGGGGTGCCTGCCCCTTATATATATATATATATATATATTATTTTGTTATGATTTATTTCCATTTTTGTATGTACAGTGGCTCTCAAAAGTATTCACCCCCCTTGGACTTTTACACATTTTATTGTGTTACAACATGGAATCAAAATGGATTTCATTAGGAGTTTTTGACACTGATCACCCCAAAATGTCCATAATGTCAAAGTGAAAAATAAAATATCTTGATGTAACTATCACTGTCACTTTTATCTGCTGTATTATTGAATTGTATTTTGTCACACTTGTACTTGCTTGAACTAGTCATTGTATTTATCTTGCTCTTATTGTATTATTACTTGTACTGTAACACTTGAAATGTATTTGCTTACGATTGTAAGTTGCCCTGGATAAGGGCGTCTGCTAATAAATAAATAATAATAATAATAAATAATAATAAAATCTACAAATTGTTCTAAATTAATTACAAATATAAAACAGAAAATAATTGTTTGCATAAGTATTCACCCCTTTGCTATGACACACCTAAATAAGCTCTGTTGCAACTAATTGTCTTTAGAAGTCACATAATTAGTTGAATGGAGTCCACCTGTGGACAATTAAGGTGTTTCACGTGATTTCAGGTTAAATACACCTGTCTCTGGGAGGTCCCACAGTTGGTTAGTACATTTCCTAACAAAAACTACATCATGAAGGCAAAGGAACATTCAAAGCAAATCCGAATAAGGTTCTTCAAAAGCCCCAATCAGGGGTAGGATATAAGAACATTTCCAAGGCATTGAATATCCCCGAGCACAGTAAAGTCCATTATTAAGAAATGGAGAGAATATGGCACAATTGTAAATCTGTCTAGAACAGGCAGTCCTCAAAAAGTGAGTATCCGGCGAGAAGGGCACTAGTCAGGAGACCACCAAGAGGCCTATGGCAACTCTAAAGAAGTTACAGTCTTCCACGGCTGAGCTGGGAGACACTGTGCATACGGCAGCAATAGCCCGGTGCTTCACAAAACTGGCCTTTATGGGAGAGTGACAAAAAGAAAGCCATTGTTGAAAAAAACTCACATCAAATCTCGGCTAGAGTTTGCCAGAAGGCATGTGGGAGACTCTGAGACCAAGTGGAAGAAGATTCTATGGTCTGATGAGACCAAAATAGAGCTTTTTGGCCTCAACGCTAAGCGCTATGTTTGGCGCAAGCCTAACACACACATCATCCTGAGAAAACCATCCCTACCATGAAGCATGGTGGTGGCAGCATCATGCTCTGCGTCAATGCCTGGAAAGCTTGTGAAAACAGAGGGCAAAATGGATGCAGCAAAGTACAGAGAAATCCTGGAGGAAAACCTGCTGAAGTCTGCAAGAGACCTGGAACTTGGGAGAAGATTCATCTTCCAGCAGGGCAATGACCCCAAACATACAGCCAAAGCCACACTGGAGTGGCTTAAAAACAAAAAGGTCAATGTCCTGGAGTGGCCCAGTCAAAGCCTGGACCTCAATCCAACTGAGAATATGTGGAAAGAGTTGAAAATTGCTGGTCACCAAAGGTCCCCATTCAACCTGACGGAGCTTGTGCGGAATTTTTGCAAGAATGGGCAAAAATTGCAGTGTCCAGATGTGCAAAGCTGGTAGAGACTTATCCAAACTCATGGAGACTCACGGCTGTAATTGCTGCCAAAGGTGCCTCTACCAAATATTGACTCAAGGGGATGAATACTTATGCAATCAATTATTTTCTGTTTTGTATTTGTAATTAATTTAGAACAATATGTAGATTTTATTTTTCACTTTGACATTATGGACTTTTTTTGTGTTGATCAGTGGCAAAAACTCCTAATTAAATTCATTTTGATTCCATGTTGTAACACAATTAAATGTGGAAAAGTCCAAGGGGTGAATATTTTTGAGAGCCACTATATATATATATATATATATATATATATATATATATACAGCAACAAGACACAAGGTAGTTATACTGCATCAGCAAGGTCTCTCCCAGGCAGAAATTTCAAGGCAGACAGGGGTTTCAGATGTGCTGTCCAAGCTCTTTTGAAGAAGCACAAAGAAACGGGCAACGTTGAGGACCGTAGACGCAGTGGTCGGCCAAGGAAACTTACTGCAGCAGATGAAAGACACATCATGCTTACTTCCTTCGCAATCGGAAGATGTCCAGCAGTGCCATCAGCTCAGAACTGGCAGAAAACAGTGGGACCCTGGTACACCCATCTACTGTCCGGAGAAGTCTGGTCAGAAGTGGCCTTCATGGAAGACTTGCGGCCAAAAGCCATACCTCCGACGTGGAAACAAGGCCAAGCGACTCAACTATGCACGAAAACACAGGAACTGGGGTGCAGAAAATGGCAGCAGGTGCTCTGGACTGATGAGTCAAAATTTGAAATATTTGGCTGTAGCAGAAGGCAGTTTGTTCGCCGAAGGGCTGAGAGCGGTACACGAATGAGTGTCTGCAGGCAACAGTGAAGCATGGTGGAGGTTCCTTGCAAGTTTGGGGCAGAATTTCTGCAAATGGAGTTGGGGATTTGGTCAGAATTAATGGTCTCCTCAATGCTGAGAAGTACAGGCAGATACTTATCCATCATGCAATACCATCAAGGAGGCATCTGATTGGCCCCAAATTTATTCTGCAGCATGACAACGACCCCAAACATACAGCGAAAGTCATTAAGAACTATCTTCAGCGTAAAGAAGAACAAGGAGTCCTGGAAGTGATGGTATGGCCCCCACAGAGCTCTGATCTCAACATCATCGAGTCTGTCTGGGATTACATGAAGAGAGAGAAGCAACTGAGGCTGCCTAAATCCACAGAAGAACTGTGGTTAGTTCTCCAAGATGTTTGGGCCAACCTACCTGCCGAGTTCCTTCAAAAACTGTGTGCAAGTGTACCTAGAAGAATTGATGCTTGATGCTGTTTTGAAGGCAAAGGGTGGTCACACCAAATATGGATTTGATTTAGATTTATATATATATATATATATATATATATATATATACTGTATATATAGTGCCTATAGAAAGTCTACACCCCCTTGAACTTTTTTCACATTTTTGTTGTGTCAGTGCCTCAGTTTCATGCATTTAAATGAGGAGTTTTTTTCCACTTATCTACACACCATACTCCACACTGTTAAGGGGAAAAAAAGTTTTATTGAGATGTGAGTCTATTGGGATAGTTCTCTACCAACTTTGCACACTTAGATTTGGCAATATTTGATCATTCATCTTTACAAAACTGTTAAGCTCTGTCAAGTTCCTTGGTGGGCGTTGATGGACAGCAATCTTCAAGTCATGCCCCAAATCTTCGATTGGATTTAGGTCGGGGCTCTGGCTGGGCCACTCAAGGACATTTACCATTTTGTTCCTTAGCCACTCCAGTGTAGCTTTGGCTGTGTGCTTTGGGTCATTGTCATGCTGAAAGGTGACTTCCGTCCCAGTTTCAGCTTTCTTGCAGAAGGCAGCAGGTTTTCCTCAAGGACTTCTCTGTACTTTGCTCCATTCATTTTCCCTTCTATCCTGACAAGTGCCCCAGTCCCTGCCGATGAGAAACATCCCCATAACATGATGCTGCCACCACCATGCTTCACAGTAGGGATGGTGTTCTTTAGGTGATGCGCTGTGTTGGGTTTGCACCAAACATAACGCTTTGCATTTAGGCCAAAAAGTTCCATTTTAGTTTCGTCAGACCACAAAACTTTTTGCCACATGGCTACAGAATCTCCTGAGTGTTTTTTTTGCATACTTCAAGGTGGGCTTTCTTGAGTAATGGCTTCCTTCTTGCCACCCTACCATACAGGCCAGATTTGTGGAGTGCTTGGGATATTGTTGTCACATGCACACTTTGACCAGTCTTGGCCATAAAAGCCTGTAGCTCATGCGAAGTTGCCATTGGCCTCTTGGTAACCCCTCTGATCAGTCTCCTTCTTGCTCGGTCATCCAGTTTGGAGGGACAGCCTGATCTAGGCAGGGTCTTGGTGGTGCCATACACCTTCCACTTCTTAATAATCGTCTTGACCGTGCTCCAAAGGATAGTCAAGGCCTTTGATATTTTTTTATACCCATCCCCTGATCTGTGCCTTTCAACAACTTTGTCCCGGAGTCCTTTTGAAAGCGCCTTGGTGCTCATGGTTGAGTCTTTGCTTTGAAATGCACTACCCAGCAGAGGGAACCTACAGGAACTGCTGAATTCATCCTGAAATCATGTGAATCACTACAATTTAACACAGGTGGAGGCCACTTAACTTGGTGTGTGATTTTGAAGGCGATTGGTCACACCTGAGCTAATTTCGGATTGCTATTACAAGGGGGTTGGACACTAATCCAACCAAGCTATTTCAATTTTTTTAATTTTCTACAAATTTCTAGAATATTTTTTCACTTGGAAGTTGTGGGGTAGGGTGTGTAGATAAATGAAAATAAAAACTATTTTAATGCATTTTAATTCCAGGCTATAAGGCAAAAAAAGGTGAAAATATTGAAAGGGGGGGTGTAGACTTTCTATAGGCATTGTGTATATATACAGTATATATATATATATATATATATATATATATATATATATATATATATATATATATATATATATATATATATAGTGTCTTGCATAAGTATTCACCCCCCTTGGACTTTTCCACATTTTGTAGTGTTACAACCTGGAATTAAAATGGATTTAATTAGGACTTTTTATCACTGATCTACACAAAATAGTCCATAATGTCGAAGTGGGGAAAAAAAAAAATCAACATATTTCCAAATAAAAAACTGAAAAGTCTTGATTGCATAAGTATTCACCCCCTTTGCTCTGACACCCCTAAATAAGCTCTGGTGCAACCAATTGCCTTCAGGAGTCACATAATTAGTTGAATGGAGTCCACCTGTGTGCAATTAAAGTGTCACATGATCTCAGATTAAATACACCTGTTTCTGGAAGGCCCCAGAGTTTGTTAGAGAGCATATCTAAACAAACAGCATCATGAAGACCGAGGAGCTATCAAAACAAGTCCGGGATAAAGTTCTGGAGAAGCACCAATCAGGGTTGGGTTATAAAAAAATATCCCAAACATCCCTCGGAGCACCGTTAAATCCATTATTAAAAAATGGAAAGAATATGGCACAACCGCGACTCTGCCTAGAGAAGGCCGTCCACCAAAACCCAGTGACCTGGTAAGGAGGGCATTAGTCAGAGAAGCAACCAAGAGGCCAATGGTAACTCTGAAGGAGTTGGAGAGATCCACAGCTGAGATGGGAGAAACCGTCCATGGGACAACTATAACCCGGACGCTCCACAAAGCTGGGCTTTATGGAAGAGTGGCGAGAAGAAAGCCATTGTTGAAAAAAACCCATATCAAATCCTGTTTGGATTTTGCCAAAAGGCATGTGGGAGACACAGCACACGTGGAAAAAGGTTCTCTGGTCTGATGAGACTAAAATTGAACTTTTTGGCCTTGGCGCAAAACGCTATGTGTGGCGCAAAGCCAACACTGCTCATCACCCTGAGAACACCATCCCCACGTTGAAGCATGGTGGTGGCAGCATCATGTTATGGGGATGCTTTTCATCGGCAGGGACTGGGAAACTGGTCAGGATTGAGGGCAAGATGGATGGAGCCAAATACAGGGAAATTCTAGAGGAAACCCTGTTTCAGTCTGCAAGAGACCTGGGACTGGGGCGGAGGTTCGCCTTCCAGCAGGACAATGACCCTAAACACACAGCCAAAGCAACACTGGAGTGGTTTAAAAACAAGAACCTGAATGTCTTAGAATGGCCCAGTCAAAGCCCAGACCTCAATCCGATTGAGAATCTGTGGCAAGACTTGAAAATTGCTGTTCACCAACGATCCCCATCCAACTTGACAGAGCTTGAGCAATTTTGCCAATAAAAATGGGCAAAAATTGCAGGATCCAGATGTGCAAAGCTGGTACAGACTTACCCAAAAAGACTCACAGCTGTAATTGCTGCCAAAGGTGCTTCTACCAAGTATTGACTCAGGGGGGTGAATACTTATGCAACCAACAAATGTCTTTTTTTTTTGTTTAATTAACTTTTGTGTCACAATAAAAAAATATTTTGCACCTTCAAAGTTTTAAGTATGTTGTGTAAATCAAATGGTAAAAATCCCAATTAAATCCATTTTAATTCCAGGTTGTAACACTACAAAATGTGGAAAAGTCCAAGGAGGGTGAATACTTATGCAAGGCACTGTGTGTATATATATATATATATATATATATATATATATATATATATATATATATATATATATATATATTTGTTTCTTTTATTATGATTTTGCTGTGGTTTGTTTTGGATCGGCAGGGAGGCGGTAAAATTCCTCCCTGCCAGAAATACATGTGAGAATGTGTCTGTAGCCTTAATTCAGTGGTACTCAATTCCATTCTCTGGCGGGCCAGATAAGGCAATGTCCAAACCTTGGGGGGCCACAGGCAGCTCAAGATGTGCGTAGTGGTGGGGGGTTGTTTAAATGGTCATGAAAATCTGACTATCCAATCACACTTTACATACAGTAACAAAACGTTGCAACACTGCACTTGCACCAATCAGCTAATACATCTCAGAAATAACTACTTAATATGATGCAATGTTTGATCGCCATTAATAATAAAAATAGAAGGCAAATATCATTTCCTGACCAGTATTCAAACGAGATCTTGCAAACAAATAATTATACAAATCTCACTGTAATTCTGTTAAAACAGAATGTTATTAATTTTAATTTTATTAAAACTAGAAAATGTTCTGACAATTTCTGCGCAGCAAGCATTCAAGTTAAGTAATGAAAGCACTTATGTTGTAGAAGCATCTTACTAAGCACCTGATTAAAAGTGTAGCACGGTGTCTAAATATGCATGTTCTAGCTCCAATGTGGTTAAATGTAAATGAGCAGTTTCTAATTTAACTACATGGCATGACAGTAAATAGAGGGGGAAATAAACTTCAGTGCATATCCACCGTGCCATTTTTGAGAGACGTGCCGCAGGTGCATTTCTTACTGTTGCCAAACAGGTTTTTTTAAGCCCAAATAAAAGATCTTTGACAGGCTCGGTTTCTTCAGCCAATTTCCTGTGACTGAACACTTACTGGTGGCTGCATTGCTAATTTTCCTGCAATACTTAGTTTATCATATGAAAAATAAAGGAAATATAGACATGCACTTAAGTTTTTTCATGTATTTCTATAATAAAACTATTTTGCACTTTAAAACATACAGCAGCCCTGCTCAACTTCCCAAGACTTTCTACAATAAACTGGAGTCAAACATCTGGTGTTTTGGAAGATTTAAAAAAAAATAAAAAAAATGTTATTGCTCTGACAACAGGTCAAACGTAATAGGTTAATCAATCATATAACTTAAAACAATACATAAGCTAAAGTACATTACTAATGTATTTAAGTTAAATTAATACAAAAACGACTTTCACTTTCCTGTTCCAATCAAATGCTGCACAATTCCCAGCTAAATCTTACAACATTAAAGCAATTTCCAATACTATTTATCCTAAAATATGTAAAACTGTACTATTCCAGAATAGGTTGTGAAGGCTTTACTTTCCTCCACTGAATTAACTCTGAAGCAGAGGATGTCAAACTTAAAATTATACACTTTTCACGTGTGTATTTCAGGCAGAAACACTAGATAAGTAGACATTGCTTTTTTTCTTTTTCATTTTTTTTTAAATCCCTGCCATTGTAGTTTCTTCGCAATAAACAAAGTGACAAATGACACATTTTCATAAAGTAATAGCATGACTGTTTTTTTAAGCTGTGCATGCAAGTGAAAACTGTCCAATTTAACTTAAATAAACTCTTCAAAAAATATATGTGGAAAAGGGGGCGTTGTACAAAGAAAAAAAACACCATTTTGGTTTTCTTTATTACCTCCTCATAACAGAAAATAGGATCACAACAAAACAAAATGTTGATCACTATACGTAGCATTTACCTTGCTAGTTTGGCCAGTGTCTGGACAGTGCATTACCTGCAGCTGTATCCCTCGATTCTGACTTGCCAAATCTGAAGCATCACTTTGTTGTTGTTGTTGTTTATGTTACTCTCACACATCACTTGCCATTTTAGACACAGACGTAGATTTTTGGCTTCGAATTAATGTGCAGCAATGTTTGTAAGAATATTCAGATTGTTTCACCGCACTGAAGAAAATAATATTACTACCGCTGTTTTCATATTGCACGAAGCCTTCTCTCATTGCTCAACCAATGAGGAACTAAAACTAAGCAAATGGGCGGAGATTTGTGACGCATGCCAAAATGATAGCTCGTCAGAATTAAAGCTTGGCCAATCAGCTGACTTGTTCCTGTATTAGGCTGCCAAAAAATGCTTGTTAGGGGAAGCAAATACCCTGTAGATAGCGGCAACCTTATAATCTTGTGTATCAGCAATTTCAGCTTTTGTAATGAAGGACAGCTGATGCTTGTCGGGCCAAAAGAAAGGCTCTCGCAGGCCGGATTTGGCCCGTGGGCCGCCTATTGAAGAACCCTGCCTTAATTAGGTCATTCTTAATTATTGATTGATTGGGCTCCAGCCACAGACTATAAAAGCCTGGAGAAATCCTTTGTCTGGGTGGAGTGGTTTGGAGAGACACTGTGTTACAGAAAACAGTAATAAAACAATTACAGTTCAGAACATTTTAACTAGGAACTAAGCAGCCTATGGCCGTTGTGGGATGTGACAAACAAAAGGCTGTGTGCAAAATAAATATGTGTAATTATAACCTAATACAAAGTTAATAGAGATTGCATAAATTAGCAAGTAATATATGCAGATAAAAGCAACAAGTACTGATCTGATAGGCTCTCCTGTCAGGTTCAGTAACTAAATTAAAAAAAAAAAAAAAAACGTAAAAACATGTTTTAATTAGCAAAAAAGTCATTTTTATTAAATATCCTTCCGCCTCTGCCTGACCTAAGAAACAACAGTCCCTTAAAACTTAAAAAAACAAAAACAAAAATGCATTAATTCAAAACCAATTCAAAACACTTTTTTTTTAAATTAACATTGAAATGATTAAAAACTAGAAGGACTATTTATAGATGTTAAATTGCCAAAACATTGGCATTGAAAATTACAGTTTTGAAGATTTGCAGGCCCTTCTTTTAGATGTTCATTCTGAACAGTAGGTGGAGCTGCAGAATGGATTTCGAGCAACATGGTGTTTGATCATTGCTGTCCTTGTCGTTGTCTGAGGAAGTGCAGGACAGAGTGTGGCTCCACTGTTTGCGATCACTTGAAGACGGTGGCCAGTAATTTTTAAGGCTTCCCTCACACCTGTGACATTATTACAGACATTATTTGCCGTGTTTCAAGCCTCGCTTCACTAAGGAGGTGCACCGCTGCGGACCTAACACTGTGGTTTGTGTATCGGCGACTCAGTCCGGCTAGTTTGCTTAGTTTTGGCATCATAGTGGACAGATCCTTTATTCCCATGGGCTCCCTTGAATGTTGTTTGCATTTTGAATTACTCTGTCACTTATCAAATTCACTTTGCGGTTTATTGCTGGACTGTTTAAGAAACGGTTAAGAGCGGCTCGTAGGGTCACGTAGCTTGAGACTGAATATGCCCATCCCTCTGAGCTAGTGGCATAAAACTCTTTTAACAAATTATTTGGATCAGGCAGAGGAATTAAGTTTTAATCAATATTTAATGATTTTTGTTTTAGCCAGTGAAATAGGTCACCCAATGCCAAGGCAGTGGTCTTCTGTGTATTTTTTCCTCCTTTTCTTTTTCTATGTCAAGAGGCTGCGCTTCAAGATGCTTAGTAGTAGTACTTTTTTTCTTTTTTTTTACGACTTGAATTAGTGTTGGTGTCCGATTCAGACATCCAAAATCTCATCGAGAATTTGGTTTCCCAAAAGATCAAAATTAACATAAATCTCGTCAGTCATCTTTATTGTGATTTTAAATATAGCTACCGATTTTTAAATACATTTTTTTTTAAATTCTATATTAGATGTGGATAGTCATGTTTATTAATATAAAAGTAAATATGGCTACCGTTTTTTTTTTTTTAATTCTAGTGGTGTATAGATATCTACAAGTGTTTCACCCCTTTTTGAAAAGAAGTTCCAACCCATGTTGATATACTGTAATATTCACACCCCCATGTGACCGGTTTTGACCAATCAGAGTATTTAAAAGACCCATTACTATACATATATACATTACTATATATATATATATATATATATTCCTTGTTACTTACAGCAATTAAAGTCCAGGTCAGGCTCCTTTCAGCGGCTGCTGGCAGTGCAGATCCGGCGTTGGATCAGTAGGCTCCACAAGGCAAGTAAAGTGTATACTTGAAGTTTTATAATCCACAAGGTCTGTCTGGTAATTATAATCCTTTGGCAGGGAACCAAGTAAGTATTACAGTTGGTATCTCTCTCTGCGCCAGGGAGATTGCAAACCTGTGTGGCCTACACAGGAACAACAGGTAAGTAAGATTGGTTTGGTTATACATAGGGGTCTACTTAAATCGCGGTAAATTTACGTATTTTTCACGGCTAGGTTGCGGAATAAAATTAGGATTTTGCGGACCTGTTTAAACATTAACCACTTCATCTCCAGATGTAAAAATGAAATCCCTTCCCAGGTACCAGATTTTGAAAATAATAATAATAATAATGTTTTCAAACCTGTAATTGCTATAAAATGTTGACATATGGTGAATAAAACACAAATAAATGACCTAAATTGTGTTTTTCATTAACCCTTTATACTACATACCCATCTTCAATATAGAGATAAAAACACTTTTTTTTTTTTGTAAAGTCCCTCCACAGAGTCACCTTTTCTGTTCTGGATTACAAACACTGGTTACAAACACTGTCACCTTTTTCAATCTCTTGTCTCCGTGTTTCTATAAACAGGAAGTACGGCTATTCTTGACTCTGCTCCGCTATTACACACCCAGTTCTAATAGTTGCTGTTTTGCAATGTACGTATCTGTAATGGTGAAAAACCGACCACACCACTCGGTAGCACAGAGTAACCACCATTACCCTCCTCTCTTCTCTTCTCTCTCTATGCCTGCTTTTAAAGCCCCCCAAATTCCCGTGGACAGGTCATCTGACTTGATCATTGAGATCATGGGAAATGAAGTTTCTTTAACCCTTTGCGGTCCTATGTCCGACATCATCAAAAAGACGTGAAGCACAGGTATCTATTCATTTTTTTCTACGGAAAAAGCAGAGAAAACCATTCAATGGCCGAGTGAGACCGATAGGAGCCGAGAGAAGCCGGAAAAAAAGGGGAGGATCTGAGCAATACACATAGCCCTGGCACTACAGAGATAACACAGCCATAAACAAACAAGATAGATAGCTTCTGCATCCAACGCTCAAAGAATAGCATGGATATTTGCAGAGCTTTTTGAGATGTTATAGTAATAAAATAATGACTTGGATCACATTATTGAGGAGTTTGGTGATAAAACAAGTGATCAGGAGATGATTTATCAGTTTGCACGACTATGACGAGGTATGTGAAAAATACAGCGAACAAGGGGTGGGGAGGGGCTGGGGATGCAGTACTGAGTGTCCTGTTGATATGCCGTGCCTTTTAAATCTGTTTTACTGTGAAAAAAATACTTTTAAACAGCACGTGTGAAAATAAATCGGACCTTACGCACCTGACACGTGCTGAATAAATGGACCGCTAAGGGTTAACACACAGAACTAATACAGAGTACACAACTCTACCACCGTGATAAACGTCTTTCTTGTTTTGAACACAGGGGCAAGATATCAGAATCCCCACGTTTCTGATACCTTCCTCGTGTGCTCATCATTGACCGTTTTTTACTATATATATACACTACCGGTCAAAAGTTTTAGAACACCTCCATTTTTCCAGTTTTTATTGAAATTTCCGCAGTTTAATGTCTCAATGTACTCTGAAATTAAAGCATAGAACAAATAAACAATTGGAGATAAAAAAGAAATCATGGAATCGTTTTGTTTAACAAAATTTAATCTAAATTTTTGACTCATCAAAGTAGCCACCTTTTGCAGATATAACAGCCGAACACACTCGTGGCATTCTTTCTACAATGGAAATCAAATATTGTTCAGAAAGTTCTTCCCAACACTGTTGCAGAAGTTTCCACAAATGTGTTGCACTCGTAGGTTGCTTTGCTTTCACCCTTCTGTCCAGTTCATCCCAAACCAGCTCGATGGGGTTTAAGTCTGGAGACTGTGCTGGCCATTCCATGATTTGAAGCCTACCGTCTTGTTCTTTTCTACTAAGGTAGTTCTGACATAGCCTGGAGGTATGTTTTGGGTCATTATCTTGCTGTAGGATGAACCCCTGACCAACAAGGCGTATACCAGAGGGTATTGCATGGCGCTGCAAAATGCTGTGGTAGCCGTTTTGGTTCAGGGTGCCACTCACTCTGTGCAAGTCGCCGACTCTGGATCCAGCAAAAGAGCCCCAGACCATCACGCTTCCTCCTCCATGTTTGACAGTTGGTGTCACACACCAAGCAACCATCCTTTCGCCTACTCGACTGCGTACAAAAACCCTGCGTGATGAACCGAAGATTTCAAATTTTCATTCATCGGTCCATAAGACCTTCTTCCAGTCTTCAGTAGTCCACTGGCGGTGCTTCATGGCCCAGGCAAGCCTCTTTTTCTTATTTTGCCATCTTAGCAATGGCTTTCTTACTGCCACTCGACCTGTCAAACCTGCAGCTTGAAGTCTTCTCTTCACAGTTGAAACTGAGACTTGCTTACTTCGACCAGTGTTAAGCTGTGCTTGAAGCTGTTGTCCTGTGAGCCGCCTATCACGCAAGCTGTTGACTCTCAGAAACTTGTCTTCTGATTCTGTTGTGGCTTTGGGTCTGCCAGACCTCTTCCTGTCAGAGTTTCCTCCAGTTTCCAAGTGCCTTTTGATGGTGTCGGAAACTGTACTCACTGACACCTTGGCTTTCTTTGCAATTTCTCTAAAGGAAAGACCTACACTTTTAAGGGTTATAATGGTCTGTCTGTCTTCCTTTGTTAATTGCCTTTTTCTCGCCATTATGATAGCAATATACTACTTACTGCAGTACAATACTGTCCAAATAATGCTTAAGAGGGTGTAGTAACACAGTCTGTTCCAACACTGCTTTTATACAGACAGAGGGTTTGTAAGTAATCAACAAAAGTTGGGACACCTGTAGGAATTGTTAGCATCAACTTTCAAGGCTTAATTTACTTCCATTGCTGCAGAACAGCTGTAAGTTGTTAACCCATTACTTGTTCCCTGAAAAAGGCCTTTTGTATAACTCTGAAATGTACATTATTTTCAGTTTTGGTAACCTAAACTTTTTTTAACCTCTGGCAGTTTACCGCTTACCTTTGTACCATTTCAGGTTATTCACTGGACTCGAACTGCTTAAATTTCAATAAAAACTGGAAAAATGGGGTGTTCTAAAACTTTTGACCGGTAGTGTATATATATATATATATATATATATATATATATATATATATATATATATATATATATATATATATATATATATATATATAGTGACAGACTGGGGGGAGGAAGAGAAAAAAAATGTAGGGGCCAAAAGATCCCCCAGAATGCCACAGGAGGGAGCCAGGATGAGAATCACCAGGCTCCAATCTGTAATGATTATGACCTGCCTATGATTAGAAGGCTCGTATATAGGAGGTCAGAAGCCGTCTTCAGTCTGGGAGAAGAGAGACGCTGTCAGTGAAGCGTGACCTTGTGTGTTTAAAACAGTGTTGTGTGTGCGCATTTAAAAAAGTATTTTAACGGTATATAAATGGCTTAGCTGTCCAGTGTTCAGTTAAGGACTAAAAAAAAAAAAAAAAAAGTTTAGTAAGTACTCCGAGAGGGAGTTAGGTGTTTGTTTTGTTTTTGTTTTATTTTCTGTTATTTCTATTTAAATAAATCCTGCACGAAAGTGCAGAAAACTTTGAATATCTGTGTTTGGGTCTGATTAAAAAGGGCTATCGAACATCAAATAAATAATTTATTTTATTTTTTAAATGTAGTGTGCCCAATTATTTTACCCCAAATTTTCTCCCCATTTGGAATGTCCAATTCTTTTTTCTCCTCACCGTAGCAATTCCCCAGACAACCACGGAGATCCGAAGGTTCAGTGGGCATCCTGCGATCCCACAACCAAGCCAGCTTCTAGAAACAGTTACTTCAAAGTAACTCACGGTATGTAAACATAAAATTATATTACCAACATCTGAAAATTGATGTGTAAATAAAACAATTACGTAACATAAAGGCACTCACATAAAGTACTGAAAATACATGCCTTAGTGCAGAACCGTCAAAATGTAGTTTCACTGCTTCTGAAGATCATTCTCGAAGACCATTCTGCGTTTCAGTGCTTTTGTTGGCAACAGCATATTGTCCCGTAGTTAGTTCATGCAATTTAGATGGAAACAAATATTCGCGATTTAATGTGCGATTATTGAATTTCCCATGTGATTGCAGGTGATATCATCATGTCAAATGCATGATGGTATTTTTTGTTCCTGTATCACAAGCACCTTTGTTTTACCCCTGACAGGCTACCCTGCACCAGGACATATCATTCTGAAAGAAACATCACATCAAAGGCAATCCATAAACATGTTCTATAACTACTCTCTATCAACTTACAACCTTTTGTCCACATTTCACTTGAACACTATTCATAATCACCAACCGTTTCAGCTCGAGCAGCTTTTGAAGTGGATACTACAGTGCTTGATTTATCTGTGTTATGTACTATGTTTTTTAATGCTGTATTACATTTTACTCATCCTGCAAGCTGCTTGAATTTTGAGCTTATCTAATGCATTTATCTAACTTTTAACCTTGATCAACACCTCTTTGGCATACAATTTGACACCTTTATGTATTTTTTTAACACCTAAAGATAGCCTTGCATTTACAGTTGTGTAGGCCTGTTAATTAATCATCGGCCTGGGAGTTTGAATGATGATTAGAATATCATAGCAAAATCCTTGAAAATCAAAGAAAGAACAATATTTATAATTAATTGGATACTACTAACGTTTTTATTTAAAATTCTGTTTGAACGGGAATGATTAAAACAGAACCTTTATACATTTACAGGCTGGCTTTCAGAGATTTAGCTCTGCTCAATTTGTACACAAATATGCTCCTTACTATGTCCTATTTTTTGTTATCCTTGCCTGGTTTTGCTCTGGAGCATTTATTCCTATGGTATAGTAATGAATGTTAAGCAGGAGCAAACAGCAATATAAATGAAAATATGCTGAAAGAAAACAAAGTAGACAGAAATGTAAAAAAAGACAAGCATCTCTAATTCTTTGTGTTAGTCCCTGTTTGTGGTTTAATGATTTATAACCAGTATGTCTGCCTTTCCCTATGTTATTACTTTCTTCATGTTGATAGTACGCTACTGTTTCTCAACAAATGTTTTTCACAATTAGTACAGATGATGTGTATTTTATTTTTATTATCAGTATCGGTGTCTACTCAAGATGAAATGCTTAGTCAAAATGTAAACGTTTTATATAGACAAATGTTTTGACAATAAGCACCTTCGTTATTATTATTATTATTATTATTGTGATTTAACATAAAACCAGCATGTCACTACTTTTCTTGATTGAACTATAATTTCCTGAAAAAGATATGATATGAGGTTGTATATTCATACAATAAGTAAAGTATTGAAGCTTAAACTGTGCACTGTACAAAATAATCTGATTAACAAATACTTTCCCCAGTTTATTTAATATATCATTTATGTCACAGAATACTATATTTGGGATTTAGGACAGAATACTAAACAGTAATTCTTAAAACTTTTGGATGCACATAATCAAAAAACAGTATTTGTAAATCTCTTTTGAAACACACATATTTGTTTTCTATTTGGCAAAAATATCCCAAATAGTTTGCACTTAAATGTTTGTCACATTAGCATTTATTTCCCGTAATTGTGTACCATTTAAAATGTTAACAACATCAAGAACATTAACCTCTATAATAAAAAATCTAAAATAACTAACCATGATAAACTTTTTATTACCCAAGGCATCTGTATGACTTTGTCACTTTGCCCTTTATTTGATGTTTTCTTCCTTCTTTTTTCTTTTGCATGTAAGACACGTATCAGTTTTTGACTTGAGAAACGATACACACGACAATCAGATATTCACACGAAAACATAATCAACCAGCCCCTATTGCTGTTACTAAAATGCAGCCGCACCTAATAAATAAAACAAAAAACGTCAAAGTATGAATATTATTATTAATGCAGAAAGATTGTGCTTCACTGATTAGTATTCAATTATATGACACTTTGAAAACTGCAAAGTTCATGAGCAGCACTCATAGGCTGAATCACCAGACGCCTGCTTCACCCACCCTCATATCAGAGTGCAAACCTGCTCAATCGAAATCACAAATGCGCACAGGTGGATGACAATTTTGAACCTGTAGTCAGACTGCAACCTATGACCTGCTAAACAAAAATTTTATATTTATGCACAGTGGTTTAACGATAATATATAATACCATTAAACAATCAATAGAAGATCATTATTTTCTTTTATTTTTATTCCTGTGTACCCCCTATGACCCTTATATCCATTCTCCACTGGCACAGTGAGGTCTCGTTACGGTATGGGTACGGGCTATTTGTCGAGCCGAGCAAGAACCAAACTGTGAAACTCCGGCCTCACAAGACATCTGAATCTGGCTCGAAGCCGGGCCAGGGGCGGGGTTAAAGATTTTTGTCATTATGTTGCATCAGTCAGTACACTCCAGAAAGACAAACAACAAGCAACATGGCGGGCAGCAAGCGTGATGAGAGAAAAGTACTGGCCTGGGACGCTGAGGAAGTGCAGGCTCTAGTTTCTCTGTGGGCAGACAGAACTGTTCAGGAAGATCTGGAGTCATGCGTCAGAAATTAGAAAGTTTATGCCAGAATTTCTGACGATTTGAAGCAAATGGACATAAACCACGGGTACGGTACGCTTAACTCACACACTCAAAAACACAAGATTCTACCAAATTTCTCATCCTTGACCTTTATTATACAGTGATCCGTCGCGTATCCGCCCGTCACATATCTTCCCGTCACATATCCGCCCTACCTGTTTACTCGCCATGATCAATCGCTTCAGCAACGTTAGTTTATTATTGAACAGAGAAGATTAGTTCAGAGATTGTAGATCCACCAGAGTTTTTGTACACTGTGTTGTATGTTCTCCGTGCGCAACCATTGCTGGAAGTGTCACATGAGCTGTTCAGTGTGTTGACTTGATATGTAAATAAATCTCCTGTGTGGGGCGTATCAACTTCAACCTCTGTCTCGCTCTCCTGCCTGTCACTCAGCAGCGAATGCACGCACCCACACTGCAGACAGCTACTCTGTCACAAGCATTAATACCCTGCATCTTTCTAAACAAGGGATTTAGGGGAATTCCCTTATAAAACCTGAATCTCAAAACAATAATTGTGTTAATATAATGTACCGCCGTCCCTTTTCTTTGCAGCACCAGCAATAAAGTCGCTGACAAGGTGAGTGTCCTTTATTTATTAACCACAAACAACTGTAGCTGGCTTCCAGTCTCACACTGTAGGCGGGTACTGTTTCTCACTCAAAAAACTGTCACACACTTCAACGGCTCCTCCTCCACCATTCACACACGGAGCCGTGCAATCTAACTAACCCCTTTCACTCCCGGCTGCGCATACACACTTGCATGCATACCAGTTTAACAATACACACAACGAGTACAACGCATAACAACCACAGCAGCGGGTCTTCTGAGCCCCCAGTTGTCCGGGTCGCTACAATAATAATTGTTACAGCTGTGTATAATGGTATTTAAAACATGATTCATTTATCCGCCTTTATACATATCCGCCCTTACTCTGGTCCCACGGCAGGCGGATAGGCGACGGATTACTGTATTAATATAAAGAAAAAAATGCGGAAAATAAAACAATTATAAACGTATTTACAAAAATATATTAAAACAAAATATAGCTGTACCATACATACAATTATGGCTCTCGTTGCGCTCGCACCTTGAAAAAACAACAACTATCCTTAAATGGGATATCTTTGACAAATCATATTTTCAAAAACCTTCTTTTTTCCCTTTCAAAAGAATTAATTGAACTTTATTAAGTCAATATAATCAGTAAAATGTGTAGATTATGAAGAAATTCCTAAATATATTTACAAAATATAGCGCTACAAGATACAGCTGTACCATTGGTCTATTCATTTTTGAAAGCCATTTGCGCATCTTTAGGCAAACTGAGTTAATTAATAACAATAATTAATAACAACTATCTTTCGTTGTGTGTGACGTCTGTAGCACGGCTCGACTCTGCAGTGGAAAAACAACCCAGGCTCCCCTTAACCGCACCATGAGGTCTCGGTACTGCTCCGGCACGGCTCGATTGTACAGTGGAAAAGAGGAATTTGAAGTACCCCAGGCCTACTGTACACTAGGATGTGCTGGAGTCCAAGCACAAACGAGTACTAATAACGAGTATATTTTTTTTCTTCGTACGAACAATACGAGTAATTTTAGTTGTACTTGTATATATATATATATATATATATATATATATATATATATATATATATATATATATATATATATATATCACGGTGATTAAAAAGTAAATTTACCACATCAGTGCTATTTCCACTGACAGACGCCGTTTGGTCCGTGGTCCTGACAAGCACCGATTGGTCTTCTGGTGTTTACCAGCACCACTTGATTCTTCTCGTGCTTACAAGCACCGTTTGGTCAATGCATAGGCTCCCCTGCTGTGAGTTAGGGTTATATCTTTTCTTTGTTTTGTAGTTAATTCACAAGGGTAAAGTAAGGCCTTTCTTACTTCTGGGATATTTTTCAACTTTAATACAGTGTTACATATAATGGCTTTGATAACGTTTTGAAACGAATATCCAAACATGAAAATTCCACGTTCGTCCTAGCACTATATATATATATATATATATATATATATATATATATATATGTAAGTAATATATAGGGTAGCTGGCTCTTTGAGCTAAAAATATACAGTATATATCCTCCAGTGTCCAATCTGCAAACCAGGCCCTTCCTGTATGAAAACATTACACATCACAATATTTCTATTTATTAATATTCATATTCCTTTTCTGATCAAATGAAATGTTGTCACTTCTTTACTTACGAAAGGAATATTATTTAATCTTCCTTAATATAAGCATAATCATTAGCCTATGTAAAATGTGCAGGGGAGTTTTCAGATTGTCAGGAGACACTTTCTCATTATCATTGATTGGTACTGAAAAACTGCATAGACGAGGCAGGAAATGTCATCATACAATTAACCGGTTCCTTTCTGTTTTAAGTGACAGCTGTCGGCTTAAAACATGTTAAAAATGACATTTGGAAATAAAGCTATTTGGAGAAACATAAAGGGATTGACCCCACCCCTAGTAAATTGAGCCCTGACATTTGCCTCTTTTGCTGAAGGAAAAACAAATGTTTTTTATCAATGTGTTGTTTTACTTCTATTAAAGTAATAGCTGTGATAAAGTAAAATACTTATAAAATACCTTACATAGCTACCACAAGTATGCAACAGATTTTCTTAAATTTTGCAGGATAAATTATTCTTCTTCTACTATACATTTAACACAGAAATAAAAATACATGGCCACCAAATTAAAAAGAGATTTATCCTGCCTCAAGCCAGCTTATTTAGATATTTTTTAAAGAAGGTTGGGGGGGGGGTGACTAGTGTACCCTTTCTTTTATAAAAAATTATGACACTTTTTTATGGAGTTTGAAACAGTACTACAGAAAACAGAGGTGTCACTTTAGAAGTACCCCCAGCAGTTCAAAACCCCTGCTGTAGACTATACAACTGCTCATGGTACACCCTCGAACTTTGACTGCTTAAGTCTGCCTGCTGCAACTTTGAGCGCAAGTGGAGGTTGTCCGGACTAACAGTTCAAAGAGAGCTCTGGACAGATCACCTCAGTGACTACAAGCGTGTGCTCGCTGCTGCCAGGGTGAAATACTTCTCAGAAATCATATCCATGGGAAACGGTAAACCCAATATTCTCTTTAAAACCATTGACCAAATCCTGCATCTAGCCGCTGATAAATCCATCTCCCATTCATCCTCCTCTCTTACCTGTCATGATTTCTCCTCTTTCTTTCAGAACAAAATTGACACCATTTATTCTACGCTCTCCTGCCACAAAAGTTTAGTATTTGACCACCTTGATTCCCCTCCGTTTGCCCCTCCTGCTCTTTCCTCCTCTCCTTTCTCAATTACTGATATCTCCAGCATATTGCTGAAATCAACTACTTCCACGTGCCCCTTGGACCAAATCTTGTCCATCTCTGTGCCTCTGATTTTGCTCCTTCCATTATGCACACTCTCAACCTGTCTCTGGACTCAGGCTTGGTTCCCACTGCCCTCAAGATTGCCCGAGTAACACTGGTGCTCAAAAAACCCTCCCTCGACCGAGCTGTCTTATCTCATTTGCGACCTATATCCAATCTTCCTTTTCTCTCCAAAACTCTTGAAAGGGCTGTAGTCAGCCAGCTGATGAAATATTACAGACAACAATCTGCTTGAATCTTTGCAGTCTGGCTTCCGGCCGCATCACAGCTCTGAAACTGCTCTGCTCCAGATTGTAAATGATCTCCTGCTTAACGCTGATGCTGCTGCTCCCTCTGTCCTTGTCCTCCTGGACCTAACTGCTGCTTTTGACACCATAGATCATAGCATTCTTCTTGCCCACCTTAAGAAGTATGTTGGGATCTCTGGAACCTGTACCTCCTGGTTGTCCTCTTACCTATCTGGATGCATGCAGTCTGTATTCTATGATGGAAGCAGTGCTGACGCAAACCCGGTCACTTGCGGTGTCCCTCAAGGGTCTGTTCTTGGGCCTCTTCTCTTCAAAATCTACATGCTTCCCTTGGGTCACCTCATCCATAGACCTGTTTCACTCCTATGCAGATGACACCCAGCTCTACCTAAAACTAGACCCTGGATGTCCCTCTGCCATGGTCCGGCTCTCAGCTTGCATCCAAGACATCGAGGCCTGGATGTCTGCCAATTTTCTTCAGCTCAACACTAACAAATCTGAACTTCTTCTAGTAGGATCAAAAAATTCAACTCAAGAATCTCAATATTGCTGCCTTGCACCTCAGAAACTGTCTGCTGCTGCCTTCCCCCACTGTACAAAGCCTTGGTGTACTCCTGGATAGTAACCTCTCCTTTGATATCCAAATCTCCTCTGTAGTCAAATCCTCCTTCTACCACCTCCGAAATATCTCAAAGGTCCAAGTCCGTATACCTTTCTCTCCCGGATGCAGAGATACTCTGTCATGCATTCATCTCCTCTCGACTCGACTATTGCAACTCTCTCTATGGTGGTCTTCCATCACACGCCATAAACCGATTGCAGCTGGTACAAAATGCTGCTGCTAGGATCCTTACCAGATGCAAAAAACATGATCACATTACCCCCTGTCTTGCCCAGCTGCATTGGCTACCTGTAAAGTTCAGGATTACTTTCAAAATTCTCCTGCTTGCCTACAAGGCCCTTCATCACACAGGTCCAGAGTATCTCTCCAACCTGCTGACCCGCCATGTCTCTGCACGCAAGCTGAGGTCCTCTGACTCTGGCTTGCTTGTTATAACCAAGCAAAAGTGCACCACACTTGGAGAGCGCTCTTTTAGCTTCATGGCCCCAACTCTGGAACTCTCTCCCAGCTTAAGTGCATGTAGCTCCCACAGTCACTCGTTTCAAATCAACTCTCAAGACCCACTTGTTCTCTCTTGCTTTTATTGCTCTTTAAGCCTGATATCTGTTACTAGCTGTTGTCTAAATTGCTATTTCAGGTTTTTCACTCCATCTTATTCGTATGATTCTGTATGACACAGGCATCCACAATGTTTAGAATTAACATCCTAGCCTTGTATTTAATGTATTATATCTGTATTTAATGTATTTGCATTTTATTTTTATTTTTACTATTTGTATTTAATGTACTATGCTCTGTATTTCACTGCCTGCTGTCCCCATCTCCACCTGCAGAGGAAAAGTCCCTGCTGGTTGCACCTTCAGAGCCGCACCCGTCCCCTGCCAGTGAGGCAGAGTCGCACCCGTCTCCTGCAAGAGAGGCAGAGCCGCACCAGTCCCCTGCAACAGCAGGAGACTACACGCTGCTCCCACCTCCGCTGCCAGGAGACTACACGCTGCTCCCACCGCCACCATCTCCACCAGGAGCAGAGCAGCAGGAGCTGCCTCTGCCTCCACCACCTCAACCGCTTCCACCACCTGCAGGAGAGCAGCAGGAGCTGCCTCTGCCTCCACCACTTCCACCAGGAGCAGAGCAGCAGGAGATGCCTCTGCCTCCACCACCACCAGGAGCAGAGCAGCAGGAACTGCCTCTGCCTCCACCACCATCTCCACCAGGAGCAGAGCAGCAGGAGCTGCCTCTGCCTCCACCACCTCAACCGCTTCCACCACCTGCAGGAGAGCAGCAGGAGCTGCCTCTGCCTCCACCACTTCCACCAGGAGCAGAGCAGCAGGAGATGCCTCTGCCTCCACCACCACCAGGAGCAGAGCAGCAGGAACTGCCTTTGCCTCCACCACCTTCACCGCCAGGAGCAGAGCATCTGGAGCTGCCTCTGCCTCCACCACCTCCACCGCTTCCACCAGTAGGAGCAGAGCAGCAGGAGGTGTCTCTGCTTCCACCACCTCCACTGGCAGGAGCAAAGCAGCAGGAGCTGCCTCTATCTCTGCCACCACCACCGCCCAAGGATGCCTGCCTCGCACCGCCCAAGGATGCCTGCCTCGCACCGCCCAAGGATGCCAGCCTCGCATCGCCTGTGGCTGCCTGTTGCTCCGCATTGACTGGGGCTGCCTGTTGCTCCGCTTTGCCAGGGGTCGTGACCAGCTCTGGGGATGTGCTAGGGCTGGAGGAGCCAAGCCGGGAGCCATTAAAGGCTCTGCTGCCAGTCGGTAACCTGACAGCCTTTCCACTGTCAGCTAGGGAGCTGCTGGTTGTGAAGAGGGGAGAGGAAGTCAGGAGACCACCTTCCCCAGCAGCACTTTCGCTGCCGAAAATACTGTGGCCAGAGCCCCGGAAGAGGGAGCTGCTGGCTACAAAGAAGGGGGGAGGTCAGGAGACCATCCCCTAAGCAGCTGTTCGGCTGCCGGGATTGCCTTGGTCGGAGGAGCCGGCCTGTGCAAGGTCAGCCTTGCCTGTTGTGGGCCAAAGGAAGCCTCCCCTCCCACCCCAGAATGTGGACTGGGACTTTTGGGACTTTAAGGGGGGAGGTGGCCGTTGAGGCCATGTGTGCTGCGCACAAACGGGGGGATATGTGACGGATTACACCCCACCCCTGCATTATTATTTGTATATATATGTTTGTATTATTATTATTATTATTATTATTATTATTATTATTATTATTATTATTATTATTATTATTGTATTTGTAGGCGGTCGGACGAAGCCGTCCGTCCTAATCATTATTGTGTTTATGTGCGGGCGGTGGAGCACCGTCCATCTTTTATTATTTACTGTTTGAGACCCGCGAGAGAGTCAGTCTTGTAATATGTAGTAGATGCGTATGGGGTTAAAACCCCTTCCCTATAACTCTCGTGGGCATGTTGCTGGAGCCTTAATAAGGTCATTTATTAATAGGTAATTAAGGCTCCAGCCACGAATATAAAAGACCCACTCTCGGCTCAGAGGGGGGGTTGGATGTTCAGAGGTGGAACGAGAGCGAGAGAATTCAAATAAATGAAATGAAACATACAAAACATACAGGACCAGTATTGGCTGTTCGATTTTTGTGTTTGTGATTTTGTTTTGTTTAAATATTTATTTTGCTCTGTGAGCAGTGTTTTTGTGTTTAAACTTTTTATTTTATTTTTGTATTTAATTAAACGGCGCGCTGCGTCTTTTTGCCCTTCACTACTGGCTGTTTTTTCTTTCCGGTTCCTGAACCTGACGTCACCACCCACACGCCACACAAAGCCATCTGTGACAACTACTTTTGGAATTCTTATTTCATTAATTTTGGTTATCACTGGAAACATCATAAAAGGTTATAATTGTAGATCATATAGCTTTATTTAGCAAAATTTACTGCAGATTTCTCATAAAGAAAGGCCCCATGCTAAGAGAGGGATGCTTAGTCTGGTGATTCTTATCTCACAGTAACACCTCCACAGATCTACATGAAAGAATGGTGATTTCAGCCTGGAGAGTATTAATAAAACAAAGTAGACAATAGCACAAATTATAAAGTTCTGATTAATCCTCATAAGACAACCACAAAATATTTGTAGTATTTTCACATCATCTACTTTTAAATATGGGGATTTCATACTCCTATTCTAGACAAACACAGAATATTGCAGTCTCCAAATCCCTGAGACAAGTCAGAAACTATTTAAATGAAAACCTTAATCAGTAAAGCACTGACATGTTTCGTATCTAGAAAAATGATTTTTTTTTCGGGGGAACACACTATAGGAAACTTGGATATTTTCTTTGTTTGAAATCATATAAAAGCCACAACTCATATTTGCTCAGAAATAATCTACTAAAACTGCTCTAACCCTGACGTTGTACAAGGAAACAATGGAAAGCTGTGCTGCTCGAACCCGGACAGTCTCATAGAAATATATATAAGTCTTAACTCTTATCTCCATATGGGCATAGCTAGGTTATCATGGATTAGGTGTGATTTGCATCTGCGCCGGGTTTGTAAAACTTTTGGTGGTGCCCAAGAGTCTGGGGGCAGATTCCCCTATACTTGGAGTTAGGAGAAAAAAATGAAAATAATCTCTTTAAAAACCATGTTTTTAAACAACAACATGTAATATTTTCAGTAAACCCAATATCTATTGGATAAAACGTCTACCTTATGTGCAATTATCGCCGCTGTGTAGTTACAGTATCTATGAATACGGAAAATATACAACAAAGTGGATTGATCCATAACGCACCAAAGTGAAGATTCTGTGTTGCTGCTCTGACCGCTGGCTGTGAACACAAACACAGTGCATTTAAATTAAAACAGTTTTAATTTCCGAAAGAGACGGGAGACTCAAGTCACTCACAGTCTGATCGGGTATGAAATTATTTTTAAAGTAGCAACATAGACAGAATAATTCAAAATATTGAATTATTAAGCGCCGCCCCCTGGAAGCTCCCGTCCTCGGTCGCCAAAGGAATAGCCTGGACTCGAACTCGCGACGTCCAGACATTAGGGCACATCCTGCACTCCACACGGAGCGCCTTTATTGGATGCGCCACTCGGGGGCCCCGTAAATATTGTTTTGTATGATTTGAAGATATTTTGAGTTTAGTTTAAATACAAAACTGTGTTTTTTATTGTGTATGGCAGCGTGGATGGGATTAGAAACCTATCCACTAAAACTTGTGCAGAATGTGACCATCTCTGGCCTGATTAATTGAGTGTTAATCCGGAGATGGTCACAGGTATAAAAAGCCTGCTGCTTTCTGTGTTAAGGGTGGGTGTGTGAGAGAGATGGGAGAAGTAAAACTGAAAGTAAAAGGAAGATAATTGCTACGGGTGCTGGAAGCCCCAGCACCGTACTTGTTTATTGGGTCAGTTTTGTGTGCGAGATTTGTTTTTGTTTAACCTTTTATTTTTGCTCTGTGAGCAGTGGTTTTTTGTTCAAATTTTATTTTTGTTGTTCATAAACACAGCGCCACAGAGTGCTTTTGCACCCGAATACTGCCTGTGTGTAGTGTCTGTCTCTGGCCTGATGTCACCACCCCAGCTACCTTGTCACAGAGTTTAAACAATTGGGATGGCAAGGATCAGGGGTGCAAATTTGGAGCTAGATTCTAGAGCTGGGTTACCTCATATAGCGCGAGCGACATTAAAATCTGGCGCCAGTTTAATGTATTGTTATTATTATTAATTTATTATTTATTTCCTACCAGATGCCCTTACCCAGTGCGTACAGTTGTATACAAAAAAATACATATCAAGAATTACAGTACAATTAAGAGCAAGATACAAAATACAATGACTTCAGTCCTAATAAGCGCAAATACAAAACACAGTACGATCTGATATCGGGGCAGTTCAAGGGGAGATAACAATGTTGATAGTTACATCAGGGTTAGATACAAGTGCAAGTGAAATACAAGATACTACAGACTGGGTTAAGTGCAGGATTAAATACAGTAAAATAGGGAGCAGATAAGTGCAAGTTAAAGTGCATTAAAGGCAGAGTGCTAGAAGGAAAGAGTTGAAGAGGAGTGTCTGAAGAGATGTGTCTTGAGGAGACGCCAGAAGGTGATCAGGGACTGGGCAGTCCTGACATCTATAGGAAGGCCATTCCACCACTGCAGGACAAGGGTGGAGAAGGAGCGGGCTCTGGAGGCAGGGGAGTGTAGAGGAGGTACAGCCAGTCTTCTACTGCAGGTGGAGCGGAGAGGTTGGGTGGGGGTGTAGGGAGAGATGAGGGTCTGGAAGTAGCTGGGTGCAGTCTGGTCAAGGCATCGGTAGGCGAGTACAAGAGTCTTGAACTGGATACGAGCGGTGACCATGAGCCAGTGGAGTGAGTGGAGCAGTGGAGTAGTGTGGGAGAAGCGTGGCAGAGAGAACACCAGACGAGCAGCGGAGTTCTGGATGAGCTGGAACGGATGGGTGGCGGACGCAGGGAGGCCGGCCAGGAGGGAGTTGCAGAGCTGCGCCGGAGATTCCCAGGTCAGCGAGAGAGGATAGGAGAATAGTGTGATCGACAGTGTCAAAGAAAACAGAGAGATCGAGGAGAATTAGGACAGAGCCTTGTTTGAAGGCAGAAGGAAAGAGGCCAGACAGGAGAGAGGTGTTGAGAAGAGGAGATGAAGGGGAGTAGAGCAGGAGCAGCAGTTTAAAAGATGTGTGGGGAGGGGGTCCAGGGTGCACATAGTGGGTTTGTGGCCCTGGAAGGGGGAGGAGAAATCAGAGTCTGAGGGGAAAGAAGGAGAAGGAGGGTGAGTTAGTAGGGGAGACAGAGGATGTTGGGGTTGGAGCTGGAGGGGGCGGGAGGGGTGGGAGAGGTGTTAAAGAGTATGCGGATATCAGAGATTTTAGAGGAGAAGAAAGAGGCAAAGTCATCAGAGAAGATAGAGGAGGGAGGAAGAGTGGGGGGAGGGTTGAGGAGGGGGGGAGAAGGTAGAGAATAGTTTCCGGGGATTGGATAATAGATTGAAAATAGGAGTGTTTAGCAGAGGAGAGAGTAGAAGAGAAGGAGGAGAGGAGGGAGTGATTGTAGGAATCATGAAAAAACAGTTCCAAAATTCTTCAATACCTACCTACTGTAACAACACAATTGTACTTTAACCAATAAACAAGGTTAAGGTTATGCCCTTGTTGGTTTGCAAAACCCTTAAAAATCTGCATGTATTTGTATTTCTCTTTTTTTTTTTTTGCTATGCCCTACCATGCATAAACATTACTTTGTTTGGCTTTTACTGCACTGTAACTATGTTTTTGCCTTAGTACAGTAATCCTTTATGAGGAGTATGAACATAACATATAGACTGTAGGTGTAGGGTAGAAAAAAAAGTGGAAATCAAGACACCATCAAACTCCCCACAGTGTAAGATGCTTTGGATAAAGACGTCTGCTAAATAATTCGCCTTTTCTGTACGGAACAAAATACAGTTCCAGCAGTATACTTCTTTTAATTGACAGCTACCGGAAAGCCAAGGATACTTAGAGGATACTTTCATAATTAGAATTTTGGAAGTGGCGAGTATATCCCTCCCCTTCCTGTGTCAGTTTGGGTATTTGTGGTGTATAATAAGCATTATCGCACAAAATTCAATTATTCTTACACCCTTACCCTAGCATGTGTAGCATCAGATTGTTCATCTTATTCTGTGTATAAAATGAACAGAAATGGAATATACAGAATGGGGTCCTGAACCATTCTCTGTGTCTACTTGGTTTCTGGTCACAAACTCCCCCACTGACAAAGAATGCTTTTAAAAAGAGTCGTAAACTAAATAATGGACAAGTGGTTTATCTTCACCATCGCTGAATGAATCCTTTGGAGCTGACAGTTCTGAAGCTTGAAGAAAGCAATAGGAAAGTATGCTGGAATCATGTGAGAATCTATGGTCTGAAGATGTGCTGAGAAGACCATGTTCTGAGAAGGCTAAAATCAGCTTTGAAGAGGGCCCAAGCTCTTAGCTCTACGAGAAACTGAACCAGTAAACAGGACACTGCCTTGATCTGAAAGCGAGTCTTGGTTTCCGTGAAAATGAAGTGAAGCATAACCAGCAGCTGGGCCTAAGGTCATGTACTAGCCGTACAGAAGAATTGCACAAGAAGAATTCTACAAACTACATAACTTTTCAATTGCAACGCATTCTCTGAACTGAGTTACAACTGATCAACGCTACTGTTTCCAGTTGGAAAGCTCCCAACAAGTCGAAGATAATGCTGCAAAACTACTGGAAATCAACAAGCTGATCTCCATTTGAAAATAACTTTGTTTATTGCGAGCCAACGCAATACAATGCGTACTTCAAGCAAAGTACTGTCTTCTTTCGTTGCAACTTCAGATTCAGAGAGAGAAGCTGCAGTGTACTGGACTGACTTCTTTGTTGAAAATTGATAAGTATTCAACATATCAAATATTAAATATTTTATGACTGTAGCTAATGCTATCAAGTTAGTGGATAAATTGTTCTAGCAATAGAATATAACTTCCTGTTTTAGAGTGTGTAAGAAATGTTTGTTTGTTGAAATGTGCAACTCAAAGGAATTGCCTCGTAAATGCAGAGAATTTGATTATTTCTGAGATAATTTGAATATATAACCAATTGAGGTTGATAACATTATTCGTTTGGTACATCACATCTAAACTAAATTAACACAGTAAAACAAATTTGCTAAATTAGGTACTGGAATGTTGGATTCCGTTCTGAATGGGAATTTTAATTAATTCTCTATTAATTCTCGATTACCCCGAGAAACGAGTATTGGCAATACTAATGCAAAGTAGACACTTTGTGTGATCAGCCATAATTAATATTAGTATATTAACCATGTATGCTAATAATGTTGTGGTTGTTGTAAGAAGTCAATGAACTATATACTGTTCACGCATATCTCTAACCAATCACCTTTCCTTTCTGTAATATTAGATTAGTTGTGCACCCTTTCCATTATTAAATAAAATATTGTTTTATATTTCTGACACGTTGTGTGAATGTAGATTATTGTCAAGGGAATCCGAGTTCTACATGATCTCAAACTTAAGGTATATCTTATTTCTTACATTTTGATGTCCCTGAGTGAGCGACTAGAGACTCATTTATATTTAAATAAATTGTATACCTAATTCACTATGCATGTTTATGTCCCATCTCTGCTCATTAATGATTGAAGAGCTGTAAAACCAGGGCAGATCTTTGACTTTCCCATTGGTTAACACCTGAACCGTCATTATGACGGTTACATTTTAAACAACATCAATATTAATAATGAAAGACAAGACAAACTATTTCGGATACGACTGCATTGAGCGATCTGTGTGGAGAGACTTGTGTGGTTTAGAAGAAAGGTAGTTTTTTTTTTTTTTTTTTTTTAATCGGTAAATAGTTTAGCCGTCCGATATTAATTAGAACTGAAAGAAAAAAAAAAGTTAGTTAGTACTCCATGTGAGACTTAGGTTTTTTGTTTTATTTTTTGTAATTAATGAAAGTGCATGAAACTTCTTAAAAAGTACAGTTTTGTGTGTGGATCTGCTTAAAAAGGGCTATCAAACTTTTACAAATAGAGAAATCCTTCACTATATGTATATGTATATATATACAGCTCTGGAAAAAATTAAGAGACCACTGCAAAATTATCAGTTTCTCTGGTTTTACTATTTATAGGTATGTGTTTGGGTAAAATGAACATTTTTGTTTTATTCTATAAACTACTGACAACATTTCTCCCAAATTCCAAATAAAAATATTGTCATTTAGAGCATTTATTTGCAGAAAATGACAACTGGTCAAAATAACAAAAAAGATGCAGTGTTGTCAGACCTCGAATAATGCAAAGAAAATAAGTTCATATTCATTTTAAACAACACAATACTAATGTTTTAACTTAGGAAGAGTTCAGAAATCAATATTTGGTGGAATAACCCTGATTTTCAAGCACAGCTTTCATGCGTCTTGGCATGCTCTCCACCAGTCTTTCACATTGATGTTGGGTGACTTTATGCCACTCCTGGCACAAAAATTCAAGCAGCTCGGCTTTGTTTGATGGCTTGTGACCATCCATCTTCCTCTTGATCACATTCCAGAGGTTTTCAATGGGGTTCAGGTCTGGAGATTGGGCTGGCCATGACAGGGTCTTGATCTGGTGGTCCTCCATCAACACCTTGATTGACCTGGCTGTGTGGCATGGAGCATTGTCCTGCTGGAAAAACCAATCCTCAGAGTTGGGAAACATTGTCAGAGCAGAAGGAAGCAAGTTTTCTTCCAGGACAACCTTGTACTTGGCTTGATTCATGCGTCCTTCACAAAGACAAATCTGCCCGATTCCAGCCTTGCTGAAGCACCCCCAGATAAGTCCAATTTTCAGCTTTGCCCAACACCTGGTCGTCTAATGGTTAGACGGAGACCTGGAGAGGCCTACAAGCCACAGTGTCTCGCACCCACTGTGAAATGTGGTGGAGGATCGGTGATGATCTGGGGGTGCTTCAGCAAGGCTGGAATCGGGCAGCTTTGGCATGAATCAAGCCATAATTATAGGCAACCAGGCCTGTCCAGCATTCAGTCCAGCGCTGAACTTGAATGAGAAACTGAGGGTGCGACTGAGCAAGCATGTGAGCTGTGACCAGAGAGAATATGCAGTGAAAGTGCCAAGACTAAAACGTAGGGTTATTATTTTGGTGCCGTGAATTCTGGCCCCTGACAGGAATTCTCTGTAGTTTCAAATAAAACTAACATTTTGAGAATTCAACACCATTTCCCTGAGTACTACTTCCTAAACATGAAAACGTTACAGTATACTAAATGAACAGATACGTTTTAAATAAAAACTGTAACTTTACTGCTATACTACTTGCAAATGTTGCAAAATGGAAAGACAAACTTTGTGGCGTGAAAGCTAAGGCGTCTGCATTGCAAAAAATACTTCATACACCCGAAGATCCCAATTTCCAAGGCATAATTTCTAAGTGTATTTGGTGAGTATTCTGATTTAATTTTGCTGTATACCAACATGTTTGTATTTAACCCTATTGTTCCCAGACAATTTTAACACTAGAACCGCCACAGCCATCATTTTCACGATTTTCTTTACATCCCCACCTGCGTAAAACCTGGAATCAATGCAGCGATTATTCTAGGGTGTGTGAACTATGCATCAGCTGCAGCGTTACGTAAGTGAAGCCTAAGTGAGTCAGTTGAGCGTAATGGGGACCTTACAATTTACTGAACACAGCTTAATGGAAAACAATGGTTCAATTAAGTAATTGAGAGTTGAGGTGGAGCAAAAACCAGAAGACACTGCGGCCCTCCAGGACCAGGGTTCCCCACCACGGCAGTAAAGGCTTAATATTAAATATTATAATCCTCTGTTGTCAAATTGGTGTGTATTGTTAATTTTCAGGATTTCATTTTTTTTTTGGTTCCTAGTGATAATTGTGGTCATTTCATTCCTCAGTGTAGCATCCTTCCTCGTGAAAGTTAACCTATGTTGGCTTTGCTTTAAACTGCTAAATTGTCCACATTATCAGATTTCAAAGTTTTTTATGTTTAGGTTTGTTCATGTCGGTATCAATATACCATGTAAAGCAGAAAACTTATTTTAAAAAAAAGTCTAAAGGTCATTTTTGTCTCCAGAATTATATTATTTGATGTCAAATTTGTGAATGTTTACTAATTCCTTGTGACTTTGATTAATCAATTTGCTTAATTGAGAATGTATATATGTCTTGTTTTGCAAGAAAATGTCCCATGGATATATAGCCTTTCGCTACAAAACAAAAAAATAAAATGAAAAATGTTTAGAGTTTCAATAAATTTTTATTTTGTTTGATTTTAAATTTTTATTTGTTTAGCTTTTCCATTTGAAAAACGCCTAATGTGGAATCAATTTATTTATTCAGAAAAGCACAATAAAAAATGATCATTTATCAAACATAGGAAAAATGGATATGTCTGGTTTTGCATTGCTTTACTCTCCCTTCTTCTCAGTCTCTCCCTCTATTCCTGGGTTGTTCAGGAAGGTTAGGAGCCTGCACTCTCCATCATAAGAAATGCCCCTGAAAATTCACGATATCACGAATTCCACGGAAATCATGTATTTGACTGCCTATCGTGAAAAATATGCATTTTATTTTCCTTACAGTATTTTACATTATTGTACTCTTCACCTCCCCTGTTCATTTCATACTCTTATCGAGTAGAAGCAGCGCTACAGTAGCTATATACAGACCGGCTCAATGCCATGCAATTGGGTACTAAAGCAACAGGGTCAAACAAATACTGGCTTCGTGATTGGTGAATTCCTCATACTGTACAATGACATTCCTACATACCACTAATGTATAGTGTGTATAAAGAAAAATACAAAAGCTTTGGTTTTGTCATTTCAGGTTTGCAGTTAACGTTTCTCCCATGTTTAGTACTTTGGGATTAGAGCAGCTAGGCTATAAATTACACAATAATTTTAATTAATGTTTTAAAGATTTACAAAACTAAAAAATGTTGCTGAATTTGTCAATCATGGTTTTAAAAAAAATCTATTTTGTCTGCTTGTTACTTTTTTTTGCAGCCAACACAGACCCAGCCAACAGCAGAAGTTTTTGTTACATTTTTAAAGATTGTTTCAACAGTGAATCCAGTTACATTGTACATTTTTAAACAGTTGACTCAGTAGCTATGCTAAATGTTAAAATGTTTCAGCCTTGGATTTTGGGTGATCTTCTTGATGAACTATCAATGATAACACATGTTAGGCAACTTACATCACTAGAATATAATGTAAATAGAAAATGTATGTTTTTTTGTTTAGTTTTGTTTTGCTTTTTTGTTTTTGTTTAAATAAAATGTCGGTTTTGTGACATTCTGTGAAATTCTTTATTTTATTTTTTAATTGTCATTCGTGAATGTATTTTAACATGCATGGCTAATGAGCAGCGGAGCACAATGCACAGGGGAGCGCGTTGCACAGGGGAGCGCGCTGGACAGGGGAGCGCATTGCACAGCAGAGCACATTTTGGCTGTGCTAACACAGTCTTAACTTGCCAAGTGTCATGATACATATGGGGCAATTTTAAGGCCAGTGTAAACTCGCTGCTATGGCCTGAATGCCGTCGCAAACGCTTGATAAATGCCCCCCTTAGTGTTCTTTAGACAAGCTCAATGCAAGTTCAAAGCCAGGTAAAGGCAAATTTATAGACATGGAGCTACAGAAACAAGGACCACTTAGTATTATTGCACACACCATAAAATAGTAAGGGAAATGCAAAAAAATAAATCTACTACTACTCTTAAAGTTCATCAGGTATATGTGAGGCATCTTTTAATGTCAAGTGCTCACTGGTACTGTGTCATACCGCCATCCAAGGCTCATTCTGATGATATCTTCTGAATCAGGACATTTCATGCACACGTCTCTACAGTATAGCCCTGTTGTCTTTTCTTCAAGCCCTCCTCCACCTGCTGTATATCCATAGAAAACTATACGAAACTAGGCATTTTTTATTTTCCTATTTTCTGTGTTATTCCCACTTGTCGGAAATTAATTATACTTCAGATTTTCCCCTTGTTGTTTCATTGAGAATTTTTTGGATGTTTTCTGAAATATTTCATTAAATTACTTTATTTAATTGATGCTGTAATGTGTATCACTCTCTAGTGTGACAGAAAACTGAATCAGTATATTGTATTTTTGTTCATGTTATACCTCACTGTTTATTGTCCAGAAGCCACAAGCAGAGTCCTTCCAGCAGACTAGGCAGGTGAGGCAAGACACTCATACAGCAACTCATGTGTTGAATACCAGCTGCTGTATTTCATATTTTCAAAAGAATTTTAAATTATATAAAACCACACTGGAAACAACAGAATACAAGAGGGTTGTTTTTTATGTTTGCTTTCCCCACATGGGCGTCAAGGCCCTTTGTACTTAATAAAAAGACTACATACGTATTACCATAGTGTATTGCATTATTTTCATTCTTTACCTTTGCTGTTTCTGAATTAGTTCAATGTAAACCCCTGAAGGACCTTAACAAAACTAACAATCTCACTGCTTCCTTAAAGGGGAAAAAGTATAGCACTGCAAAAAATACTACGCTCAAAACAATCTTTTTCATGATAAAAAAAAATATTTAAAAAATGCTGTTTTTTAACCAGTGTTGATCTGACAAGAAACAAAACATATTGGTAAACACTTTTTTTTAATTTCTCTATCTGCTGTATATAAATGCTGAGATTATGTTAGTTGATTGGTTAGTCATCCCAATGTCATTTGTATCTCATATAAAAATCCAGTTCATTCAAATTCAGGCTGCACAGTCGAACCTGGTCAGACTGCAACAGGGCTGACAAACTTCATGTCTGCCATGGAGATAACCAGGCCTTTTGAAGGTGGAAATTAGTTTTCAGAAGCTGTACTGCACACTTGATTGATTCCGTCTCAGAAGTCATATGACTTAATGTTTTCTGCCTGGGCTGCCACTGTCATACAAACATGACCTGATAACATATTGTCAGAAAAGCTCCAGAGAGCTAGCAGCAATCTAACATCTCTCTAGTGAGTGAGAAGCTCCATCAGAAATGTGAATATGTTAGGAGTTCTCCCACCCCCTGTCTCTTTCCTGTTAAGGAGGTTAACCTGTTCACTGCTAAAGGCAGAGGAGATTAGAGTTTAGAGTAGGTAAGTGGCTACACAGATCTGTGATCATATAGACTTACAATCATTACGTAAGCCAGAGCCCGCTCCTTTTCCACCCTGGCCCCTTAGTGGTTGAACGACCTATCCATGGATATCAGGACTGCTCAGTCCCTGACCACCTTCCGGTGCCTCCTCAAGACACACCTGTTCAGACAGCATCTGTTAACCTCATAACTCTCAACTATACAAGACTATATGGCACCCAATTGTACCATCTTGTACTTGTACTTAACTGCTCCACACTATGCTGTATTCTACTACTGCTCTTAATTATAACTATATTTTCTGTATTTTGTATTTGATTTTACTCTTAAAGGTATCCATATTCACGTTTTTTGAAATTGCTCTTATTTTAAATCATTCTAGGCATACCTAGAACCGCCATGAGCCTGACGGCTGTATTAAAAACAATATAATTATAATAATGAAAGGGCAAACAATCCGATTTTAAGTCGTAGTTTTATCCAGCCATGTCACATAAAGCATCTGCACAACCGAAATAATGTAAATAAGTGGGCATTTGAACAGAAATTAGTTAATATGCACACATATTACATAAAGCGCAACTGCAAAAAATGATGAAAAACAACAGAAATTAGTGTTTATACAGGTATATTATTTATACACAATACTATATGACTGAAACTCTGTAAATAAACAAGACAAAATTGAAAATAATTGGGTTTATATACTAAAACGCGCATATACCAGACAGGAGTATATCATTTTAAAAATAAATAAATAAATAATAAAACAACTTTTGAACAGAAATGTGTCTATATACAGGTATATTATTATACAAAACTGCACAAACAAAATAAGTAACATAAAATTGAAAATAAATGTGTTTATGCAGCCTATAGACATAAAAAGCGTGCAAACTAACTGTGAATAAAAAAAATGGACAACTGCGTTCATACAGACATAGTTGAAATACGGTAACAAAAATAAATAAAAGAAATGTGGTTTACAATCACAACAGCACAACATGTTCTCAAAGATGCCAAAGTGTTCTCCTAATCACTTTTTTTCTCCACACGATTTGGGCGCAGCTAATGTCTTGTTACTATTGCATTTGTCAGCAGGTTGATACCTTCAGCGCTGCTTTTCCTTCTATACAATGTATTTCTGAAGACATTCTATACTACACCGAAAACTCTGTAAATAAGTAAGACGAAATTGAAACTACAATGGGTTTATATACCATACAGTCCTAAAAAGTGCATACAGTATAGGCTATAGTAGGCAGCCAGATACATAGGGGAAAGAAAGTGATTGATTATTTTTATCTCACAGTTCCTTTGCACTTTTCTGTACAAAATGATTCTTTGGCTAGCTGCAACAGGTTATGCAGTAGGCTATATACAGTATAGTTACTCATAGTTATTGCCTATGCATTTCTTGCAATTGGTGTCTGCAAGATACACATTGTAAAACACATGCACGGTATTTCATTGTAAAGAATAAAAGTGTTGATGCTGTAATGTATTGTATTGTAAAACACATGAACTTAAGTAACATCCACTTGCAGCACGAAGTATGGAATTTATGTTTTAGACCAGGTGGCATGGAATCCTCATCTGGTCTAAATGCCAACTCGTTGTATTCATTTTCATTCGTATCAGGGCTGCAGACTGGTCTAATCAATTCAACACATCTCTGGCACTGCCCTGACTGATGAATAAAACATTTTTAAAAAATAGAATACTGTACTGTATAATCGAAATGCTATTGTGTTCTATATAACCCTCAATATGACGGCATCAGCCAGTTCTAGGTACAAGTGTTTTATAACTTTTTTTTAATTATTTTTGCGATCGTCTTTCAAACACCGTCAGGGTATTTAATACATATATTTAGGAAATGTCAAGAACGGACAACCACGGATCTTTCAGACATGCGGAGTAATTTAAATTTTAAAAGTGAAAACCGTCAAATTGACAGCCTTGGCAGTTCTAGTGTTAAAAATTTATTCATAAGTTTCCCTGAAACGTATAATGATGCTAATATGTGATGTTGACCTCAGACATTGATTAAACATTAACTAAATATATATACCATACAGTACATAAATTATATATTTAACTGTATTGAAACATGTATTTACCTTTTTTAATTTAATATTAATCAATATATTTATTATATAAAGAATTAGAACATAAGAAAGGTTACAAACGAGAGGAGGCCATTCAGCCCATCTTGCTCATTTTATAGATGTATTTGTCATACAGTATATGGATATTGCCGGAGCAGACTTACGTAAATTAGTTGCTTGCAAAGGATGCTGGGGGTTGGGATTTGTGTGTGGTAACTGTGATTATTTGTTGATTATTGTAAATATTTGATTACTGTTTTTGTGATAATTGTTCAAGGTAGTGTTTTACATGTTTATGGTTTAGGAGTATTTTTGCGAGTATCTCTGCCAAATAACACCTCTGGTGTTATAAAAAGAGCTGCCTTGCTTCCTTTATTAATCCATAAAGGTGATTTTAAATGCCCTGCTGTCTACAATATTTTTTGTATTATTATTATGTGTATACACAAGTACATACTGTATATTAAATGTTATATTTCAAATGCATACATAATGCATTTTTCTCATATGAATTTTCTCAATATATTACTTTATATTTTAAAAGCATTAATGATATATTTAACATATATACACATTTATATAGTTTAAATACATAAAACATATATTTATCATATATCTCATATTTTTCATATCTAGAAAAGGGGCCAATTTTGGTGCATTAAAAATGTGTAAAATATCTTGATAATATATTTTTATTATATTCTATTTAATTCAAGAATGTTATTGGGAAAATAGAAGTATCATACATTTCTTATTATATATCAAAAATACATTTTTGTTCAGTATGGGATCACTCAGTCATGTACCGTAATATATCACTCATATATATATATATATTTATATATATCCCACAATGATATATTATGTGTGCTTCTCTGTTGTGTTTCTGTCTATGTTAATTACCATTAACTACTCCAGAAAAAATAGCTTCTGAAAAGGCTTTTCAAAGTCAAACAAGAGGAAATGTGGTGGAATATCAGTGTCCATACTGTACATTTTCTTCAATTGATTTTTCACAATGGCATGATCATCGTTGCTGCACACTTTCAGGATCATTTTTTAAAAACAGGTTTGCTAGTCAGAAGGGCAAATATTTAAATTGCACTATACCACTCTATGTTATGAATCACTATAATACTGTTTAAAAATGCAACATGTTTCGTTTATTAAGAAGAGAAATGGAGAACAGTGGATGCGTTTAGCTGCTACAGCCTTCATCAGCTTGTAATTTAAAAAATATATTTTTCACACTGGTAAGAGTGAATTACTGACCACAGCTAGAGAGATACTGGTGATTACTATGCAGATTTAATTAATACTGCCCTGTACACATTTTTGTATTAACTTAGCCCAACATAGCGACCCTCATATTATGCATGGTATCGTATGCTGATTAGATGGCAGAGACAGCGCCGCGAGGCAACCAAAAGAAGCGCTTAGCCTATTAATTTAGCTATTGACCATTTACACCGTGCAAACATTTCAGGCAGTGTTTGACTTTTTGTATAGATTGTCTACTACACTTTAGTCTGTGGTAAATAAAATCCAACCTGTTGATTTTTATTTGACTTTGGTGTTTTTTTCTCAATGTGTGGATCTAGGGGCTTGTGATTTGTGATCTATTGGAGATCGGCGCACCGGTTACTTCTGTTTTAGCGCAGTAAGAAAATATAGGCTGCCAGAAGATTGATAATAAAAAGGGTAAATTGATCATTTACCTTTGATTAGTAAATGCCTAGTAAATTCAAGACTAATGTATTTTTACCTGTGGAACTAAAGCTGTATTCTGCCATCTTGTATGACAAGATACATGACAAGCTAGAAACTTAAACCTACTTCACCATTGGTTGATAGCCTTATGACTAATCGATCTGATTCAGTCTTGGTTGGCAACTGCCGCACACAGACAGGCTGACCACATCTGAATGAAACTGCGTCTGAAAAAGATTCTAATCTGAAGACATCCCGACTGAAATATGCATAATCTTGGTTTTAAGGGCACGCACACTGCTACGATTCATTCAAACTCTGTACGGCCAGTTGAGATGAGATGAGTCGGGACTGCCTGAGCCGGGCTGTGTAAGGCGGGCTTTAACCAACTGGATTTATGAACACAACAAAACTTCATGTAGCTAACGTGGACACAAGCTGACTTTATTTTTTTATCTTCATGGGAGTAACATTCAAAAATTCAGTAACATACTAGTTTCATCATGTACATTATGAAAATAATCATATATTATTTTTCTCTGTAGCGCAGTTCCCAGAATTCATAGATACACATATTTCACTTTTAAATGGATATTATTTTACATGCACCAGAAAACTCTGTCATATTCATTTTTTTTAAAAGAAAAAAATAAAATAAAATATGAATCATGAGACTAAATTAAACATTTCCGAACAGTAAACTTACTTCAGATTCATTAAATGGACAACCTAGTAGCCAAGAGTTAGAATTGAAAGGGTTACAGTTCTCAAAGGCATCCATTTTGTATATTACTCTCTGTTACGTAGAACCTGCAGCAGTGTAATGGATTCCAGCTGCAGTGAGCTGTGTTGCCATCCCCTGATACCTGTTCATGTTTATTCTTACAGAATAAATCCCCCTTTTCCATCAAACTACTTGTGTGGTTCTTCAGGCCGAGCAGTTGTGCAGGGCTCCCTCTCCTCCAGTTAAAGACAGGACACCTGTGGTTACATTGGTGTCGTGACCCGGATCATTAGATCAGCTGGAAGCCCTTTCCAGTGTCTCATTCGACTTAATTGCCATTTCCTAAAAAAAAAACATCCATGGTTTACTGTAGCAAAACAAACATGCTTTTATCATATGTTATGGATTGTTCTCTGTATTAAAAGAATACCTTTTGTAGTTGGAACTGGCAGTGTTGTGTGATGCATTAGCGCTAAGGATTCTGGCCCCTGTCAGAGGGATGAAACGATATTATAAGCTCTATAACCACAAACACAGAAGAGCCTGGCTCGTTTGCATAGTGCTTAAGATGGCCACCAGCAGTGAAGGTCATTGTACTGCTTTAACCTACTGCAAATGCCATACTGTATATTAGAGTAGTAATGCTGATTTTTGTAAGGGGATCTGAGGTGTACAAGTATCTGCGTCAAATTAGTGAAGGAAAAAACCCCACCACAGAGTGCAGACACCTTGGGCCCCACCCATAGATCCTCTTCATGCCTGCTTCTTTTGGAACTGACTAACTCCCGCTAGGCTCCACTATTTATCTTCTCTGAGCTCCACCCCTTTAGGTCATAGCCCAGCCACCAATGACGTTCAATACTAAACCTTCACCTCTTGTGTGCTGCCAGCTGGTTAGACCCAAAGAAAACTCTTTATTTTTAAAAAAATGTGCAAGACCCCCCCACAATTATGCAAGGCAAGTCCAATGAAGCACTCCAGCTGGCTTCGGATTACCCCGCGAACCAGGCAGGAAACAAATGATTGAACTACGGGGGCTAGCATGACAACAGCTATGGCCAAAAGTTTTGCATCACCGTATAAAATTAACTAATTTTGCATTATAAAGTCGAATGACACCTGCTGAATATTGTTACGTTAACATATTGAATTACATACTGATTTGTAGTTTTCCATATACTTAACAAAAACTGACAAAAATGGAAAAATGTGACATTTCGAAATCCAACATGAAATACTGTACTACTATTATGGCTTCTGGCAGACTTTTGCCATACAGTGCTCCCTCGCTATAACGCGGGTCTCAGGGGAGCGTTATAACCAAAGAGCGTTATAAATGGTGGGGGGTGCACACATATGTTAATAACACACATATGACTAAAATACAAAATAAAATAACTCCCTCTCTATAATGCACATATACTGAAGCAAAAATGTAACTTTCCGTGAATTAAACATGCATAAAGCACCATGTAATCAATGCTATATTTTTTACAAAAATAAAAAAATAAAAAAGGTAACATTCCCACATGTAGATCCTTTTAATTAGCAGTTTTTAAACTATAAATAGCCTGGCTAAACGGCGGTCGGGAGTTCAGTTCAAACTTTGAACTGTTTTACCAGTATTGGTATTCCTGTGGTCCTGTGTACCGTTGTCAGTACTCAGGCCACGGACAACAGCGCCCTCCTCGGGCTAAAAGAGAAAAACATCAAAAATAATAAACTGGGCACCAGTGCGGTGTTTGCAAATAAAACTTCTGTCTCCCGTGTGTGTCAGTGAATTACCCACCACCCTTGCACGGATACTTAATGCATTGAACAAATAAAAGATAATAATAACCTGGACTGTTCCAAACTGTGAACATGGAGACTTATGGTAACATTAAATAGACCTGTTAGTAAGTTTTTTGTGGTCATTCCTATTTTATTTATTTTTACAAACAATTGAATGAAAATGGAAATAGAACACTGCTAAGGAAGTAGTTGTTAGAAGGGTAGTGCATGTAGGGTTATATGTCTTGTATTATGAATGTTTTTGTCATTGTCATACATAGGAAGACTTTTGAATCATGGTGATCTGCTTGATGCAGGGCATACTCAAAGGTGAAGAGCAAGCAATTCATAATGACAGCTGGGAATGTCTGACTACTTCAAATAAGAAGTCAAACTGTTTTTAATCTGCATTTTTGTTGATGCAGGCTCTAACACTTTTCAAGACCTTTTAGCGCTTACATTAGTTTGATGTATTGTACATTAAGGTTTTTTTTTTTTTTTATAGCAATACCAATACATTCAAGTTGTGACATGAATGAGCTTAATAAAAATGATTTAAATGTTTTTAAAGAAAATAAAATTACATTTGTATCCATGTGTAACAGGGCAAGGAGCCCTGTACATTGATTTGTTTATTTATTTTTAGAACGGGGCCTCCCCCTCCCCTGTGCAGGTTATTGTTTTGTATATATTTGTTTTATGATTTATGTATTTATATGACAGCAAAGCGCCGTCGGTATTGTTTTTGTATTTATTTATTGTATTTAAATATGACGGCGTAGCCGTGTGTTTTTTATTGTATTGTTTAGTAGCGTGGATGGGTAATCAATTATTTTCTGTTTTGTATTTGTAATTAATTTAGAACAATTTGTAGATTTTATTTTTCACTTTGACATTATGGACTTTTTTGTGTTGATCAGTGGCGAAAACCCCTAATTAAATCCATTTTGATTCCATGTTGTAACACAATAAAATGTGGAAAAGTCCAAGGGGGGTGAATACTTTTGAGAGCCACTGTATATACTGCATTGTGGATCACTTGACACAGCACATAGTTTTCTGATTGTCTAATGGAGGGCCTACTGATACCCAGAAGTTCCTTTTAATGTGCCCACGCCAAACCTGTTTATTTTTCCTATATTGTCTTAGTTGGAAATTTTGGAAACCTTTTGTGTCTTCTATGCACCGATGACCAGTGATAATTTGTAAAATTGAAAGCGGTTCAGTAATCATTACTTTGCATATTCTCCTGTTTGGAATAAAAAGTGTCTCTGTATACCTAACAGAAAGTATTTTTAAATAAACTAACTTGTTTTGCTTACAGAGCACAGAGAATAGTGCCTTTAATTTCAAACCAAAATCAGAATATAATGAACCTCCTGACACTAAAGAGGTGCCTTTCTTTTTAAGCCTTCAATTTAATTGCTATTGTCATTATTGTTGCAAGTGTAGCTCTTGTGTAGCCCCTGTGGTCCTGACAACACATTTCTTCATTTTAAAACAGAAAGCCTGATGGTGATAAATTGTCAGGGGCTGCAAATAAACACAAGTTAAATTACAGTATCTAAAATTGCTAATAAGGGAACAATTTATGATACAGGATTTAAAAGGAATTCCTAATTGCACTCCAGCTTGCAGGGAGGATGCTTCTTCTGTGCCATTAACAGCTATTTTGTTTTGTGACTTGGCTCCTCTCCAAGGTTTGAGAGCTAATTGGAATTAGAATAACATTTTTCACAGGCCATTCATTTGCTCATGCTGAGTAAATTACTATGCAAGAGAGGCTGAGGGTTCCTAATGATACCAGATAATGATGTTTTATTCAGATTTGAACGAGGTGTAATCACTCTGGTTGAGAGAGAAAAAAAGATTAAGAGGGTGCAACATTTTTTTATTTTTTTTTACAACTGATTAATCACAAGCTATTACCTGTTCTTGCTCAAAAAAACAGTATATTGACTATTTAAAATATTATTTATCAGTGCAAATGACATTAGTTTACAAGTTGTACAGTACCTGCAAAGAGCATAATATGCATAGGGGTGAGAAAGGGCAAAGCCTAAATCTGTCACCAAATTGACTGTGCCAAAAAAAAATTAAAAACTGTCATAGGACGGAATTGTACATTAGCTGATTGAACTAAGTCAATAATCTTGGCTGCCAGGTTCTTATTTTCTTGTAGTCTCTCACTACCTTCTTCCCTGTGCAGTGTCTATTTGTTTATTTAGCCATCCTTTTTAACTGGTTATTGAAACTCTAGCTATTTCATGAATGGAATTCTGTGTTTATATTTTATGCATGAAGATGGTTGTTAAGACTTATCAGTTTGGCCATCCTAATGTGTGAAATAACACAGGACTCCATGTACAGTATGTTAATACTGCCACTGTATTCTGTTTGTATAAAATGTGAAATATGTCACAATGAAATGTATACATAATGTATAAAATATGTTTAAACCAAAATTAAACAGCTGAATTCAGACAATTACTTTCCTTATATCAAGCTGCACGTGTCTTAGCAAGGCTACATAATTTGTAACAGTACAAATCAACCAGTTGTACGTTTTGAATAATTGAGAAATAGATTCCAAATTCCGGTACAAAAAGATATTCAATGCTAGGTCTCTTAACATTTGTATAATCATTGTATAAACATTATTCCTTCAGCTGCACATTGACTCTGTCTCTTCAAACAGCAGCTAATAGCATTCTGACGGATGTTATGAACTTTGAACCACCCCTTTACCACTAAAAATAAAAATGTTCCATGAGAAAGTAATGTGCAATTTCAGAATCACTTGACCAAAGTAGTTTTTCCCTCAGATCTGAAAGGGTTTATTTACTCAGCCTAATCTATTAAAGCCATAAGGCTGTAAAGGTCACACATCCCAAGATTTACATCTTATTATATTCGGTCTTTACAAGACTCTTCCTCTTCCGGCCTAGACATTACAGAAAAAAGGAAAACTTCCTGCAATCAGCACTGAGCTGTTCATTTGGTTTAGGATTGCAGGATGTGAGCAGTGTGGATAGCATGCCGTGGCCAGCGGCCAAAAACTACTCCAAGGGATGCATGCATCACAGGGCCTTGTAAATCACTTTTTAACCTCCGTCTCAGCTCTGAATTTATTTGTTTTCTTAGGCAGATAGTTCTGGTTCCCTCCTGGCTCACAGAATGATCTGTCATTGTCTACCCCGATAACCTGAGGCAAGCAGTAATGAAGTAAGCACGTCTGGCCTTGTAAATAGGCACGGTGGCTGAGATTGTGTTAGACCTGCTCATTTATTACATTTTCATCTGATGGTGGGGGTTGGGGTGGTCTCAAGCAGGACTGCAGCCCCTGCTAAACACCCCCCGCCCCCCACCCCACTTCAGAGGATTGTGAGGAATAATTGGCTTCCTCATTGTGTGTGTGTGTGTGTGTGTGTGTGTGTGTGTGTGTGTGTCTGTGTGTGTGTGTGTAAGGTACAGGGCCTCATTAGCATGATCTCTCCCTGCACAGTGCGTTTGCGTTAATGTGTGGATGTTTCTTTGTTAATGGCCTTCAGGGCAATGATGTGATAATAACACTAGTACAAGCTATCCTACCTTGTTAGTCACGATCATATTTGTATTTTTTCTCTGTGTTTAAATGCTAGTTATTCTGTTTGACTTCCTTTTTTAAAATCGCATTAGGAAATCAATCCTTTGTCTAATACTATTACATAAAATCAAGAAGATTTTGAATGTAATGTTGATACAATTTCCCAGTGCATAATTATTACTATTATTATTATTATACAGAAGAGCTGTGAATGCTGTGTATTTAAATAAATATAATAATAATGTTTATACTCAATCATGAATCTTTGATGTTTGTAAATGTTAATGATGTAGCAGAATAAATTCTAAATAAAATTCCCCAATCTGAGAAAATACTCAAAATGATTTTTTCACACATCATTCTACACACATAAAATTACATAAATCTCAAAAGTTAGCATGGGTACCCCCATATTTTTACAATTTTTTTTCTTTCTGTATAATTTGTGGTATTTTTATGGGTTTGTATCGTGGGATGTATGGATTTAAAAATGTATGGATTTTGGCATTATACTATAAACAGTAATTGAACATAAAATGCATTTTTCCTGAAAAAAAACCCCAACAAGCATGGGGACTGTTATTTTTTTCTCATGTTTACATAGGTGTTAATGGGGACATTTTTTACAGTAAACAAAAGTGATTTGCATGGATATCAAAAACTGTAGCAGACCACCTTAAGTAAATTAATTTAACTTAATTGGATTTCAAATCTAAATCAGTAGCATGAACCACTTAAGCAGTCAACCTATACAGTACAGTACCCATATACAGTACATCACACCATGACAGTTGTATTTTTAGAAATTGTGGAGAGAACTATTATGACCAATTACATAAAATTTTCTGAACACATGTAACATTATGCGACCATACCAAAAATCTATTGAGCAATAGCCTTTTAACACAATCTTCACCAACTGATTGACTGCAGATGTGTTCCCCAATAATGTAATGCCATTGCTATACTGTCAACACATTCACCACTTGATTGTGTCATGGGTAGTTTAAATGCAAAGAGCCTGACTATTTACATACTATGTACTTATTATTGAACAGACAGTAACAAAATGCATTGGCTGAATGCAGAAATAGTCATCATGCAGTCACAGTCACAACAATCTGTATTTACAATACATTGGAAATGCAGTTACTAAAAGTATAGACCATAAGGTATACATGCTTTGGCACTGGCTGCTTCCCTGGTGAAGTTCAATGTAAATGCATGGATTCCTTTCTGTTATAGAAAATGTTCTAGAAAACAGTAGGCCAGAACTTTTTTTGTTTGTCCGATGTGCAGCACATGTAGTACACAATTCCCTTTGTAGCGCATTTGAAGTGTTAATAAATGAGAGGCAATGGATTATCTGGACAGCACAGTCAACCTTACACCACACAGGAATTATTGGTCCTTAATCAACTTTTATTTTACAAAAAATTAATATTATAAATCAGCAAAATGATTTATATATATATATATATATATATATATATATATATATATATATATATATATATATATATATATATATACAAATGTATATTTAAATATATTTGTCTAAAAGCAGATATAGGTTATTATTTTCCCAGTGCAGTGCTGGCAGGCATCCCCTGAGAATAGGTCTAGTCACATTAAATTACACACAGTAAGCAAAGTACTGTCTGTGTGTGTGAGGTTGGGACTAATTGTGGTGTTATGGAGATGGATGTATTTTCAGCAAATAGGCCATCACAATAAGCCTGAAAGTTCTCCATGGTAACCAAAAGATTTTACTCTAGGGATTGAAAGTGGACTGAGAAGCAGTGCAAGTGTAATTATTAACCTGGATTTAGCATGCTCAATAAATGTTTTATTTCAATATGTCAGAAAGTCAACATATATTCTATTATGACAGCTTTCCACCCGTCAGTGTTGTCAGAAGTATCTGAAGATATTGTCTTTGACCATGAGTACGAAAGACCATGAACTCCCAAACCATCAAGCATCTGGTGAATTATTTTTTGCTCACAAATTCATTGCTTTTAATAGCAAAAATGAATGTAAAAAAACATCTGAATATAGGTCAAACAATAAAATAAACCTGACAATTTAATCACAAGGACAAAATCAAGATGGTGGTATATATTGTTGGAATATCAGCTATATTATATGCATATGCATTTGAAGAAATTATCTTAAAGTGCCGCCATCAATTTAATTAAGTTTATCTTTTTAAAAAATTGAAACAGCTGCAGCACAAAGTCGATATTATTGTAAGTAAAACGATTTTGCTCCCAGTGCTCTTTGTCACAGCAACAGCAGGTGAAGCCCTCCAAATCACTCTTTATCATGTAGTAACAATGTAATCAATAACCTGCTAATTAAAGCTTTGATTTGCATTGTGACACAGCTACGTTTTTTAATGAAAAGATGCTGTGCATTCAATTTCAGTCTGGTACGTTTCAAAGGCTTCAACCTTAAGCCCAATTTGAGAGGGCTTGAACCTTTACCTTCTCATACATGTCATTAATTTATCCAACCCATTATGGATGCAATGGACTGCTTTTCTTGAATAGTTTAGAATGAACTGAACATTCATGCTCGCTTATACATAAGAAAACGGGGCATCGCTTAAGTATGGTGGACACCTCTAACTTCTCTAGGTGACAAAAAATACTATAAATGATTGTGGTTGTAAAGGCCATTATGAATTTACAAATCAGGGCCTTAAAGTAATTTCTGTTTTTCTTGGAGAAAAGAATATTCTGCCTATTGACCTTGTTTACAATGGTTACTTATAATTTCTGGTTACTCCTGCCCTGTTGTAATGCCAATCAGACAAAAACGATACGTGGTGAGAATTTAAAAAGGAAAACAAAAAAACCTGTCCATGTGGGTGATCCAGTAGTAAGTCTGTTAAAGACAGTAAGTAAAGCATGTGTGTTAAACTTGACAAAAATATCCTTAAAAGATAACAGCTGGCCACCCAGTTAAAATGCAGAAAATGTAGAGCCGGGTTAGCAAAGTGTGCAAAGGGTAAGATTGATGTTGATACCCTTCGCTGCCAAGTGAAATGCCAATAGCGCTTGTATAGCATTTTGTGAGGGCAATGGGAGTATTGATTCTTGAGCAATAATAAAGCATGAAGCTGCTCTCTCAGGTATAAAAAAAAAAAAGTATTGGCAGCTGTTACAAAGAATTGACTCATGGAGGCCTGAGTGCTGCCCTATCTTAACAGAAATAATTCAGCCCTCTGAGGGATTTCAGAAGCAGCCATGCATGTTCCTGAGGGCATGTTTCATTGCTATTAATTTACCTACTGCTTTCACAGGCTTATCAGTGGATTTCTCTGCACGCTGCAGAAGCAAAATGAATTTCTTGAGGCTTGTTAAGTGCAAATGTGGAAAACTAGAGAGGCCATGAAAGTTTAATTTGAGAGGATACGAGGAACACAACGTGCCCACAGCATTTTAATGAAGTGATGAACTGCAGCATCAATATTGAAATAGGGTGTTTGCACACCAAGCTAGAATTTAAATAACTCATGTCTAGTTCTTTTTTTTTTTTGAGTGTAAATTGCAAAGAAAATTAACTCTTTAGATTCTACAGTGCTCTGGAATCTGTATTATTTTTTTCAATAGACATGTTACAGTAGATAAACAGGTAAATATAAATGTATTTCAATAAAGTATTTTAAATACTGAAATAACACAGAAAACATCAATGTGACATGATTGTGTGTTTTGCATGTACAGTGCCACCCACCCATGTTGGTGTGTGCATTCCAAGAATGTGCAGTTGTTGGGTGCAAGCGTTTACTTAGAAGTAATAACACCAATGACATTAAAATAATCTCATCTCCAGGGGGCTGACTTAAAAACTTGTCCCGCGCCCGAAAATGTCTGTTTGCCATATTTGTTTTATTAAACACACGACTTCATGTTTGTCCGGTGCCCGTGGTCTGTATCAGCATTTCAGAGGTAATAGAAACCTCTTCTGGGTGCAGCTGCTGCAAATTAATGCAGCAGATACCCAAAACAGCTGCCTTTTCTTGAGAAGATGATAAGAGAGTGGTAGTCCAAGGGAAATGGCTCTTGGAGAGATAAGAAATGACAGCTATTGAACATTCAAGTGTTGTGAAAAATGCCCTATAGCTAGTGTTGTTTACTCTGTGCACAGAATAATGCTTTGTACAGCCAGACAGGCCGCAAATCTTGGGCTTTAACTAAGACCTTGGCTTTAATGAGGAACAAAACACAGGTGCAGTCTGCGTTGTAAGCTTTCACAGGTCTGAATTATTTATTTGTTTTTGTTTTGGGTAGGAAGGCAGTGAATTTTTTGAACTTTTGTAAAGGTTGACAGCACTGAAGGCACCATCTGTTTATCTGAGGCTTAGGTACAACACTGTCAGGTGAAGTGATGGGTTTACTTTTCTGCTTAAATAGAGCTCAAAAGGTGCGATTTTCAGAGACACCCTGTGATACACAGTCAGGCACACCAAGAAGCAAGTTAACACTACACCACAGAGGTCTCTTCTGTTAAGTGGGCTCAGGCTTTGGAGAAAATTCCTTCCAGATTGGTGCTAATCTGGGTCTGTGAAACCATCCAATATAAAAGACAGCATTTTGAAAAATTTCTCAAATAAAAAAGTGCCACATAATTCATTAAATATATTCAGTAATATAACATGGGGTAATAAAAAACAAGAGCAAAGCTCAAGTTTTGTTTTATGAATCCCCATTAGATCCCCAAAACAGGGTACTTCAGTTAATATTATATATTGTTCTTTATACAGGGGATAATGCTTCAGTTTATATAATATTAAGCTTTCTTTATTTAAAAGAAAAAAAAACAGACAATATAAGGCATATGACGCACTCAAAAATATATTGTTTTATTTTTCTGCACTAATACCAGAAATGTTAAATGCCATTGTATTACACTAGAGGTCACCCCTTGCAGGAGAATCCACACTGCGACACCTTCCAGCAGGCATTACTGTCATTCAAGAGGCATATGTAGAAGAAAGCAAAGGGGCTGCAGATACCAAGCATTTGTTTTAAGCCTGCTGTAAAATTACATCATATTTGGTATACTGAAACATGTCACCCAAGGCAGCTCACAATAATGTGTTACGTATTGCATGAAACTGAATGTTTTTCATTAGACTTGAAAAAGGAAATCACCTGTCACACTAAAACCTTTGGTTGTAGCTGCATTCCTCACATTCAAAATAAAGCTGAGTGTCATATTTACAACACAATATACTGAACTAGGTATATTTGGTTGGAACTGGCCACAGTTAGGCTAGATTTAAACCATATTTGGTTAAAAAATGACCTACAAAAATGTTAAGGTGTCTATAGTGTATTATTTTAACACCATTTAATTGTAGTGTTTTTAAAAGTAGCAAACAACAAAACAATTTAACTGTGGTAAAGATATCTTTGTATTTGTTATCATTTTTTAATTAGATATTGCACATAGTTGTTTGATACTTAAAAAAAAAAAAAAAAACACTGTAAGGGTAGTGGCCCCATAATAATTTTAAAAAGGTTAGTGCTGGATTCTTGTAATTGCCCCCATAATCCCCCATACTCATTTTATTTAAAAAAAAATAACAGCCATTGGCGTTTGTGTGGTATAATTGTTCTTAAATTACATTTCTGTTATTAGAAACAGCTTACCTCTTTGACTATGTTTACTTTTTACCCATCTTACAATTTGTTAAATATTAAGCAAAGACTAAGAGTGGTTGTGCAAACAATAGAATGCTTCCAAATGAGTGCAATTTCCTCAGGATTGGAGTATCTTGTTTTGCAGTTGTTAATCACCATTTTTACAAACAACCGCTGTATCTGTGTACACAGCCTCATTTCACTTTCAAATTAGGTTTGTTTTGCCATTGGCAACAAGAGAAACATTTATTCCTTACTTAAGCAATAAAGCAAGACAGAGGCAGTGGGATTCACTCCCTAGAGGGTTTTAAAAAGATACAAGGTGCAGATCCCCCAGATTGTTACTTTCTTGTAGTAACCCACCCCTGCAGTACCTTAATGCTGTTCTTTGTGAGTTTGTGTTCATCCATAACTTTAAACACACAGTGAAAGGTATTTAGTAACACATGACTAAACCAAGTTAAGGCAGACTAACAGTTTGACTAAAAGCATATTCATTCAAAACATACAGTGCACCTTTATGAGTTATTTTCACATTTTGTGGCGCTATTCATTAAAACTTCCAGGCATAGGGAACACCTTCCATATACAGTGTTGCATTTGTAGAAGGGCTAGAAACTTGTGTTGACATTCCACAATCCCTTCATTTTAAGATGTTAAATGGCAGTTACTGTAATGCTGCAAGGCTTGTTATATATGGTTCCTCAATATTTGAACAGAAGCAATGTTCCAGAGCATGCCATATATACTGGCTTTATATTCTCCTCCTTCTTCTTCTTGAATCAGTAATGTGTCATGAAACCAAGGAAAAGCATTATATAGTTGACGCAATTGGCTACACTAAATTCTCTAACTCCCAGAGCTAAAACTCAACTATTATAACAGAATAGGCTGCATTAATTAACACACCAGTAAATGCTTTAGGAATATGGCCTAGTGTGGCCTTCCCCATTTGCACAAACACAAGACAACATTAAAGGAGGGTCTCTGAAAAAATATTTGTGTATTGGTGTTTTCCAACGATTTTACAGTGTATGACTGATAAGAGGAGTTTTTGTTAAATAATTTTAACAGTGATATCCCCAGCCTTTAGATCTATATTAATCTATATTAATCATTTTGGTATTTTCCAAAATAAAATTCACTAAAGACCATAAAAATAAAGTGGTATGAAGTCTGCAAGGATGATACATTTCTGGATGGAAGTATTAACATCTGCTATAGTTTAAATCATTACAATAGACTCCTGTCCCAATATGTACAGTATATCTGAAAGAATGTCTTAGAGTCTGTGCTACATCGTTTAATAATTTTGCACCAAGTTACCAGCCCCATTCTATTTTTCTTCCCCTGGACTGTGACTAAGAAGCAGTTGAGCTTCTGTTCAGGCTTAAAAAGATTTTTTGGGCGAAATCAAATGAGATAAAAAAAAATGTAAGAATGTCAAAATGGTCTTTTAAATGCCTATTTTAATTAAAACCAAGCCTTTACTCTTTATACAAAATATCCTTCATCTGGCCTGGTACGGTTTATGAAAATCAAAAATACATACAAAATTAAGCACAAAATACAAGACAAGATCTGGTACAAACATACACCAGAATATCTAGATCTTGCAAGAACACAGTAGACAATATACAGGTATGTCTTGCAATTAAAAGTCAAGTGTATGTTGAGAAACATTATGTAAACATAGCTGGAGGCAACAGTCAGTTGGGCTAATGCGAAGATTGTTTCCTTGGTCAAAAACAATGGCAAACATCCTATTCAGTGCATTACGCATTCAGAAAGATTCATGAGATTCAGTAGCAGATTAACTTCCCCTTTGCCAATTGACCTAATTAATAACAAATGCCTTTTGAAGACATAGTATATGCCTGCCGAATGGGGTTAATGGGGCTCTCTAGCTGTAACCAGTGGCCATTTTTTATGGGGAAAAAAGTACAAATCAATTTTCCTGATCAATATTTCTTAAACAAGATCATCGTACTCCGGTGCAACAAGCTGATCGATCTGGAATGGTTTTGGCAGCTTACAAGCTGTCTACTTCAGTATCCGCTGGAGTTTCTTATTGGCAAGTGATAGGATGCTTTGAAGGGTGAATTGATCTGTTAGCCTGTGCTGCTACAAGGCGATGTTACAACAATAAAGATATGTTCCCAAGAGAACTCGTATACAAAATCAAACTGGAGATAAGCTGCTGAATTATTCAGTTGACCCAAGAGGTCATTCTAGATTTGTGAGAAGGGGTTAGTGAGTGCTTCTAGGCTATAAAAAGGGTGAAGGAAATCTCTCAGCTTTTCCAGTGCAAATTTAGAAGAGCCTGTCACAGAAGAACAAAACTACACTTTAAAATAGTAACAGGGAAGGATCGCTTGAACATTACAGTGAATTCCACTCAGGGGATGCAAACTTCAGGGTCTTTTCATGGATCTCCCATACCCACTTAGTATATACCCACTTGCAATCAATGATAACAAGCAGGCCTTCTTAAAGTTTTGGGGGTTCAGCCTTTTTGCCCCCATTAAATATAGTTTTGGAAGGTCCATTCACAAAGGTTGGGTATTGAGATAAAGTGACGGGAACATGTGAATGCTTGGATAGCATTTTGGCCTAATTGACAAAGGGTCCATCCTGACCTGGTAGTCAACCTGAATCTAATTAACCTCTGCAGGCATAAATACTCCAGTGGTGGAACTCTGGTGTCTGACACACCAAAGCTTGTCACTGATCAAACACACTATCGACAAACATATTAGGACATAACCTGGAATGACCCTGACTGCTGACTCACCTGTTAGCATTGCCTTGACAGGTGTAAATAAACCTCTCCAATGAACTTCCAGCACAGGTTCCATGAGGGATTATAGCTCTCTTGTCTAGAAATTGTGAGGCTCAGCGTTATATTCAAGATTGCTGTGTATTCAGAACTCCTGGTTCCACCCAGCTGTACAATCACGTAATGGTATACTGGAGCAAACATTTTGATCTGGGTATAAATGATTCTAAAAACAACAATTATTATTATTATTATTATTATTATTATTATTATTATTATTATTATTATTATTATTATTATATTGTATTTGTATTATATTTTTACTATGTATTTGTATGTGTTTTATTCCTTACTTAAACACCATTAATGTGCATGCATGCTCTGGCAATTGATTTCCAACAAACTGTTATTAGCTCCCTTACCCTACAAGGTCAGGCACTAAGCTGCAGGATGTTTAATACATTATGTGTAAAGCAAATGGATTTTAAGGCCCACACAACAGGATAAATGACCAGATTGGTATTCACAGCCTCACTGTCAAATCAATACTGTCAGAGCTCATAGGAATCAGGTGCTTAAAATACATAAAGGAGAAATGAATTCCTCTATTATAATGAGTAAGCAGGGTTGTTTACCAAAGGCAATGATTTAGCTGTGGTAGTCTGTGTAGTGCTGTTGAATGCAGATGATAATACTTCTTGTCCTTGTTGGCCTATTTCATCTCTCCTATCACTTACTGCTGCTGCAAAGTCCCCTGGGTACGTTAGCAGTCAGTCCAGGAAGTGTGTTTAAGTAATGGACATAATGTTCACATTTGCTAGACCAGCCTTCTCCCTAATCATGAATTATTCTTCCCCAAGGCTCAATTGGAACATTACTTTGGAAGCTGAAGATTTAATCCTATTCAGCTGATTGGAGGGAATGATTACAGTATTATTTTCTTGTATAGGCTGTCTCCACTGAAGGTGCCTTTTTCTGTCCCCAGCTTTAATAGAAAGCAATCTTTATTTCCCTTGAGGGGAATGGCAATGAATTTGAAATGGGGTAATCTGCAGGAAGCGTAGGTGGTGAGCTGTAGATCGTTGTTGGTTGCTTAATTAGTTTAGGTCTCACTATATTTCACTGCCTCGATGAAACACCTTGTAATTGGTAGACCATGCAAATACAGTACATTATTATTAATAATTTTTAAAGGCACACAACATACAATTTGTTCAGAGCCTTTTACAATATAAGTGTTCCAAACAGTCAAGAATATATTTTTTGCCCTGGTATATCACTTAAATTTAAGAAATCCTGTGTGTGATTATGTAACTGAAATAAGTTCAGGTCAGCATAACAGTTAATCAGTCAGGACAATCTTGCATTAAATAACCACCTTTATTAGAATACAAATATTATAGATTTCCAAAAACATTGACCCAGCAATGGGTGAAGACAAATAAGTTGAGTAATAGTTGAAGCACAGCCTCATCCTTCAAGCATCCCGGTGCCGCCTGCTAAAAAAACAAACAATAAAATAATAAATCTATGTGGCGTGTTCATTCCAGTGAACAAAAAATATTAGGCAGAGGAGCATCATATACTCACTCCCTCTGGATGAGGCTGGGAGTGAGGTGGTGGTGGTGGTGGTGGTGGTTGGGGAGGAGGTGGTAATTCGAAAGCATGGCAAAACAATAGGTTTATATACCTTATAGGTTAATAGGAACTTGTCAGTAATAGGCTTATAGATTAACCAATGAATGTACTAGGCACTTGTACTAGATATTTCCTGCCTGAAAATCTCACAAGCTTTATATTCAGTCAGGACAATATTGTGTTAAATAACCACCTTTATCAGAACGAACATTCCGAGTTAGTCTGCATCAAGCGTACTAACTTCGGGACAGCTAGTACGGTACTTTCTTGAAGATCATCCCCAGCTGTGGATTAAGTTAGTCCTAATTGCAACGAACAAACGAGTTGGGGATCAGCTGATCCTCATGGTTTAGTACGCAGCAGAGGATCAAGACTATCTCCAAACCTCAAGTGTGTGGTGCGTGAACAAAAAAATATTGATTTCAGTTTGTTGTAGTTCAAAGGCTTTATGTGATAACAATAAAAAAAAACATATATGTAAAACATGAAGATAATAACATTTAATTAGTTAGTATAGTTTTTAATGGTATATACAAAACCTATTTATCCACATCCTTTAATAAACAAAGACTATTAATCAGAGCAAGAATTGATCAAAGCTGTAAATGTAATCAGATATGAAATCGACCAGATTACAAATGTATCACATGTTGATAGTGACGCATCTCTTGAGCAGGCAATCCAATTTTCAGATCCAGAAGTGGGACCTTAGGCTTGGAAGCTGAGGAGGACGGGGTAGATGAGGTGGGAAGGGGAGCGGAGAGGGAGAGGTGAAGATGTAGTCCAGAGGCCAGGTGGGGTGGAGGATGATCCAAGATGCATGGGACGGTGCTGTACGTCAGCGAGTACTTCCTGCGTTCGAAAGACAAATGCTGGAATTATCTGAAAAAGAGCATAGATACGTTTAAACACCCCAAAGTACAAAACTTTATAAAACTGTAATTCCATCTGTGACTATTGCATGGTTATAAACCCTATATACAGTGGCTCTCAAAAGTATTCACCCCCTTGGACTTTTCACCATTTTATTGTGTTACAACATGGAATCAAAATAGATTTAATGAGGAGTTTTGCCACTGATCAACACAAAAAAAGTCCATAATGTCAAAGTGAAAAATAAAATCTACAAATTGTTCTAAATTAATTACAAATATAAAACAGAAAATAATTGATTGCATAAGTATTCACCCCCTTTGCTATGACACACCTAAATAAGCTCTGGTGCAACCAATTGTCTTTAGAAGTCACATAATTAGTTGAATGGAGTCCACCTGTGTGCAATTAAGGTGTTTCACATGATTTCAGGTTAAATATACCTGTCTTTGGGAGGTCCCACAGTTGGTTAGTACATTTCCTAACAAAAACTACATCATGAAGACGAAGGAGCATTCAAAGCAAATCCGGAATAAGGTTCTTCAAAAGCACCGATCAGGGGTAGGATATAAGAACATTTCCAAGGCACTGAATATCCCCCGGAGCACAGTAAAGTCCATTATTAAGAAATGGAGAGAATATGGCACAACTGTGAATCTGTCTAGAACAGGCCGTCCTCAAAAAGCGATTATCGGGGCGAGAAGGGCACTAGTCAGGGAGACCACCAAGAGGCCTATGGCAACTCTAAAGAAGTTACAGTCTTCCACGGCTGAGCTGGGAGACACTGTGCATACGGCAGCAATAGCCCGGGTGCTTCACATAACTGGCCTTTATGGGAGAGTGGCAAAAAGAAAGCCATTGTTGAAAAAAACTCACATCAAATCTCGGCTAGAGTTTGCCAGAAGGCATGTGGGAGACACTGAGACCAAGTGGAAAAAGATTCTATGGTCTGAAGAGACCAAAATAGAGCCTTTTGGCCTCAACGCTAAGCGCTATGTTTGGCGCAAGCCTAACACCGCACATCATCCTGAGAAAACCATCCCTACCGTGAAGCATGGTGGTGGCAGCATCATGCTCTGCGTCAAGGCCTGGAAAGCTTGTGAAAACAGAGGGCAAAATGGATGCAGCAAAGTACAGAGAAATCCTGGAGGAAAACCTGCTGAAGTCTGCAAGAGACCTGGAACTTGGGAGAAGATTCATCTTCCAGCAGGACAATGACCCCAAACATACAGCCAAAGCCACACTGGAGTGGCTTAAAAACAAAAAGGTCAATGTCCTGGAGTGGCCCAGTTAAAGCCTGGACCTCAATCCAATTGAGAATATGTGGAAAGAGTTGAAAATTGCGGTTCACCAAAGGTCCCATCCAACTTGATGGAGCTTGTGCAATTTTGAAATGAAGAATGGGCAAAAATTGCAGTGTCCAGATGTGCAAAGCTGGTAGAGACGTATCCAAATAGACTCATGGCTATAATTGCTGGCAAAGGTGCCTCAACCAAATATTGACTCAAGGGGGTGAATACTTATGCAATCAAATATTTTCTGTTTTGTATTTGTAATTAATTTAGATCAATTTGTAGATTTTATTTTTCATTTTGACATTATGGACTTTTTTTGTGTTGATCAGTGGCAATAACCCCTAATTAAATCCGTTTTGATTCCATGTTGTAACACAATAAAATGTCCAAGGGGGGTGAATACTTTTGAGAGCCACTGTAATGCTTTATTAACACTCTATAACAGTTATTAAGGATATATTATATATTTATAAAACATTTATGAAACATTAATAAGCAGCACCTTAATAAAAAGTGTTACCATTTTTAACCAGCTATAATGCTTTATGAACACTATAACAGTTATTAAGCATGTATTATATATTTATAAAACATTAATAAGCAGCACCTTAATATAAAAAATACTACAAAATCAGTAAGCAACAGTTACACAGCGACAAGATGCAACTGATAAAACTAAAGCAGAAAGCTTGCAAATCAAAGCATACAAAACATGACTATATTGGCCTAACATCTTTGCACCTATCGAATTACGGGAACAATGAAGCACACTTATAATATGAAGGAGACAGCTTAATATCCAATTCAGTAGGCTAAAGTCAATATCCACCTCCATGATTTCAATTTAATGACCTTGGAGTGACTAATAAAAGCGTATCATTATTGGGTTTTATTTAATTATATTTCATGTCTTCAATTAAAAATTGAAAGCTCTGCTAAATGTTAGAAAAATATTCTGTATTCTATATTTGATATCGGTTTATATTAATGGTTTCATTTCAGAAAACGTGGCTTTAATGAGGTTTCTCATTTTAACTTGAGTTAGTATGATAACTCTTCCACTTAGTCTAAAGAGTTTGATGGTTTAATTCAGTACCATATATCAGGGGGGCAGCAGTCATCATCTGGAGTTTGTTGCAATTGGGAAAAAATGTATATGCACCTGGGGAATATCTGGAAGTTCTTGGTTCGTTGCAATTGGTGCTAACTTGCATACTAGTTTAGTCTAGTCCTGCAGTACTAAACACTGCATCATCCACAGCTTTTTGTTCATTACAATTGGCCCTATGGGTTTCCAAAAACATTGACTCAACAATGGGTGAAGACAAATAAGTAGACTAAAAGTAGTTGAAAAATAACCAGTTTGAAAAATAACCAGCTGTCAAAAACAAAACAGTATGAAAATAACCAGAAAGAAAGCTGGCGTATGGAACAAAACATTGCATAACAGCTACAACCTCTCAACAGATAATAAATGCCCCTCAAAACAAGCTACAACACGGCACATTTCTGTATATCACTAACGTGTGTAGGGGTGCTGTGTTAATTTAGTTTGACAGTTTACCGACGTTAGTCCGTCCGATACATTATTATTATAGTCCATTAACATACTGTACACTTGCCTATTGCTTCTCTCTCACTTCTTCGATTCATTCATATGATGATGCATGAGTGCCATGACAAGTAATAAATACTAATTTATCCAATGATTCACAGTTTCTGATTGTCAACCTCATCCAAAGAACACTTCGGCCAAGAGAATACTTTGCTTTGCTTCTCGAGGGGTGACCTCTCAGCCAGAGACCACTGTAATAACAAGCCTTTTCCCCACAAAAGGACAGAGCCCGTAGCACCAAACATTTTCAAAATCAATTGTGCACTGCAAACCACTTTGCCACACGTGGTGTCAGAAAAATAGGATGGATGAAGCTTCACTATGGGCTCTGCTGGAGGCGCTGGACAACAGACAGGTTGAGGAGAAACAGAGAGGGGAGAGGTACACAACGCTCATCGAGAGGGTCGATCTGGCAATGACGCCGAATGTACCAGCAGGACCCGTGATGACGGCCCCAAAGGCACGGGCACAGAAGATGACGGCAGAGGATGACCTGGAGGCTTACCTGGTCGCCTTTGAGCAGCTGTCTACCACTGCGTCATAGCCACAGGAGTTCTGGCCGAGTCAGCTGGGACGCTGCCTGATTGGGAAGGCTCAGGCAGCATAAAAGGCCATGATGGATGCCGAAGCCACCCAGTATGACCTGGTAAAGCTAGATATCAGGGAGTACCAAAGATCCCCAGATACATGCCCTAAGGTGGTCGTACAGAAGCTGTGTGACCACATGGTATACTGGCTGAACCCCACCATGAACCTACAAGTGGGCGAGGCGATACTGGTGGAACAGTTCTGCCATTTAGTCGGCACCGACACACAAGCATGGATACTGCGCCACAACCCCGACACCCTGGAAGATGTAGTGAAACTGGCAGAGGATTTTGCAGACTCCCTGGTCTCCACCCGGACCGGCCTACTCACTAAAGTTGATCAAAATCACTCTCTTTCACATGCGCAGTTAATTTTAGACGCGCTGTTTAAAAGTATTTTTTTTCCACAGTCAAACGGGTTTAAAACGCCCTGCATATCAACAAAGCACTCACTAGGCATCTCTAGCCCCGCCCCACCCTTTCGTTCGCTACAGCTTTCACATATGCTAAGAAATAAATAATAATAATAATAATAATAATAATAATAATAATAATAATAATAATAATAGTCGAACATACCAATCAGTCATCTCCTGATCACTCGTTTTATCAACAAACGCCTCAATAATGCGATCCAAGTCATTATTTTATTACTATAACATCTCAAAAAAGCTCTGCAAATGTCCGTGATATTCTCTGACCGCTGATGCGGTAACAGCCAGCTTGTTTCCTAATGGCCGCTGTTATCTGATGCCAGGGGCAAGTATGACTATTCATGAGATACGCCCTTTTTTCGGCTTGTCTCGCTCCTGTCGCTCCCACTCGGCCATTGAATGGTTTGCTTGGCTTTTTCCGGAGAAAAAAACAGTTTTTTGCGTTTTTTTGATGATGTCTGACAGGGTCCGACATTAGACCGGATAGGAATAATTGCAATGTCGGACCAGGTCCGACATAGGACCGCAAAGGGTTAAAGGATGTGTTGCAGTAAGAATACCTCTGTTAAGGGGAACAAGACTGAAAGGCTAAAATATGCACAGGAACACAACACCAGGCAGAAGGATATCATCAGATGGAAGGAAATGCAAATGGATGGAGATGCAGATGGATCACATTAGTTTACTGTAAAGCTATGTCTAGTTGGTGCTTATCTTGGCGAGAGCCGAGTTCAAATCAGCATGAAGTTTTAACATCTACTCTCATGTAATGGAAATCATAATCTATTCCTTAAGGATATTATCTTCAAGTATTGCTCATCCTTGTTAGACAGCTTTTTAGGTATTCCGGTCCTGGGTTTGTCAGTTACAGATGATGTTTCTCTGTACTTGTTGATTATGCTTCGGATACCACACCTTGAAAATCAAGTGAAGTGAGCTATTTCATGCAATGTTTTTTTCTTCTTTATGCAAGTCAAGGTTGTTATAATAGTAGAAAACACTAGTGGAGGCTTTGAGTAAATTACTGATGCTCATAATGCATCAGAGTAGAAAAATGCAACATATCTAAGACTTGCACAACAGTGTATTTTTTTATGCCAGAAACAGATTTGTATGGATGGTCCTGCCAGGACAACACTCCAAGTGAAATATTCCATCTTAATGGAATTACTCCTGGGTAAATGAATAAAAACGAAGTGCAAAATGTTATTGAATAGTCTTTTGTTTACAGCTAAGCTCCTATTTCCGTTCTGCTTCAAACTCCACAAGCAGTGTATTACTGGTACACCAATTAAAATTCCATGAAAAAGACAATAATCAAAACAAAAGTGGTTGAGTCATTAAAAAGCACATCTACTGTTACAAATGTGACTAATAATTTCACATGTACCAAAATCGTGGTTCATCTGATTTACATATTCAGTATATAATGTGTACATAATTATTCTCACAATTCAATTGCTTAATTGCATTGATGTCAGAGTAAAGTCTGGCTACAGCGAATGCCAGAATGTGCATTTACTAAAATAGCAGATTATATGCATTATGTATTTCTAAAAGACTTCATTCAATCTGATATCTCTGTTACTGTTTGTTCATGTAATGAAAAATATTCGATCCTGGGGAATCTTTATTTCAGACACCTCTGACATCATCCTAGACAATATCGACCATATTGAAGTATTTTAATTATCTAAACCAGTGGTTCTCAATCTGTGGCTCCCTTCAGGTGGTCCGTGAAAAGGTTACAATTATGGAACGGAAGCTGCAGCATGGTTTATAGATCCCATTGCAAACCCAAAATTTGAGATCTTAAAAACTCAGCTACAGAAGCAGGAAGAAAATACATACATGGAGAATATCTCCAAATTTAAAAAAAAAGGTCTAAACTCTCCGTCATATATAGGTTGGGGTGTCTAAAATGTACTTATACTAGGCAGTTTTTGTGTTTTGCGCTCACGTGCACTCAACACAGCAGCTTGTAAAAGTAAGGGATAACACATGACAGGGTGTGCATTGTGTTCATTAACATACAGCTGTAGTTGGGTTGGAGGCACGGAGGCTAACAATTTTGTTATGTTAGCCTCTGTGTTGGTCTCAATTGCTCCGTAAACAGTGCTGACATAAACCACAATGTTAGCCTTGTTAGTGACTAATAATTAAAAAATGTCAATCATGTATTTTTGTTGATAATGAAAAGATACAGAAAGAGGCAAAAACAAAGTTCACTATCCACGCATTACTCCGCTGACCTGGAGAAGACAACAATACAAAAATACATTATTGGCATTTTTAAATGCTCACTAATAGGCTATCATTGCGGTTTATATCAGCACTGTTTCCAGAGCGATTGAGACCAGCGTGGAGGCTAACATAAAGTTGAGTACACTTGACCAGCCGAACTACGCACTGAAGCATAGAATTATCGTAACAGACCATTTACATTTTCAAGACAAACTGTTTTTAAGTTGATTACCATTTCTTTATTTTTCAACAAATCAATAAAAACGCCAGCTGCCCAAGAATGCTAGTTTTCTTTGATTTCATGAAGTTGTTGACTTGTTAAATCTTTGTGTCTCTTGGTTTTGCGTCTTGTAATTTTATCCATTCTATTGTCAAGCCTCTGAAAAGATCACATGTGACGAAAGGAATGTCACTCATTTTTTAAAACTTTAAATCACTGGTGTTTTCCTCTTGGGTTATTTACTGACTGACATATTAGCCTCACTAAGTGAGTGAGGGTAAGTAATAACAAGTTTATATGTTTTAGATAAGATTTAGATAATTAAATATAGACACCATTGAGTTTGTTTGTGATTCTTCAAAAAACAGATACAGAATCTGTTGCATATGAGTTTAGCTGAACTCACATACTGAGATCCCTCACCCTTAACTGTTATAATTAAGATTTAGCTGTAAGAAATAACACCCGCTTATTCCCCTATCCATTATTTTATGGGCTGCTTTGCAACATCTCAGAATTCATAACTGCAGTTTGAAGTATGAAATCATCATTAGAGTGGCTTCAGAAGATAGAGAAAGAAAGATTGCATTGATTTTACTGGATACAAAACTTAATAAGCAAACATTTTTCATTTTAAAGGTTATGATGAGTATTTAAGCCTTTATCTCAGACATAATGGTTTAGTCAAATAATGTCATTAATATATAAACATGTAATTCAGAAATGAGGACTGTGGGCCTCATCTTCCAAATTGTTCAGCAGTTTTCATGGTTTACTTTGGATTGAATCCAGGGCAAGACACTCACCTGTCAAGGAATTAGGGAAATACATTAGCTAAATCTTCGTGGGGTGCATAATGAAATTGATTCGAGTGAAAAAGACAACCAATTCTTCATAAAAATAATTTATTTTAACAAATTATTTCCATTCTTATTTTTTTATTTTAGCTTTTCTCGTCAATATTTTTTTTAGAAAACAAAAAAGCACAAACAAAATCTCAACGCATTTCTACTTAATCATTAGTAGACTAGTAGTCAGCCAATCAGAATCTAGAATTTTCACCAATTGTTTCTACCCATTTAATAATGGATCATAGTCACGGATTCATTGGGACTGATTTACTAAGCTTTTGCTCTGATCAGATACAGGTTAAGAAAAGTAAAAAAAATATATATATAAAACACAATTTAGGGCCTGGATAATTTAGTTTAAGGGTATGGTTTGAAGTGTTTAAAGGCACTTTCACACCTAGTTTGTTTGACCCTGTGATGTGGATTGAAGTGCAGGTATATTTGCTCAGAGTTATATGTGAAACCTCTGAGAACCACATAATCACACCAGGATGCGCATCAAACCAAGGGAATTGAGATCACTTGAAATGGTGGTCTCAGTTCGCTTGGAAGGGGACTTGTTACGTTTGCCACTTTGCTCCGTTTCAACTTTTTGCAATTTGAAACAAAATGTATTCCAGTTCACTTGGAAACGCACCGCTCCAAACAGCAAAACAAATCATGGACGTGACGTACTTCAGCAAACACCAAGGAAAGTGTCTCCCCACGGTGTCACACACACAAAATAGGGCTTGTCAAAACAAAATACAATGATACACATGCACGGACAAGAACACCATGATGTCTGTTATGTATCGTGGTAAAGTGGTTATGCAGGGTACACGAGACAAGTCAAGTTTTAAAATGCCAAAAAGTGTTTTGTTTTTGTTTTTTTTTAAATTAGAGGCCTTCAGTGGAGTAACAAAACAAATACAGAAAAATAAATCAACCAAAAAAAATCTCAAAATTCTCAATATTCAATGCAAGTAAAGAAAATACAATATAATGCGATATAATCTTGTAGTTTCTTTGATTACATGATGTTAAATAAAAGATGCAAATTATGTTCATATCGTTTTTTTTTTTGTTTTGTTTTGTTTTTTTAATTATGTCTCAATCCAAAAATTCTAGGTGATGCAAAACCTTTGGCCATAACTGTACAGCACAGTAGTAAAATCAATACCTAGCACACTTTCTTTTTACTTTAGCCTATAGGCACAAAATAAATAATGCTGCTTCATTGTATGCTCGGATATATAGTGAAAAGTGTTGAATTTAAATCAAGGGAAGTAATGTTAAATATTGTGTTCAGTTCTGGTCATCTTGCTACAAAAAGGATATTGCTGCTCTAGAAAGAGAGCAAAGATGAGCGACCAGAATTATTCCTAGTTTAAAAGGCATGTCATTGCAGACAGGCTAAAAGAATTGAATCTATTCAGTCTTGAACAAAGAAGACTATGCGGCGATCTGATTCAAGCATTCAAAATTCTCAAAGATGTATTGACAATGTCAACCTAGGGAACTTTTATGACCGGAAAAAAGAAACAAGGACCAGTGTTCACAAATAGAGATTAGATAAAGGGGCATTCAGAACAGAAAATAGGAGGCACTTTTTTTTTTTACACAGAGAATTGTGGGAGTCTGGAACCAACTCCCCAATAATGTTGTTGAAGCTGGCACCCTGGGATCCTTCAAGAAGCTGATGAGATTCTGGGATCAATAAGCTACTAACAACCAAACGAGCAAGATGGGCCGAATGGCCTCCTCTCGTTTGTAACCTTTCTTATGTTCTTATACATACAGTACAATGCAGAGTCCAAAAAAACGTGATGTTAAATTGAAACTAAACGATTTTAGCGCATTTTCTTGTACCAAAGTCTACTTAGTACACAGTGAACAAAAAACAGATCATGGTGCCTGTGACAGGATGACTGGGCGGTGACGTCACGGCAGAAGCAGGAACAATAAACGCATTTAATAATAAAATAAAAGATTTAAACAGAACACAAAACAGGACACGGCACTTGCGCCAAAATAAATAGACAAACAAAACGGACTATACACTAAACAGACATGAACAGACAAACACGGTGAGTAAGAACACTTTTCTCTAACTTTAGTTCTCCTTTTCTCTCTCCGTTCTCCACTCACGAACACCCAACCCGAGTGAGTGAAAACATGCTGCTTTTATGCAGTTGTACCGAGACTCGATTGCTAGTCAATCATTCAATTGGAATCTCGGTACAACTGCACGTGAATGAATTAAAGTGCAATTCCCCGTGCTCACATATTACATTTTAACCAGCACGTGAAAGTGATTTGTGCCATCCTCGTGCCTAAATACAAATCTACAATTTAAACATACGTGAAACACAGACCCGCTTATATCCCGTGTACCAATAACTATACACCAACACTTACACACAACACGTAACATATAACATACACAGGGGGGCACTTTGCCACATATACCCCCCCTTGTGCAAAGCACACATGGCCTCAATGGCCACCTCCCCCCTCAGTCTTAAAGTCCCGGAAGAGGGAGAAGCAAGGTGTTTCTGGGGGTGGCCATGGTGGAATGTCCTCCACTCCCCACTTCTTCGTGGCTATCAGCTCCCTCTTCCGGGGCTCCCGCCACACACTATCCTGCCGCGAAAGTGCGGCTGGGGAAGCTGGTCTCCTGACCTCCCCCTTCTTCATGGCGGCATTTCCCCTCCGTGGGGCTCCGACCACACGATCTCCGGCAGCAAAACTGCTGCGAGGGAGCAGGTCTCCTGACCTCCCCCTTCTTCATGGCCGGCATTTCCCCTCCATGGGGCTCCGACCACCACGATCTCCGCAGCGAAACTGCTGCAGGGAGCGGGTCTCCTGACCTCCCCTCCTTCGTGGCCGCTAGCTCCCCTCCGTGGGGCTCTGGCCACCGTGTTTCCTGCCATGGAAATGCGGCTGGGTTAGCTGGTCTCCTGACCTCACCCCATTTCTTCATGGCCGGCTGCTCCCCTTCATGGGGTTCTGGCCACAGTGTAGCGACCCCAGGCGAAGCAGGACCCTCGACGACCCCAGGCGACGGCAGCAGCAGCGGACCCTCGGGAGGCGACGGCAGCAGCAGCAGACCCTCGGGAGGCGACGGCAGCAGCAGCGGACCCTCGGGAGGCGACGGCAGCAGCAGGGGACCCTCGGGAGGCGACGGCAGCAGCAGCGGACCCTCGGGAGGCGACGGCAGCAGCAGCGGACCCTCGGGAGGCGACGGCAGCAGCAGGGGACCCTCGGGAGGCGACGGCAGCAGCAGCGGACCCTCGGGAGGCGAACTCGGGAGGGGAGCCCCTGGCCATAGAGGCGGCAGCGGGAGCTCCACTTCTCCCTCGTACCCTGTACCCTGTGTGGAGCAAAAGGGAGCCCCTGGCCATAGAGGCGGCAGTGGGAGCTCCACTTCTCCCTCGTACCCTGTACCCTGTGTGGAGCAAAAGGCAGCCCCAGGCGATGCGGAACGATAGGCAGCCCCTGGCGATGCGGAGCGGCTGGCAACCCCAGGCGATGCGGAGCGGCTGGCAACCCCAGGCGATGCGGAGCGGCTGGCAACCCCAGGCGATGCGGTGCGGCTGGCAACCCCAGGCGATGCGGAGCGGCTGGCAACCCCAGGCGATGCGGAGCAACTGGCAGCCCCAGGCGATGCGGAGCAACTGGCAGCCCCAGGCGATGCGGAGCAACTGGCAGCCCCAGGCGATGCGGAGCAACTTGCAGCCCCAGGCGATGCAAGGCAAGCATCCTTGGGCGATGCAAGGCAGGCATCCTCGGGCGATGCAAGGCAGGCATCCTTGGGCGAAGCGAGGCAGGGAGTCAGGACAAGCTGGGGTGTGGGTTTTGGCCCTCTTCTCGGCCACTGCGGCGGGCGGTTCTTCCCATGCTTTCCTCAGCAGCCTATACAAGGGCTGCTGAGGACCACCAGCATCTAGTCCTGGTTTTCTGGTGAAGGGAGAGGCAGCTCCTGCTCCTCTCCTCGTGACGGTGGGGGAAGTGATACCAGCAGGCATTCATCCTCTGCTGGTTGGGGAAGTGTTACCAGCAGGCATTCATCCTCTGCTGGTGTGGGAAGTGATACCAGCAGGCATTCATCCTCTGCTGGTGGGGTTGGCGGAGGCAGAGGCAGCTCCTGCTGCTCTGCTCCTGCCAGTGGAGGTGGGAGCGGCGTGTAGTCTCCTGGCGGCGGAGGTGGGAGCGGCGTGTAGTCTACCCTTGTTTCAGGGAACTGGTGCGGCCCTCCCTCTCTTGCAGGGGACTGGTGCGGCTCTGCCTCGGAAGGGGAGACCAGCAGGCATTCACCCTCTGCTGGTGGACAGGGACCCAGCAGGCATTCACCCTCTGCTGGTGGACAGGGACCCAGCAGGCATTCACCCTCTGCTGGTGGACAGGGACCCAGCAGGCATTCACCCTCTGCTGGTGGACAGGGACCCAGCAGGCATTCACCCTCTGCTGGTGGACAGGGACCCAGCAGGCATTCACCCTCTGCTGGTGGAGGAGGCAGAGGCAGCTCCTGCTGCTCTGCTCCTGGCGGTGGAGGTGGCGGAGGCAGAGACAGCTCCTGCTGCTCTGCTCCTGCCGATGGAGGTGGCGAGGCGGACCAGCTGGAATTCACCCTCTGCTGGTGGAGGTGGGAGCTGCAAGCAGTCCTCCCATGGCAATGGAGGTGGAACCAGCAGGAATTCACCCCTGCTGGTGGAGACTGGGGCTGTGGACGCTCTACCTTCCCCTTTTGGGCCGTGGACGCACCACTCCTCCCTCTTGGGCTGTGGACGCACCGACTCCTCCCATTCAGGCGTAGGACGCTCGGGCTCCTCCCATTCAGGCGTGGGACGTTCGGGCTCCTCCCACTCAGGCGTGGGACGTTCGGGCTCCTCCCACTCAGGCGTAGGGACGTTCGGGCTCCTCCCACTCAGGCAGGGACGCTCGGGCTCCTCCCACTCAGGCGTAGGACGTTCGGGCTCCTCCCTCTTGGGTGCTGGAGATGGCCGGGTCTGGTCCACTGCCCAGAACCACTCTGCAGCATCCCCCACTCGACCCTGGTTCCACGCCTCTTCAAACTGGGGATCCCCTAAGGGCAGTCCTCCCTGACGTGCCCAAACTCGAGACAGGCCGCACATGGGAGCCCCTCCTTCCTCCACTGCTCCTGTTCAGCTGCCCAGTCCAGGGGTCCAAACTTAGTTGGCACCCGGGACCACCACCTCTTGTTTAGCTGCTGTGGTTGCTGTTGTTGCCGCTGTTGTTGGGGCGGTGGGAGCAGCAGTCTACCTCCCTGCTGGTGGTGGAGACTGAAGCAACCCCTGCTCCTCCCTCTCCTGGACAGGGCAGCGGCCACGAGTGCTTAACTCCGCAGATGGGGCATAGCTGGGGTAGCTGTCCGAGGGGGTACCAGGGGCAGTTGGTGCTGGAATGCCCAGGCTTAGCGCAGCAGTAACACCTGGGCTGCTGTTCCTCCGGCTGGTGTTGTGGCTGCTGCCTTCTCATCCTCCTCTTTCTTCCCATCCTTCTTCCTCCTCACTCCTTTTCTCCACACAATGAGAAAAAAAAAAACACGAAAAAAAACTGCAGTACGCTACTTCTGCCTGAGTCCAGGAGGCGCTGGTGATCCCTCTTCTGGACACCACGTATGACAGGATGACTGGGCGGTGACGTCACGGCAGAAGCAGGAACAATAAACGACAGAGACTTGGGGTTTTGATGAAGCGCTCAGCATTTAATAATAAAATAAAGATTTAAACAGAACACAAAACAGGACACGGCACTTGCGCCAAAATAAATAGACAAACAAAACGGACTATACACTAAACAGACACGAACAGACAAACACGGTGAGTAAGAACACTTTTCTCTAACTTTAGTTCTCCTTTTCTCTCCCGTTCTCCACTCACCAACACCCAACCCCGAAAGTGAGTGAAAACATGCTGCTTTTATGCAGTTGTACCGAGACTCGGTACAACTGCACGTGAATTAATTAAAGTGCAATTCCCCGTGCTCACATATTACATTTTAACCAGCACGTGAAAGTGATTTGTGCCATCCTCGTGCCTAAATACAAATCTACAATTTAAACATACGTGAAACACAGACCCGCTTATATCCCGTGTACCAATAACTATACACCAACACTTACACACAACACGTAACATATAACATACACAGGGGGGGCACTTTGCCACAGTGCCACATTAACACGTTATGATAAAATACAGTACCTTACATATACTGCACACTTTGCAGAAATACATTTTTTTAACATTTACATAGAAACCTTTGCAGTGTACAGGTGGCTAAGTAAAACACATAGCCTACCTGCAACTATTGTTTTCTGTTGGTATGAGTCAAACTTTATTTTCTTTGCAAAAAGCAATTACAGACTTCAAAATTCAGAATAGTGTAGTTTAAACCACATCCAGCAGTATTTCTGAAAGCTTCTTGTCCTTTTCCAACCGATCAATCGCAGTTAGTTTAAACCAGAGTTGTAATGACTTGACTAGGAATCAAGTTGCAATTTTTCATGACTCGACTCACTGCCATCAAATGACTCGACTCGAGTCCCTGCAAGCAAACAACCGACTCGACTCCCTGCTCAAAAGACGTGACTCGACTCACGCAAAAAAGTCTCCATCGGACTTGAGTCATTGTCTTTATGATAAAAATCAATAACAAACATTTCATTTTCAATACATGCAGCCCCTCTCTAACACACGCAGTCATCTTGTCATTTTGCACATAAACAGGTTCCTGCCTGGTTGTTAAGACCGTTGCTAAGGAAATAGAAAACACCTTTCTAGCCTATAGCACCGTTCTGTGATCATAACGTCACAAGCAGCAGGGAGCACCAGAATAAAATGTGTAGGCGGCACGCAAAGACAGATTTCTGATCACAGAAAATCCTGAGGAAAATAGTGATTTTTGAGTTTTGTCACAGACACGAAAAAAACAAAACAACAACAACAACATGGAGAGTACACTAAAAGTACCTGCGGTGGTGGAGTTCGCTTTTAATAGTTATACAGTCGACCTGGAAAGAAACAAGCAGGCTGCATCCTGCCAGCACTGTAAAGTGACAATATGAATAAACTGCATTCAAAACATAGCTCTGGTAACTGCCACTAAAGTACAGCTTACATTAGAACACCCGTACCATGAGGGCTCCACACCCTCACGGTACGGGTGTATTTACACTAGCAAATACCTGAGCCGGACCAAGCCGTGAAACTCCAGCCCTGCAAGATATCTGAGTCTGGCTCCGAGCCGAAGGGGCCGTGGCGGGATTACGACCCATGTCATTACATTTGTTTTCATCATCAACCAGCGTTCGAAGAAGAAGCAAAGAAAAACTGTTACAAGATGGACTCCAATGATTTTGACAGACGGAAAATGCAAGCCTGGGATGCCGATGAAGTACAGGCACTGGTAGCTCTCTGGTGTGATAGAAGTGTCCAGGGAGAACTTGCATCTAGCGTACAAAACGAAAAAATTTATGCCAAACATGCGGTAGACCTGAAGGAATTGGGATATAACTGGAGTCTTAAGCAGTGTTGGTAGAAAATTAAGAAACTAAAACAAGAGTATAACAAAATAAGAGCAGAACAACAAAAGTGGAGCCTATCATAAAAAAGCAAATATTACAACATTATGGACTCTGTATTCGACCTGCAACACTTGGCGCTGGCGTTGTGAATTCTGCCACGGAGATTCTGGAAGCAAAGATACTATATATATATATATATATATATATATATATATATATACACACACACACACACATACTTTAATAGTATTCAGAACACAAAAATGTTATTAGAATTTAAAAATCACTGCTGTTTACATGTTATGTTTTTAAAGTTATTGTAATCGTGCTATTTTGTTGTAGATGCAATTTACGTAACTGTACAGTAAAGTTTAGGAGATACAAAACCTTAGCCATTGCAAGTAATACATTAAATCAGAAAGCAGACTTGCTTGTATTTTGATATACTAACCTGTAAGTTCAACTTATGCTTTTTTTTTTTAGAGGATGTAGTGCCAGAAGATGAAATCGACCGCAGTTCCAACAGTACTGAAAAGCTCTCCTCCGCTGGGACACCACACAGGACAACAACTGGTAGGCCTAATTGTTTTAAAAAAATCCTTTCTACATTTTGTTGTGTTGCCTTGATTTCTTTGTAGGATAAAGTATGACCTGAAGTCTCCACTAAAAAACAAATCACTTAAAAGTAAAATCAATACCTCTTTATTTCATTATTGATTAAAAAATATATTTTTTTTTTATCTCCATGTCAAGTGGAGTAACTATCTGGATGTAGCAGTCCTTTTTTCTCTTTGAACGATGTTACTTTGTTATAAGTATCACAATTGCAACACTATCTAATAGTACTACTATTTCTAGTACCATGGTATAGTGTAGCTATTGTGATGAATTCTTGCTTCTGGTTACACTGTATGACTGTATTGTATAGTCTTCCACCCAGTACAAGGTATGTTTAAATAACAAACACTGACAACAGTAGTTTAGTTACCCTCCATAGGTTGTATTTATTTTTTTGAAAACAAAAAACAAATAAACAAACAAAACCTAACCCTTTCTTGGGTCCTAAACTAAACACTTATTTTCCTCCGAACTAAACAGGGGCAGGCTAATTCTGCTTACCCTGAAACAAACTATCCATTCAGTTTTGTTACCTCAGCGTTTGGTCTCTCTTCTTTGTTCTCCCCTCCCCCATGGTTCTTCCATGTGCTTGTTTTATCTATGTCTCACAGGTGCCCTTCATTACCCAAACAATTAACCCATTTTGTAAGGCCTTTAGCAATATGTCTGCTGGTTCCACCAGCTCCTTCACCAAGATGGAGTATAGATTCCTCAACCCCAGGGTCCTAATGCCTGCAACTTTGTGTTGTGAATGTATACTCCATCACATACCCTCCCCCTTTGCACGTTCCCGTGGGGTCAGGCATACAAACTCGGCTTTGTCTGTGGAAACCTTGACAGGAAATCAGCGTTAATATGTTCCTTTCCTTTCCTATGTTTCACCTTGAAACAGTAAGGCTGTAACGGCAAAAACCATCTTGTTATCCTTGTATTTTTATCTTTTTGTCTATGCATCCACTGTAGGGGGGCATGATCCGTCACCAGCGTAAATTTTCTCCCCCATAGATAATAGCGCAAGGCCTCTATTGCCCAATTATGGTTGCATAATTTTTTTCCCTAGGCAGGAGTTTCCTGCCGAGGTATAGGACAGGATGTTCTTCCCCATTGTAAAACTGCCCCTAATCCAACCTCTGAAGCATCTGTCTGCAACACAAATGGTTTGTCAAAATCTGGGTTTACCAACACCGGAACACATTGCTGATTTCAGTCTTTAAATGCTCTCTCAGCTTCCGCTGTCCACTTTACCATATTTGGCCTTGAAGCTCTTGTCAATTCTGTTAGAGGTACTGCCCTAGTGGCGAAATCTTTAATAAACCTCCTATAGTAGCCTATTAGCCCTAGAAAGGCTCTAACCTGTTTCCACCTTATTTAGCTGTGGTTTTATTAACCCTCGTCCCAAGGAAAACCACAATATTTGGTGTCTTGACATGCAAATGCGCATTTTTTTATGTTAGCTGTTAATCCTGCTTTCCTTAACGAAGTCATGACAGCCGCAAGCCTTTCAACATGCGAATCCTAATCTCCAATGAATACTACCACATCGTCAAGGTTTGCTGCTGTAAATTCCCTATGGGGTCGTAGTACCTGATTCATTAGTCTTTGGAAAGTGGCTGGTGCGCCATCTTTAGTGATTTTTAAAACCCGTCTTAAGACGTACTTATTTGATTTGGCTTTTGTATATCTCTCTTTTTTCCCTCTGTGAAGTGCCCTAGGATACTTGTTATGAAGGGTGCTATACAAATGAAATGTTGTTGTTGTCCAAACTGTAACACCGTAAATTGATATAGGCCCCCTATTGTTGCAAATGCTGTTTTTTCTTTAGAGGGAGCTGATAAGGGAACCTGCCAGTAACCTTTAGTTAAATCGAGCGTTGTTATAAATTTTGCCTTGCCCAGCCTCTCAAGTAACTCATCAACTCTTGGCATTGGGTATGCATCGAATTTCGATATTTCATTTACCTTCCTGATATCAATACAGAATCTTGCTGTACCGTCTGATTTTGGTACCATGACCACAGGGCTGCACCAGTCACTAACTGACTCTTCAATTACCAATTACCCCATAATCTAACATTTGTTTTACTTCCTCTGTCATTCCGGACCTCTTTGCCTCTGGGATCCGGTATGGCTTTGTATGTACGCAGAACCCTGGAGGAGTTAGAATCCTGTGTTCTACCAAGTTAGTCCTCCCTGGTAATGCAAAAAATACATCCCTGTTTCTGTTAATCAAAGCTTTAATTTCTGCTTTTTGTTCAACTGTCAAATTTTCCCCCATTTTTAGAGTGTCCTTTTCTACCCCTGGTGTAACTTCCGGACCCAGATCTATCTCTTGGTGTTGTACTACTCCCACTAGGGTGTCCCTCTCTTTCCAGGGTTTCAATAGATTAACATGATAAGTCTGATATAGTTTTCTTTTCCCTGGTTTAAAGATTTTGTAGTTTACTTCATTCACTTTTTTGACTATCTGGTAAGGCCCTTGCCACTTAGCCAAAAACTTGTGTAAGTGGGATGGTAATAGGACAATAACCTTGTCTCCCACTGCAAACTCCCTGGAGCAGGCACCTATATTACAATCTTTCTTTTGGCTTTCTTGAGCTTTTATTAAGTTTTCAGAAACTAACTTTTTCCATTATATTTCTCATTGATAGAATGTAATCAATCACATTTTCACCTACAACGGGCTTTTCCTCCCAGACTTCGCGCACTATATCTAAGACACCTCTTGGTTGTCTGCCATAAAGGAGCTCAAAAGGCGAAAACCCTGTTGAAGCCTGTGGGACCTCTCTAATGGTGAACATTGAGTACGGCAGGAGACTATCCCAATCCTCCCCGTCCTCATGTATGACTTTCCTTAACATATGTTTGAGAGTCTTATTAAATCTCTCCACTAGGCCATCTGTTTGGGGTTGGTATATTGAAGTGTTAATGCTCTTTATGTTTAACAGCTGTTTGAACACTACAGGCATAAAGGGAGTTCCCTGATCAGTAATTACTTCCTTTGGTAGGCCCACCCTTGCAAAAACTTGAACTAGGGTGACTGCTATATTTTTAGCATTAGCATTTCTCAATGGCACAACCTCAGGGTACCTAGTGGCATAATCTAATATTACTAACATATATTGGTAAACGTTTTTGGATTTTTCTATGGGTCCAACTATGTCCATTGCTATCCGCTCAAATGGAACCTCTATCACCGGCAATGGAACTAGTGGAGACACCAATTGACAATTTGGACAGCCAATACAGAACTGTTCTACATCGTTATAAACTCCAGGCCAATAGAACCTTCTCAGCACTTTCTCCCTAGTTTTATGCACCCCCAAGTGCCCCCCAAGCAAATGACTATGGGCCAAATTAAGAATTATTTCCTTAAAGGGCCCTGGTACCACTAACTGTTCTAGCCATTCTCCATCATCAGTCTTAATAACCCGGTACAGTAATTCATTCTTAACAATGAAGTGAGGCCCCCTTTGCCTATCCCGATTTTCCCCAATAACCCTCCTCAGTATCTACCACCTGGTTAAATGCATACTGGAGGTTATTATCACTGACTTGCTTAATTTAGGGGAGATAGTTGTAACTCCTCCCACTCTACCTCCTAGTTACTCTCAGTCTCTGGAAACATTTTTTTTACTGGTGCCTGTTTTACTCAATGTGTATTGGGAAATGGGGGCCCTTTTATCAGTCCACTTCCCCCCTGGAAGCCTTTGTGGTTTAACCTGGAACCTTTTTTTTGACTACGTGTTTTCCTGGTTTTCCCAGGTTCTGTTCAAATGGAAATAATTCTGACAATGGCAGTTTCTGTACCCTAGAGGTCCCGGGCTGCTCCTCAGAGATCAAAACCTCCCTCGCCTGCAGGTTATCAAAATCATGGTAATCCCGCCCTACAATTACGGGGTACGGTAGCCTCGGTAAGACCTCCATTTTGAGGGTGAATTCTCTGGAACCAACTTTCATTGTAACTCTGGCAGCTGGATAGATTTTTATGTCCCCATGAATGCATATTATTCTGACCTCAGAGCTGTTCATAACTTTACCTTTCCCTCACAGAAATTAAACTTTGTCCATAGCCAGAATCTAATAATGCCATGGTATCTTTACCCTCTATATTTACAGGTATTACATATTCTTCTTTCTTGGAAGAGGCAGCAAATAAATTGCTAACCGTATTGACCAGGTGGCATTCCATAAACTCAGTTTCATTCTTATTAGGGCAATTTCGGGCTATATGTCCCCAACCATGACAATCAAAACATTGTACTTCCTTACAACTAAACTTCATTCTAGCCAAACCCTCCTCAAAGGGCTTAAATCCCCTCCCCCAAGGTCCCTTCATGGACTCTGACTGCTCTACAGCATTCCACTGCCCCCTTTCTGTCTTACCGTTATTCACGGGGTTCCAGGGTTTCCGTGTTGACTTGGGCGGTTGGGGCCATGCAAGGTCCCAGGCAGTTAATTGCTGTTCAACAAGGCCGATCAGCTTGTCAGCTGTTTGGGGGTCCCCTTGGGCCACCCACTTCCTCAAGTGGGGTGGCAAGCACCTCACAAAAATGGTCAACACCAGCAGTTCTACAATACGGGCTGGGCCATGGTCCTCGGGTCTCAGCCACCTCCGAGCTAAGTGAATGAGGTCAAATAACTGCAACCTGGGTGGTTTGCCCTCCTCATACCTCCAGGCATGAAATCTTTGTGCTCTCACAGCAGGGGTCTCCAGCTCTTGCGAGGATTTCCGCCTTTAAAAGCGAGTAGTCAGCCACAGCAACAGGGTCAAGGTCGAAGTAAGCTTTTTGGGCCTGCCTGCTCAGAAATGGGGCCACAATGCCTGCCCACTGCTCCTTCGGCCAGGATTCTCTCTCCACTGTCCTCTCAAATGCAAGCGGGTAAGCTTCGTTGTCATCAGTCATCTTTTGTAGGAAGTAGCTGGCATGGATTGGGGTTTGTCCACTGTTTTATTATTATTGTTTATTTAGCAGACTCTGGTACCATATGTGATGAAGTCTTGCTTCTGGTTATACTCTATGACTGTATTGTATAGTCTTTCACCCACTACCAGGTATGTTTAAATAACAAACACCAACAACAGTAGTATAGTTACCCTCCATGGGTTGTATTCATTTTTTTGGGTCCTAAACTAAACAATTATTTTCCTCCGAACTAAACAGGGGCAGGCTAATTCTGCTTACCCTGAAACAAACTATCCATTCAGTTTTGTTACCTCAGCGTTTGGTCTGTCTTCTTTGTTCTCCCCTCACCCATGGTTCTTCCATGTGCTTGTTTTATCTATGTCTCACAGGTGCCCTTCATTACCCAAACAATTAAGCAATTAACCCATTTTGTAAGGTCTTTAGCAATATGTCTGCTGGTTCCACCAGCTCCTTCACCAAGATGGAATATAGATTCCTCAACCCCAGGGCCTCCACCTTTGTGTTGTGAATGTATACTCCATCACACTATATACTATTGAATTATTATGTTTATACTGCATTATAGTACCATAATAGGTCATTGTACATTGATGGTATAGATGTATAGGCCTACATATATTATACAATACCACTGTACTTTCACACTGATGCCATCATACCCTGTTCCAAAATCCAGTGGTACAAGTACCACGGTTCATTTTTATAGAGGGTTATTTCATGTTTAATTTTATGCAACTTTAGAAAATAAACTATTTCACGGTCTGTGGCAGGTAAACCAATGGTACTAATTTGTTTAGTTTGTGTTTTCATTTCTTTCAGGGAAAAAACATAAAAGGGTTGATGCACCTACCCCAGTACTTGAACTGGTTAAAGCCATGAGAGAGTCTGATACAAAGTACACAGACTTCATACAAGTGCAAATGCAGGCTGAATGTGACTTTCGCGAGAGGCAAATTGTGTTGGACGGGAGCAAAGGGAATGGGAAAGGGAAGCATCCACGACATTGAACACACAGCTAATAACTGTGTTGGGAAGAATTGGAGAGGCTTTGCTAACAAGAAATGCCAAAGATATTCCTGTAGATTAATAACAAACAGTTAACTGTATGAACTTAAACTGTATACATTAATAATGTATTAACACAAAACATATGCAGAATTTAACTTTATATAACATTTACAGAATATTAACATATTGTGATAGAACGAGGGGATTGGTGTGAAATGGGAGATACATTAGGGCAGTCTTGATGGCAAATTCTTGCTTCAGTCATACCGGAAGCAAGATGGCTGCCAAACAGGAAGTGACGATTGGCTTCGGTCATACCGGAAACAAAATGGCCGCCGAACTGGAAGTGACCGGTTTTAATGCCACATCATCAAAAGGGCGCTCCCAGGGGATAAAAGGGCAGGTCCAGGCAAGTACCAGAGAGAAGAGTGGGGGGAAGCGGTATGCTACAGGAAGTGAGTACTGGGATTGTTGGATTACTTGTTATTGACCTTGGATTGTTTGACTGCCTTCTTTGTGCTTTATACCTGGACTGTTTTGAAAACCCTGATTGTGTATGAATCTTTGCCTGTTTCACCGACTATTCTATGCTGGATGGACATATAAATAAAGCACTAACAGGTACCGCCCTGTTTGGAATTAACTTCACAGTATTTTGTCTCTGTTTACATACTGTCCTGCTACAAAGTACTGTATGCATATTCTACACAGCCTATGAAGTTGTTACATATGGTGGAGAATGCGGGCAACTGGCAGTCGGGGCACTCACCACAGTGTTTTGTAACTGCAGCGTGTACCCCAGGCCAATAAAATCGTCTTAGAAGACGCCACAAACGCAGACCAGCTGGTGGCATTGGTGGAACGTTATGCGACAGCAGCAGCAGTGGAGAAGCAGCTGGAACCAGAACCCCAGGCCTCCCGAACCAACCGTCCCTACAAGCCCGGTAAGCCCGTTCTAACATCTGGGGGGGGGAAAGACCGTGTGGCTACCGAGGGCAAAGAAAGTGTAGGGGACAATCGGGGCTGCAGTGAGGGTTTTGCACCAGGAGATAAGGTGGTGGTTTTAGTTCCCACAGTGGAGTGTAAGGTCTTGGCTAAGTGGAGGGGACCTTATGAGGTAGTAGAGAAAATAGGGAGGTGAATTACAGGGTGAGACAGCCGGGCCGACCGAAATACAAATTTACCACGTGAATTTACTTAAACACTGGAAGGAGAGGGAGGTGTTCACAGCTACAATACCACGGGTTTCGCCAATTACTCCGAAGTAAGGGTAGCACAGACACTTTCCCCAGCTCAAAACATGAGGTCAAGACTTTTGTGCACAAGAACAGAGAGGTGTTTTCAGGGTCCCCGAAAACTCACTTGGTTAGTCATAAAATCATTTCACAACCTGGTGTAAAAGTTTGTATGCGACCGTATCGGGTACCTGAGGCACGCCGCACCGCCATAAGAGAAGAAGTGAAGGAAATGTTAGAGGCAGGAGTAATAGAGGAATCAACAAGTGAATGGTCAAGCCCTATAGTTATGGTGCCCAAACCAGATGGCAAATGGCGGTTTTGTAATGACTTCCGCAGTTAATGACGTTTCAAAGTTTGATGCCTATCCCATGCCCCGAATAGATGAATTACTGGAAAGTATAGGGAAAGCCCGATACATTTCCACTTTAGACTTGGCCAAGGGATACTGGCAAATCCCTTTATCCCCTGGATCCAAGGAGAAAACGGCTTTTCCACCCCAGACGGGTTGTATCAATATACTGTCATGCCATTTGGGCTACATGGAGCACCGCCACGCTCCAAAGGTTAATGGATAAGATTTTAAGGCCACATAGAGAATACGGCGGCATATTTGGATGACGCCGTCATACAAAGTGAAGACTGGGAAGGTCATTTGCCCGTGTACAGGCAGTTTTAAATTCGATTCACAAAGCTGGCCTGACCGCAAATCCTGAAAAGTGTACTCTGGGCATGGAGGAAGCAAAATATCTGGGGTATGTTGTGGGAAGGGGTATGATTAGGCCACAGGAAAGCAAAGTTGAGGCCATTAAAATTGGCCACGTCCGATAAACAAAAAACAGGTCCGGGCATTTTTAGGTATAGCGGGATATTACCGCCGGTTTGTTCCAGATTTTGCCACCATTGCCTTTCCCCTCACTGAATTAACCCGAAATAGATGCCCCCTCATGGTGAAATGGAGCCCCAAAGCTGAAAAAGCGTTCACCACACTAAAAGAAGCTCTTTGTAGCAGCCCGGTATTGGTGGTACCAGACTTTTCTAAAGAATTCCTGGTCCAAACGGATGCTTCCGAAGTAGGGCTAGGAGCTGTACTGTCACAGGAGGTCAATGGGGTAGAACACCCCATTATGTTTCTCAGCCGAAAACTGGAAGACAGAGAACACAATTATGCAGTGATCGAGAAGGAATGCCTGGCAATAAAATGGGCTATAGAAAGCCTGAGGTATTATCTGCTGGGACGACAGTTCACCTTAATTACTGACCACGCCCCTAACGTGGATGAACCAAGCAAAAGAGAAAAATGCTAGGGTAATGCGTTGGTTTCTATCATTCCAACAGTATAAATACAGCATACGACACCGAGCGGGAAACTAATGGGGAATGCTGATGGACTTTCTAGAATTCATTCCTTCTTTTCTACAGTAGCTCGACCCCAGAAGCTCGAGCTAGGGGGAGATGTGTGATAGAACGAGGGATTGGTGCGAAATGGGAGATACATTAGGGCAGTCTTGATGGCAAATTCTTGCTTCAGTCATACCGGAAGCAAGATGGCTGCCAAACAGGAAGTGACGATTGGCTTCGGTCATACCGGAAACAAAATGGCCGCCGAACTGGAAGTGACCGGTTTTAATGCCACATCATCAAAAAGGGCGTTCCCAGGGGGATAAAAGGGCAGGTCCAGGCAAGTACCAGAGAGAAGAGTGGGGGGAAGCGGTATGCTACAGGAAGTGAGTACTGGGATTGTTGGATTACTTGTTATTGACCTTGGATTGTTTGACTGTCTTCTTTGTGCTTTATACCTGGACTGTTTTGAAAACCCTGGATTGTGTATGAATCTTTGCCTGTTTCACCGACTATTCTATGCTGGATGGACATATAAATAAAGCACTAACAGGTACCGCCCTGTTTGGAATTAACTTCACAGTATTTTGTCTCTGTTTACATACTGTCCTGCTACAAAGTACTGTATGCATATTCTACACAGCCTATGAAGTTGTTACAATATTTATGTTTGAATGTTAATATTCTGTAAATGTTATATAAACTTAAATTCTACATATGTTTTGTGTTAATACATTATTCATGTATAGTTTAAGTATACAGTAGAAATGGTTTATATAAATTATATTTTATGTAAACACAACAAATAAAGATATTTCTGTTAAACCAATTTGTGAATGTTTATTCTTTCTTGCAACATTAAGCAGTTCAGGAAAGGTAACAAAATACAGATCAGTATTTCACATGTCATCCCTAAAATACACGTACAGGTTGTGTTAATTCCAGGGAGGCAGCCCAATCTTTCTTTTTAATCAGTATTTCACATGTCAGCACTAAAATACTCAACAAGAGCTTCACGTACAGCAGCCCCTTCATTCACCCCTCTCTCTGGTAACACATGTACAGGTTGTGCTAATTCCAGTGTGGCTGCCCAATCGTCACTGTAGTATTCCCCATGTTTTTCACAAATGTTGTGAAGCATGCAACATGTCAAAACCATTCTCTTTACTAAGTTAACGTCACAGTGGTTTCTTTTCAGCAGACACCTCCATCTGCCCTTCAACCTCCGAAATGCGTTCTCAACAACAGATCTTGCTCTGCTCACCCTGTAATTATACTGCCTCTGCTGCTCACTTAGCCTGCCGGTGTCTGAGAAAGGTTTCATCAGCCACCTCTGGAGAGGGTATGCAGGATCACCAAGAATGTAGTAGCCCACTTCACATCCAGATATGTTCCAGAGTATTTTGGTTACTGCCATGCAAAACTCTAGCACACATCTGCATACAGTTGCATTGCTGACCCCAAACAGGTGCCCCACACTTCTGTAGTCTGAATTAGTTGCAAGCTTCCACAAAGCAATAGCTACTCTTTTATGTACAGGGACACACAAGCAGAATTTTGTATCTGATCTTTGGAGTGTGGGTGTCAGTCTTTGGCATAAATATTCAAAAGTTTCCTGTGACATTCTGAAGTTGTTAAGCCACTGGGCATCTGTGAAGTTCCCAACAATTATTTCCCAGCAATCTGTTGATCGAATGTGTGTCCATACTGAGCGTCACCTTTTGCAATGGATCCGATACTGCAGGATTTTCTAGGAAAAATTATAATAAATTGGTTAATAATTATATTAAATTCTGAAAACACAAAAAATGTGAGTAATATTTGCATTATTAATCAGGAATTAATTTTAAGCATAATTCCTACCTACACAAATATTCCAATATACACATAGAAATCTAACAATATAAATAGAAAATATAATGTTATTAACCCCTGTGTATTATTTTTACCTATGACTATGATTGTTTTCTATGCTTAATTTTTGCTTTTTGCTTCTTTATACATTTCTAAACAGTGGTATGTATTTCTTGTTGTTATGCTAATCTTTTAACAGGTTTGAAGCCAGTGCTTGTAACTGCAGTAAAAGTAAAAAAAAAATAGCTTAAACGAAAATCTTTTTTAGTCAAACGCGGACATCAGGTGCAAACAAAGAAATTACGCTAGTTTCCAACAAAGCTGCTAATACAACCGACTGTGTTTTCAATTTTTTTTTTAATAAAAAAAAGAAAATAAACCGTACCTTTTTTGCCTTACGTCTGATTGCCATATTCATCTTCAAAAGACTCAGACTATGACTCTCTTCCAGGAGCATTCTTCTTTTCTGTTCATATTCAATCCTTTGATGCATTTCAACCATGTTATTCAGCAGATAAAACACAAAGATGCAAAAAAACACAACGAAAACATCTTGATCCGCCACAGCAACCGCCATTCTCACTGTCTCTCGCTGTCTTTCGCAACTTGCTACTCAGCATGTTCATTATTCGTGACGTCATTTGCTCGGTTCGCCTCTCTCTAGTGTAAATGTGAGCCGAACGAGTAGAACCACACCAAGATGGTACAGAGCCGTCCCGGCTTGGTTCAGGTATGCAAGTGTAAACGAGGTGTAATTTATACTGGTAGGTTTTTAGTTTTTTTTAACGGCTAAAATGAGAATCTGAATTAATTAAAAACTCAGGTACAATGCAACAGCGGTATTTTTCTAAAATGAGTGCGTAGTTGATATTCGAGATTTAAAAAATAAATTCAAAAAATAATGCCAGGGCAAATTCAACAACACGGCAGATAAAGCACTGATTAGGAGTTATTTTTCAGGCTTTGTTAGCACACAAATAAAGGTAATGAATGCATCTAAAATGTTTCTAATAAGTAAAATTTTGCCTAGTGAAAGCTGGAAAAGTATATAATTTGGGAAGTATTTGGTGCTCACTATTCTCTTTATTTAATGTATGTATGGTTGTATGTATTTTATCAATTTATTTATGGACACCATATTACTTAAGGGAGTTGGTGCTTTTTAGCTATTTTTAAATTTCCTTTTAAATCCAATTCTGAATAAAACATTGTTTACAGTACACATTTGTTAAGCTAATGCAAACTAATAAAAACTATAAACATTTGGAAGTTTACCTAAACTAATAGGTAGTCTAAGGTCAGTGCTAATCAAGGTCTGTGAAACTAGAGGTTTATATTTAAAGTCTTAGTTAAAGACTTAGTATAAGATGTGACCGGAGAGAAAGATTAAAAGATTACTTTTATTTTTGTACTTTTTTCAGTACAGTATTATGTTTTGTTATGCCATTAGGACTCCAACAGACACCTTTTAATTATGTTTTGTGCTTTTGTGAAACAGTATCTGTTACTTAAAAAATGTCTAGTTGACATTTAATGAAAAAAGACACTCCATATCTCAGCTTACACTAAGAGGAAAGATATGTAGTACAGATTCTATGTTACCTGTGAATTATATAAAATTTTGCCTCAGTTTCTTTGTTTTTCTATTTGTCTCATGTGTTAAAACCTTGAAGTAATATCTCAGCATAAAATTAAATGCCAAATTTCCTTTCATTTGTTGAATGTATCTGAAACAAAACTATAAGGGGGAGTGTCAGTGTTGAGAATTGAGAAAATATTAGATATGCTCTTTGTTTTGTGGTATCATTCATTACTAAACACCCAACCCAATTGAGCACAGAGAAACGGGTCTTTATACAGTGGCAACATGTGCTTATAAATAGATCAAGGAATCAAATTCACTAAAAAGGAAAGTTGAAAACAAAACAGAAACCGTGGACTTTTAATGGTGAACGTAAGTGGGGCAAGTATGAGCACATTATTGTGCATCCTAATTTTGTATTTAACAGTTTTTTTTGTTTGTTTTTATGTATAGATTGTCAATGTCCTGTAAAACTAATCTGATTAAATCTCAAGATATCTTCAACTGTCAGAACCAGTGGTTAATTTGCCCCGGAACCTCTGGGTGTGCAGAGTCATATTCCTGGTACCTCTAGTTAAAAATCTCATAAAATGCTTTCTTTTTAAATTCTCAACACGGTTGTATCAAGTCTGCAAGTTCGCACTAAAGAGAGAGTCCGCTGCCACGTTTGTAGCCTACTTTAAATCAGCTTGAGTGTCTTTAAGTAAGATGACACTGGCTGCAACTCTGTTGTTTTTTATACACAAATAAGCTTACTTGATTTGAAAAACGTCATGAATGATACAAGCAACTTCTTACACTAGTTGGTTTGATTAAATGAGTACTACACAACAAAATATGAAAGCTGAACAATAATTCAACAAAGAACAATGACAACGTTTTAATGAAAAAAAAATATGGTAGCCTACTTCAATAGGAACATTAGCCTGCCATATTATATTAAACCAAAACAATAAAAAATAACGATCTGGTTCTCTCTTGCCTTATTCAATGAATATAATTTAATTAATAGAGAATAAAAACATACTAAGATAACAACTACCTAGCCTAAGTTTAATTAATCGTTTTTGTAATCTACCAGCGGCTTCTGTTGCATACGCATCGCTGATAATAGTGTAGACCGTGGATCAAACCAATGTTCGTGTTGGTGTCTTATTTACTTTTTTTTTAATGTCGTCCTTCTGGAGTCCTCAGAATGCCTTTAAATTTGTTTTTTTTTTTTTAAACCATTTCAATGCAAAACCATAATAAAACATGTATACAGGCTTTTATTTATTTATTTATTTATTTATTTATTTATTTATTTATTATTTGTGGTTGCCTTTAATTATTTTTTTTCTGCACGTACGACTACTTTGTATATGATGTAGAATACGTGAATGTAAACATCTAACACTAGTATGTACAATTCTCTTTCAAATAAACGTGTTATGATTTTGAATGTGTGGTTCTTAAGGATGGTATTATTGTCATTGCTTGCGCCCCGGCACCTCTTTCTTTACAAATTAAGCACTGGTCAGAACTAATGACTCTAAGTGACTCGAGCCAGATTGGTGACTCGACTCGAGTAGTTTAGTGACTCGACTCGACTCGAGCTTGGCATGTCAAAGACTCAACTCGAGTCTTTACTCCCCAATGACGCTACTTGAGTCCCAATTTTGGTGACTCATTACAATTCTGGTTTAAACTAGAATATTAGTTTATACATCCTCTTTTAATTATGTTCTTAATGTTAGTGATTTAGTAGCTACTTGTATCTGTTCTTGTGTTTATTTTCATCCAGTCAGTATAACAATCTTTTTTTTTTCAGTGGGTTTCTTTGGATAATGCAGTTTCTAGCATCACACTAAATTGGTTATGATCGGGGGCATATCAGAAAGTACGGCATAATGGTGTCTGTATAGCAAGGGACTCCTGTACTAAAGGTGCTGGATGTGAGTGAGAGGTTAAGTAAACCTACATTCACTCCCCCAGTAACTCGCAGTATTAAAAGAAGGCGTACTTGTCAACGCAGGTCAGCTGTTCTGAAATATAAAGTTCTGTGACTGAAAAAATATGGCAGGAGATAGCTGATGTACAGCCTATTCACACCGAAGCCTGAACAGGCTACAAACTTGAACAGGCTACAAGCAAACAGAAAGTAGACTATCTTGTTCATATGAATTAACAATGCAATTTAATGTATGTGTTGCAAATAACAAAATAATTAAATGCCCTAATTATTGGATAATTAAACCTAAACGTGTTTATTTTTTATTGCCATTGGCTTAAATACATGTTCCTAAACACAGAAATTGTGCTAGGAAATTATACCGTTAAGGCATATTCTCCGGGTCTGAGGCACGTGTTAATTATGATGCCGGTAAGTGTCAATTAATGGCACAATACAGATTTATGAATCACATGAATAATATGTTAATGAGAAAATTGGTCTCCAAGGGCAAGTTATTCTAACGTCATGATGACTGATGTTTTTTGACAGTAAATGGTGTTTATGCAACACTCGATGAATTACTGTCCCATTAAACACTATTACTGGCACACATACGTGCCGACTTGTCAAGAACTTTGGGAACTTTCTTTATCCCTGGTGTAGCGTAAATACTAAATTAATATAACATATGTGGCAGATTAGGGGGAGGAGGAGAGAAAAATCTAGTCCAGGAGGGGCTAAAGGACTACACCCCCCAGAATGCCACAGGAGGGAGCTAGGATGAGGTTCATCTGGCTGTAAATTTATTATTTGTTTATTTGGCAGACGGCTTTATCCAAGGCGACTTATAGAGACTAGGGTGTGTGAACAATGCATCAACTGTAGAGTCACTTACAACAACATCTCACCTGAAAGACTGAGCACAAGGAGGTTAAGCGACTTGCTCAGGGTCACACAATGAGTGAGTGAGTGAGCCGGGATTTGAACTGGGGACCTCCTGGTTACAAGCCTGTTTCTTTACCCACTGGATCATATAGTATAAAGCAGAACAGAAATGTTTGTTCAGGGCAGTCTGTGGGAAGTCAAGAGGCTGTCAGTGAAAGAGAAAAAAAGGCTGTGTGTAAAGCCAGGGAAAAAAAAGATAGTGTGTAAACCTTTTTGTGTGTGTTTGTAAAGTATTTTGAAATTGGTAAATGGCTCTAGCCGTGCGATCTAGTTAGAACTGTAAAGAAAAGTGTAGTTAGTACTCTGTGGGGAAAAAAAGGTCAACTTCAAAACAGTTACAATTGACAGCATTCCTTACAGTTATGCTGATGTGACCTCACTTCTCCCAGATGCTTGTTTTTCTCTTCAGGGAAAGCTACGGGACCTGGGTTCTATATAGTTAAGCAATAGGGTATGTGTGGTGTATTTCCCTCTCCAAATTCTCTGTCCTATAAGAATTGAAAATTTAGCCTAGTGGAACCAAACCATGCAAGCAACAAATGATGATGCCTCCACTCTGCTAAACCTGACTGACACGGTTAGGGGAAAGAAACAGCAAAGAATGTTACATTAATGGATACTATCAAAGTAGACTATAGTTCAGTCCCGACTCTTACTAGATAAGCAAGAGTCTATGTTGCAGTTCACAATTTATTTCATTTTCTTTCACTAAGTGTATCAGCAAGTGTTGGGGGCCTGCTCATAGCAGTTACTCATAAACCAATCCCTTCTCTGGAGTTGAAGCTGTCGGCTTCAATCAGACAAGGGATCTGATCCGGACAGGAACAGGGATTCCAGCGCAGTCCAGTACAATTGACGACGGGCCGATTTACAGGTAGGCGATTTATTAAGTTTACTAACTAGCTTGAATTTTAAATATTGCTTTCGCCTTGAGAGCCTCTTTGTCTTCCTCACTTGCGGGCAGCAAAGCATCAGACCTCCGTTGCACAACTCTCTCCCGTTCAGACTCCCCAAAAACCATGTTGCTTCCCTGTGTCTTGATCAAATTCCTCCCCTAATTATTTGTGCCTTCATCTCTTAGTCAGGTTTTATCACTCCCGCTAACATATGCACAATATTAGAAATGTACATTCTAGAAAGTTCAGGCAGTTGATGGCTTACATCAAAATTACTCTGTTCCTTTTCAGGTACCCCAGACAGACAGGTGAGTTGGTTCCAGAGCCTCACAATTCTCTGTGTAAAAAAGTGCCTCCTATTTTCTGTTCTGAATGCCCCTTTATCTAATCTCCATTTGTGACCCCTGGTCCTTGTTTCTTTTTTCAGGTCGAAAAAGTCCCTTGGGTCGACATTGTCAATACCTTTTATAATTTTGAATGCTTGAATCAGATTGCTGTGTAGTCTTCTTTGTTCAAGACTGAATAGATTCAATTCTTTAAGCCTGTCTTCATATGACATGCCTTTTAAACCTGGAATAATTCTGGATCGCTCTTCTTTGCACTCTTTCTAGAGCAGCTATATCCTTTTTGTAGCGAGGTGACCAGAACTGAACACAATATCCTAGATGAGGTCTTACTAATGCATTGTAAAGTTTTAACATTATTTCCCTTGATTTAAATTCAACATTTTTCACTATATAGCTGAGCATTTTGTTGGCCTTTTTTATAGCTTCCCCACATTGTCTAGATGAATAAAATTCTGAGTCAACATAAACTCCTTGGTCTTTTTCATAGATTCCTTCTTCAATTCAGTATCTCCCATATGATATTTATAATGCACATTTTTATTGCCTGTGTGCAGTACCTTTACACTTTTCTCTATTAAATGTCATTTGCCATGTGTCTGCCCAGTTCTGAATGCTGTCTAGATCATTTTGAATGACCTTTGCTGCTGCAACAGTGTTTGCCACTCCTCCTATTTTTGTGTTGTCTGCAAATTTAACAAGTTTGTTTACTATACCAGAAGTCATTAATGTAGATTAGGAATAGCAGAGGACCTAATACTGATCCCTGTGGTACTCCACTCCATTTTCAGGTTTCTCCTTTAATCAGTACTTTCTGTTTTCTACATGTTAACCACTCCCTAATCCATGTGCAAGCATTTCCTTGAATCCCTACTGCTTTCAATTTGAGAATTAATCTTTTATGCAGGACTTTGTCAGAAGCTTTCTGGAAATCTAAATAAACCATGTCATTTGCTTTGCAGTTATCCATTGTCGATGATGCATCCTCAAGAAAGTCAAGCAGGTAAGTTAGACACAATCTCCCTTTCCTAAAACCAACCTGACTGTCTCCTAGGATACTGGTACCATATAGGTAATTTTCCATTTTGGATCTCATTATAGTTTCCATGAGTTTACATATAATAGAAGTCAGGCTTATTGGTCTGTAGTTTGTAATTCTCCAGTCTGTCGGTACAACCCCTGTGTCAAGAGACTGTTGCATGATCTTGATTAGCGGTTTGTAAATAACTTCTTTCATTTCTATGAGTACTGTTGGGAGGATCTCATCCTGCCCAGGGGATTTGTTTATTTTAAGAGCTCCTAGTCCCTTTAACACTGCTGCCTCTGTTATGCTAAAGTTATTTAAAACTGGATATGAACAGGTCGACATGTTGCCAGTATCCTCCTTTGTAAAAACTTGTGAAAAGTAATCATTTAATATATTTGCTATTTTTTTCTCTTGATCTATGATTTTGCTATTTGTATCTCTTAGACATTTTACCTCCTCTTTGATTGTTCTCTTGCTGTTATAATATTGGAAAAACTTTTTGAAATTGGTTTTAGCCCCCTTAGCAATGCTCATTTCAATCTTGGCCTTTCTAACTTCCTTTTTTACTTCTGTTTGCAGTTCCAAGTACACTTTCTGTGTACTTTGTTCTTGGTCCCTTTTTAACGCTCTGTAAAGTGCCTTTTTTCTCTGAATTTTTTTTTTATTGATCTATTAAACCATTTTGGCAATTTTGTTTTAGATTTAGATTTGTCTGCTTTTGGGATGTAATTGTTTTGCACCTCTAGTACTACATTTTTAAAAAAGCCATCCTATTTCTGTGGATGTTTTCTCTATTTTACTCCAACCTACTTCTGTTAGTCTCAGTTTCCCTTCCTAAAATTGTAAACCTTAGCTTTAGTCATTACTTTTGGGGTTTTAAAAAACACTTCAAATGAGACCATTTCGTGGTCTGAGTTTGCCAATGGTTCTCTGACCTCTGTTTTAGTTATCCTGTCTTCGTTATTTGAAAAGACTAAATCAAGGCATGCCTCCCCTCTAGTCGGTGCCTTGACAAATTAATATGGCTTCTTCTTTGCTGCACACATTTCTAATGTCATTGTATAACAGATTATTTTGCTCGGTGCCTGAATTTGGCGGTGTAACAGGGCGAGCAGCCCTGTACGTATTATTTATTTATTTATTTATTTTTAGAGCTGGGTTTCCCCCTCCACCCCTGTGCAGTGTGTTATTTTGTATTTGTTTTGTTTTATGATTTATTTATTTGTATTTATGTATTGACGGCGTAGCTGAATGTTTTTGTTTTTATTTCATACTGTTTGGTAGTGTGGATGGGAAGCCCCATCCACTATTATAAAAACCTCGTGCAGAACGTGGCCATCTCCCGAATTAATTAAGTGATTTAATTTGTTTCTAATCGGGAGATGGTCACCTGCATAAAAGCCTGCAGCTCGCTGCACACAAGGTGGGTGTATGAGGAGTGAGAGCGGCGAGAGCGAGAACGAGAGCGAGAGCAAACGAAACTTAAATTGAGAGGAACGGTAGTTCCTCGTACAAGTTAGAAAAACTTGTTTGAAACTACCGAGAGTCTCTATACAGCTCAAAGAGTTTAGCTGTTTTTACCATGTTGCAGCAGCAAAACTAAATCACTTATAATTATCATCTGTACCAGTATCAAAAGTCTGAAACTTTCTTACCTCAAATGTGAAAAAAAACTTACATACCTCTTATACACAATGAGATATAAGTCATCAAACTAAGGTAAAATTGTTATTCTCCTTCTTCTTCCTCTTCCGTCTACTTTTTAAGGGTGTGTAGCGACTATTCAAACAGAAAAGCTAAACAACTGGACATCTACCAATCATGTGATTCCACATGTTGGTCAACGTCAAAACAAACTATGGTATGCAAGCAGTTTGATATCCACACCATTTATAGTAAACAAATTATTTATGTTTCAAAACAGCTCATATCGCAGGAGGGAAAAAAAACGTAGTTTGAACTTGCAACATGATGTTCTTGAAGAGCACACGACCTTAGCCCACTGCGCCACTGCGCATTTCAAGTGGAGTGATAAAGTGGAGCGATAAAGTGGAGCGAAGCGATCAAAAAAAGGCGACAAGTTAGAAGCAAGAATTGTGTGAATCTTGGGCCCCAGCACCTTTCCAATTGTGCCTATTTGCTTGATGCTTGACAAGATTGGCCTAATTGCTTCTCCTAACTTGGGCTTTTGTGTTTGATATCACCCCTTTAAACGGCTGTTGCATTTTTCTAACTTGTTTTTTTACATTGACAATGTTTTTGTTATAGATTAAAATATACAGGAACAGTGACAGCGACTGCCCAGCCTGACCTGTATGATTTATTATTTTGTGTTCGTGATTATTTTTGTTTACTGTTTTATTTTTGCTCTGTGAGCACAGTGTGTTCTTGTTTAAACCTTTTATTTGATTTTTGTATTATTTAAATAAAATGGCGCCCCCGCTTCTTTTTGTTTGGAAACTGCAGTATTGGTGTCAGTTTTATGTTCCTGCTTCTGTCCTGACGTCACCGCCCAGCCACCCTGTCACAGGCGGTCTATAGCATGCCCCTATTATTATGCCCTTTGAATTTGTGTCCATTATTCTGACCCATATTGATTCTGCATTGTTTTTATCTTCCAGATTTAACACCTGGGCTTCAAGACTATTTCTTATGTATAGCGCTACCCCTCTGCCTCTTCTGTCCTGCCTGTCTTTCCTATACAGTGTATACCCACTAATATTATATTTGTCTCCATCTTGGATAACCAAGTTTCTGTAACACCTATCACATCGTAGTTACTTGTTAGAGCAGTAGCTTCAAGTTCTAACATTTTGTTTCTGAGACTTCTAGATTTTAGATAAATACATTTAATGGCTGTCTTATCTAAGTTGTTGCCCTTGTTTTGATGTCTCCCTTCTGTTTTTTTGTTGATTTCTCCTCCCTTCATTTCTAGTTTAAATGCTCCTGAACCTCCTCGAGGATCCTTTCTCTGAGTAGATTGTTTACCATTTTATTTAAGTGCAGTCCTACCCGCCTAAATAGATAGTTCTTGTTGTAGAACGTGGTCCAGTGTTCAAGGATGGTGAAGCCTTCCTATGTGCACCACGATTTCATCCATGCATTTAGATTATTTATTTCCAGCTGTCGGTATGCTTCTTTGCAAGGTGCCAGCAGTATCCCAGAAAATACCACAGTTTTGGTCTTGTTTTTTTAAATTTCCTTCCTAGCTCTCTGAATTTCTTTTGCAGAGATTTTGGCCTGTTTTTGTACTGGGTCGTCTCCTGTTTGTTCTAGGAGCCTGTCCCCGTTCTCAGTGATGTACGTGACAAAGGCTCCTGCAAGACAGCACTGTTGTAGTAAGGGGGTCCAGACGGCGAACTGAACTTGCTGTGTTTCTCAAAATGGAGTCCCCAACAATCATGACCTCCCTTCTTTTTGCTGTCTGGCCACCACTGTTAATAGGGTTCTGGATGTTGTTCCTTTCGTTCTCTTGATGTTGGTTTTGATCATCTAAATTTTGAAGTGGCTTAAATTTGTTGGATATTTTGATTTCTGGTGGTTGTGTTTGCCTAAGTTTCTTTTTTTCCCTGCTTCTGCCTACCTGAACCCAGATGTTTTGACCCTCTTCTATCTCTCTGGTGGCTTTCAGTCTGTTAGGGGTGCAGTCTTCCAAGAATTGTGGGTGTGCCAGCTCCTCAAGCTCCTGTTGCTGTTTCATTTCCTGCAGCTCCATTTCTAGCATACTTACTAGTTTAAGCAAGTCCTGGATCTTGCAGCACTTTACACACACGTTTAGCTCTGCTGGGTTTTCTCAGATTTCCCACATCATGCAGGTGTCACAGATTACTGGCTTGAAGGCCATGTTGTTGTTGTTGTTGTTGTTGTTCTTGTTGTTCTTGTTTTTCTTCTTCTTCTTCTTCTTCTTCTTCTTCTTCTTTGTAAGTTTTTAAGTTGAGTTTCTGCAGCTGTCAAACTGCTTCTAACTGCTCTGCACTTTGAGTTTCAGTTTGTGATCAGAAAAAGACACACAGCTGTTAGAATTTAAGCTGCATTAATTTCCCAATTAATGTATGTTCTGATGACAGCAATTCACTGCTTCTAACTGCTCTGCACTTTTAAAACGATGCACTTCTCACACGATGTCACTCACATGCTGTCTCTTCAAATTTATTCTGTAGGTGATAGAGAAGGTGACGCAAATTTGAAGAGTGTCAAATTCTGGATGGTCCCTCGGGAGAGCATTAGAATTGTCATTATAGTGTAAAAAATGTAAAATTAATTGGAACCTGTCCCGTGGCAGGGAAAATTGGGCAAGCGTGAACAGGGTCAGTGGACCAATATAAATCATTTCTAGGTTTATTCACCAGTCCCATCAGAAGGGATAAACCCCAGAACTTTTTCATTTTAATTAGATTAGTGTGGACCCATTTGCGCACCCTAGAATATCGCCCCAGGTTGTCCCCATATTGTGCTGGGCATACAAATTGGTCTGAATAACCAAATACTCAAAGTCATCAGTGATGAACAACTGGTACCAGGTGTGCCAGAAAAAGGTGGAATTTGAGACTGGATGTTGTTAGGGGGGGTCCAATCGTAGAGTGGCTGAAATCCACCACCCCTTGGTCCAGGACCTACTGTACCCTGTTCTGGAAGGGGCTCAGGCTCAATGTCCATTGGGTCCTCTTCCTCATTATTGCTGGATTTCCCCCCAAATATATTCCCCCAAATCCCTAATTACTGTAAAATTGTAGAAAATATATAACCTAAAATAAATAAATAAATACTAATCAAAACAGTTAAAAAAAAGTGAAAAAAAATCAAAATGCAGAATAGGAAAAAATAATCTGATCTGAAATATGCAATGCTATCACAGTAGAAAATTGATAATACAATTATCTCCTATTATGTTGTGAGAGGAGAGGAGATAATTATTCTTTTTTTAAGTAGAAAATGAAAAACCATCCTTCCCTAAACAAATCGTTGGCAAATTGAAGAGAGAAGAGGTGAACAAAATATAATGTATAACCTAAAACCTAAGTCCAGTTTTTTGGGGGAACGGTAGAAAAATGAAGATCAAATAAAAATGTATAAAGTGATAGATAAATAGAGGGATCACAAAAATAATATTCTTAGAAAAATATGTCAGATAGATGCAAATCGATTGTGCGAATGATCAAATTCACTAGACTAGTTTCTCTCCAACACCAACTAAACCAGACACAACAAGTCTGAGATACAAGGTGTCATGCAGAGTAACTATATAGAAAAAACACCTGGTTCCTAATGTGTGTTTTTTTTAAGCCTGTGATCGCACCTTAAAAAAAAAAAAAAAAAAAATTAGAGACTTCTAGCATTCCCACACACTTGATACATTACAATGGTGTCATGTGATGACAGCCAAGAGCAGAAAGTAACACAAGTCGATAAAACAGCTAATAATCAAGGTAAACTTTTTTTATTAGCAATCCACATTGAAAAGAAAACGGAAGTTACACACAGACTGTTTTAAATTCATTCGTGATGTTTCACAGTACAAGCCAAAGATAGCCACCGCTTGCTTTCAAATAGGCTGTAAATTACATTTAATAACTGCATCACATTAAATATATTTTGTCGGTGAAATATAGTGAAATGGCGACCGGAGTGAAAAAACGGCAATCCAGATTATTATTATTATTTTTTTTAGCATGTATTTCAATTGGACACACCTTGAGGCGTTGCAAGCCACTGAAAGATTGTTCTGCTGTGCATGTTGTCATGGGCAATGTATAGAAAAACTTGAGCAAGTTTACAGTCTCACACAAAACTCCTTGGAGGTTGGGCTCTGTTATCAACAGGTTTCTTATGTCATCCATTGATTTACAGTGATTTTCCAATCGATGCAAATGTCAACCAGCATCTTTAAATGCAAAGCCAATCAGTCTGAATCAACATCATCTCTAGCAATTGTGTTGGTAAGGGTTTTGTTGCACTGTACAAAATTAACAATGGCAATCAATATTTTCCAGCTTTGTCACTTGCTGAAACCCCTCAAATGAAAATCTGTTTCTTACACATGTGAGATAGCTACCTAATTGCCGAAAGAAATCCTTGGGCATTAAAATTTTAATGGGGTTCAGACCCCAAAATCTCTTTGGGGGATGTTGACTTTGTGACAATTTTGGATCACCAATTTCGTGAATTGATTTTCAACATCACACTACCTCTTCAAAGAATTTCTCAAGGCATCATCGCTGCATTTCCTGGAAAGAATATCAGCTGGAGATCATTTTGGATTTTTTATAGATGTATTATTTTCCTTAATTGGGCCCATTACTTCAACTAGTTTTTGCAATGTGAAAAAACAGGAAAATGTCTGCAAGTAATTCAAAAATCCGCTGCTCTTCGTGCCGTCTCCAGTTGATTTATTTGAAAAATCTGTCAGAAATTCAATTAGACTTTTAATACGCATTGTCCATCTTGTTGGGCACAATACGTGCAATCCTTGAGGCACCTTGCCCTGTCCATCTGTTTGCTTAAGAAACGATTCAAACCATGCCAATCCCTTTATCCTCACTATTAAGTCTTTCATCAGGTTCAAAATGTCTCGACAAGCAGGCGCACATGTAAAGGCATCCTGAAATGCCAGATTCAGAGAGTATGCATTACAATGCACAAACATGGCTCGACCCTGGATTATCTGCAAACCAGATAGACACCCTGACATGTTGGCAGCCCCATCGTAGCATTGTCCAAGGCAGTCAGACTAAGAAATACCTAACCTCAGTAAAGTGTTGTTAAGTACTGAGAAAAGCATCTCTGAATTGGTGCATTCAACTCCATAAAACCCTGCAAAATCTTCACCGCTGTCCCGTGCATTCTTCACGTATTGTAGGCATAAGCTCAGTTGATCAATCAACCACAACAGGAAGAAAATGTGCTTCTTTCACATCAGCAACAATTGCTTGCAAGACATCCTGGGCCATGATGTGCATAATTTCATTTTGAACATCAAGCGACAACCATTTGAATTACTTTTCCCTTTGAAGCCACTGCTTCAATGTAATGTTATCCTGACTCTGGAGATTTATCTGAATTACTGACTTGAATGTGAATTAAATTCAAATTCAAGTCACTATGGCCACGAACCACTAAACCTTGCCAAGCTGGATAGGCAATGCTTGTAAAAATAGCAAAAAGAGCATCCCGGGCTTGTGTCATCTGTTTCATGTTGTGGTCTGTGACAGGATGACTGGGCGGTGACGTCACGGCAGAAGCAGGAACAAAACGACAGAGAGGAGTTTGGTGAACGCTCAGCGTTTAATAAACAAACAGACAGAAAATAAACGGTTGTAACAAAACACACAAAAAACAGGACACGGCACTTACGCCAAAATAAATAGATAAACAAAAACGGACTGAAAAACAAACACGGTGAGTGAAATAGTTATTATTATTATTATTCTTATATTTTATTTTACCTCCTTCTCCACACCCGTTCTCCACTCACCGAACACACAACCCCGAGTGAGTGAAAACATGCTGTTTTTATGCAGTTGTACCGAGACTCGATTGCTAGTCAATCATTCAATTGGAATCTCGGTACAACTGCACGTGAATTAATTAAGTGCACTCCCGTGACCACACATTACATTTTAACCAGCACGTGAAGTGATTTGTGCCCTCCTCGTGCCTAAATACAAATCTACATTTTTAAATCACACGTGAAACACAGACCTGTTTATATCCCATGTACCGATGACTATACACCAACATTTACACACAACACGTAACATATAATACACAGGGGGACACTTTGCCACATATACCCCCTTGTGCAAAGCACACATGGCCTCAATGGCCACCTCCCCCTCAGTCCCAAAGTCCCGGAAGAGGGAAGCAAGTTGTTTCTGGGGGTGGCCATGGTGGAATGTCTGGCACCCCCAATTCTTAAGTGGCTGGCAGCTCCCTCTTCCGGGGCTTCAGCCACACTATCTCCTGCCGCGAAAGTGCAGCTGGGGAGCTGGTCTCCTGACCTCCCCCCTTCTTCATGGCCGGCAGTTCCCTCCGTGGGGCTCCGACCACACAATCTCCGGCAGCGAAACTGCTGCGGGGAAGCTGGTCTCCTGACCTCCCCTTCTTTGTGGCCGCCAGCTCCCTCCGTGGGGCTCCGGCACCGTGTTTCCTGCCACGGAAATGCGGCTGGGGAGCTGGTCTCCTGACCTCCCCCTTTCTTCATGGCGGCAGCTCCCTTCATGGAGCTCCGGCCACAGTGTAGCGATCCGAGGCAAAGCAGGACCCTCGGCGACCCCAGGCGAAGCAGGATCCCTGGCGACCCCAGGCGGCGGCAGCAGCAGCGGACCCTCGGGAGGCGGCGGCAGCAGCAGCGGACCCTCGGGAGGCGGCGGCAGCAGCAGCGGACCCTCGGGAGGCGGCGGCAGCAGCAGCGGACCCTCGGGAGGCGGCGGCAGCAGCAGCGGACCCTCGGGAGGCGGCAGCAGCAGCGGACCCTCGGGAGCAGCTCGGGAGGAGCCCCTGGCCATAGAGGCGGCAGCGGGAGCTCCACTTCTCCCTCATACCCTGTACTCTGTGTGGGCGACAGGCAGCCCCAGGCGATGCGGGCGACAGGCAGCCCCAGGCGTCGCGGGCGACAGGCAGCCCCAGGCGTCGCGGGCGACAGGCAGCCCCAAGCGATGCAAGGCAAGCATCCTTGGGCGGCGAGGCAGGCATCCTTAGGCGAAGCGAGGCAGGCATCCTTGGGCGAAGCGAGGCAGGCATCCTTGGGCGAGCGAGGCAGGGAGTCAGGACAAGCTGGGGTGCGGGTTTTGGCCCTCTTCTCGGCCACTGCGGCCGGGCGGTTCTTCCCATGCTTTCCTCAGCAGCCTATGCAAGGGCTGCTGAGGACCGCCAGCATCTAGTCCTGGTTTCTCTGGTGAAGGGAGAGGCAGCTCCTGCTCCTCTCCTCGTGACGGTGGGGGAAGTGATACCAGCAGGCATTCATCCTCTGCTGGTTGGGGAAGTGTTACCAGCAGGCATTCATCCTCTGCTGGTGGGGAAAGTGATACCAGCAGGCATTCCTCCTCTGCTGGTGGGGTTGGCAGAGGCAGAGGCAGCTCCTGCTGCTCTGCTCCTGTCGATGGAGGTGGCGGAGGCAGAGGCAGCTCCTGCTGCTCTTCTCCTGCCAGTGAAGGTGGCGGAGGCAGAGGCAGCTCCTGCTGCTCTGCTCCTGCCGATGGAGGTGGCGGAGGCAGAGGCAGCTCCTGCTGCTCTGCTCCTGCCAGTGGAGGTGGGAGCGTGTAGTCTCCTGGCGGCGGAGGTGGGGCGGCGTGTAGTCTACCCTTGTTTCAGGGGACTGGTGCGGCCCTCCCTCTCTTGCAGGGGACTGGTGCGGCTCCGCCTCGGAAGGGGAGACCAGCAGGCATTCACCCTCTGCTGGTGGACAGGGACCCAGCAGGCATTCATCCTCTGCTGGTGGACAGGGACCCAGCAGGCATTCACCCTCTGCTGGTGGACAGGGACCTAGCAGGCATTCACCCTCTGCTGGTGGACAGGGACCCAGCAGGCATTCACCTCTGCTGGTGGACAGGGACCCAGCAGGCATTCACCCTCTGCTGGTGGAGGAGGCAGAGGCAGCTCCTGCTGCTCTGCTCCTGGCGGTGGAGGTGGCGGAGGCAGAGACAGCTCCTGCTGCTCTGCTCCTGCCGATGGAGGTGGCGGGCGGGACCAGCAGGAATTCACCCTCTGCTGGTGGAGGTGGGAGCTGCAAGCAGTCCTCCCATGGCAATGGAGGTGGAACCAGCAGGAATTCACCCTCTGCTATTGGAGACTGGGGCTGTGGGCGCTCTACCTTCCCCTTTTTGGGCTGTGGGCCACCGACTCCTCCCTTTTGGGCTGTGGATGCACCGACTCCTCCCTCTTGGGCTGTGGGCGCACCGACTCCTCCCTCTTGGGCTGTGGGCGCACCGACTCCTCCCTCTTGGGCTGTGGGCGCTCCGACTCCTCCCATTCAGGCGTGGGACGTTCGGGCTCCTCCCACTCAGGCGTAAGGCGTTCGGGCTCCTCCCACTCAGGCTGTGGAGGCAAAACCAGCAGGCATTCTTCCTCTGCTGGTGGAGACTTGGCGGTGGACACTCTGCCTTCCTCTTCCTCTTTCCCCTTCTCTGCCTCCTCCTCACCTTCCTCTCCTGGGCCAGTTCCTCCTCTCCCTCTTGGTAGGGGCAGCGCACCACTGGGTGCCCGAACTCCCCACAGGCAAGGCACCAGCCTTGGTCCTCTAGACCACCGAGGAGGACCTCCAGATCCTGGCAGCCATCTCTCCAGTTCCAGCCTTCCATTTTCCCCTTTTATTTTCAAAAAAAAACAAACAAAACCTGCGGTTCCGCTCTGGCCTGAGTCCTGGGCTGTTATCCCGGTTCTGACACCACGTGTGACAGGATGACTGGGCGGTGGCGTCCACGGCAGAAGCAGGAACAAAGCGACAGAGAGGAGTTTGGTGATCGCTCAGCGTTTAATAAACAAACAGACAGAAAATAAGCGGTTGTAACAAAACACACAAAAACAGGACCACGGCACTTACGCCAAAATAAATAGATAAACAAAAGCGGACTGACAAACAAACACGGTGAGTGAAATAGTTATTATTATTATTATTCTTATATTTTATTTTACCTCCTTCTCCACACCCGTTCTCCACTCACCGAACACACAACCCAGTGAGTGAAAACATGCTGTTTTTATGCAGTTGTACCGAGACTTCGATTGCTAGTCAATCATTCAATTGGAATCTCGGTACAACTGCACGTGAATTAATTAAGTGCACTCCCATGACCACACATTACATTTTAACCAGCACGTGAAGTGATTTGTGCCCTCCTCGTGCCTAAATACAAATCTACATTTTTAAATCACACGTGAAACACAGACCCGTTTATATCCCGTGTACCGATGACTATACACCAACATTTACACACAACACGTAACATATAATACACAGGGGGACACTTTGCCACAGGTCTCACATCTGAAAGCAGACAGCTACATCGCTTTCCAATTGCTTAATTTTTTATTGTTGTTTCCCGGTGGCACATGTTTTTTTTGTGATTTCAAAATCAATCAGTTTGCCTTTCTCCACTTATCAAAGCCTACCTAGATGAAGGCTTGTTCTTTCTTCATTAAAAATGTAAACATATTTTGCTTCTTGCACAAAGAACAGAATTTGCAAATAACTTTCTTTTTCCCTTCATCAAAGACAAGCCAGTTTTAATCCATTCCTCTTGAAAATGTATTTTTCCCACCTGTGAACAAGAGAGAATGAATCTGAGCTGTAACTCTACCTCCCGACCAGAAAGGGCACTAGGTAAAGTTGGTGGTATGCTTTCACAGGGCTGGGCCGACTCGATGGTAGGACGGAACCGGAAGTCTGCTATCTTGGTGAAAGGGCGTAGCAGTAAGACGGCTAAACAACTCCATTGTGATCAGCTGGGGGGTACGCGGTGATTCGATAGACCGTGGCACCGGGCTGATCATGCAGAATAATTAAACAAACTTTAACCTGACTAAAAATAAATTAGATCGCCAAAGCTATGCTGTAGCATACTCCCCGTGTATGGCTCTTCACAGGGTAATGTTTTTCATTTGAAATAATCTCATGATCATGCTGCGTGCCTTAGTAGGAGTTTATGGTATCTCTGTGTTTATACAACTATTAGTACAGTAGCATGTACTCCATGTACATAGGCTTTACTTTGGGAGGGATGTGCCCCTTTGCACACCTATCTCAGAGCTTATGCTGGAATAATAAAGGAGACGGTATGTTTTATGCATATGTGCCATAGCATCAGCAACATTAAATTCTGGTGCCAGTAGACACTTTTTTTATTTTTTTTATTCATTAGCAACCGTAGAGGATGATAGTTTCTCATTGGTGCCAGTAGACATGTTTTTATTGTATTTTTTTTATTCCTTAACAACCGTAGATGATGATGGTTTCTCTTTGGGTCTGGACTACTCACATGACCCACCCACACTCATCCACATACACAGGAGAGAAAGTTTGTGTCTTGTGGGAAGTTGTGAGGGGGGCTTGATGAGGGCGGTATTTGATAATTTAGCACCAGCTTTCAAAACGATTTTCACCGCTGACTATAGATTAAGTTGAAAAAGCATTTGGTAATTTCATTCATTTCATATTTATTCAGAAACACAAATATACTTAAAATAATTAAGCATTTAGTATAATTGATGAAAGTAACATGGGAAAAACAGGTTGTACCAAGAGCATGATGCCGAACAGGTGGAGTCTTTATACCCAAAGAGAATGATTCTACGAGTATTGGTCAGTTTCACCCTATTTCCCTGTTAAACGTGGAAGGCAATAATGGCAGGATGCACCATTTCTCCACTGGCTTTTACCGTGTCAAAATGGGAAGTGGCAGGAGAACGCTTGGCTTCTGGAACGCGACTGCCACCAATTAGAGCATACATGGATGACATGACAATCATGACTATAACAGTAGCCTGCACTAATCAATCCTGCACTAACTAATAACATTGAATGGGCCCACTAAGTCAAGGAGCATCTCTATAATTAAAGGTAAAGTAGTGGATAAGAGTTTCTACGTTAACGGTGAGGGAATACCAACAGTGTCTGAGAAGCATGTCAAAAATCTTGGGTGATGGTATGATGGGGACCTAAAGAGAAGTGAGACAACAAGCAGTGCAAGGGCTGAAGGGCATAGACAGCAGCGCTTTACCGGGCAAGCTTAAACTCTGATGCTTTCAGTTTGGTCTCCTGCCAAGACTCACTGTGTATGAGGTTTCCTTGACAACAGTAGAGAAACTGTAAGCATTAATCAGTTCATACATCAGGATATTGTTTGGACTTCCATGCTGCCTAAGCAGAATCCATGGTAAAGAGATACTGCAGCTGCCAGCTCTAACCGAGGAGTTTAAGTGCACCAAGGTTCGATTGAAAATGAAATTGGTAGAGTCACATGATGAATGTGTGAGGGAGGGAGCACCTGTGTTGAACTGGAAGAAAGTGGACGGCAAAGGAAGCTACAGAAGATGCAAAGGCTACCCTTCGTATCAATGATATCATGGGGCAAGTACAGCATGGAAGAGGAGGCTGGTAGTCAATGATGTGCAAAAGCAGGAGGAGAGGATGAGGTGGGTAAGGCAGTTTCCCAGGCCAAGCAAGGAGAGTGGATGAGATGGGAGAGTGTTGAACAACGCAAGATCAGCTGGCAAGATCTATGCAGCAGGATTGGTTTCTTCATCAGGTCAACATATGATGTTTTCCCATCACCACAAGACCTTAATCTATGGGTAGGAGAGGATCCGTGGTGTCCTTTGTGTTCATCGCCAGCTACATTAAGACACATTTTGACAGGATGTAAGGTGGGTCTTAGCCAAGGACGGTTTACTTGGCATCATGACCAGGTGCTGCGATGTTTGGCCTTAGCATTGGAAGACATGCGCAGGATGACCAACAGATTGCCAGCAATATATGACACACAAATAACAACATTCCTCTGTCCAGGGGAGCAACCACCAAGAAAAGGCATTAAAACCAAAACTCGTCTAGGACAACTGGAAGCTGCTAGAGACTGGAAAATGCTGGTAGATGTTGGACAACGGCTTATTTTCCCACCTGAGATTGCCACCACTAACCTTCGACCTGATATTGTCTTGTGGTCTGGATCAGCACGCCTTGTTCACCTGGTAGAATTAACAGTGCCATGGGATGCTGTGGATGAGGCGTATGAAAGGAAGAAACTTTGGTACGCTCAAATAGCTGCTGAAACAGTGAAGATGGAGAGTCCAGGTTTACCCAGTGGAGGTGGGTTGTCGAGGATTTGTGGCACACTCCACAAACCGGTTTCTCAGAGACATCGTATTCAGTGGTCAAGAGTTGCAATGCATAGTGAAGAACTGAAGCAGCAGAGAGGAGCAGCAACTGGTTCTGGTTGAGATGAAAAGATGATGGTTGGGGACCTCAAGCACAGTAGGAAAAAGAAAACGTCGATGTAAAGGAAGGTAAGTAAGCTGGGATTAGCTGAGTGGGGGACAGAGGGGGGTGATGCTGGGATGCCAGAATCACTGTCGAGCCCTCTTAAGGAGTCGACGAAACACAAGGATTGAAGGTGCCCACTTGAAGACCCCAGAGAAGTACCCTACTCAGCTCAGTCCAGACGGTTGTCATGCTGATGTGCTAGGGAGGCCGCACTGTGGTTGTTCCCACTGTGGTTGAGCCAGCATTGCAGCTGTTGTGTGTGTTGATGCGTCAGGGAGGCTCTCATGTAATGGAAGTCATTGTATGTCCAATACAAACACTGACAGTAAACTGTATATTTTCTGAAAAGACAGCATGCTGGGATTCATCATGAAATTAAACTATGTAGACACAGCACAGGAGCTGATCACAATAATATTCCACATGATAGCCATTATCAAGCATCACTGAAAGATGTGTTTCCTCAAGTATGAAACCATATATCTTCACCAAATCCGTTAACAGAACAATAAATTAATTTTAATAATGGCAATTAACAGAAACATTTACTTATGCTTATCCGTCTATCTAAAATCGACTTCACTGTACTGTAGGTTTCAGGGCCTTTCGGTACCACCATCTGCACTTTTCTGTCTCTTCATTTTTGATTAATTTGTCCCATCTCTGTTCATCTCTTTATTTACACACCAGCTGCCTCTCAAATCCCAACTGCCTTTCTTGATCAGTCAGCTAGTGATTAGGAACAGGGCAATACATTGCCAAATAAAAACAATTGTTTAACTTGCCTTCCTCAGCCTGAATCTTTTGTGTTCTGTGCCTGTTCCAATGCTCACACAATGGACACCATTGACAATTATAATAAACTGCCAGGTCCCTCCTTTCAGATGTCAAAGAGACAGTCATCATTCTCATCACACAACAATAGCAACAAAAAAAGAAAGAGAGACAGTGAGGTTCCTTCAAGATTTTCATTAATCTACATAATGTTCATATATTGTCTCAGCTAGAAAATGTGCATGTATAATCAAACTAATCAAGCTTGCCATTGGGAATTATGTAGTTATTAATGGCTCCTAAACTCAAACATGCTGTCAAGGGAGTCAGAATGCAGTGTGCTTGTTTAGCTTCATTTCAGATGAAAAGCTAATCACTCTTTCAAAGTCTTTAAAGATGACTGGCAATCCATTTTTTAATCCATATCTCTTTTCAACAGAAAATGAATTTATTACATGGGAGGAGAAATCCCTTGGAAAAGTGGAATTTAGTTGAATTTATAAGCCGCAATCAGTCAAACAGGTGCTTTGTCAGTACAATATTTTCACAGCTCGGCTTGCCTCTGTTAATATCAAAAGGATCTCTTAGTTTGGATTTTTTGGAACAGAAATAGCAGATGGGGATTTTCTAGTTTCAGTTAATGAGTGGCTTAGAAATAAACTGTTTTTGTAATATAATTAATACACAAGATACTCTATAACTAATTCAGTATTCTAACTTGTAACTTTGGTAAATCCAAGGGAATGTGAGGTTTTTGTTGTTGCTCATGAAATATATATATATACTGTGTAAATAGTTTATATATAGGTGTGAAAAAATGCTGTAAAGTAAGAGTGCTTTCAAAAATAGACATGTTAATAGATTATATTGATCAATTAACTAAATGCAAAGTGAGTGAACAGAAGAAAAATCTAAATCAAATCCATATTTGGTGTGACCACCCTTTGCCTTCAAAACAGCATCAATTCTTCTAGGTACACTTGCACAAAGTCAGGGGATTTTGTAGGCATATAGTCAGGTGTATGATTAAACAATTATACCAAACAGGTGCTAATGATCATCAATTCAATATGTAGGTTGAAACACAATCATTAACTGAAACAGAAACAGCTGTGTAGGAGGAATAAAACTGGGTGAGGAACAGCCAAACTCAGCTAACAAAGGTGAGGTTGCTGAAGACAGTTTACTGTCAAAAGTCATACACCATGGCAAGACTGAGCACAGCAACAAGACACAAGGTAGTTATACTGCATCAGCAAGGTCTCTCCCAGGCAGAAATTTCAAGGCAGACAGGGGTTTCCAGATGTGCTGTCCAAGCTCTTTTGAAGAAGCACAAAGAAACGGGCAACGTTGAGGACCGTGAGCGCAGTGGTCGGCCAAGGAAACTTACTGCAGCAGATGAAAGACACATCATGCTTACTTCCCTTTGCAATCGGAAGATGTCCAGCAGTGCCATCAGCTCAGAACTGGCAGAAAACAGTGGGACCCTGGTACACCCATCTACTGTCCGGAGAAGTCTGGTCAGAAGTGGCCTTCATGGAAGACTTGCGGCCAAAAGCCATACCTCCGGCGTGGAAACAAGGCCAAGCGACTCAACTATGCACGAAAACACAGGAACTGGGGTGCAGAAAAATGGCAGCAGGTGCTCTGGACTGATGAGTCAAAATTTGAAATATTTGGCTGTAGCAGAAGGCAGTTTGTTCGCCGAAGGGCTGGAGAGCGGTACACGAATGAGTGTCTGCAGGCAACAGTGAAGCATGGTGGAGGTTCCTTGCAAGTTTGGGGCTGCATTTCTGCAAATGGAGTTGGGGATTTGGTCAGAATTAATGGTCTCCTCAATGCTGAGAAGTACAGGCAGATACTTATCCATCATGCAATACCATCAGGGGAGGCATCTGATTGGCCCCAAATTTATTCTGCAGCATGACAACGACCCCAAACATACAGCGAAAGTCATTAAGAACTATCTTCAGCGTAAAGAAGAACAAGGAGTCCTGGAAGTGATGGTATGGCCCCACAGAGCCCTGATCTCAACATCATCGAGTCTGTCTGGGATTACATGAAGAGAGAAGCAACTGAGGCTGCCTAAATCCACAGAAGAACTGTGGTTAGTTCTCCAAGATGTTTGGGCCAACCTACCTGCCGAGTTCCTTCAAAAACTGTGTGCAAGTGTACCTAGAAGAATTGATGCTTGATGCTGTTTTGAAGGCAAAGGGTGGTCACACCAAATATGGATTTGATTTAGATTTTTCTTCTGTTCACTCACTTTGCATTTAGTTAATTGATAAATATAATCTATTAACATGTCTATTTTTGAAAGCATTCTTACTTTACAGCATTTTTCACACCTGCCTAAAACTGTTGCATAACTGTATATATATATATATATATATATATATATATATATATATATATATATATATATATATATATATATATCTTTTTAATCGCTATTGAAATAAAGTCATTTGAAATGTCTATAATGCAACATAATATTATTTAGTATTGCATTTCTGCCATTAGGAATTTTCTCTTTGCTTTCTCTGGAAACATTTCATGGTTTCTAGCCAACCCAACCCTGGTAGTGGACAACTGTTAGTTTGTAATTGGAAAATCTCTATATAGAGAGAAGGGACATTGGACAACTGAACAAAGTGTGCTATATATCTTTGCAATCTGGTATTTGTAGTCTTTCATCATATATAGAAAAGAACAAGCTAAAAAAGCAGAAACTCTCCTAGTAAACTGTTACAGTGAACGTTCAGCCATATGTTCACCCTACGGACACTAATGCAGCATGTCCACAAAGTTAATTAGCAGACTACAGACTGTTATGCTGCTGGCGAACACATTGAACTGTTGTACTAACACCAGGTCTTGTTTGCACAATTTATGAATAGCCCTGAATAGCCTTACCTCTAAGGCTAGGTCACAGATATACCATAGAAGTCAAAACAAAGAAGGTGCAAAGAAGGAAACCATATAAGTATACAGTATTAATACTGTAATTTCCTGCAGTACAGATTCCTGTAGCTACTTTTTAAGCACAATCTGTGGCCTGTAAAAATGCATACATAGTTTTTAATAAAACAATGCAATTTATTATTCATGTTTACTGCATTTAAATGTTTCTAATAGTCAATTCAGTTAGTAGTGTCCTGCATGTTCCACATTCACAAGGACATTGCACTTTTTCAATTAAAAATGATCTGTCAGCCTCCTAAGTACAGTGTGGTTAGTCAGTTGTAACCACGCTGACATATATGGAAATCATACCTCCACAGTGGATGTTTATATTTACATGATCTGTGATCCATTACAATTTCAGGAAGAAAAAGGGAAAGTTAAGGATCCAGTCCGTCATCTGTGTAATTCAGGTTTTACAATAATACTAAAAGTAAAAACATACACACCAATACCAATGAGAACTACAGTCATTGTATAAAAACAAGAAAAATGTCAGGGTTTTGTTTAAAAAATGAAATGTGTGGGTGTGAGCCCATTTGCCTGTTCATTTGGTTCTTTTATATTAGACATTAATTACTATCCTGTTGAAATGCCGCAGTTTATGTTTCGGTTATGTTATTTTTCTTCAATTGTGAGGGACTGAGTCACAAGGAGATTATGCTACTTGGTCAAAATGATACAATTTCATAAACTTTTGTTCCTGTGTAAAAGAAAAAAAAGAAAGACATAACTGTGTGTAGTCTGTGTAGTTTTAAGGGTCAAAAACTAGTTTTGAGTTCCTACCAGCATACAAATATACAAATTAATGTATACTTTACAGTCTTGTTTGACTGGTATGTTTATGATTTCCATTACGTGAGAGTAGGTGTTAAAACTTCATGCTGATATTGGACTTAGCTCTCACCAAGATAAGCACCAACTAAGACATAGCTTCTTTTACTGAAAACTAATGTGATCCATCTGTGTTTCCTTCCATCTGATGATGTAGAGATCCTTCTGCCTTGTGTTGATGGCTGAAGTGTAATGCTGGCTCCAGGGATCAGCCTTGCGCATCAGCACACACAACGGCTGCAATGCTGGCTCAACCACAGTGGGATCAACCACAGTGCGGCCTCCCTAGCGCATCAGCATGACAACTGTCTGGACTGAGCTGAGTAGGGTACTTCACTGGGGTCTTCAAGTGGGCACCTTCCATCTTTGTGTTTCGTCGATTCCTTAAGAGGGCTCGACAGTGATTCTGGCATCCCAGCACTACCCCCCTCTGTCCCCCACTCAGCTAAGCCCAGCTTACTTAACTTCCTTTAAATCAATGGGGTTTTTTCCTACTGTGCTTGAGGTCCCCAACCAGAATCTTTTCATCTCAACCAGAACCAGTTGCTGCTCCTCTCTGCTGCTTCAGATAAGTTATTCACTCTGCGTCACAACTCTTGACCACTGAATCCGATGTCTCTGAGAAACTGGGTTGTGGTGTGTGCCACAAATCTTCGACAACCCACCTCCACTGGGTAAACCTGGACTCTCCATCCTTGCTGTTCTGCTTCAGCAGCTAGTTGAGTGTACCAAAGTTTCTTCCTTTCATACACCTCATCCACAGCATCCTCCCATGGCACTGTTAACTCTACCAGGTGAACAAGGCGTGCTGATCCAGACCACAAGACAATATCAGGTCGAAGGTTAGTGGAGGCAATCTCAGGTGGGAAAATAAGCCATTGTCCAACATCTGCCAGCATTTTCCAGTCTCTAGCAGTTTGCAGTTGTCCTAGATGAGTTTTAATTTTAATACCTTTTCTTGGTGGTTGCTCCCCTGGATGGAGGAATGTTGTTCTTTGTGTGTCATATATTGCTGGCATTGATGGCAATCTGTTGGTCAAAGTAAACCGTCCTTGGCAAAGACCCACCTTACATCCTGTCAAAATGTGTCTTAATGTAGCTGGCCATGAACACAAAGGACACCACGGATCCTCTCCTACCCATAGATTAAGGTTCTGTGGTGATGGGAGAACATCATATGTTGACCTGATGAGGAAACTGATCCTGCTCTGTTCCATTGTCCATAGATCTCGCCAGCCGATCTTGCGTTGTTCTACACTCTCCCATCTCGCCCATTCTCCCTGCTTGGCCTGGGAAACACACCTCATCCTCTCCTGCTTTTGCACCTTGTTTGACTACCAGCTTCCTCCGCTGAGCTGGGGCTGCTTTGTGCCATGTAGGAGGAGCTGAACTGAGACCAAGGCCTCCTCTTCCACGATATCACTGATACAGAGGGCAGCTTTTGCATCTTCCACAGCTTTCTTTGCCGCCCAGTTTCTTCCAGTTCAATACAGGTGCTGCCTCCCTCACACATCTTTCGTGTGACTCTACTAATGCCATTTCCAATCGAACCTTAGTGCACTTAAACTCCTTGGTTAGAGCTGGCAGATGCAGTATCCCTTTGCCATACAGTCCCACTCTGCTGAGGCAGCATGGAAGTCCTAACCTTTTCCTGACATATAAACTGATTAACGCTTCCAGCTTCTCTACTGTTGTAAAGGAAACCTCATACACAGTGAGTGGCCACAGAAGTCTTGGCAGGAGTCCTAACTGGAAGCACCAGAGTTTAAGTTTGCTCGGTAAAGCGCTGCTATCTATGTTCTTCAACCCTTGCACTGCTTGTTGTCTCACTTCTTCCACATGAACTGTGTCCTTTAGGTCCCCATCATACCATCTCCCAAGACTTTTCACAGGCTTCTCAGACACTGCTGGTATTGCCTCACCGTTAATGTAGAAAAAATCAAGTGCTGCCCAAAGAAGTTCATGTGGTACTGAACTGTATGAACCTTCCTCTCCTTTTTTTAAATTTGCTGCCAGATCACACTGATATGCTGTAAGCATCCTGGTAAACCTAGAATACCGGCTTTCTGAACTGGAGTGTCAATAAAGCAGTTCTTCTATAGGTAAGCTGACAATCTCTGAGCAACAATGCTGAAGAAAATCTTGCCTTCCAGGTGAAATTGACCGATACTCGTAGAATAATTTTCTTTGGGTATAAAGACCCTACCTGCTTGGTGCCATGCTCTTGGTACAACCTGTTTTTCCCAAGTTATTTTCATCAATTTCCACAGGACTCGTAGAACACCAGGGGCACTCTTGTACACTCTGTACGGAACTCCATTACGCCCAGGAGATAATGACGCCCTTGCCTTTTTCACAGCTTGCTCTACTTCTTTCCACTTAGGTGTGTAGTCCTCCATTTGGTATTCTGGTGGATTGATAGGTGGGATGTCTGAAGGAATCGACATAGCTGCCTTTTTGAGTCTGTGTGGGCTTCTTTGAGATACCGCTCCTGCTCAGACTAAGTTGCTTTTAGTGTACCATTTTTCTCTCTGGTGAATAACTTCCTTGCAAATTTGAATGGGTGTTTATAAAAGTTAGTTCTTGCATGCTCCTTCTTTTTGCAGCGTTTTGGTAGGCGCTCAGCTCTGCTCAGTGTTGCAAGCTTACCTTTTATGACACTTTGTAATAGATTGAGTGCCTCCTTCTGACTTTGTTCTGCTCTCCTCCATTGCTTCCTCTAGACTTTACAGGAATAGTTTGTACTTTCTCCTTTCTTTTTTCAACTCCAAACCTCTCGCTTCCATATACGTAGAAGGTATCCCCAAATTTATCCAGCTTCTTTTCGACTGTTCCAGCTAACCTTTCCTCTCTCTCTCTCCCCCCTCTCTCTCTCTACTGTATAAGTATATATGTTTGTATCAGTCCATTCCAAGATATTATCCAGGTCTTTATTCCTGGGTTCATCGTAATGATTTTTTTTTCTGCTTCCTTTCTCATTCGATGTCCTACCCGCTGTGCCATTTTATTTCTTCCACTTCCATTTTGTCTGCAGCTTCTTGCTGTCCTGCCATTTCTCTTAAACCATCAATTCAAACCACTGTCGCTTTTCAAATTAGTTTAGTGATTTCAGTTGAAATAAATACCTTTTCTTGAAAGCCTGAAATTAATTTTTTCCAGCTCTTGTATTTTTGTTGAGAACTAGCACAACCCATTAAAACAAAGATAAACAGCATACATTCCCTTGACTAAAATGATTAACATCATGGTATTTTTAGGCAACTAACATTTTTAAATGGTAATAGAACAGTACCCATTGAAACTGTCAAGTAATTGTATCTGATCATTATGCCCACTGGTTGCATAAAGTTCAAAGCAAGTTCCACTGATATAATATCAAGAAATACTGTTGTGCACTCTGTTGGTTTGCTGTATAACTGCGAATGAAGTAAAAAAAGGTGTTATTTTGATGCAGTTTATCCAAAGCAGTACCCAAAAGAAAGTGGGATGATAGGGTACTTAAATAAATCATGAAACAAAAGTTGTTGTGTTTTTTTTTTACCACCCTCCGTGGAGTGACATCCTCGTTCCTGCACACCGAGACATTAAATAGTCACTCTGCAGAGATCTCACACTTTTCTGCATCAAACCCGTGAATGCGAGTGATGCGACCTCGTTAGGTTTGTTGGAGGGAGTGTGAGCGGACAGCATATGAGGGACGTCTCACTACCACCATCTAGTGTTGGTGGTGTGAGCGTGCAACCTCAAGGACCCGTGTGCTTAATGAAGGCATAGAAGGATCTACCACATTAAGTCAGTAGAACCTGGTGAACGTATGCAGAGTAGCCCAGCTAGCCGCAGTACAAATATCAGTCAATGAGGCTCCTCTAAAGAGGGCCCATGATGTAGCCACACCTCTAGTAGAGGTGGGGGTAGGCCGGCATTAGTGTATGCAGTCGAGACTGTCTCCACAATCCAATAGGACAGCGCATAACCTCTCAATGCCCGAACAGGGCAGAGGGAATTCAATCTCCGATCTGTCTCCTCCGCAAAGGGAGGGGGATGGAAAGCCTCTAGTTCCACTGTCTGATTCAAGTGAAAAGCCGTAATCACCTTAGGGAGGAAAGCCGGGTTCATACGCAACGATACCCTGTTCCCATTGGCCCAAATACGCATACAGGAACTGTGCACTGACAGAGCCTGTAGCTCACTGACCCCCTTAGCAGATGTGATGGCTAATAGAAAGGCTGTTTTCATAGAGAGATATTTCAACTCTATGGAATGTATAGGCTCAAATGGGGCCTTAGTGAGAGCCCCCAATACCACATCTAGACTCCTTTTGGGGAGGATGTCCTTCTTAGGAGGACGTAACCACCGAGCATCCTTCAGAAAATGGTTCGCTACTATATGAGCGCCCGGGGATACTGAGTCAATGGGGACACGGCATGCAGATATGGCTGCTAGGTACACTTTCAAAGTAGAGGGGGATTTACCCATCTCTAACAGATATTGCAGAAACTGTAATATAATTGCTGTAGGGCAATAAATGGAGTCATGACCTCTAGTCATACACCAATTATGAAAATATTTCCACTTATAGGTGTACAACACTCTAGTGGAGGAGGTCCTAGCATTCTGCAGTGTACTGACAACTGCTTCTGAGAGCCCTAAGGTGGACAGACAGTCCAATTCAGGGGCCAGACCCACAGTTGGAGTCTGCCTGGCTTTGGGTGCCAGAGGGTGCCTTTTGCCTAATTGAGGAGATCAAGGCGTAGCAGGATCTCCCAGGGCTGTTTATTTAGAGAATGGGGTCTCCCCCTCTGCCCCTGTGCAAGTTATTGTTTTGTATTTATTTGTTTTTGTATTTATGTATTTATATGACGGCGAAGCACCGCTGGTTTTGTTGTTGTTTTGTTCTCATTTTTTATTCTGGCAGAGGCGAGATTGGTGCTCGTCCTCTGCCAGGAATAATTTAAAAACCTCGTGCAGAAGGTGACCAACTCCTAAGTTTAATTAAGTGATTAATTTGTTGCTAATCGGGAGTTGGTCACCTCCAAAAAAGCCTACAGCTCTCTGCACTGGGGGGGTATTCGGAGGAGTGTTGTGTGTGAGAGAGAGAGACGGGAGAAGGAAAGCAAAGCTAAACAAAACCAGGTCTCGCACACAAAATCCAAACAAACAAATACCGTCTGGAGCTTCCAGCACTCGTAGCAGTTTTGTTTTTGCTTTCGGTTTCATAAGAACATAAGAAAGTTTACAAATGAGAGGAGGCCATTTAGCCCATCTTGCTCGTTTGGTTGTTAGTAGCTTATTGATCCCAGAATCTCATCAAGTAACTTCTTGCACATTACACATGCAGGGTCCTTGGACAGGCCGCCCACTGGGGGGGGCTTGCACCAGAGCCGCTATGGTGGAATCCACCAGCGGGAACTGCTCCAGTCCCAGCGCTCCTGCACCCTGCAAGGAGGCCAGAGGAGCTGCATTCTTGAGGACGCTTGGCATACTCTGCAACAGGCCCGAAGGTAGGTGGAGGAGGCGGAGACCAGGGCACCCCCGAGGCTGCAGACAGTTAGTCTGAGTTGACCGTAGAGGTCGCGCCAGTGAACTGCGCTAGACTACTGTGCAGGGTTTTATCCCTTGAGTTTGCACAGATAGGGTAGAATGCCCTGTCTTCCAGCACAGATGAGGCGTGCTGCCTACCCAAGCACCGGACACACAGCAAGTGTTTGTTCTGTGGGGGAAGGTTCACCCTGCAGGACATGTTTTTTTTTAATTTTATTTTTTTTTTTAACTGTAATGAATTAACACACACAGACACTCAACAGTAAGCTGAGTGTAAGGGTGTTTTTGGAAGCAGTATTTCAATAGTAATCAGCAACCCCTAGGGGCAGACTAGGCCAAGCACAGTGTGCGTGCCGAGGTAGCCCAGAGTCCTCAACTCCACAGCGGGTGCAGCAAAGCAAGGTCTCGCTGGAGGATAGCATCTCTCTCTGATTCTATTTTTTTTTTTTAAGCTGCTCAATGCAGAGAAAAAAGAAAACACAGACAGCAAGCTGCAAGGTTAGTGAAAGCAGACTACAATCACCAGGCAATGTAGGCTGTTGGAAATATATATTTTTTATATTTTAAAATAGAGTGCCATTGTGCAGCGCTAGCTCAGGCTTCAGCTGTCGAGTCCTGATTCTGGGGAAGTGGCAATCTGACTTCCAGCAATAATTTGCCAGGGAACTACAGAAAACTCAAAGAGCTCTTTTAAAAAAAGATGATCACACAACTGGAAGAGGTTAGTTATACCTGCCTTACTTACCTGGTTGTGAGAAACAAAAGAGAGTGAGGTCTCCGCAGAGTGACTATTTAATGTCTCGGTGGGCGGGACCGAGGACATCACTCCCTGGAGGGGCCTATCGGCAGCTCTGACATAAAATGCTCAGTGAATACCTGACCTGTGGCAGGCATATCCCAAAAGTATGGTTGTTGGTGGTCTTCGAATTGAAAGGGAACTTTCTTTATCAGCATCATAACAAATAACACTCCTGCGCTTCAAATATTGAATGCAAAATCTCTTAATTAATATAGCCTACAAAATGCCACAGGCTGATTATATTTACTGTTTACATGACAGGAATATTCATATCGCACAGCTCCAGCTCACACTACAAGAGGAATTCCTCCAGGTGCTCATGCTAGATAACTTGCACAAAAACATCAATAATCAGCAAATTATGTAACCCCCTGAGATAGGCTAAAATTCCATTCATCTGGTTAAATTATTTATGTGTGTTAAAAAATAAAGCTGTTTGTTTCTTTTTGTTTCTTCGCTTATTCTGTTAGCTTTGCTTGCTTTTTAAATGAAACAAGTGCTGACTATTCTTTACCTTAACGAGCTGGAAAATTACAGTGGTTTCTGTCTTTTCTAACAATTACAAATTTACTGAACTGAACTGGTCTGGTTAGTAACATAATTCATATTAAGATATATATATATAATAACAAATATTTGTTTTACTCTGGATTCACATTTTGTCTGGATGTATATTGAATTACATCACAAAACAAATAAATAGCACAGGTAATAAATCAATGATTTATTTTGAATCAATCTTTATCCTGGATCATATTGTAGCGATTGGGGGGGGGGGATTGGTTGGGATGGGTAATATACATAGTGTAAATGTTGTAATGTGTATGTGTGTGCAAGGGTTGCATGGGGCATCCTGTATGTGTGTGTGTGTGTGTGTGTAGGGGAATGTGTTGCAGGAGTGGCTCGAAAGATGTGGGAGCAGAGGGGGGGTCTGGCGTAAGGGGCGGGAACCGAGGGGATATAAGGGGGTGCATAGAAATGACCAGGAGAGAGGGAGACAAGTGAGTGGAGAGAGGGTGTGTGTATTGAGTGATAGCAAGGAAGGCTGATTGCTTAGAGAATTAACGACCAGATCCCTTTCCTGACTTTATGCTTTTATTTTACCAAATCATTGTATAAAAATAAAAGTCTTAAGCCTTTCAATTCGATCCTGCCTCTATCTAATCTCTGTCCCAAAGAACCCAAAACACTACAATATGATGGATGATTTTGGAAATATAAGGACATGTGACGAATGGTCAAGTTTTGGTACAAGAAAAAGATATCAGAAACGTGGTGTGAATTATATCTTTCACGTATTGTATATTCAAAACGAAACAAAGACCAGTGTCTGTGTTAGTTGCTGCATTAGTAATGAACTCCATGTCCCATGGGTAAAAAGTCAGGTGGTTGGTTGTGACATGGCTCCTGGGATATATAAGGAAGCGCAGCAGTAGCTAGAGGGGAGAATAGACAGGAGTGTAAGTAGTCTAAGTGAGGCGCACAGTGAATTGCAGGAGTACTAATAGCAGAGAAGACAGAGCAAAGCAAAGTGTACGAGTGTTGATGGCTTAAAACAAAAGCTTCCAATTCCAAGGCTACCCTGTTCGGGTTGATGTTAATTAAGTAAGGAGTATTACAATTATTGTCATGCTGGGGAAAACTGTGCCGTGTCTACAGTGGGCCACGAAGTCCAAGCAGTCCAAGACAACAGTATGAACTGTTTCTGTTATTTTTTACTTGCTGTGAGCTTAGCTCGAGTCAGAGCAACTGAAGAAAAGTTTAGTTAGTGCCCAGAGTGGCAGGTTTTGTTTTCTTATATTTTGGTTTTGGTTACATAGACAAAGTGCTGAAAAAATAATTAAACGGCCCAGTTAACAACATTATGGTAAAAAAAATGTAAAAATAAAATGAAATTATAATGTACACATATCTACCTTCTATAAAATAAAATATTTTGAACAACCAAGAATATACAACCACAAAATGTTTTTTAGAATTGCATTTACTTAAGGTTTTCACATCAATTTAACTCTTAGCATCTGAACTGAAATCCCTGTTGGTGCAGACTAAGAGCGACGCAGCGTCTCTTTTTAAACCTTTGCATTGGAACCCAGCATAAATACATGTTGCTTATTTCATTACATGAGAGCTGAGGCTCGACTGCTTGTTAATCATTCAATCAAGTCCAGGCACAGTCTGCACGTGAACTGCTTGGGCAGGGAAAGTAATTAACCCTTCCTTGCCGACTTTCAACACCTGTGCCCAAATACATATACACATTTTAAATAATACACAACACAAAACATAAAATATGCACAGGGACGGGTGTACCCCGCCACACACCCCCTAGCACCCTATGTGTGAAATTTTAAAGTAGGCGTCTATGATTATATTATTATTTTATAATATTATACTTTGGCCATCGAACACCACACATAATTTTCATTACTATTTTGCAATCTGAATAATATTGCTTGAAATACCAGATTTATTATAATTTACCAATATTTTTTTTTTTTTCATCTAGGATAAAATTTTCTGCAAAAGCACCCTGGGTGAAATGATAATCACTTCCAATTGACATTTTTCCTCATCTTGTTAGTTTTACAGATGGGGGAATTACAACTTTTTTTGTTATGAAATCAACATCTTTTAAATAGGCTTTATTTAATAATGTCTGACAGAAAACATGTTTAAGGGAATTACTCAGAAAATGTGAGCACCTGCACAGCTCTTTGAATTAGTAATCCCCATGGGTCTTGAGATAATGTGCCACTATGGTTGCAGATAAAGGTTTGTTTTAAGTGATGGTTTTCAAATGGCTTGTTTGAGTGTGCCTAGTTGTAACCACTTCATATTTACCAAATACATTTGTTTTTCACTGAAAGTTTCTATAACAATAACATTTAATTTGCATGAAGAGCTGAAATGAAAGAACAAGCTACTAAATATTTGCAGATATTTACCTCCAGTGTAAACCGACAGCTGTGCTCAATATTGCTCCCTGTTTTGTTAAGAAGTGTCACTCTCTTTCACAGAGGGAACACAGAGAGATCATTTATAATAGGTTCACAAATTAACTAATCAATGCTTCACTGCAAACCAGATGCATTTCTAAACCCAAACATTATGCAGTTTACCTAATGTGGTGCGTTTCATTGAATAAATATATGCTGAAAGTTTAGGTTGAAGGGTTTATTTTGCTGTGCTATCATTCAATGCAAGGAATGTGTGGTAGACCAATTTTCAGCTTTACTTACTGCTTAGGGGGTTGTAAAGAAACACAAAATCTAACCGTCTTTCATATGCGCTTTAGTTATCTACACATGGACCTCACAGGTGGGTCAACCATTAGGCCTGCTTCATTCATGCTTTTTAGCTTCAGTCAGAGAAACTGCTCACCCAACCAATATATTGTAAAACAAACGCTTCAGAATATAGGTTTTGTATTTACATTTTCTTGAGGGAATTTCCAATGTACAAAAAGCATAATTTTGTAAATAGTTAAGAAATGGAAAACAAGAAATGTGCATGTCAAGCAGATTAACATTACCATTACCTTGTGGATGATTTACATCAACCACCTGAAGTCTCATAGCCATTTTATGGAACATTAAAATTAAAACCAATTCAGATTTTCTATGATGGGTTGACAAAAAGGCTGTAATGCAACAATTGCAATGTAATGCATATGTGACTAATTATTACTTTGACCTTGAAAATGATGAAAATGACTAAAAGAAGAGGTCAGAAAAAAACAAGAATACATATTATAAAAATAACTCAAAAGAACATACATTTCTAGAAGCAAAAAATTCTATGAAAATAATACCATTACAAATCAAATTCACGTGTGCATGTTTCATATAGGACAATGTGAGATCTATGAAGGTAATACATATTACATTTTTTTAAATTATTTTTTTTTGCTCTGTTTACTTTAAACAAGTTAGTTTCTGAAATGGTGTTCTAATAATTCAGTAATAAAATTGTGCTCTCTGAAGTATAATGCTTTCTATTGTGTATACAGTAAGTATAAAACTTGTATGTGATGCTTGTTCTTTAATATAGTACTAACCATATTAGGAAATATTTGTAAAACATATACATATTTAGTTATATTGACACATGCCCTTAATCTAATATTATGAGTTTTTAAAATAAATATTTTTTAAAGACATATTTAGCCAATATTTGTGTTTTCAACACATCCTACAATTTCCAACAAAATTCCCTGACCATTTTTCAAAGCTCAAACGGTCTGATTCTGCTGAGATTACAAGATGCTGCATCATTGCAATTGAAGGTTACGCTCATTATGGACTGGTTCATTGACAAACATATGCCATGTTTACATTGCAGTCATCCATAACAGCATACTAACAGCCTGCACAGCTGTGCCTGTCCTGCTCAGACCTGCCTGAAAGACACCTCCTTGTCCTTTTAATCTATTTATACAGATTTGTGTTCTTGTCATCTCACAATAGATGAGTTTTTAATTAGGGTTAATTAATATGAAAATGTACTATATATAACATACATTTATAGCAATAGTTTATAGCAATAGCTACATACATTTATAGCAATAGCTTTAGTATAAAGAGGCAGAAGTATTTGTATATTTCATTACATGGCAGACTTTTATATGTTCATACATTGTGTGTAAAACAAAATTGTGAAGCGAAGCTGACACCCTATACACAATGTATTAACTTATTATGGTTATCACAAAATGAAGATTGGAGTCAGGAATCACTATTAAACATAAAAAAGTTCTGTGCACATACTGGATAAGACATTGTGGAAATTTCAGGAATCCACAGCTGGGTTTTCTTATATGTGTTATCTAAATGCTAGAAGTCTCAGAAAAAAAATGTTAGAACTAAAAGCTACTGCACTAACAAGTAACTACGATGTGATAGCTGTTACAGAAACTTGGTTGTCTGAGAGTGATGGAGACAAATATAATATTAGTGGGTACACACTGTATAGGAAAGACAGGCAGGACAGAAAAGGCGGAGGGGTAGCGCTATACATAAGAAATAGTCTTGAAGCCCAGGTGTTAAATCTGGACAAAGAAAACAATGCAGAATCAATATGGGGTCAGAATAATGGACAAAAATTCAAAGGGCATAATAACAGGAGCATGCTATTGACCACCTGTGGAAGGGTGGTGGGCAATTCACTGATACACACAGGAGACAGAAGGTATTACTTGTAACGCCGCTCAGGCGCACTGATTTATTTTTACCCACAGAGGGCGCTGTTGTCCGTGGCCTGAATACTGGCAACAGTAAACAGGACCATGGGGTTACCAATACTGGTATACAGTCCAATGCACATACAAGTGCTCAAAAATAATAATGAAAACAAAAGACGAAAGAAAAAGGGAAAAGAAAACACAGTAATAAAACTACAAAACAAAAGTGCTGCTTCCGCAGTGCCCCCACTGCCGCTAAGCAGGTCAATATGGGTCTCCGACCTAAGTTCCCCGTATAACTACACACGTTCCGTCAGCTATGTAATTATTTATTTAATTTTTTTTGTTTCTTTTAAGGCAGGCTGTCTCACTCAGCCGTGCTTGCCTGCTCTTTCTTTACACTGAAGTCTTTCTCCAACGTCACTGGGTATCCTCTCTCCAGCCCCCCGAATGCACAACCAAGCGCAGTTCTTATGGGCCGAGCAATCCCCCAAGACCCGCCTGTCAGCAACTCAGAGAGAAGGAAAGTCAACACACCCTCTTCCCCACCTCTCGGTGTTATCGCCATGACTGACAGGTGGATCTTACGAGACTGCTGCCCTCTTCCTGAAGAACCCCGCATACGCCAGATAGTCAGCACAGATCTCCCCTGTTACACCGCCAAATTCAGACGGCAAGCAAAACAATCTGTTGTACAATGACATTAGAAATGCGTGTAGCAAAGGAGAAGCCATACTAATGGGGGATTTCAACTTCCCCCATATAAAATGGGAAAACCCGGTGGGGAGCACGATGGGTGAAATTGAAATGGTGGAAATAACAAATGACTGCTTCCTAACGCAATTTGTCAAGGCACCGACTAGAGGAGAGGCATATGATTTAGTCTTTTCAAATAACAAAGACAGAATAACTAAAACAACCATTGGCAAACTCAGACCACAACATGGTTTCATTTGAAGTGATTTTTAAAACCCAAAAAGTAATGACTAAAGCTAAGGTTTACAATTTTAGAAAAGCAAACTATGAAGGTATCAAACAGAGAATAACAGAAGTAGATAGGAGTAAAATAGAAAATAGAGAAAACATCCACAGAAAAAGGATGGCTGTTTTTTTTTTTAAATGTAGTACTCGAGGCGCAAAACAATTACATCCCAAAAGTAGACAAATCTAAATCTAAAACAAAATGGCCAAAATGGTTTAATAGATCAATTAAAAAAATATTCAGCGAAAAAATGCACTTTACAGAACGTTTAAAAGGGACCAAAAACAAAGTACACAGAAAGAGTACTTGGAACTGCAAATGAAAGTTAAAAAGGAAGTTAGAAAGGCCAAGAGAGAGATATAAATGAACATTGCTAAGGGGACTAAAATCAATTCCAAAATGTTTTTCCAATATTATAACAGCAAGAGAACATTCAAGGAGGAAGTTAAATGGTACAAATGGCAAAATCATTGATGAAGAAAAATAATAGCAAATATATTAAATGATTACTTTTCACAAGTTTTCACATGTCGACCTGTTCCTATCCAGTTTTAAATAACTTTAGCATAACAGAGGCAGAAGAGTTAAAGGGAACTCTTAAAATAAACAAATCCCCTTGGCCAGATGAGATCCTCCCAATAGTACTCAAAGAAACGAAAGAAGTTATTTACAAAGTTGAGAATTGCAAACGTAATACCAAACCACAGAAAAGGGAGACAAAACCGAACCAGGTAACTACAGACCAATAAGCCTGACTTATATTATATGTAAACTATAATAAGATCCAAAATGGAAAATTACCTATATGGTACCAGTATCCTGGGAGAGTCAGCATGGTTTTAGAAAAGGGAGATCGTGTTTAACTAACCTGCTTGATTTTTTTGAGGATGCAACATCGGCAATGGATAATTGCAAAGCATATGACATGGTTAATTTAGATTTCCAGAAAGCTTTTGACAAAGTTCTGCATAAAAGATTAATCCTCAAACTGAATGCAGTAGGGATTCAAGGAAATGCATGCACATGGATTAGGGAGTGGATAACATGTAGAAAACAGAAAGTACTGATTAAAGGAGAAACCTCAAAATGGAGCAAGGTAACCAGTGGTGTACCACAGGGATCAGTATTAGGTCCTCTGCTATTCCTAATCTACATTAATGACTTAGATTCTGGTATAGTAAGCAAACTTGTTAAATTTGCAGACAACACAAAAATAGTAGGACTGGCAAATACTGTTGCAGCAGCAAAGGCCATTCAAAATGATCTAGATAGCATTCAGAACTGGGCAGACACATGGCAAATGACATTTAATAGAGAAAAGTGTAATGTACTGCACGCAGGCAATAAAAATGTGCATTATAAATATCATATGGGAGAAACTGAAATTGAAGAAGGAATCTATGAAAAAGACCTAGGAGTTTATGTTGACTCAGAAATGTTTTCATCTAGACAATGTGGTGAAGCTATAAAAAAGGCCACCAAGATGCTCAGATATAGTGTGAAAAGTGTTGAATTTAAATCAAGGGAAGTAATGTTAAAACTTTACAATGCATTAGTAAGACCTCATCTAGAATATTGTCTTCAGTTCTGGTCACCTCGTTACAAAAAGGATATTGCTGTTCTAGAAAGAAGAACAAAAAAGAGCGACCAGAATTATCCCTGGTTTAAAAGGCACGTTATATGCAGACAGGCTAAAATAATTTAATCTATTCAGTCTTGAACAAAGAAGAATATGCAGTGATCTGATTCAAGCATTCAAAATTCTAAAAGGTATTGACAATGTCGACCCAGGGGACTTTTTCTACCTGAAAAAAGAAACAAGGACTAGGGATCACAAATGGAGATTAGATAAAGGGGCTTTCAGAACACAAAGTAAGAGGCACTTTTTTTACACAGAGAATTGTGAGGGTCTGGAACCAACTCCCCAGTAATGTTGTTGAAGCTGACAGCCTGGGATCCTTCAAGAAGCTGCTTGATGAGATTCTGGAATCAATAAGCTACTAACAACCAAACGAGCAAGATGGGCCGAATGGCCTCCTCTCGTTTGTAAACTTATGTTCTTATGTTCTTATGACTAACATGTTCTAACTTCCCACAGTCTACGAATAGCTAGCGAGAGAATAATATCACAAACATAATAGCCAGCTGAGCAGAGTTTCCTCTGTTTTAATGTTCAAATCAAATCAATACATTTCAGGGTGCCAGCTAGCAACTTCAGCACAACTAATGCTGAAGCAGAAAACAGTCCGTTTAAAGAATAATCTCTGTGTAACAGGTGGTGTAACAGGGAGAGGAGCCCTGTACATGTGTGTGTTTGTTTATTTATTTTTAAAACAGGGTCCCCCCCTCCACCTCTGTATAATTTATTGTTTTATATTATGATTGACTCATTATGTATATGAAGGCGAAGCGCCATGTGTTTTGTTATTGTTTTTGAATTTATTTAGCAATGTATTTAAATGACAGCGTAGCCGAATGTTTGTATTTGTTTGGTAGCGTGGATGGGTAGTCCCATCCACAGTAATTTAAAAACCTCTTGCAGAAGGTGGCCATCTCCCGAATTAATTAAGTGATTAATTTGTTGCTAATCGGGAGATGGTCACCTGCATAAAAGCCTGCAGCTCTCTGCACTCAGGGTGGGTGTGTTAGGAGCGAGAGCGGAGAGAGCGGAGAGGAGCGAGAGAGAAACGAAACTTAAAAAACAAAATCTAGGAACAGTGAAGGCGATTTGCCCAGCCTGACCGGGATTATTTATTATTTTGTGTTCGTGACTTGTTTTTGTTTACTGTTTTATTTTCGCTCTGTGAGAAACATTTTATTTATTTTTGTATTATTTGAATAAATGGTGCCACATCTTTGAACTGCAGTACTGCCTGGTGTCAGTGTTTTTCGGTTCCTGCTTCTGACCTGATGTCACCACTCATCCACCCTGTCACAGGTGGATAAACAAAAAAAACATAGTGTCCTGTTTCGAAATTGTTTTTAAGAAAAGCACTAGCTTCTGTGGTTCTGTCCACTCTAATGATTCTTGCATTTTCCACGTCCTCCATCACATAATATAATCTACTACTATACCAATCACAGTTAGTGGAATGAAATTACTTCATAATTGAAGTCACTTGGCATGCTATACAAGTGGAAATTAATGATGTCATCACAATGAAGTGATAAATTCATAAGTGTTAACAAAAGTGTCATTCACAATACATTTTAACATCTGGATGACACTTCTAGATTAAACAGCTTCAGTGAATTTAAATTGGCTTCTATTGTTTATATTGGCACTTCCATTGGGGATCCATTTCATTTGTTGGTAAATTTCCGTGCTAATCAGGGGCGCGGAAAGTAAGGGTGCTGGGAGTGCGGAAGCTTGAACTACTGGGCTGCTGTGCACCTGCTGGTGCAATGGTAAATGCTGCTAGCTTCGTGAATCTTATGAGCTGTGTGTGCAATGCACTGCGCCTTTTTACATTGCTTTGGAACACAAACAATAATAGACCAATTAGCGCTGACTGTCAAAGAGGGGCGGGATACTTTATAAATCCGATGGGTTGCAATCTCACAAGTTGGTTAGTAGGTGGAACGCATTAGGAGCTTGTCTACAGTAGAATGATTATTGAAAATGTCCCAACAAAGAATATCAAATTGTTTTGTAAATTCTTCAGCGGCACCACCTGCCAAAATCAGCTCACCACAACTGCTGCTATTGGGTGCTGCTTTGTGGAGCAATACTAACAACACAAGTTGCCCTATTCCTGTAAAGGAAACTCCCATCAGGGGTCCATCTCAGTCAGCAGTGATCGCAGCCATGCAGGAGCCGCTGGATCAGCAATTTCAAACAAAGCCAGACTACAGTTTCTCTGCGAGGTGCTTTGGGAGAAGAATTCACCCGTCTGATTGGTTTGAAAAATGACCGTTGCTGCACTATGTTAAGGAAAGTGATTGTGCTCTCTCATTATATGTTTTAAAGGCAATGGAAGAAAAACTATAAAAATTGTTCTAGTGCCACTGCTGCTAATTGTTGATAGGTGAAATAGCAGCCTTATCAGTGCAGAGATGATAGACAAAGACAAGTATTATGACTTGAAAGCTTGTGATTAATTTTTGTTTAGTTAGTCCAATAAAAGGTATCACCTCTCCTTCTCATTGTCTACCCGCTAATTGTGAAACAAACGCTCATCAATCACATTGCTTTGTATCAATAAGGTTATAATAACAGTTAATATGTTTTTTTGTTTTTTTTGTACATAACCGCAAAGAAAAAATACATTCTTAAATGTTGTAAAACATCTTGACGAGAGGGTGCCTCCTCCTGGTAAGATGTACCACCCCCCCATTTTACCCAGCCACTTCCTCTACATAAAACTGCACATAAACCTGGACTGCACACTCCTCCTATCAAAGTAATTTCCCACTGAGCCAAAGGTCATTTTTTTGTATGGAATTAACAGCAGCTCCGGGAGTGCCAGTGTGCTATTGCACATTTTTTTAGGGCCTGGAGATGCAATTTCCTGCAATCTGCAGGCAATTTCCCACCAGTTTTCTCAGGAAGCTAATAGGCTGTGACAGGAGCTGGAGTTGACAGCCAGCGGGTGGCCACAAGGGGAAAAAATTGCTTCTCTGCCACCTAGCTAGTAATCTGTGTAAGAAAGCATTTACAGCCGTGTGCTATTTTACCCCATACCAGTGGAAAATCATCCAGCAATCTGAGTCACTTTTTTGTGGTCAGGTGTCTGAATTTTTTTCCCCTGTTTTCTACTTCATTTGTTATAACTGCAAATCATCTTGTAACAAATATCTCTTAATTCGGCAGTATAAATCAGACCCACGGTTTGATTGAAATCCCTCCCAGATGGCTTCAGAGAGGTGTTGACACTAATGGGGGTGTCAGCGACATAACAGACTCTGAAATGAGGGTTAGCCCAACATCAGTGTTATGTTTACCAATATGTATTATAATGGTGCAGTTGCTACATGATTTGACTGCAACATAGTTTGTTTATTGCTTTAAACGATTCAACAAAATGAAATATGCATGTAGTGTTTTTCTTACTGATTTTGTATACACGCTCTGAACACTGTAGTAGGGGAAATGAGGCAGGTAAAACGTAGATACAGTATTAAGAATTGCCTTTTCATTTTCATGGACGGTGACTGCTTCTGTAATGCTCTGGAAAATGTATGTATATGTAAACATGTCAAATGTAGCTAGACATTTCCCCTTTTAAATTGCAAAGTTCATTCAGTATGCTGCCAACACAGGAATTTGGATAACCCTTGGCAACAAGTGTTTGTAATTCAAATAGGTGCAGGAGGGGAGGGTTTTCTCAATACCAGGGGTGGCCAATCCTGGTCCTGGAAAGCCACAATACTGCAGGCTTTCTGAGTATCTTTAAATTTCAATGGCTTTTTGTTTTATTCCATATTATTTTAACACATTAATAGTGCTGTATTAAGTTTTGTTTTGTGTTTTTCCTCAAGGCGTTACCCAGGAGTTTTATCCAAACCTGGTTTGCATAATATGAAGACTGTTTCAGTGTAGAGGTGCACATCGGATTTTAATGTCTTTTTTAGAAAAAGGATCGGAGATTTCCTTTAATCTGATTGGTCAATATGAGGGCCTTGATTGACTAGTTGGAAGAAATCAAACAACTGGATGCAGTTACTTTCAGCAACTTTATTTCAGCACATCATAATAATAACACAGGCACGCTGCTCTCTTCTCAGCCAGGAAGAGTCTTTGAATACACTTTCCACTGTGAACTAGTTACTGAACAAACGACACGAGCAGCATTAACACACAGGCTACAAGATATTTTTAATTACGATTTTTTTTTAAAATAAATTTTAGGAACTAACAGTGGCTTATACTTACATTTACACAATACAAACATACACTCAAATCCTAATAAAAAAATAAGAAGTTACCAGTACTTTTATTAATTTAAATATTTTACAAACAGTTGATAAACCATGTTCGCCTTTGTGAACGAGTACCTGAACTGAAGAACAGCTCCATGTACGTAGATTTTTTTTTTTTTTTTTAAGGTATTATTTAGGCAATTGGAAATACCCAGGGCACAACATTGTCCACCACTGGGATAATGAAGCCTGAAGCTACCAGAGCACACATGGAATTCTGAGCAAACTGCATTATTCGTGGAATAATGAGGAAAATGTTTGTATTCAGTAGCAACAAAAACTAATACTACAATCACAAAAAAAAAAAAACCCCAGAAAACTTTAAATGTTTTTATTAATGTATCCATTTTCTATATTTCTATATATATATATATATATATATATATATATATATATATATATATATATATATATATATATATACTGTGTATTAGATAAAAGGGACCCTGAGTGAACAAATAACACAAACATTTGATACATATTTCATTTATTTATTAAAGAAAGTTATGCAACACCCAATGCCCCCGTGTGAAAAAGTAATCGTCCCCTTAGACTCAATAACTGGTTACGCCACCTTTAGCAGCAATAACTGCAACCAAACCTGTAGTTATTGATTAGTCTCTCACAGCCCCGTGGAGGAATTCTGGCCTACTCCTCCATGCAGAACTGCTTCACCTCAGTGACATTTGTGGGTTTTCGAGCATGAACTGCTCATTTCAGGTCCTGCCACAACATCTCAATGGTGTTTAGGTCTGGACTTTGACTAGGCCATTCCAAAACTTAAAATTTCTTGTTCAACCATTCTGATGTAGACTTGCTTGTGTGTTTCGGATTATTGTTTTGCTACATGACCCAGCTGCGCTTCAGCTTCAGCTCACGGACGGATGCCCTGACATTCTCCTGTAGAATCCTCTGATACAGAGCAGAATTCATGGTTCCTTCAATGATAGCGTCCAGGTCCTGATGCAGCAAAGCATCCCCAAACCATGACACTACCACCACCATGCTTGACCGTTGGTATGAGGTTCTTACTGTGGAATGCAGTGTTTGGTTTTCGCCAGATATAACGGGGCCCATGTCGGCCACAAGGTTCCACTTTTGACTCATCTATCCATAGAACATTGTTGCAGAACTCTTGAGGATCATCCAGGTGCTTTTTGGCAAACTTGAGACAAGCATTCATGTTCTTCTTAGTGAGCAATGGTTTCTGCCTTGCTACTCTGTCATGAATCCCATTTTTGCCCAGTGTCTTTCTGATGGTGGAGTCATGAACACTGACCTTAGCCGAGGTGAGAGAGGCCTGCAGATCCCTGGATGTTGTTCTAGGGTTCTAGGGGACTTCCTGGACGATTTTACGCCTTGCTCTTGGAGAGATTTTGGCAGGACGGCCACTCCTGGGAAGATTCACTTCTGTCCCAAACTTTCTCCATTTGGACAATATGGCTCTGACTGTGGTTTGGTGGAGCCTCAGAGCCTTAGAAATGGCTTTGTAACCCTTTCCAGACTGATAGGCATCAACAACTTTTTTCCGGAGGTCTTCAGGAATTTCTTTTGTTCGTGGCATGATGTGCCTTTAGAACCTGTGTGCTGACAACTTCACTCTGATGGTAAGGGCCAAAGTTAGTCAGATTTATATTGGGCAGGGCTGGCCCAAATCAGGCCTGGTTGTTAACCAAAGTACTCAAACAGCTAACCCTAATTATCCCTTTAATTGGGTTGAGTTAACTAGGGCGGACAATAACTTTTTCACACCTGAAGATTGCATGTTTGATTACCTTGCACACCAAACAAATGAAAGAACACCAAACTTCGGTGTCATTTTTTCTCTCAGACTCTCTATACTACTACAACCCACAAAAAAATCTGACCAAATACAATGTGAAAAATGTGCAAAAATGCAGAAAATCAGACGGGGCAAATACTTTTTCACGGCACTGTATATATATATATATATATATATATATATATATATATATATATATATATATATATATATATATACAGTATATTATGTGGTGGGCTTGCATGGCTCACCTGGTAAAGGCGAGATCGTGTGTTGTGCATGGTGAATTATATAGTATAGAGCAGGTTTGTGTGCTGTCTGTGCAAAGTTGTTAATCTCCGTGAGGGGATTTCACAGGGTTCTAGTGGTTGGTGCTCCCATGATTTAGGTAGGACAAAATCATCAGGGACTGTTTCTCCTTAACATGCTACAGCAGACCCTAACATCAATGTAACGGTATAATTGCAAGATAAATAATCAAATGAAATGTTTAGACTGTGAGTCTAGTTTACAATGCCACAGTCCATGTTGGAAAGAAAGATAAAATGCATCTATTGAATAAATAAGGACACTAGAAGTGGCAGCCTAAAAGAATGTGCATAATGTTATATAGCAGCTGTACAAAATATTTGAAAAAATATTTGAATCAAACTTGTTTTGAATTACTTCATGACTATCAGTATTGAATTATATGAGAGGCAGGGACTTGACATACAGTCTAACTGAAAATGTGTGATTTTTTTCCCAATATTGTTCACACAGTTCCTCACTGTGTCAGTGAACTGTTGATTTTTTAAAAATTATTATTATGCATTTGAACAACCAACCAACTTCTCTGGGGGGAAAAAAAAATCCAGTAGTAGCCATTGATAAGACTGCATTATACAAATTTTGTTTGAAGACAAAATGGGCCGTTTCAATTTAGTGTATGATGTGCAATGCACACTGTTACTGTACATAAATTGAATGTACATCCCCATTCGTTCTAAATCCTGGTTAAATAATAAAGATTTGAATTGAATTAATAAAAACAAACCAAATATGATATTTTCTATAAAACATTATACAATTGGACTCACACAGTAGTAAATGCTAAAGGATGTCATAAATCTAGAGGCTGTTTACAAAGAAGTCAAAACCTTTCTTTGACATGACTCATATCTTCCTAAAGATTTAAAACTATAACCATGACGTGTCTCCAAGTCCCAATTACACTGCAATATAAATTTGACAAAATTACTCCAAGTTACATATGGTATTATTAAAGCATCAAAACCCAAAGCTGACATTAACAATACTATTTACATGCGCTTGCTATTTTATGGTAAGGAAACTTTTAAGCATGTAATTCAAGTATTAAATGCTGTGTTTTAGTTTTTCGGCAAACACATGCACAGTTTCCAAGAAGTGTGAAATAAGGCATGAATAGCCATCATTATATCAAAAAGTAAACAACATCAGCATTTTAAGAGAGTCTCTATGGCTGAAAATGTGAGTAAGTAATGTACTAGAAAATATTCCTTGTAAGAGGTGAGCAAAACAAAGTCAGTGCACATTCCCTTACAAACACTGACTATTGCTAAAGAAGTTTAAATACACAGAAATGATGAATGTCCCTCAAAGTTTCTCTTACACTCTTTATTCCCATATACAAAATAGACAAGGCTAATGGATTAATAAGAATTTTCTTCAGCTGCAAACATGGTGAGAGATTTAGTTTTGAAAGGTCTTTGTTTAAAATCATACACTTGACCTTGAAGCATGTGAAAGTCTCTTTGTATACAAGTGTGGTCCTCCCTCCAGACACATCCAGTCACAACCCTCACATTATCCCCCTGCTCAGCATTCCAGCAGTAACCTCATTGTAAACAAGACAGCAGCAAACTAATGGGCTTTGTGACCAACAGCCACCACAGAAGACTAGTATTCCCAAGTGGAAATGTCTATGTAATCATTCAAGAAATATCTCTCTCCCCCTCAAAAACAAGAACTGTGCCTTCATGAGGTCATTGATATGGATCACTAAGCATAATGCAAGGAAACCCATACCAGACTAATTCAGGCTAGAAAAAAAAAAAAAATCCTAAATCAGTGAAAATGAACACCGGGGTAGTTTAAATTAAGAAAAAAAAAGGCTTTTACAAAGGCTCACTGCTGCTTCCCAAGATTTTTTACAATATATTCAAAAAATAAAATAACACACACATATTATATATATATATATAATATATAATAAATTATATATATATTATTTATTATATATTATATATATTATATATAATATATAATAAATTATATATATATATATAATATATAATAAATTGACAAAATAGGTTCTACGAACATGTGCAACAGTAGATGTAAAGTGTGTAAATACATAGATAAAAGTAAAAATATAATTAAACATAAGAACACCACATATCCACTAAAAACTAATACCTACTGTAAAAATAGCAATGTTGTTTATGGAATAGCCTGTGAAAAATGTGATGAAATCAAATATGTTGGAGAGACTGGAACTACTTTATATAAACGAATTCAGAACCACCTTTCATTAATTAGAAATAAAAAATGAATGAACCAATAGTACAGCACTTCACCAGTCAAGGACATGACATAAATGATGTAAAAGTTTGTAGTATTAGAACAGCTAAAATTAGACAACTTGACATATAGAAGAATAAAAGAAAGTAGATGGATAAATAGACTGAATACAATTATGCCAGCGGACTCAACAGAAAAGAATGAACTAATTAACTTCAATAGATATATAACATTTAAATAAATAAACAAAGTTTGTTCAAAAGTTGTGCATGCTGATGCTGGGGAGGCCAAATCTAGACTGATCCTCAGAGCCAGCATTGCATGATATAATAAAAATATAAATTTATATAAAGTAATGTTTATTAGAATTAATACAGATTCTAAGATAGAAGTAAAAATGATGTCACAATATATAGAACAGCATTACATCATGTAAGAATAAATCATAGATTTGAATGTAAACAATAACAAGTAGTTGTCATGCCGTCAAAAACCTATAAATACCTCCAATGTTTTGATTCAAACACAGGCTCCCTTGAGAAAGATATGTGCAACATATCGAAACGTTGGGCAGCTGGCTCTTTGAGCTAAAATATATATATATATATATACATACATATACAGTACTGTGCAAAAGTTTTAGGCAGGTATGAAAATAGGTAAGTGGTTTGTGAGCACTGGGAAAGATAACCTGCTGAATGCCTGGAGGACACCTTACGGAGCCAGCATATTCCAGGTCAGACATTCATAATTTGGGGTCTATCTGGAAGGCCTGTTTGTTTAAAAGCTGTAATTAGCAGACCTGAGATAAAAAATATTGATTTTGAAAATTAAAATATTTCAAGTTTTATTTGATATGATTCTAAATATAAATATTTAAAATGTTGGGAATATTTATAAATATTCAGATATTTTGATTTCTGTTTCAAATACAGTATGTATATATATATATATATATATATATATATATATATATATATATATATATATATGATGTAAGATTTATGTAAGATTCAAAGCAACAAGACAACGTATTAACTAAGTTGCAAATCAGATGTACTGGCCTTAGAAGTCTTTTTAAAATAAATACAAATAAAATACATTAATCATAGATCAGACTTGAAAACGTGTTACAGACACCCATGTAAATTGGGAAAGTACCGCCTTTCATACATTCGTTGTGTAGACACATTGGGAAACAAAGTTACAGTTTTAAAGGCAGTGCACTACTGCTTGGCATTTGGTAACAACTGTTACTTAATATAGGGTTGGTACATTTTTACATTTATTTATGTTCTCTCTACCTGTCTTTAAAGCTGTAAATTAGCCTCGTTTAACCATGGGCGGGATTAAATCAAGCTCAAATATTCTTCACACCGCTGATTTCGTAAAATACAGATATCCTGTCTGGATACACACAGCTTGTTAAACTTAACAAGTAACAAAATGTAGAATTAACAAAGAAATTACTTAAAGTATTAATTATCTTATGTGTTTGCATTAAAAGGGGTGCTATTTAAATTGCAATCTGGGGATACAGAGCAATAAACCTTTTAGCAATCGAGCTAGTCGCGTTGCTTTTATTTGTGAGTAATTCTTTAGAGTGAAAGAAAGATTGAAGTCAATAACATTGTAAATTGATTTGTTTAGATTTTGCCTTTATTTGAATAGTTTTATCTCTGAGTAATCCCTTGCATTCGTGCTGAAAACTGGCTCGCCGCTTTCTCCTCGCTTGCGTGGTAGGCCACTCTTTGTATCTGTCTGTCGTGTGTGAACGACTGCCTGTGCAATCATCCATGAGTGGTTGTCTATTCTTTCTGAGAATACACAGTTCCTCCACAGGGCTTGGCCTTGCCGCAACCCCCGCTGTTGAGTGACTCTTCCAGCAGTGCTCTCCTCCATGAGGCTAGGCCTTGCCACATCCCCGCTGTCGAGTAGCCGGCTGTGTAGGCCCGCCCACCTCGGTGAGTCGGCCCTTGTAAACAAACAGTGTGCTCTCCCCAATACTATCTTTCTACCGTGTTTTGCTGTCTGCTTCAACTCGCCCACCGCGGCTTCAGCCTTGTGTCACCCTGGTACACGCTACACACTGCCCAGGTATGTGTGCGACCTCACGGTTAAGGTAGGCACATTTGCATAGCGGCCCCCCGGTGCTTCAGTACCGCGTCGCTCGCATAGCCCTTGATACTTGGGTATCTCGGTGCACAAGTGCTCAATGCACACAGCACACAGTGCCCAGTGCCTCAGCATCAGTCACAGCGCTGCACGGTACACGGTGCACATAGTGCTCTCGGTGCTTGGTACCCACTGCTACAACGCTAGTGCGGGAACGCACGGTGCTGCAAGGTACGCGGTACACATATTGCACGGTACTCAGTGCGCACAGCGTTCGGGACGCACGGTGCATGCAGTGAACATGGTGCTTGGTACAATGCTAGTGCAGGAATGCAGTGCACACGGCGCTTGGGACGCATGGTGCTTGGCCACTGCCTGAGACCTAGCGCAACAGCTCACGGTTCTGCACACAGGGCTCAGCACGCACAGTGCACGTAGTGCTTGGTACTACACAGGCATACAGTGTTGCACAGTATGTGGTGCACAAGGTACCCTGCTTTCCTCCCCAAGGTAATCACAGTCTTCCACGTTAATCAGACTGCGTAATTGGAGTCCTTCCATCCACCTCTGTTTGCTTCAACGGAGGATAAGAGATTACATTTCCTCTGCGAAGTGCGGGCATTGAGATGCTATGTGCATAGGACAAGAGCTCTGCATCAATCTGACCAGCTCTTCGTCTGTCACGGGACACGGACCCTAGGACGGACAGCCCCTCTCTAAGCAGCGTCTGTCATATTGGATTGTGGATACAGTCTTGACTGTGTATAATAGTGCTGGTTTGCCCCCACCTGGTAGGGTAGCCGCACACTCCACTAGAGGATTGGCTACATCTTGGGCTCTCTTCAGAGGTGCCTCGATGTCTGATATTTGTACTACCACTAGCTGGGCTACGCCGCATACTTTCTCCAGGTTCTACCGTCTTAATGTGTTAGACCCTGCCTTGCCTTCTGCAGGCACAGGGGTCCTTGAGGGTGTAAGTTCACACCGCCAGCCTCTGGGTTAGACAGTGCTTGTGCCGCCCTTATATGCTGCCGTTCCTTCTCCCTCGCGACGGCTCTTGTATACATTATCCCATATGTAATGTCATTGGTGGTGGTCTTCAAATTGAAAGGGAACGTTAGGTTACTTACCATAACCCTGGTTCCCTGAAAGAGAAGATGACCACCAACTGCGAGGTCACATCGGTCGCCCTCACAGGTTCGATGTAAAAAGAGAAATGGCTTCCTTTGGATGAGAGTTTTATCCTCTCGGTGGGCGGGACCGAGTGCATCATCCCAGGAAAGGGCCTATCGGCAGCTCTGGTATAGAGAGCTCAGTGATACCTACCCAATGGGCAGGTATATTCCATACGTAATGTCATTGGTGGTCGTCTTCTCTTTCACGTAACCAAGGTTACAGTAAGTAACCTAACGTTTGTCATGCCATGGCAAGAAACACAGTTATACATCCCTTAAAACAGACGTAAGCTTACCTTGTTAATCTACCTTCCTTAACGATTGAACGTCTCTTCTGAGTTCTTACCGAAAACATCAAATGTCACTTTCTACTTAACCATACTAAAAAAAATCTCAAATTCCAAATACAGTACTAGTATGAGCCTACTAATGGAAAATATCATGCCTCACTGGCCTGGGCTGTTGCAGTAACAGTTATAAAAGGGCATCGTGAAAAAAAAAAAGAACACTAGAGAAAACAGCATCACTAAAAATACAGTTTAGAGTCATAGACAGAGCGTATAGAGGCTTGGGGAGGCTAAGCCTCCCCAAAATAAATTGCCCAAACCCTCACAAGAAATTGTTCTGACCGACACACAACATATTTGTGAGAGAAAAAGATCGATTTTTTTGGCGCAAAGCACGTCTAAACTAACATATTTGTCGTTTTCCTACTGCGCAACCGCCAGACCACTAGGGCAGCTGGGATATCAAAATCAACACTGTAGTACAGATACAGGATTTAGTTGCATTTCAGTGTCATTGGAGGAGACGATGCTTGGCTGGTTTAACGTCAATTCTTCCCGCCGATCTGAGCCCTCCATACCGCTGCAGGAGGCAGCCGATAAAAACTCTGAATCCTTTTCGCGCATTCCCTTGCCTGGAACATCCTCTTCACAATTTCTACATTTATTCGAATTGCTGTTATCTATAAAAACTGCTTGATCTGAATTAAATATTTCCTTCTGATATATTCCCAGTTGCATTTGTGGAACAAAACTAAGGATTGATGTTTCCAGGTACATTGAAAAATAAGCAGCTAGACTTTCACTGAGTTTGCCTCTTGATAAATCCACCATCATAGCAATCTCTGTCTCGTAGTCAGTCTACAGAAAGGCTTAAAATAAAAATTAAAAAAAAAAAAAGAGTGTGCTAGGAGAGGGGGTGTCTTGTTTGCTGCATTAACAATAACAAAAAAAATTAGAATATCTTAAGTTGTATATAAAAAAAGACATGTATTGTAATGCATGGGTCACATTGACCCACGTGGCGGTTCTAGGTAGAACTGTTTAACTTGTGTGTCAAATACATATCTAGCATCCCTGAGTGGTTTTGAGGTCTGTTCTGTGCTATAAATTATCATACAGAACAAGTTCTCAAAAAGACGTAGGAGAATGAATCTGGTTTACAACTTTAATTTGTGTCTGTCAGTCCGACTACTTCTCAAACTCAACACAATGAATGAAACTTAGTAGACTTACTAGTAACAGAGTAATAAAAAAAAAATTCAAGTTTTAATTATATATAAATAAATAAGGTCGCTACTTGTGTCAGAAATCTGGCAACCCTTATTTATATCTACCCGTGTTGGGCACCTGGTATGTCATCATGGCTAGTACTTAGATATCTCATCCATCAATCTATCTGAAAGAAAAGCTCTATATTAAACATAGCAACATTTAAAAAGGGCGGCAACAGTCAGGTTTGTGTGCAGAAACTGGATATGGCAACTTTAAAACCGATTTATTTAATACAGTACCTTTCTTTCTTAATACTGCCTATAATTTAATTGAAAAGAATACATTAGATAATTTGTTAATTTTAACTTCCAAATTTTCTACATTTGTCAAATATAGTTTTGTCCCTTCTACAAAATTTTGTTTTAATGCATCGAACATACATTATATATGTGTTGTCGTTTCTAAAAAAATGGACCACTTTTCCCCATATTCATAGAAATAAAGCCATTGTTGGATAGAACACACCTTGCTTATAAAGTTGTTGTTTTTTGTTTTACACTGTTCTTGTAGATACTTATAGAAAAATGAACTTAAGCTGTGCAGGGAGTATCTATTCAATCATCTATATAAAACAAAAACTAATTTAATATCAAAACTGATTTGGTATACACCAGCTAGATTCCCCTATTATACAAGTCATGTACAGTCTATATACTGTACTTTTAAATCAATTGTACAATTTGTAGTAGCTTAGATAAAAACCTTAATGACAAGAAGCGTTTGTTAGAAAAAGAACATTTATTGTGTAGATGAATCCATCAAATTATATTAGATAGTATTTCAACCAAGTGTTATCCTTGATATGTTACTTTATTTTATATAAAGAAAGACATACAAAACGTTGTTGTTACTAAAACCTTTACTGTAATAAACCAAATATTTACAATTTGTACAAATGTTTGACCTTCAACAAATACAAAAACGTATCACAAGATGCAAAAAAAAAAAAAAAAAAAGGAACAAGGTAAATCTGAGAAACCCACTGTTCTACAATTAGACAGAATAGTTGCTGAAAGAATAGGAAACACAGACTCGGGCAATAGCAAGTGTTTGAGGTCACAAAGGCATTCACATTCTTCCCAATATCAAGAAAGAACAAGTCCTGATCTTAATTTCTTCAGATATTCTTTGAGACCTTCTCCTGTCCACGCCACTGACATGACGACCCCCTCCCTCCCGTCCCCCGACCCTCACCCAATTGGGCAAACCTAAGTGATGTGTCTTGTGTGTCTGTGTGTCTTTTGGCTGTAATCACCAATCAATCACAGTGAGCAGTTTGCTCTCCCAGAAAGCTAAAGGGTCCTAATCTATCTGGAGCATCCTGGCTTTGGCCCAGTCCAGACGTATAAGGTACAAAAAAGCATTTCGTATTCAGTAGATGACTTCATAGACGGTGGCCTTCTTGTCCCCGGAGCCTGTGACAATGTATTTATCATCCACAGAGATATCGCAGCTAAGCACGGAGGACGATTCCTTCGACTGGGAATGAAACAACAAAAAGATATATACATTTATACAAATAAATGAAAAGCTCTGGACGGCAGTATACATATATATTATTTGTGAACCTTTAAGAAGCCATTTACTTAGTGTGATCTTTTTAAAAAAGCACTCTGCCTCTTTATAGTCATTTGACGTCTCACTTTGATCCTGTTGCTAATCTCATGATAACAGGTTCAACCCCTCCGGCAGACTATTCTAAAGTCTAAAATAAGTACTGCAGGGCAGGTTGTCTACCAGTATGAAGGTTGCAGGTTTAATCATACCTGGTTAGAAAAAAATGCCACTGGGGACCTACATTTCTATTCATTCTGATGGCTCCTAATGAAAAGGAGACAGGAACTATAGGCATATTAATCTTGCCATGAGAAAACCAGCTGAGCCCCAATGCTAATGTGGGACATGAATAGATAGGTAGACTCCAAATTAAAAGTAAATTGATATTTTACTGCTGAATTGTCTCGCCATGCCAAGTTTTACAGATGATTAATTCTGAAAATGTCTATAATAATCATGACAGATAGTCAATTATTTTACTGTTAAAATAATATAAGATATATAGATATAATAGATATAGATAGATATAATATAAGAAGACATTAACATGCAATAATTAGCTTTAATTACAAAAAAAAAGTGTGTTCCAGTTGTTTGCATCAAGAAACACTTCTGAAAATATAACTGTTTATTTCCATCTCTCCTCATCATGTCTCAACAGTTGCAAGTTTAAAAGCCTTCTGCCATCAGCACCACAAAACAATTACCGGTATTTAAAAAGTTAACTCCTCACTTTATAGCTCTTGTCTCTTCACCTGGGTAATTGGTTTACTTTGAAATTATAAAAACTAATAGGTCTCCTCATTTGAAAACCTTCTCAAACATCTTAAATAATATCTTTATTTTTATATAGCGGACCACCATCACAAAGTGCTTTACAGAGGTAGGCTGTGAACTGTACATTATATGCAGAGTCACTTATAATAGTACATTGATTTAGCATCTCATCCAGATGATGGAGCACAAGGAGTTTACGTGTCTTGCTCAGGGTCACACAGTGAGTGAGTGAGTCAGTGGCAGAGGGGGGATTTGAACCGGTGACCTTCTGGTTACAAGCCCTGGACTTTAACCACTGGACCACACTGCCTTATAAGCTGCCTGTCTTCAGTTCAAGTCACTCACATATTACTGTTTCCAACATGTTATTTCCTAGATCTAAGGCTGCTTTGCATTTCATTATACCAGACAATACCTCTGAAATTAAAAGCCACTTATAAATATTGTAAACAACAAGTTGGCATCTCAGTGAAATCTGCCTCAAACCTCCTTGTGCATCTCAGGATAGGTGCTTGTTACGCAATTACATAAGCATTCTTGAGGGTCTTTAAAAAAAGCAGTGTAAAGCAATATGGATAGGCCATACTGAACAGTAGTAGTTAGATCATGTGATAAATATGCATGCTGCGTAACTGGATAATATTTAGTGTAAATATAAATGCTAATACTAAAAAGATATAAAATGTAAGGTTTCACGTTATTGTAAAACATGTATAAATATACAGTACTGTGCAAAAGTTTTAGGCAGGTGTGAAAAAATGCTGTAAAGTAAGAATGCTTTCAAAAATAGACATGTTAATAGTTTATATTTATCAATTAACAAAATGCAAAGTGAGTGAACAGAAGAAAAATCTACATCAAATCAATATTTGGTGTGACCACCCTTTGCCTTCAAAACAGCATCAATTCTTCTAGGTACACTTGCACACAGTTTTTGAAGGAACTCGGCAGGTAGGTTGGCCCAAACATCTTGGAGAACTAACCACAGTTCTTCTGTGGATTTAGGCAGCCTCAGTTGCTTCTCTCTCTTCATGTAATCCCAGACAGACTCGATGATGTTGAGTTCAGGGCTCTGTGGGGGCAATACCATCACTTCCAGGACTCCTTGTTCTTCTTTACGCTGAAGATAGTTCTTAATGACTTTCGCTGTATGTTTGGGGTCGTTGTCATGCTGCAGAATAAATTTGGGGGCAATCAGATGCCTCCCTGATGGTATTGCATGATGGATAAGTATCTGCCTGCACTTCTCAGCATTGAGGAGACCATTAATTCTGACCAAATCCCCAACTTCATTTGCAGAAATGCAGCCCCAAACTTGCAAGGAACCTCCACCATGCTTCACTGTTGCCTGCAGACACTCATTCGTGTACCGCTCTCCAGCCCTTCAGCGAACAAACTGCCTTCTACTACAGCCAAATATTTCAAATTTTGACTCATCAGTCCAGAGCACCTGCTGCCATTTTCCTGCACCCTAGTTCCTGTGTTTTCGTGCATAGTTGAGTCGCTTGGCCTTGTTTCCACGTCAGAGGTATGGCTTTTTATCCGCAAGTCTTCCATGAAGGCCACTTCTGACCAGACTTCTCCGGACAGTAGATGGGTGTACCAGGGTCCCACTGTTTTCTGCCAGTTCTGAGCTGATGGCACTGCTGGACATCTTCCGATTGCGAAGGGAAGTAAGCATGATGTGTCTTTCATCTGCTGCAGTAAGTTTCCTTGGCCGACCACTGCGTCTACGGTCCTCAACGTTGCCCGTTTCTTTGTGCTTCTTCAAAAGAGCTTGGACAGCACATCTGGAAACCCCTGTCTGCCTTGAAATTTCTGCCTGGGAGAGACCTTGCTGATGCACTATAACTACCTTGTGTCTTGCTGTACCTTGCTGTGCTCAGTCTTGCCATGGTGTATGACTTTTGACAGTAAACTGTCTTCAGCAACCTCACCTTGTTAGCTGAGTTTGGCTGTTCCTCACCCAGTTTTATTCCTCCTACACAGCTGTTTCTGTTTCAGTTAATGATTGTGTTTCAACCTACATATTGAATTGATGATCATTAGCACCTGTTTGGTATAATTGTTTAATCATACACCTGTCTATATGCCTACAAAATCCCTGACTTTGTGCAAGTGTACCTAGAAGAATTGATGCTGTTTTGAAGGCAAAGGGTGGTCACACCAAATATGGATTTGATTTAGGTTTTTCTTCTGTTCACTCACTTTGCATTTAGTTAATTGATAAATATAATCTATTAACATGTCTATTTTTGAAAGCATTCTTACTTTACAGCATTTTTTCACACCTGCCTAAAACTTTTGCACAGTACTGTATTTGAAACAGAAATCAAAATATCTGAATATTTATAAATATTCCCAACATTTTAAATATTTATATTTAGAATCATATCAAATAAAACTTGAAATATTTTAATTTTCAAAATCAATATTTTTTATCTCAGGTCTGCTAATTACAGCTTTTAAACAAACAGGCCTTCCAGATAGACCCCAAATTATGAAAGTCTGACCTGGAATATGCTGGCTCCATAAGGTGTCCTCCAGGCATTCAGCAGGTTATCTTTCCCAGTGCTCACAAACCACTTACCTATTGGAACAAAAAAAAAAACAGAACAAACAAGCTAATCAAAATTACTCATAGTCTAATAAAAACCAACACAAATTTAAAATCACTCGCAAACCCTCGCTTGTAAAAAACAAATTGATGTCTGTTTAATTGCTGTGGTTTGGCAAACACTGCTGTAAGAAATATATTAATTGGCTAGATGTTTCTGTACACAGTGCTCAAGTGCTCAGAAAGACTGAAATTATGAAAACGTAATGCAGGAACATTTGGGTCAGCTTGCTAATTCTTACCACAGTAAGCAAACTGCAATGATAGTACACAGCTCTCGTGGAGGTGCAGTTGGTACTTGTCTGGTTTGTTCACATGCAACACTTCAACATTGCTGCTCTCCATTCCCACAGCCAGCCATTCTCCAGTTGGACAGTACCCAAGGGAAAAGATCTAAAAGGAGAGAATGCATTAACCAATCCAGTCATGTAAAATCATGTAGCTAAAACATTTCAAAACTTTCTAGGATAACAATTTAACATCATCCAAGTTGATACGGTGTTAAGACTTTTAAGATGATCTTCAAGATGCAAGACATTTTTTTTATTGATGGTGTAGAATGGGCCGAGATGTTTTTCATTTTTTTTATTGACGGTGTAGAATGGGCTGAGATGTTTTTTATATAATTCTGGCTAAGGTAAAGTTTATGAGCAGACTAGCCCTTTAATAACATAGCTAAGCCAAAGAAACAGTTAAATCTATTCTTCTCAACTGCAAATACTGTATTTTATTGTTTCTAACAACTTAAAATACATTGCTTAGTAAAATATTTAGGCTTCAAAATGACACCAAGTTACTTAATTTGTTTGTTATTATTCCATATGCAAAAGGCCAGCAGATTTCATTTGTATTTCCAAAAAAAGAATAAAACAATACTCTTAGAACAACAATTATACTGCCCCCTACATTGTAAGATAAGGCAAGGTATATTACTATTAAACTCTCCATCACCTTATCTCTAGCTTACCTGGGAAGTGAAGTCATGTTGCTGCAGCTGCCTTCCTTCTCGGAGGTCCCAGGACCTGACTGTGTTGTCCAAGCCTCCCGTCCACAGCTTGGTTCCATCATTTGAAATATCAATACAGCTGGCTCCATCCGTGTGCCCCTGGAATTGCCTGATAAAATAAATAAGAGCTGAATAAAGATTTCCTGTCCAAGTTGGAGGTAAACACAGTAATGTTGTTAGTTTTGGACAATGTCTGGAGATGCGTTTGAATAAACAAATTCTGCTACAACATGAAGTGTGCTTACAATATGTAAACATTTCCCCAATGTGACTAAAGCAAACCAGGGTACATGAAAGAAATGAAAGAAAATATTTATGATGATCTATTGATCTATTTTATATAGTTCCAATCAATGGATTTAATGTTAAACTATTAAATGACCATAGATCATTTACAGACAAGTATGATGACCATAAGATGGAGAATGTTATCTAAAAAAAAAAGTATACAATATTACTTACAATTTAAGTTTTGGCTAAAAGTGAATGGTACATTGTGAATATAAAACCATGTACCATTCACTTTTAACTACAGCATGTGATTTAGCATATGGCCTATAGGCTGTTCAGAGTCCATAGGTTTAAATCTTGCTTGACCGCTTTTCAAACTAACAACCAGTAAGGTGTTTTTTTCCCTGAAAAAAGCTCCTTAAACCTTTTGGAATTTAAGATGCAGAATTGAAAATGACGACGTATTTACTCATAGATGCACTCAGCGGTGCAGATAAGCTGCGTACCTGCTGTTTTTACACATTAAAAAATCCAAAATGCGCACTAAAATTAAAAATTAATCCGTAAAAATATGCATAGCAATTCTGCTGCACAGCTTGTCTGCCTCCCCTAAAACTTCCACTAACAACTACATCTCCCAGAATACAATGTCTTCAGTTACTGGGAAACTACACAAGAAAAACCAACCCAAAAATGTTATCCAATCTCTGGCTAGCCCTGTTGTCTTTGCAGCCAATCACAGAAAGAAAACAAAAATTCAAAGCTGCACAGGTTGAAGTGTGAACACCCCAGTCCAGCTACAAATCCAACTGCAACCATCGTCAGGGGCAACCGCTAAAAAAAGGTGCCTATAATATCAAACAAACTGTTTTATAACTTATTAATGCATTTCCTTATTTATTTATTTTTATGGCTTAATACTGAAGTTTTAACATGTCCACTGAGTTTAAGAATTTAATGTTAAAATATTCAGTAAATTGCAGATTCGGCGTGATACCTTGAAAAAAATGAGCCGATAAATAACCTTGAAGAACACACGCGTGGTTGTTGTACAGAGTTCAAAGTAATATTGCAGTGAAAATGGAAGGCTCTTTTTTAATGCCTACCACATTACCATTAAAGATTGTACAGTACTTACTGTATTTAATCGAGATTACTCATGACTTCTATGTAATGTTGCATTTTTCCCCCGAAAATACATTTAACTCTCAGTGTTAAAACTAGAGGGTAAGTTACTACCAGACCCAAAACCTTATTTTGAGCGCTGGATGCACTAATATAAAAGTTTTGGAACACAAGTAGCTTTTAGTCCCTAATTTATGCCTATTTTTATTATTCCCAGCCACGGATAGAGTTGCTACATCTACATATTGCTATTTGGTGCAAAAAGAGTTAACAAAACCTTATCCAACATGTCTCCAACAGCTGTTAACTAGCATTCAGTTATCTAGATATTTGTCTTGGGTGGTGTAGAGGGTCTCACCTGACTAGTGTCTGGTTGTGCAGGTCCCAGACTGCGATGTTGCCGTCACTGCAGCAGGAGAAGCAGACCTTGGAGTCGGGACTGATGGCCAGAGCATAGCAGGCAGGCGCTGAGGATGTCAGCTCGGCCTTAATGCGTGGGGTGGGAGCCGCCAGGTCCCAGATGGATAATGTGCTGGCCTCCCCGCCGACAATCAGGGTGCATCCATCAGGCAGCAATTTACAGGAGCGGATGTAGTTATCTCTGTTCTGTAACAGGTTTGTCAAAACAATCAGAGAAATTTCCATAAATCTCATTATCAGATGCCAGTCTAGTGTAATTTACTAGAGTACCCTTTTTAGTTATAAAGCACGCTGCTTCCATGGCCCTTTACCAGCAATATTGGGAATATAAAACATGCTACTAGATCAAGGGCACAGTTTAATTTTGGCAGTGAAATAATAAATCATACCGTTTAATTAGCCTTCTTAAATAAACACACTCTGCAAGCTATTTTATTTGCCCTTAACCTGCTCAGACTGGTCAATTGTTGAGAGCTATCTGGAACTGAGCTTTAAAAGAGCAGATACTTCAACCAGAGCAATCAAATCCAAGAACAGCATTGTTTTTTAGCTATATAACCCTTCCAGCATCCACTGCCCTCTTTTTATATAAAAAAAAAGAAAAAAGTTGAGTACTGAAGCTGAATTAAATTGTGTAGTTGACATACTGGTGTTCTTTAAAATGAACCTTCCATATATATATATATATTTTAATACTTTGTGGGGATGTTGAACAAAAACCTGCACCAGCAACGACTGGTGTCCAAACATGGCCAAAAAATAACACATTGTTATCCTGTGCTATTCAACAAGATATACATTGGTCCTCCTCAGTGAAGGGCTTAAAGATGTTTCCACATAAATATTCGTAGTATGTTACCAAAAATTGATCAGATTAGAATTTTGACGGAGACCCATAAACCTGATGTGTTGGCTATTTCTGAAACATGGTTATCTGGTAAAGCTGACAATGCCCAAATTGAAATAGATAATTAAGATATGTCATATGGATCGAACAAAGAGGGATGGAGGTCTATATTTGTTCATATTTAACAAGTTGCAGTCCTCTGACTATAAAACCAAAGAAAAACTTGACCCTCTTGAAGCTGTATTTGCAAAACTTAAATTAGGTGATAAGGACTTAACAGTTGGCTGTCTTTACAGATCTCTGTCATCTGATCCATCTACTTTTGAAACTTTAGTAAGTTTTTTAATGAGATGGACTCAGAAAAGGAATTGATTTTAATGGGTGACGTTAACCTAAATTGGCATAAGAGCTCCGAGAAAGCTAAAAGTTTGCTCAATTACTGGCATTTACGTCAAATTATTAAATCAACCTACTAGGATGAATTTGCCAGGAAATCATTCTACTATTGACTGGATTATGGTTTCAAAAACCCAGACAGTACCCACTGTGAGGTATTATCAGATGAATGTAGTGACCATTGTCCAGTTTAATGTTTGAAAGACAAAAATGATCAAAGGTCCAGTTAATCTGCCTGGTCTTTTTTTTAATTCAGAATTTACAGCGGTATGTAATAAACATGCCTCGTTTAAGAAAATGCGAGTTAAATCAAATCACTTACCGTGGGGAACACCGGATTTATTAGAGTTGTTTCGTACTAGAGATTATGCTTGGCAGAGGTTTAGGTTAACTGGAGACCATTCTGATAAAATATTATATAAACAATTGAGAAATAAAAGTACAGCTTTAATAAGAAAAGCGAAAGCTGAATATTTTTTAAAATTACTTTGATACAAATCTAAATAACCTACATACTTTTTGGCAGGGTATTAATAAACTATTCAATAGAGGGAAAAGGGTTTCTACCTCGCACTTAAATATACAAGGTCAGATGGTTAGTGAACCGGTGCAAATTGCAAATGTTTTCAACCATTTTACTAATTTGAGGTAAATTAAACTTCTGCTGCAACTTCTACTGACCATGGCAAAGAGTTCTGTTTTAAATTTAAACCGGTAAGTGAGGGTGAAGTATATAAACATTTAACTCAAACTGAGGTTACTAAAACAGCAGGTGGGATAGAACCACAACTCCTTAAGTTTGCTGCTTATGCCCTGAAAAGTCCACTTACTGTGTTAATTAATATGTCACTGATGTCTGGTGCAATGCCTCATCAGTTGAAACAAACTAGAATTTCCGATCTTAAAGTGGGGATGTTCCTGTTCCTGGCAATTACAGGCCAATATTGGTCTTACCAGTTCTATCAAAGATCATTGAAAGAATTGTCCAAATTCAACTGATTGATTATTTAACAATAAATAATTTATTAACTAATTATCAATCTGTTTTTAGAAAAGCTCATTTCGACAAGGACAGCATTGCTGAAATTAACTAATGATATATACTGGGCTATAGAGAAAAAGAAAATAACTGGTGTGATTTGTATTGACTTCTCAAAAGGCCTTTGATTTAGTTAATCATAGAATACTTTTTAATAAGTTAATAAATCTTGGAGTTACGGCTACTACATATTTATCAGAACCTTCCCAAGCTGTTGTCTTTGACAGGAAGAAATCTGATTTTATGCCTGTATCCTTAGGTGTCCCTCAGAGGTCAATTCTTGGGCCTCTTATTTTCTATTTTTATTAATGAAATTCCTACTGTCTGCAGGAAAAGTTCTGTACATGTGTATGCGGATGATAAAAATGGTTTGATTTTAAATGAAAAAAAAACAGTACAAAACAATAATTCCAATTTTATTATTGTTACTTGTAATAATACACCTTTGGAGACAGTTGATACTTTTAAAGAGAGTTTACTTTTTAGGGGCAGCAGTGTGGAGTAGTGGTTAGGGCTCTGAACTCTCGACTGGAGTGTTGTGGGTTCAATCCCAGGTGGGGGACACTGCTGCTGTACCCTTGAGCAATGTACTTTACCCAGATTGCTCCAGTAAAAACCCAACTGTATAAATGGGTAATTGTATGTAAAAGTAATGTGATATCTTGTAACAATTGTAAAAGATTGATACAGTGTTTAACAGGATTTGTAGATTTGTTCTTCAGAGTACTCCTTTAGAACATCTCTGTACCTTGTATTCCAGGTTAAACTTGTTGTCGCCTGCGCCTGCTAATAGAAGAAACTTTCACTGGAATCAGATTCTTTTTAAAGGGGCACATAAACTGCCTGTTTGAGTAGTCGGTTCCAGGAATTTACTTGTGATTACAGGCTACAAAATGTTTGTGGTACCAAATATTTTCAAATAGTGATGGTAAAAAGTGCTACTGGAAGGACATCTTTTCTTTTTTTTTTTCTGCAGTTTCAGAATGGAACGCATTGCCAGTAGGACTTAGATCAGAGACTTTCCATCATCATTTTAACAATTTTGTTGTATCATTATTTGAAGAAGCCCTGTGTATGTCTGTAATGTTGTTCTTTGAGGAGGTTCAGAAGCATTTAAACTAGAAAGGAACGGGGGAGAAAACAAAAAAACAGAAGGGAGACCACATCAAAACAAGGGCAACAACTCAGGTATGACAGCTATTAAATGTATTTATCTAAATGCTAGAAGTCTCAAACAAAATGTTAGAACTAAAAGCTACTGCACTAACAAGTAACTACGATGTTATAGGTGTTACAGTAACTTGGTTGTCTGAGCGTGATGGAGACGAATATAATATTAGTGGGTACACACTGTATAGGAATGACAGGCAGGACAGAAGAGGCGGAGGGGTAGCGCTATACATAAGAAATAGTCTTGAAGCCCAGGTGTTAAATCTGGACGAAGAAAACAAAGCTGAATCAGTATGAGTCAGAATAATGGACAAAAATTCAAAGGGCATAATAATAGGAGCATGCTATAAACCGCCAAATTCAGATGCAGAGCAAAATAATCTGTTATACAATGACATTAGAAATGTGTGTAGCAAAGGAAGCCATACTAATGGGGATTTCAACTTCCCCATATAAAATGGGAAAACCCGGTGGGGAGCACGACGGACGAAATTGAAATGGTGGAAATGACAAATGACTGCTTCCTAACGCAATTTGTCAAGGCACCGACTAGAGGGGAGGCATGCCTTGATTTAGTCTTTTCAAATAACAAGACAGAATAACTAAAACAGAGGTCAGAGAGCCACTGGCAAACTCAGACCACAACATGGTCTCATTTGAAGTGATTTTTAAAACCCAAAAAGTAATGACTAAAGCTAAGGTTTACAATTTTAGATAAGCAAACTATGAAGGTATGAAACCGAGACTAACAGAAGTAGATTGGAGTAAAATAGAGAAAACATCCACAGAAAAAGGATGGCTGTTTTTAAAAAAATGTAGTACTAGAGGCATAAAACAATTACATCCCAAAAGTAGACAAATCTAAATCTAAAACAAAATGGCCAAAATGGTTTAATAGATCAATTTTTAAAAAAAAAAATCAGCGAAAAAAGGCACTTTACAGAGCGTTTAAAAGGGACCAAAAACAAAGTACACAGAAAGAGTACTTGGAACTGCAACGCAAGCCAAAAAGGAAGTTAGAAAGGCCATGAGATAGATAGAAATGAACATTGCTTAAGGGGCTAAAACCAATTCCAAAATGTTTTTCCAATATTATAACAGCAAGAGAACATTCAAAGAGGAGGTTAAATGTCTAAGACACAAATAGCAAAATCAACGAAGAAAAAAAAAAATAGCAAATATATTAAATTTCAAAGGTTTTTACAAAGGAGGATATGGACATCATGCCCCACATGTCGACCTGTTCCTATCCAGTTTTAAATAACTTTAGCATAACAGAGGCATAAGTGTTAAAGGGACTAGGAGCTCTTAAAATAAATCCCCTGGGCCAGATTAGATCCTCCCAATAGTACTCAAATAAATGAAAGAAGTTATTTACAAACCGCTAACCAAGATCATGCAACAGTCTCTTGACACGGGTTGTACCGGCAGACTGGAAAATTGCAAACGTAATACCGATCCACAAAAAGGGAGACAAAACCGAACCAGGTAACTACAGACCAATTAGCCTGACTTCTATTATATGTAAACTTATGGAAACTATAATATGATCCAAAATGGAAAACTACCTATATGGTAACAGTATCTTGGGAGACAGTCAGCATGGTTTTAGGAAAGGGACTAACTAACCTGCTTGATTAGAGGAGAATCCTAAAAAGGAGTGAGGTAACCAGTCGTGTACACAGGGATCAGTATTAGGTCCTCTGCTATTCCTAATCTACATTAATGATTTCGATTCTGGTATAGTAAGCAAACTTGTTAAATCTGCAGACGACACAAAATAGGAGGAGTGGCAAACACTGTTGCAGCAGCAAAGGTCATTCAAAATGATCTAGACAGCATTCAGAACTGGGCAGACGCATGGCAATTTACATTTAATAGAGAAAAGTGTACGGTACTGCACGCAGGCAACAAAAATGTACATTATAAATATCATATGGGAGATACTGAAATTGAAGAATGAATCTATGAAAAAGACCTAGTTAATGTTGACTCAGAAATGTCTTCATCTAGATAATGTGGGGAAGCTATAAAAAAGGCCAACAAGATGCTTGGATATATTGTGAGAAGTGTTGAATTTAAATCAAGGGAAGTAATGTTAAAACTTTACAATGCATTAGTAAAAATTCATCTAGAACATTGTGTTCACCTCGCTACGAAAAGAATATTGCTGCTTGTGGCGGAGTGTCCTGCCCCTATATATATATTTATTATTATTTGAATTATTATTTGCAGCGCGGATAAAAGCGCTGCGTCTTTGTTATTGTTTTTATATTTAAAAACCTCGAGAGAATGCGTGGCTGATCAGCTACTGATTATTTAACTAGCTGACAGTCACGCATCCTTACTAAACAATGCAGACTGTGGCGAGGGTAATAAGATAATTAACAGCTAGTTAACCCCTCGGCCAGAATATAGAACCTGCAGCTGTCCATGCTTTCGGGGAAGAGTGTACAGAGGAAGTGCACGGAGAACACGGGACAGCGAGCAAGGAGAGCGAAAAACAATTGCTGTATTTAAATAAACTAGTTTCTGTTCATTTGTTTGGCCAACGTGCCCTTTGATTTCTGTTTTGTTTTGTTCAAATCGTTTGTTTTGTTTATTAAATAAATACGCTGAGCGCCGTAGTGCTGCAGCTTCACCCGCCCATACATTGTTTTGTTTCTGGTATTTCCTGGTCCGTGACGTCACCACACCTCACCACTGCAAGCCATCCTGGCACACTGCTCTAGAAAGATCGCGAATAAAAGTGACCAGAATTATCCCGGGTTTAAAAGGCATGTCGTATGCAGACAGGCTAAAATAATTGAATCTATTCAGTCTTGAACAAAGACGACTACGCAGTGATCTGATTCAAGCATTCAAAATTCTAAAAGGTATTGACAATGTCGACCCAAGGGACTTTTTCGACCTGAAAAAAGAAACAAGGACCAGGGGTCACCAATGGAGATTAGATAAAGAGGCTTTAGAACACAAAATAGGAGCCACTTTTTTACACAGAGAATTGTGAGGGTCTGGAACCAACTCCCCAGTAATGTTGTTGAAGCTGACACCCTGGGATCCTTCAAGAAGCTGCTTCATGAGATTCTGGGATCAATAAGCTACTAAACAACCAAACAAGCAAGATGGGCCGAATGGCCTCCTTTTGTTTGTAAACTTTCTTATGTTCTTATGTTGTGTGAAGTTTTAAATGTGTTTTATGTGACATGTAATTTGGCGCTGTATCTTGTGTAAGCTTTGTAGAGATATATATATATATATATATATATATATATATATATATATATATATATATATATATATATATATATATATATATATATATATATATATATATGCATGTGATATATATATATATATATATATATATATATATATATATATATATATATATATATATATATATATATATATATATATAATGCATGTGAAGACAAAAACAGCAGCAAGACAGATCGTATAACTACTGGTTGGTCTTTTGTATTTATTATGTAAATACAAAAGAGAGAAGTTTAAAAAAATAAATACATAACTAACGAGTTCAACCTAGTAACATATGTCTGGGTTCATCTTTCTCCAAAAGAACACATTCAAAAACACAGTGCATAGAAAAATAAATAAATAGTTGCCTAGTTGTATAGTTGTCCAACAAAAGAAAACAGAAACAGCAGCCCCTTCCTTATTTGCGAATAAAGTGTCTATCCACCCAGGCCATGCCACCGTTTCCTGGTTCAGTCTCCACGGAGTGACTGCTCCAGAACAGTATGTCCTATTCACTTACCAAGCAGTCCAGCTGAGAAACTGGGCTCTTGTTGCCTGGCTGGCTGATGTCCCAGACCTTCACACAGCCCTTGCCACCAGTATACACGTGTCTAGTGGGATTGCTGATGGTAACTGCGCACACCACCTCTCCGTGACTCAAAGTGTTGATCTGACGGGCGTGCCGAGGGATTCCCGGACCAATCAGAGCATCAGGAGGGAAGGGCACAGGCTGCATCTGGCCGTCAGCACTCACATGAAACGAGTATGCTCTGTGTGAAAGGCAAGTCGGAAACATCAGCAACTATGGAATAGTTTTTTGTATATTGTACTGTACTTTTCTAGTGTGATTGGTTTGTTGTAATTTTCTTTTTCACATGATGGGAACCATCTAAGAAGCAGCAAGTAACTAGTTACGCAAGATATGCCATGTCCTTCCTGGCCTGTACACAAATGTAAACTTTCAATAACAGAGTTAATAACATGGGTGCATTACAAAGCAAAGAGGAGACTTCCATTTGCATCACGTGCAATTGTACATTTATAAACAAAAAGGCATTGGTTTCCTCCATCATCAATGAGATATTATTACTATTATACAAACTATAAGCAATCTATTGAAAAGAGCCCATAATTACATCTGCTCACCTTGCAGACCTTACTAAAAAACTCATAATAAATATCAGTCTACATAAATAAAAGCACCAAAAATAAAGCAAATGTTTGTTTTTAAAAGTGAAGGTTACTTACGGTTTTCCGCCAGGGATGCCTGCCAGATTTGGAGGAATTCCTCGCATGTGAGGATGTGGGTCGAACCCAACCTAATACCAAAACAAACAAATACTGTTCCATAAATCCGAAAGCACCTCAAGAAATAACCATCTGCCCGTGGCATTTCTTAGCCCCTATATCTTTATCCCACCCCTCCAGTTAACTATTATGATTCATACAGACAGCAAGCAAAATGTCCACTTTACTAATCAAGTTGCAGACTAGTACACAATTACAATACCACTCATCGTGGCTCTACAAAGCAGCTGTGCACAGACCAGGTTGTAGCAAGAGTTAAATACACAATGTAGATGTATGTTTTTCATTTCAGAACAATTTGAAAAGTAAGCCTAGATACAAGAGCAAATAAAGAAGGGTGTTTAAAAAAGAAACTGTCCCAAGAAATTAATTTTTAGGTTTATTTTTTAATAAAAATACTCCGCAGAAGAACAAGGGTTAGTCAACCATTTGGGTATGGAGTTATGAAAAGAAAGAACTGGAACCAGGGGAGTAGATGATCCTGATTACCTACTGAAATCCTGATTACCTACTGCCTACAACTACAATAACAAGGTAAACAGCCAAAAGCATTACAATGTATTCTTTATAGTAATGAGATCAAGCCTTCTTACTGTAAAAGTCCAATAAAAACCAACAGCCAAACCACAGCCTCCTTGAACTGGAAACTGTGTTGTTGATAGCCCAATCAACAATAATTTATTTCAGACAAAGAAAAAAAAACCTGCCTAGGGGAAATCCAATAAAACAGAGCAGCTCACCTTGGTCCTTTTAAATAAGGTTTGTTTTATTTAGGACTTTTACAACTGCTTTCAAAAGAGATGTTTGTTTTCTTGTACTTGAGCTAGTGTGTGTATATACATTGGGGAGGGCATTAAAGTCCAGTTCAAGACTCTTGCACTCGCCTACAGATGCCTTGACCACACTGCACCCAGCTACCTCCAGACCCTCATCTCTCCCTACACACCCACTCGACCTCTCCGCTCCTCCTGCACTAGAAGACTGGCTGTACCACCTCTACGCTCCCCTGCCTCCAGAGCCCACTCCTTCTCCACTCTCGACCCGCAGTGGTGGAATGACCTTCCTACAGATGTCAGGACTGCCCAGTCCCTGACCACCTTCAGGCGCCTCCTCAAGACTCACCTATTCAGACTGCACCCGTAGAACTCCTCTTTTCCCTCTGGACACTTCATCAATCTTCCTTAAAGCATTTTACTTGCACTTATCTGCCCCCTATTTTACTGCATTTAATCCTGTACTTTACAGAGTACTGTCCTGTAATCTGCCACAAGTGTTATTCAATCTGTAGTATTTTGCATGTAATCGTATCCTGTTATCTCTGTTAATCCTGACACTGTTATCTGCTCCAATATTGAATTGTATTTTGTAATATACTTGTACTTACTAGAACTGAAGTCATTGTATTTTATCTTGCTCTTAATTGTATTAATACTTTTACTGTGATTCTTGAAATGTATTTTTGTTTACGACTGTAAGTCGCCCTGAATAAGGGTGTCTGCTGAAAAATAATAATAATAATAATAATAATAATAATAATAATAATAATAATAATAATAGCTTCATTATTGTCCCCTACATGCAATGCATACCATACTTTTACTACAAATGCACACTCAATATAAAAGGATGCTATTAACCACGATATAAATCCAGTATTTGACTGTTCAAAATATTCAAGTATTGTTCAAGCATTCAACCAAAACAAAAAGGAAGCAGAAAGTGTGTGGCTTATGTTGCTGGTAACCATAAAATTAGTTTTTTTTCATCTAAATTAAGACAACTTAACAGAACAGAGTTTAGCTGCAGGTCTACTGAGGGGTAAAACCAAAAGATGACTTGTTTAGTGAGCATTTATTCACAATTTTCACTCCCCCTTACAAAACATGCATGCTTTCCCAAAATTATAAAATTACCATGGGGGAGCGTCCATAGGCTACCACTGCTGCAGCAGCTGCAGCAGCACTCATCTGAGGTGACATGTTGTGGAGACTGGCGTAAGCACCCCCTGGACTGGTCAGATCTCCATTCATCCCAGCATGGGGCACCATACCAAATGGACCAGGATAGGGACCTGGGAGTGCCAGGGGGGCCCTCAACCCTGCAGCTGAAGAGATACAATCACTAATACAATATCTACAATTCACATTACAGCTAAGAAAATGTATCTACAATGTTTATCTGAAGTGGGGCACTCATTGCATTTATTTACTCATCAAGGCAAGCTGAAGTGCACAGGTCTACCTCTGTCTTCTGGCATCTAATTCAAAACATGGATGTAAGTGGAAATTAAGCTGGGACTTAATTAGATGCATCTGTTTAAGTGGAAAGCCACCATTTCAAAATAAACAATGCATGTTGCTCTAAAAAGTGGCCTGAGTAAATGCACATGGAGAAATAAATTGCCTTGTCGCCCCAAGAGCAGGTTCCCCTTTCACTGTATGAGGTACATTAGTGAGGAACGTGTACAAATGCTTACAAAAAGCCAAAACAGGGATTCATAACTGGACTATCTGACTAGCTCAAAAAAATAAAAATGACAAGTTTCACAAGTAGTTTGACAATAAAAAATAAAAAGTATGACTGGGTGTAAAATACTTACCAGAATGATTCGCTAGTTGCTCCATGGATGGAGGCTTGCCTTGACTGGGCCGCAGACCGGGGGTGGCACTGGTGCCTGGAGTGGACGCGTCTCGGCGAGGAGTTGGTGTAGTGGATTTTAACACAGGCGCGCTGGCTTTTTCATGCTGGTATCAGTAAACAAATTGAGAGTTATATTTAATCCAAACCATATTACAGAATGTATCACTACAGCAGCTGGGGTGCTAGGCACCAGGTACCATTGATTGCAGACAAAATTTCATAAATTCACACAATGCTGAAAGCATTAACACACATACACACACAATCAGGATCTGGAACCTTGCCATATACAGTAACAGTTTAAGCCCCTAGCCAAGAACTGAACCTCTGTCACCAACTATTGTCATTTTTCCCAGGGCCTTAGCATTCCATTTTTTTTTTTTTTTAAAGCCACAAGCCTGGCTTCACGGACGCTACCTACCATGCTCATCTCTTTGGACTTGAGGGACGAGGAGCTGCTTGAGGATGCTGTCGATGCTGGACTGCTGGAAGCATCCTTCTTCAGCAGGCGAGTTTTGTCCACACCGTTCTCCCTTGGCGAGTGAGCAGGACTACCACGTGGTGAAGCAGGGTCCTGGAAGGGTAACGGCACATACTGTATTATAGACAAAGCCTAAAGAAGTAACTTCCATCACAGGTGTCAGCCTCAATCTAAGATCAGCTTGATCTCAGAGAAGATGTTACATTTGCCAGGAGGCTAATCACCATGAGGGTTTCAATCATTTATTTAATAATTTTCATTTCTTTTCCAACCAGGGATGTTTCAATTGACTTATCTTAGCCATTGCTAAACTCAAAATCAGCATTGTTTAAGTCATTAAACAATTCTAGACATGAATCAATGGACATTTTATTTGAATTGGATTTACCTACATTACAAAAGAGCTTTCTTTCTGGAAATATAGCACAACTGTATGAGGTACCGTTTCAGACAAAAGTGTGTCAAATACAGTGTGTAAAAGGTCATGTTACTGTGCTGTAACGGGGTGATGGTCTGAGCTTACGCCCCACCCTCAATCACATTATTTTCTCAGGAATACAGAGGTCTTTACAGTCACTTGGTAGTGTTCACAGGTATAAATATTTACTTTGCACTACATACTTCAGTCAAATTGCAAATGACAACTGAGGCTCACAAACTAACATGTTGCACATACAATGACTGACATTTTCACAGACAAGATAAGAAAATAGCATTTTTCATAATTACGTACCGTCATAATTTGTCAATGTTGCAGTTTTCTTCAAGAGACCTTGAGCAAAGTGAAATTAACTTCAAAAAGTTTAATGCATTGACACGGCTCCATTGACTCAAAACATTTCTCCTGAGCTCTATATCTCATAATCCTTTGTGCCAAAACCCAATTCCTTCCATGCCGAAACATGACCCTTTGCGCACTATAATATGACTCCTCCCTTGCCAAAACACGACCCTTCGCGCAGCATAACCTGACCCCTCCATCGCCAACCATGACCCACTGGGCCGCAACCTGATTCCTTGTGCCAAAACATGACCCTTCATGCAGTAACATGACCCTTCAAATCGCCGTATTTGACACTCTTGTCTGAAACGCCACCTCATACAACCTAAAGCGATTTGAGTCCTTTACAGCTAAGAAAGACAATGTTCCAAGAGGCAAGTGATCCTTTTTACTTTTAGTCCAGTATGTCCCAGTCTGTTCTGAGGTCCACCTGGGGACAAGGCCAGCAGTGTTAATTAGTTACGATACATATAAACCCAAATATAATACTATAATATAACACTGTACAACACTGACAGCAAACAATTGCAGCACCTAAATTTAGCATTTAATGGTTCTATGTCCCAGCTCATCACATATTTGATCAGATTTAGGTTCCAGCTTATGGCATATTTGATCAGGCTTTTAAACCTTAGTTATTTTGCAGCTCAGTAGAAGCAAGATGTAGACCCACAGCTCTGTGATGTGCCTCTGCAGCTATTAGGTCATGGGTTCAAATTCCAGCTCTGAATGGCTGGAATACGAGGCATAGACGCAATAAGAATCCAGATATCAGCACTGCATGCTAGGAGCCACTTTCCTCTGGGATAGGGCAAGTTTCTAGTTTCAAAAAGGGGAGGGGTGGTGGTAAATTAACCCAAAATACTCACTGCTAGTAGCAAAGTCTGACTGGTAACCAGGAGCTGGCAATGAATGGTGCTCAAGTATCATGTTCAAGTGTCCTCGAGGACAGATGAAACCAATACTGACAAATGCTGATTTTACTCAACACAATATCTACAGGGGTGTGCAATTTAAAAAAATAAAATTAAAAAAAAAAAAAAACACACTTGGTTGTCCAAGGGACAACATGCTAAAGAATCTACTTGCCTCCTCCTGTCACACAAAACACACACAAAAAAAAGTAGAATATAACTTGTAGGATTTGTGTTTTATTTAACAGTGAACACAATCAATCAATTGGTGATTAACAGTGGCGGATCTAGTCTTGTAGCTTGACAGGTTCACTAAATTCTTCAAGATACACAAAAGGTTCCCTGTGATCCCACCTCACTTTAACAAATGTATAACATACTTTAAGGAAATGTTCCTTTCAGTAAAGTTTGGAACACATTTCCTAGTAAATTTAAGTAACATACTAAGAGTACTACTATAATAAGCAATACTTGGGAGTTATTCAAATATAAAAATAGCTTCTGCCTGCTTCTTCCACTGAATCAATACATACAACATTGCCTAGTATATATATATATATATATGTATATATATATATATATATATATATATATATATATATATATATATATATATATATATATATATATATTGCATATATTGCCTAGTATATATATATATATATATATATATAAAGCATTTTAATCAAAATAATGTAAATATGGTGAATAGCAAGCTAGGTTAGCAACACAAATCAAAAGAAAAAAAATACTACATTTGCCAGGGAAAGTTTCTTGAAATGCTTCTAAACGTAAACTTCACATTTTTATTTATTTTTTAAACATCAACAAGTACACACATTATAGGCTGCTTATTATAACTAAACTAATGTTAGTTTAAGATTACACAACAATTTAAATACCGGTAATACCTTAAGCTAAAAAGATTAGTCTGGGTGTTGACAGAAGTTCTCAGGCAGCCATTTCTGGGGTTTTTTGCAACCAATAGAAGATCAGCTTCTTCCACATCTAGCCAATCAGCAGTGATAGGGGTGGGATATAAATACTTCTGCAATTCAGTTTTAAGAAACTTGCGTGGCTCGCTATAAAAATATACATGATGTTTCTTTCTAGCAACAGAACGAACATAGGTTAAAATAAAAAAAATAAACTACTTGTCTGATGGACAATGTACAACGGCAAAACTTTGTTGTCCCTTACACAAATCTTGTCCCGGCGTTGGCATACAAATTGCACACCCCTGATCCAATTTAAAATATTTGTCCTGTAATATGCCCTTAACATTGATTTCTGACTACCCCAAAGATGGAGATGTCACAAACCCACTTATGAGGCATGTTCTTTTATATATAAAAAAAAAAATAAAAATAAAAAAAAAACACAACTAACCTCATTAGAAACGTCAACTACTAAGTTGTCATCACTTTTGTCTCCATCACTGTCCTGTAAATAGAGACAGACACTTCTTATGCAACAGTCAGTTAGAACAGTAATAGCTGGAAAAACTTTGCAGAGCTTCATGTGTATGGATCAGTTCAGCTACAAATCGCATTTTAGAAATCAAAAGTACACACACAAATATGCTAGTTGGTGTTAATTAAAAACAATGTCCTAAAAATGAAACAAAAAGTTATCCTAACTACAGTAGCAGATCAACTCAATAACGCAGCTCTGTAAAATTCTAAATAATTTGCTTACGTAATGGCTCGAATCTTTATCTTCAACTTTTCTTTTCTTCAAATCATTTGTAAATTCTGGTCCATTGCGACGTTTATCTGAGCCTCATGACTTTCGGGACCATCAAGGAATTACTCTAGTAGAGACACAATTTAAAAGTCAGTGTTATTTAAAAAACAATTTGTTCAGGGCTCCTTTATTAAAAAAGAAATGTGGCTCTTTAGAAGGCTCTTTAGAAATGTGACACCTACATAGCTTTCCATTCCCATATAAATTTAACCCATCAAGAGGCGTAGCCTTTTATTCCCCTATAATTCAGTCCAAAGAGGGGTCTGTTATTCACTGTGAAGCCAAACTACTCAAACTCCAGGTCAGTCACTATTCACTTGTCTTTTATTCAAAAATCAATGTGCTTAGAGAACAGATTCCTCAGGAATATCTCAGCTCAGAAGCTGTTTATGTATTGCAAAAAGAAAGATCAAAATATTTCACATTTCCAAACAAAATAGGTCACATTTCCTGTTATTTTATTGAGGAAATTCAAGAGAAACAACAAACTAGCTTAGCCTGGTTTCACTAAGAGATTATAAATCCTAATAATATTTTTGTACCAACAGTCACTAATATAGCAGAACCACTCCACACGTCCTATATGGTTTCATAGGAAAATATACATTGTATATATTATACATAAAATAAAAAAATCACAGTGAAATGTGATTAAATAACCGCAAACAAAGCCGCTGATAAGCAAGAAAACAGAAATAAAAGGAAATCTGCAGCAATGTTCCACATCAAGATGAAGATGAACAGGGTGCGTTTTTTAAAAGATTTCACAAAATGATCACTGACCTACGAAATACAAGCAATTTTTATGTTTCAGGTCACACGACAATTTAGTATGACTTAGATTCCCATCTCTGGCTAAAGCATTAAAACATGTTACAATGAGTTCTTTTAAGTGCAGGATTAGCATATCCAAGGGGGCAATTTGTTCAGCGATGTGTTAAATGCTGTGAACAATGCTGAATAAGTAGTGTGAAAAAAACCTTCACACAAGGTTCTGCTAAACCCTCATTTGGAAGAGAAAATTGTGTAAAACAAAAAGGGAGAAAGCAGGCTGCTAGAATACTCTTACACCATGTTTTACAGTCCTGCGGCCATTTTGTTTATAGCGACAAACAGAATACCAACTAGTTGTCTGTCAGCTTCTGGGACAGTAACAGTATACTAAGCTATCTTTCATTCATGGCCAGTCAAGCCCAATAGGTTGCCAGAGGTCTCTCTTGCATGAACACAGACAAGACACCCAATGAAATGTAATCTAACTCGCAAGCATTTTTTTTAAAACTGTATCTTACTCATGATTCTATACAACATATGAATCCACAATGTTCTAGAATTTTCACATCCATGCCTTGTATTTAATGTATTATGCATTGTTTTTCACTGTATTTAATGTATTATGCATTGTTTTTCACTGTATCTTGTAAAAGCACTTTGTGATGGTGGTCCACTATGAAAGGCACTATATAAAAAAAAAAGACTGACTGATTGATTACCTTTACAACTAGTTGGTAGCCCAAGGTACAGCTCTCTGGAATACAGACAGTAGTTCATGTGAACTATTTTATTTTAATGCTGTGAACCCCTCGTAACTCACGTCATGCACACCATGCTGACAGGCATGCATCCGTACAGTGCTACAAGATTAGCTGTATCTGGCAAAGGTTATGCAGTACCAAGAAAATGAATGTAATGTATTACTGAATTTAGATAGAATGCCATTGTACTACTTGCATCCTATAAAAGCCATTTGTGCATACTGAACCTGTTTTTCTTTTTTTTTTTTTTTTTTTTTTTTAATTGCTATTTTCCATCTTCAGACACCCCAACCCACTACAGTTTATTGTACAAGAAGAATTGACAAAACTGCATGCCATTGACACCTAAAGGACTAAAGTGAATACATATTATAAAACGAATGTTCGGACACTGCACACTGATTGGCTGCTTAGGGGTTTTAAACCATGCATAAATACAGTTTAATGCACGGCAGAACTTTTTTTCCCCCAATTGCATTTTTGTCCAATTACAGCTCTATTAATAAATTATCAATACACAATGTATCAAACTTGCAACAGAGCTTGAGTATAGTTTTTTTATTACTACTCTATTGTGCCTTTACTTATTTTTCTTGATCATTCTCCCTAAAAGCAGTGTGTATATATAATCGCTACGTTTTTAGCCGTGTTTTAATGTTATTTTAGCCGTTTTGGCTAGTTATCCCCCGTCGTGGCCTAGCGCACTGCAAAGCCTGCAACTAAATTTCGCCCTTCCCCCGGGTCTAGCACGTTCTCGGCTGTGTGTACTCTCATTTGAACTAGCTGCAGGTATTTGAGGTAAGTAGCTGGACAGGACTACAATTAATTACTTTTATCCCGGCTGGGATGAAATAGTATTCTATTATTGGATTTATTGTTGGAAATGTTGAAAACCTCCAGTTTAACCACATCTGATAGACTATTTTTTCTCCAAAGCGGAAGAATATACAATCTTTTTTTTTTTTTTTTTTTAAATAAAAAAAAAAATTGTTTTTCTATGTATTATTGTGTCCGTTTTATAAGCAGGATAACACACTCCAGGGCTTGTGCATTGTGTTGCATTAACATACAGCTTTGTTGGTATGAAGGCACTCAGCTTCGCTTCGTGCCTCCAACCCAACCACAGCCTGTGGTTGTTTAGAGGTTTTAACAACCTGTCATAATATACTCGTGAGATAGAGATATATATATATATATATATATATATATATATATATATATATATATATATATATATATATATATATATATATATATATATATATATATATGTATATATATATATATACATATATAAACTATTTTTTTCCCCCTGCAGACACCACGTCAATAGCTTGTGTTGATCATTTTCAAGTGTTAACCTGAAGGTCGCTACCGCTCTTGAAAAACGGAATTCCCTCTCAATACCAGCTCAACTTGCAAATGGTTTAAAATCTTTACACTTATGAATGCCAAGAGATTGCCCACACTGTAGGACCAGGCAATTTAAAGGCTGGTTTTTAAGCCCATGCCTGAGGGTACTGTAAAGCTCTTAGAATCTTAATTCAAACATCTATTGCATACTCTTGTAAAACATTTACTGTAGCAGCTTACTGGGAAGCAGGATTTGAATAAATTTTCCATCTAAATCAATACATTTGAGATTGATTTTCACCGCAAATAACTTACCACCTCAATGGTTGTAAACAAAACAAATAGGATAGAGATACACAACAGAAGATAAACAAAAAGTTGATAAGTTAATTGTGGGTAGCAGGGTAAATTAAGTTATTAAAATAATTATATCTAGTTGGTTGCTAACTTTCTATGTTTGATCCAATTCATGTATCATTTTGCTGAAGGTAAAGGGCTAAAGAGCATCTTGTTCCATAACATTGTCAGCAGTATTATACCAAACATTGCATTATAACTGCTAAAAAACACACTAGCCTTCTAGTCTGTTCAACTTACTGATTTTTTTTTTTCTGAACAGGTCTTTTGCACTCAGATTTCAAAGTTGGCCTTTTGAATTTAGTTCTTTATTTTTTTTTATTTGCCAGCTTTCAAATAAGATGCCCTGTGTCCATGCCTTATGTACGCTATAATTTCTGCTTGTCTAACCAATGCAATAATTTGCAATGTCATAGTGAAAGGTTATTTGATCTTTACATTGCTCAGTAGAAATACTACATCTTTAATGCTTCTATTCTACATAACTAAACTCCCCCAAACATAAATCAGTCATAAATTTACAAGAGCTGTGACAGTTTTATTACTAAAGTAACGACCAAACAAAAAACTTCCTTAAATCTGGATTTGAAGAATGAAAGGCTTAATATCTCATAACTTCATGTCATTGCAGCCAGACTGTGTATAAACAGGCAGTCTGGCTCTTGAGGCAACGTTCCTGCCAACAAAAATTACAGAAAAAAAGCAATCAGTGGGAAAAAAATAAATAAATAAAACAGCCAGAGTTATGAATGCAGTGTGTGTGTGTGTGTGTGTGAACTGAACTCCCCTACGTGGATATAATGTCCATTATTTAGATACGTTTTCTCAGCTGCCTTGCCAGGTGGCCCGGGGGGAGCAATACTTTTCTCCAACTCATATGAAATAAAGGAAGCATGTCTGAGAAACAGGCCGGGAGCTCCCGACAGCTCATTTATCCTCAATAGCCTGACCCAGGCATAATGCAGTTTCTGCACCACTGAACTTGCACTGTTGACTAATAACTTTTTACGCTGCACATTTAAACAATTAGATAATCATTATGCTCTTGTAACAATGTGTTTGATTTGAAGCTGCACCTGGTGCAAATTGAAACATTTGTGTACTTGATTCTGTAAATTAGCTTTTTGGAATGAAAAAAAAAAGGCACAATTTTAACTCAATAGGTTGCTATATGAGACCGACTGCTTTTACCCTCTGAACATGACCTTTGCAGGAAGTTTATTTTCCCACCTCAAGTGAAAAAGGTGGAGGCGATATTTGTATTAACTGTAACGCTACAATCATGATTACAGAAATGCACTGTGCACTGGAATTCCAGCCTTTCAATTACAATACAAAGAACTACCAGGTGCATACGTCAAGCAGCATTAGTGGCCGTGTCACAAACGACACAAGCAGAACGTTTCAGGCAGAAAACTTTTTTTTTCACTCTTGTTAGATGCCCCAGCTGGATTTGATACACTACTGTCCCTGCTCTATACAAACTCTGCTAGGTGAGTCATGCTTACATGGACCTCCCCTCCATCCCTCTCCTCCTCCTCCCTCCCACCAAAGTTGCAATAAGGAAGAACCAATATGCTTCTTTACATGTTTCTAAAGAGCTTTGTCCATAAGTGTAATCAACATTTGGTGCCTAAACATGTGCAAATCCACATCAACTGCCCTACTGTAAAAGACATAGGACAAGTGTTATATTACCATACCACCCTTTTTAGGACAAATGCCTCTAAGGCCCTGTGACACAATGGAGTTTAATGTGGCAGCACTTTTGAGAACATTTGTATTTCTATAATCTCACAATGTGCTGCGAAAACAGGTCGGAGAGCACATGATAAATGAATACTTGACAGATGTTGCCATTAAATCCTCAAGGCAAAAATGGGCATCAATTGCTTTGTAACGTGAAGCCGTCTTAAAAATAAAAAAAAAACTGGTGTGGAGACCAAACTGGTAGAGTTTGAATGACTGTTTAATTTCTAATTAAATTCAGATAATTTAACCCAAAGGGAAGACTGAAAAGGTTATTTGCACATGGATGATTTAGTACAAAAGCCTTTTCTGCAAGAACACATTAATGTGGAGGGGGGAGGGTGGCTGATTGCTTGCCTACTGTAAACTAATGTTATTTAAAATCACAAACCTAAAAACATCTGTACACCGCAGGTTTGCACTACAAATCTTTTTTATAAATTACCCTACATTCCAGTGCAAACCAACCACATAAAGTATTCTATGTTCCTTCTTCTGGCCTGCAATCCACCAACAAGACCAAGCGACCATGCCCCAGTACAGTATTTTCAAATACTCCCACACGCTCAATTTTATAGTGACCTGCTTTAGATAGATGTGATGGGTACAGTAGGGGTAACTACAGGCAACAAATACTGCATCATTTCAAGTTACCTGCTAAACATACATTTATGTGAGAGTGTTAGTGAACTTAAGGCATTAGTAGTATATTTGCTGCGATAGATTATATAATACATTTTGATTATTTGTCTCTCTCTGAATAAGTAAACACTATGCACATATGTCATGTGGATATCTTTACTACATTAAAGGATCCTACTAGACAGTTTGCTAATGTAACTGTTTATTTACTGTCTGCAGCCAAAACAGTTGAGAAATTCAGCAGGAGAGCAAGTGTACTTACTGTGCTTGGTTCTTTCTCTTTTTCCGCAGTAACCAAGAAAAGCACAAACATGGTTGTTCAGTAACAAGGTGCAAAAACAAACGAAAACAAAGAAAAAAAGGAATTAGAAACACAAGCCAATTCAAGTTTTTAAGCAGATTTTATTAATAGAAATCATTGCACATTCCTAATACAGCAATTTCCTGAAAATGTTTACACTTACGGTTTAATAACAGTATAGTTACAGTTTATTATACCTATCGCCTTCCCCTAGGAAATAACTGAATAAAATTACTGTTCAATGAATTAATAATAAAGTGCAATTGCTTGTCATTCATTGCACAAAAAAATAAAGACTTTGCAGTTTAAATGACCACAAAATTAGGTTCACATAACCTGCAAGTTTAAAACGTAACAGATGTCCTTGCACTACAGGCTCACATGTCATTATCTTTCCATTAGTACCATTTTCATATATTCTAAAGCCACAGCATGGAACAAAGAAAGCATGCATGAGGACGTAATTTTAACTACAAATTACAAGTGATGCCCTGACCATTTCCAAAGACGATCCGATATTAGTCTTTATGAAATATTCATAGTAGCCTTGAAAATATCACCAATACCAATTATGTCTTATTTATTCTTTTAGCCACATTAAGTTCATTAATGAGAGCAGAGATTAAGCATAGACAACTAGGATTTCACAAATGGTCACAGCTTTCCCTTCACATCTAGTTCACAGATCTGCTTCAGTTCAGCCAGCCTGCTGCACTTCCATTTAAAAAAAAAAAAAAAAAAACCCACACACACCAGGCTTTTAAAAATGCAGACACGTGCAACCTCTGCCTTTAGGAAACTTATTTCAGCAGGGCTGCAAAGTCTTTGGAAAGCCTGATTTGTGTTTTGAACAGAGAAAAGTGGACTCTCAGGACCACTTAATATAAAACACTGTTTAACAAAAAAACTTAATTCTAGTGCAAACCACTGCTTGAATCCCCCACCTTCAAAGGTACAACCACACCCCTTTCCCCCAAAAATATTTAAAAACTTGTAAAAAAAATATATTCCATACTTTGTTTTTTTCAACAGTCTTACAGATTTTCAAGCAGGTGCGTAAGGTAATATTTTTATATACAAAAAATTAAATAAAAAAAGGGAAGTCAAGAGGTTCAAACTGCAAAAGGTCCTAATCAAACTTGCATGGCCTCTCACCTCTGTGGTGGTCTGAGTCGTGGTGGTTTTTCTTATCATCCTTAATTGGCAGATGAGGGTGCCCACCAAGAGCACTAGAAAGAGCCAGGAGGCCCGCGCTGCTGCCCAGGTGGGGCAGTCCCGAAGGGTGCAGTCCTGAAGGGTGGGGGGTGAGAGGCACTGGGGGGCCGTGGCCATGGGACAGGTGCTGGGCCTGGAGCTGCTGCTGCTGCTGTTGGGACACACATGGGCATAGCAAAAAGAGTATGGTAATCTGGGCTCTTGCATGTATAACAATCAAAAGGAGATCCATTTACTTTATAGGTGTCAAATGAACAGTTGTAAAAGAAACACATTTTAATACATTCATCTTCATTTTAAAACATAACTGGTTCTGCACTAGGACAAATAAATCTCTGTTTGGAAGACAACTAGCTGCCTAGGGCCCAAAGTCATGAGGGGCCGAAAATGAAAACTATTTTCTTAAACAGATAATGAATTTCACTCAAACTGGAAGAACTTTCAACATTCCAACTGAGGCAGGACTGGCTGACCCGGAACTTACTCTCGCTCAGTTTTGCGCGCCGACACAAGTAAATTCCAGGTCAGTCAGTTTGATTTTGCTGGAATACAGCAAACAATGTCTCTTTCAGGGGCAGAAAAGCATGAACATAAGAAAAGAATGCAAGCGGCAAAGGGGGGCATTAGAAAGATTTTTACAAATCTGACTCTGTCCCTATACCCGACCCTGGAGAACGAGCATTCTCTTTATTGCAGTGTGTCAAAAACCAGGTAGCTATGGAAGGCCATAATTTGACTTTAGTATGTGTTGTAATTCTAATTATTACACATACTTATTTGGTGAATTAGATCGCTGAAAATGAAATGAGAACCGATTAATTTAAAGAAAACAGTATGTGCAATAAATTATCCAGTCACCTTACATCTGGCAGTACATGGACTTGACATTGGGTAAAGTCTAGTAAAAACCAGACCCTCTGAGCATCAACCGGCAGTTTCAGAGCCAGTGGTAATCCCACTGTAACTAACGGACATTGTCTAGCTTGCAATGCTTTTACCACGGATCGTTACTGGAAATATGCTGGACAGCCTAAAAATGGAATTTACACAGTACCAAGAGACTTACTTGACGGGATCTGGCAGCTGATGGAAAACTGGCACAAAATTGCACTCTTGTCTACACCTAGCAGAGAGCCACGTTTTCCTACACTTGCCAAGTTTGCTATTAATATGTTGGCTTTGCCACACAGTACTGCAGTATTAGAATTTGTTTTTTTCTCTCAGCTGAACCTTTTTAAAAACAGACTTAAGAAATCAACTGTCTACAGACATTCTGGAAAGAATTCTGACTATCAAGATTGCTGTTAAAAACAGCACCAGCTTCAGACCAATGAAGCAAATGATCCAATCTGCAAATGTGTCCATGTATGACTAAGTAAATAAGACCTAAAGAAATGCAGGTACACAAAACTAGCCTATTATATAATGCACAGGTAGTGGACAAAAAATGGAAACACCAATGTAAAGTCACTTAATACGGTGTTGGGCCACTATGGTATCCCGCTCTGTGGAGTTCTCGGCTCGCGCCCCAGGTTGAAATTTGCAGTCAATTGATCTGCAGTTGCTCACCTGTTTTGCCTTGCACTTTGAATTAATGCACGGATATCACAATCCTGGAGTATGCGCTTCCGCCCACTGTTGCCCTTTGCTGATGATGTCTTTCCCTCGGAGTTCCATACCGACATCACCTTAGATACCGTTGCTCGTGAAACATAAGCAAGTTGAGCTGTCTTGGTCACTGAAGCTCCTGCCAAACGCACCCCAACAATCACCCCTCTTTCAAAGTCATTGAGGTCTCCTCTTGCAGCCATGTTAGCCATAATTATAGGCAACCAAGCCTGTCTAGCATTTTTATACATGACCCTAAGCATGTTTGGATGTTATTTGCTTTATTAACGCATGGGCCACACCTGTGTGGAAGCCCTTGCTTTCAATATACTTGGTGTCCCTCATTTACCCAGGTGTTTCCATTTTTTTGTCCACTACCTGTATTTTATTGTTTCAACATTTTTTTCAGTATGTCAGTAAATAAGTGTCAGTAAAAAACAAAACCAAAACAAAAATAGGCCACTGTAAATCTGTGTCTGTAAAAGAAAAAATTACAAGGTTGGCAACCCTGATTTGACTACATGACAATGTACAGGTATGTTTGTTTTATACAGGTGTATGGACTACAGGAGACCTAGTACAGTTAGCGGACAAAAGTTTGAGCACACTCCTATTTAGTAGTATCACTTTTTTTTTTTTAATTGGATAACAAATCAACATATGGTGTTCTTGTCCATATTCAAACTGCTGTATATTTGTTCAGTAAATTCAGGAAAGGTGATTATCAAGCTCTGCTATGGGATTTGAAGTAGGCTTAAAGTTTTTCCGAATGTATTTTGAAATGTATTTAGCACACCACCTTCAATTGAACTGTTTCTGTCAGATTCAGTCAGTCATTCAGTTCAGAGCAGTGCGTGAAACTTTCGTCATCGTTAATGCACTATAATTCGGCATAATTGACCGTTTCTGATCAAAACCGTGCAGAATAACTTAAATGAAAAGTGCATCTGTTGCAAAAATAAAATAAAAATAGGCTATTTGTTGTTAATCATCTAATAAAAGGTAGGGGCCCAGAAGTTTGCCCTGTTATGGGTTAATCTGGCCCTGGTAGTACCAGATGTCACGTTTTAATAGGAAGACACATGTTTACCATGACGCGTGTCTTTCAAAACTGCACTTCTGAACCCTTTATAGTGAAAAACAAGAACATGATGTGTAATTGTGTTTGCTACAACCACTTTTAGCAATATTTACTTTAGGACTCTACTGACTAAGGATGAGCTTTAGGATTTCCCAAAATCAAAATCAGGTAACATGCAAACATCAACTTTTGCCAATTTTAGCTCAACAGAAATTTGTGCTGAAGCTCATTATGAAACTGAACTGATACGCAAATCACCTTCCTACAGTAGCTCAGCTCCCTAACCTTTGTAATACAAAACAGAAGGACATACAACTGAAGGAAGCTGGTAGGGCTTTTTTAGTCCACTGGTCAAGCTCATTAGCCCTGAATTAAAAACTAGACACCTGCCATAAGAATTGTGCAGGCCGAGTAACAGGTCTGCCTCAACACCAATTACTATCATCGCTCAAAGAGCAAGAGCTGTGTCCGGCTTCGGGCCGGCGATGCAGAAAGACCACACTGCTCAGTGCTGGTAATTACCACAGCCCTGATAAAAATAACTAAGAGGAAAGTGCCGCTTGTAAGAAAAGACTGAAAACTACACTGTACAACTTGGCTAATTAGCCTTGATTAACTATTTCAGCAACTTTACATAATACATAAATCCTTCCCTAGAATAACCAAGTAGTTTGTTACATTGGGGGTAATTGACATACAGTACTGTGCAAAAGTTTTAGGCAGGTGTGAAAAAATGCTGTAAAGTAAGAATGCTTTCAAAAATAGACATGTTAATAGATTATATTTATCAATTAACTAAATGCAGAGTGAGTGAACAGAAGAAAAATCTAAATCAAATCCATATTTGGTGTGACCACCCTTTGCCTTCAAAACAGCATCAAGCATCAATTCTTCTAGGTACACTTGTACACAGTTTTTGAAGGAACTCGGCAGGTAGGTTGGCCCCAAGCATCTTGGAGAACTAACCACAGTTCTTCTGTGGATTTAGGCAGCCTCAGTTGCTTCTCTCTCTTCATGTAATCCCAGACAGACTCGATGATGTTGAGATCAGGGCTCTGTGGGGCCATACCATCACTTCCAGGACTCCTTGTTCTTCTTTACGCTGAAGATAGTTCTTAATGACTTTCGCTGTATGTTTGGGGTCGTTGTCATGTTGCAGAATAAATTTGGGGCCAATCAGATGCCTCCCTGATGGTATTGCATGATGGATAAGTATCTGCCTGTACTTCTCAGCATTGAGGAGACCATTAATTCTGACCAAATCCCCAACTCCATTTGCAGAAATGCAGCCCCAAACTTGCAAGGAACCTCCACCATGCTTCACTGTTGCCTGCAGACACTCATTCGTGTATGCTCTCCAGCCCTTCGGCGAACAAACTGCCTTCTGCTACAGCCAAATATTTCAAATTTTGACTCATCAGTCCAGAGCATCTGCTGCCATTTTTCTGCACCCTAGTTCCTGTGTTTTCGTGCATAGTTGAGTCGCTTGGCCTTGTTTCCACGTCGGAGGTATGGCTTTTTGGCCGCAAGTCTTCCATGAATGCCACTTCTGACCAGACTTCTCCGGACAGTAGATGGGTGTACCAGGGTCCCACTGTTTTCTGCCAGTTCTGAGCTGATGGCACTGCTGGACATCTTCCGATTGCGAAGGGAAGTAAGCATGATGTGTGTTTCATCTGCTGCAGTAAGTTTCCTTGGCCGACCACTCCGTCTACGGTCCTCAACGTTGCCCGTTTCTTTGTGCTTCATCAAAAGAGCTTGGACAGCACATCTGGAAACCCCTGTCTGCCTTGAAATTTCTGCCTGGGAGAGACCTTGCTGATGCAGTATAACTACCTTGTGACTTGTTGCTGTGCTCAGTCTTGCCATGGTGCATGACTTTTGACAGTAAACTGTCTTCAGCAACCTCACCTTGTTAGCTGAGTTTGGCTGTTCCTCACCCAGTTTTATTCCTCCTACACAGCTGTTTCTGTTTCAGTTAATGATTGTGTTTCAACCTACATATTGAATTGATGATCATTAGCACCTGTTTGGTATAATTGTTATAATCATACACCTGACTATATGCCTACAAAATCCCTGACTTTGTGCAAGTGTACCTAGAAGAATTGATGCTGTTTTGAAGGCAAAGGGTGGTCACACCAAATATTGATTTGATGTAGATTTTTCTTCTGTTCACTCACTTTGCATTTAGTTAATTGATAAATATTACCTATTAGCATGTCTATTTTTAAAAGCATTCTTACTTTACAGCATTTTTTCACACCTGCCTAAAACTTTTGCACAGTACTGTATATTCTTTGCAAAAAACTTTGTTAATGCATCAGTTAGGGTTGATATTAAAAAACAACAAAAAGTAGGGAAACGCAATGTTAGGATTTTTAACCCCAACTGCATTCCTCCCACCCCCCTACAAGCAGTGGAAGGGGCAAGGCAACACAAGCAACCTCAGACAGCCATCATCAGTTAAGAACATACAACTCTCTGCAGATAACACAAGAGACATCCATCTGCACGGCATAAGGATGGACATTTACAAAATGCATGCGTGTCCTATCTGCCAACATAGTCCTAAAACACTGGAGAATACAGAACAACATATACAGCCCAACTGTGACAGTGAGGCCATCCCTCCCATTAAACTGTATTCTGTTGCTCATCCAGTATGACACTCAATAACTCTTGGTTGACCTGTGTTGTAGGTACTGCCCTCTCAAACTGACATGACACAGCACATTCCACCTCGCCCATGTAAACAGTTTCATAAGTGTACCTCATGCACTTCCATTTTTGCAAGTGACAATATCATTGTGTCATACATCTGTCACATGGGTGTTCAGTTCTTAAAGTCCTCCCATTCCCCCTATCCATGTTACTATGGATTCTAATGCCAGCCCATCACCTTTTCCTCCCTTGCAATAGACTATTATGCCATTGAACATCTGCAATTCCAGACAATATAAAGTTATGCTAGGACATAGATTCATATTATACTCATGACTTACCATACATATACACTTCCCCTCATGTTGCCCTGCATGCAGTTCCCCACCCCACGCCCAAACAACATGTGGATGTCACACTAGACATTGACCACGGCAGTGGATAGAGGTATAGTGTGATGTTGGTGCCACTATTATGCATCCATCTTCTACTAGACCTCCACAAGCAGTGCCCAGATATACACAACACCCCCCCCCCCCAACAACACACTGGCATTGCAGTAGAAAGAAGGCTGTGTGGTCCAGTGGTTAAAGAAAAGGGCTTGTAACCAGGAGATCCCCGGTTCAAATCCCACCTTAGCCACTGACTCATTGTGTGACCCTGAGCAAATCACTTAACCTCCTTGTGCTCCGTCTTTCGGGTGAGACGTAGTTGTAAGTGACTGCAGCTGACGCATAGTTCACACATCTTAATAATAATAATAATAATAATAAATAGCAAACTGGCTATTTGTAAACTTGATTAAACACTGTCAAAAGTTGTGTATATATATATATATATATATATATATAAGTACACACACACACAATCCGTTGCATATCCACCCTCTGTTTATCCATCATGATCAACCTCTTCAGCAACGTTAGTTATTATTCAACAGAAAAGATTAGTTGAAATATTGTAGATCCTACCAAAGTTTTTGTACAATGTGTTGTATGTGCTTCTTGCACTGCACCATTGCAGGTAGTGTCACGTGAGCTGTTCAGTGTGTTGATATATAAATAAATCCTGTTCACTGTGGGGTGTATCAACAGTGATTTAGGGGAGCTCCTAATAAAAGCTGAATCTCAAAACAATAATTGTGTGACTATAGCTACGTTCCCGCTAGCCGCTCGGCCTGTTGTCACAAGCGAAATGTTTTCTTGTGGCTCAACTATTTTTCACGAAGTTCGCCATGGTGGCGAAGGCTTTGAAAAATGTCCTTGTGTAAGACTGCCAGCACAATTACTTTCAATGTGTGCTGGTAGATGAATCAATACAGATTAATTTAGTTTGATTTAATTTTGCTTAATGAAAGCCCTTTAGCTTGTTCACGTAAAATGTATGCCACAAATCGTGTTTGGTGGGTAACAGAGGTTCTAATTAGAACAGTCAGCGGACAGTGCTGCTTATGAAAAAATATATATATATATTTTTTTAAAAACATGTCATCCAAACGGAAACATTCTTAACATATTAAAAAAAAAAAAAAAAAAAATGTACAGACAAATTATCAGAATCATGTTCCTAAAGCTGTAGCCCAAGGAATACCAACCATGTACACACACAACTAAAATATGACTGTGATATTCACAGAGGTGAAGCAGTAATGGTTTCAAACATACCCTCTGGTCCCAAACGATCATTTTCACAGACGGCAAGCCAGAAACATGACCACAGCTAAGTTTTTTTTTTTTTTTTTCGTTGTTTGCCATCTCTTTAAAATATGTTTACATATATTTTGTAAACAGTAAGAGAGTGGATTCGAAAGAGGAACAATTTAAATAAAAAAATAAACACATTTATTATTTAAAAAAAAAAGATTAATCTCACTATGATATATTGAATTTTAATGTCAGAATCGGTGCAAACAACCCACACACAACACCACACACATCATCCCCATCCCCCCTCCCCTACCTACCCCTACCCCACTCCCTCCCCTCCCCCACTCAACATGTGCGGAGACGTTGTGGTGAGCGTTATGCTGACTGTTGCGCTGTTTAAGCCAACCATGGGGCGGTGGAAGTGTGATGATGTGGGGAGGAATCTCCTTTAACACAAGAATGCCTTTGGTGCAGATTGACAGTTTTTCCGTTCCTGCAAACCAATCCAGAAGTGTCGATTTTCCAGCAGGCAATGCAAGACCACACTGTGCTAGGATTACAATTGCACAATGTCAAGGTCTTGTCGTGGCCAGCTTTTTCTCCTGACCCGAGTCCAATAGAACATCTGTGGGACCAAATCGCCAGTGCCATCCACGGGAGACAACCGCAACCAGCCAACCTTCACCATCTGCATAGGAAGAGTGGTGGAACATCCCACAGCAGTCTATCCAGTGGCTGATCAAGTCTATGCGTCAATGCTGCTAGGATTGTGTTATTGCTCAGGGAGGTCATACCCGATACTAACTTTGTAATGTCTTTATTTTGACAGTGTGTCACGTTTCATACTGAAAACTTATGATTTTTTTATCTGTATGTTTGTTCACATTTACTGTGATTTTTGATATCTAGGTTTCAAATATTTGATTAAATATTTCAATCCAATTGTTCCAATGTCTCCAATTGTCCTTCGATTAACAGTATGCCTCACTTAGGCGAGAAAACATTTGCAATGTCTTGCTTTATTATTTTCAGATGCATACATGCAGATTTGTTTTCTTTTGCTCTGGTGTTAAATGTAGGGTCAACTCGCCATTTTGTACTTTCTGTTTTGCTTTGGGAGCGGGAGTGTTGATGACATTGGTATGAACGTTCAGTTAACAACGAATTAGGAAAGCGAGTTAAAGGTTAACTGCATAACTGTTGTTTTAATTGGTCATGATTATTTCACTGGTGCTACAATGAGGGAAACTACAATACTTATATTTATATCCAGATCCCTGGTGTCTCATTTACAGTTCAGTACCAAGACAGAAGTAGATAAGCAAGTATGACTATTAATAGGTTTTAATAGCCAGTGCCAATTTAAAAAAAGTTAATGTTCAATGCAAAATTATTTTCGAGCAAGTAAAATTACCTGTACTACTTCCTATCATTTACCTTTGCAATTTCGACTTTACATACCTCCACTTTTTAAAAGGCTTTGTTTTGAATAAGCAAGTATCCAAACACTTCAAACGTTTGGACAGAAGGACTATAATAAAAACTAGTATGGCTCCATTATTAACATGCAATCTAATGCATTGGTAGGGCGTCAGCTAAACCAGTTCAAACTCAAAACAAATGGTAATAGCAACTAATCTTTCATCGCCTATACGTTTACTGACAATATCCTTTATGAAATTTCTTTGGAGATCTTTCATGCTGCTAATGGTTCTCTAAACCAAACACCTACTTCTTGCTTGGTTTAAACACTACTGTGGTTTTAGAGCTTGCACCCCTATTGTTCCTACCACTGGGTCAGGTGCCAAAACAATACAGACAGCTGCTGTCAAACTAGGCAAAGTTTACTTCGGCCACAGCTGCTGCTAGGAGGAGAAGACAGGCTCCCGCAGCCTCCTCCCCTGGGGAGACATGTTGACACATTGCATGTGCAATGAGGGGGAGCAAAGGTCTAATAAATTGTCAACCCAATTTTACACTGCTCCAGTTTGTCAGGATGCACACAAACTATTGCAAGCAAAATCAAGCATGTGCCAGAGCATGAAACCCATTGTACTCAAATATAATTAGAGTTCTTAAGACTGGAAATGGCTGGTTAGAAAGAAAGAAAACAAAGCTGCAAAATGAACAGAAATAAGGCGCCCTCAAGCAATTTAAATGTGTCTTGTTAGATTAAATAATGTATATTACAGTGAATTACAATTACACACACACGATAGACCTCTCTCTCTCATATATGTATACACAATGCCTTGCAAAAGTATTCAGACCCCTGACCAATTCTCTCATATTAGTGAATTACAAATGGTACATTGAAATTTCGTTCTGTTTGATATTTTATTTTAAAACACTGAAACTCAAAATCAATTATTGTAAGGTGACATTGGTTTTATGTTGAGAAATATTTTTAAGAAAAATAAAAAAACTGAAATATCTTGCTTGCATAAGTATTCAACCCCCACACATTAATATTTGGTAGAGCCACCTTTCGCTGCAATAACAGCTTTAAGTCTTTTGGGGTAAGTATGTACCAGCTTTGCACACAGTGTCGGAGTGATTTTGGCCCATTCTTCTTGGCAGATTTGCTCCAGGTTGTTCAGGTTGGTTGGGCGACGCTTGTGGACCGCAATTTTCAAATAGTGCCACAGATTCTCAATGGGATTGAGATCAAGACTTTGACTGGGCCACTGTAGGACATTCACCTTTTTGTTCTTGAGCCACTCCAATGTTGTTTTGGCCTTGTGCTTGGGATCATTGACCTGCTGAAAGGTGAATTTCCTCCCAAGTTTCAGTTTTTTAGCAGACTGAAGCAGGTTCTCTTGCAGTATTTCCCTGTATTTTGCTCCATCCATTCTTCGTTCAATTTTAACAAGATGCCCAGTCCCTGCTAATGAGAAGCATCCCCACAGCATGATGCTGCTACCACCATACTTCACTGTAGGGATGGTGTGTCTTGAGGCATGGGCAGTGTTAGGTTTGCGCCACACATAGCGTTTTGAGTTTTGGCCGAAAAGCTCTATCTTGGTCTAATCTGACCACAAAACCTTTTCTCATATCTCTCATATCGCAGCTGGGTCACTCTCATGCTTTCTGGCAAACTCCAGATGTGCTTTCAGATGGTACTTTTTGAGTAACGGCTTCTTTCTTGCCACCCTCCCATACAGGCCAGTGTTATGCAGAGCTCTTGATATGGTTGACTGGTGCACCATTACTCCACTCCCAGCCACTGAATTCTGTAGCTCCTTCAAAGTGATTGTTGGCCTCTCTGTGGCTTCTCTCACAAGTCTCCTTCTTGTTTGAGCGCAGAGTTTTGAGGGACGGCCTTTTCTTGGCAGTGCCTGGGTGGTGTGATGCAGCTTCCACTTCCTGATTATTGATCCAACTTGTGCTCACTGGGATATCCAAACACTTGGATATTATTTTGTACCCTTTCCCTAATCTATGCATTTGTATTACTTTATCTCTAACTTCTGTAGAATGCTCTTTGGTCTTCATTTTCCTTCAGATTCACAGCCTGACCAATGATCCTTCAACAGAGGGATTTTTATCCAGAAAATGTGACAGCAACTTTAATGGTTCACAGGTGGAGGCCAATGGTAAGGTAATTGTGTCCTCGTTAGGGCAATTTCTTTCATCGTGTAAACTGGGAGCTTCCACAGCACAGGGGTTGAATACTTATGCAAGCAAGATATTTCAGTTTTTTATTTTTCTTAAAAATATTTCCCAACATAAAACCAATGTCACCTTACAATAATTGATTTTGAGTTTCAGTGTTTTACAATAAAATATCAAACAGAACGAAACTTCAATGTACCATTTGTAATTCAGTAATATGAGAGAATTGGTCAGGGGTCTGAATACTTTTGCAAGGCATTAGCATTACAGACCAAAAATCACCAAGCTGGTATTAAAGACAGTGTGTGTGTCAATATATATATATATATATATATATATATATATATATATATATATATATATACACACATATATATATATATATATATATATATATATATATATATATATATATATATATATATATATATATATATATATATATATATATATATATTTACACACACACACACACACACACTGTCTTTAAGACCTGCTTGGTGATTTTTGGTCTGTAATGCTAATGTTTGAGTGACACTCACAGCCAGTGCCATCAGTAAGTACAACAAAGTTATTTTTACAGAGATTAGCTGTGTTCCTCTTCTACAAAATAAAAACTGTATCTTGAACCACACTTTATAGAGCAAGTTAGTAGCGGTTTAGACATACAGTTTCTTCAGATCTGTTCCTGAAATCAGCTTTTTATGATTTACATAATCTAAGCCAGGACAATCTGCAGGTTTAGCTTGTGGATTTAGGTGTTTTTTGGCTTTTTTTGTCGTCAGTCACTCTAGTAAGCTAATGTCCACAGGTTTTAGTGTTGGAAAACGACTTACTTTGCTCTGTAGATGGTTCAAATTTGATTAGCTGCTTTTCTATTTCTGCAATTTGTCATATTTTCTTCAGAAAAGCTACTGTCCAGTTTATCCAAATTAAAAAAAATAAGATGTTTTTCCATTTTGCTATGTTTTTATTTAGAGCGTTTTATTTTTAAAGTAACAATTCTATGCATTTATACACAAGATAATATGTTTAGGAATGTTTGGTTATAGTACTGTCTTGTAACGTGATAACTCATCAACATCAAACTTAAATTAAAATGGTTTATTCAGTCTTTTCATCGTGCGAGGCACACTGATTGGTTTAATAAATGTTTCCAGAAGCTTGTCATATCATTGCCTTGTTTTTATTTTGATTTCCACGAGTGCACCTCATCGCTACAAAATGGCCTGTAACCAAAACGGCTAAATGTGCCGCTGTTTCTCTTGCATACACAAAGCTGGAAATTGTTCGAGCTCTTGAAAAACCCTGAAAATGAGACACAAGTCGCTAAACAATTGCCGCTTCCAGTTCTGGCGAAGTTGCTTCACTATTGTTAAATAATGTGCATGTCTTGTATATTGCTGCTGCATTTTAACATGTGTAGGGGTGCTGTGTGAATTTAGTTTGACAGTTTATTAATGTTAGTTTGTCTTACTTTATTAACATACACTTGCCTATTGCTTTTCTTTTACTTATACAGTTAATTTAATATGCTGATGCACGCAAGGCCGTGAAAGTAATACATATTTATTTATTTATTTATTTTATTTATTTATATTGTGTCTGTTGGCTAACTCCGCCTTAGAGAACACTTCGCTCTTAGAACACTTTGCTTGCTTCCCCGAGGGGTGTTCTCTTAGCCGAGACTACTGCACACAAAATACCCAAATAGTACCTGGATTGAATTTTGAATAACAAACAAGGGCCCTAAGAAAAAAATTAAATATATTATTTTTAAAATAAAACAGCACATGGTGTTCTAAATTTCATTTGTTTTTCTTAATTCGTCCAGTGAAGGAAATAAGTATTAAATTCATTTATACAATACCCTGAGATTACCCTTCTATACACGGAGAAAACATTTGCTGTAGTAGAAAACAGAAATACTACTGAGCCTCTCAGCTAATGGTCTATTCATCAGTTGTAACCCAAGTCTTCACTATTTTGTACTTGAAGAACCTATAAGGCAGGTGCACTGGCACCGAGTGTTTTTACCCACAAACCCCAGCAATAAGAAATGCAAAAGTGAGTAATGAGTATGATTGATTTAGTTAATGGCGTCTATAATGAAACTAGTATGGCTCCATTATTAACCTGCAAACTAATGCATTGCTGGGACGTTAGCTGAACCAGTTCGTTTATATACGTTTACTGACAATATCCTAATTTTATGAAATTTCTTAGGAGATCTTTCATGCTGCCGATAGCTCTGGTTTTAGCGCATGCACCCCTATTGTTCCTACCACTGGGTCAGGTCCCCAAACAATACTGATAGCTGCTACCAAACTGGGCAAGGTTAACATTGGCTACAGCTGCTGCTAGGAAGGGCACCTGAGTTTTTACCCACAAACCCCAGGAATAAGAAATAGAAAGTTGTACACACTGTAGGAGGTAGACCTGGAAGGCCACGTACCCCGATGACGGCATTTAGTTCTGCCATGGTCACTTGCTTGGCTCGCTCCACTGCTTGTGCAACTTGTTGCTGGTGCTAAAACAAACAAAAAATAGATCATTTGCATACATATTTATTTTATATATATATATATATATATATATATATATATATATATATATATATATATATATATATATATATATATATATATATATATATATATATATATATATATATATATATATATATATATATATATGATGCTCCCTTGAGAAATATGTACAACATATTGAAATGTTGGGCAGCTTGTTCTTTGAGCTATATATATATATATATATATATATATACAGTACTGTGCAAAAGTTTTAGGCAGGTGTGAAAAAATGCTGTAAAGTAAGAATGCTTTCAAAAATAGACATGTTAATAGATTATATTTATCAATTAACTAAATGCAAAGTGAGTGAACAGAAGAAAATCTAAATCAAATCCATATTTGGTGTGACAACCCTTGCCTTCAAAACAGCATCAATTCTTCTAGGTACACTTGCACAAAGTCAGGGATTTTGTAGGCATATAGTCAGGTAGGTATGGCCCAAACATCTTGGAGAACTAACCACAGTTCTTCTGTGGATTTAGGCAGCCTCAGTTGCTTCTCTCTCTTCATGTAATCCTAGACAGACTTCGATGATGTTGAGATCAGGGCTCTGTGGGGCCATACCATCACTTCAGGACTCCTTGTTCTCTTTACGCTGAATATAGTTCTTAATGACTTTCACTGTATTTTTGGGGTCGTTGTCATGCTGCAGAATAAATTTGGGGCCAATCAGATGCCTCCCTGATGGTATTGCATGATGGATAAGTATCTGCCTGTACTTCTCAGCATTGAGGAGACCATTAATTCTGACCAAATCCCCAAGTCCATTTGCAGAAATGCAGCCCCAAACTTGCAAGGAACCTCCACCATGCTTCACTGTTGCCTGCAGACACTCATTCGTGTACTGCTCTCCAGCCCTTCGTAGAACAAACTGCCTTCTGCTACAGCCAAATATTTCAAATTTTGACTCATCAGTCCAGAGCACCTGCTGCCATTTTTCTGCACCCCAGTTCCTGTGTTTTCGTGCATAGTTGAGTCGCTTGGCCTTGTTTCCACGTCGGAGGTATGGCTTTTTGGCGCACAAGTCTTCCATGAAGGCCACTTCTGACCAGACTTCTCCGGACAGTAGATGGGTGTACCAGGGTCCCACTGTTTTCTGCCAGTTCTGAGCTGATGGCACTGCTGGACATCTTCCGATTGCGAAGGGAAGTAAGCATGATGTGTCTTTCATCTGCTGCAGTAAGTTTCCTTGGCCGACCACTGCGTCTCACGGTCCTCAACGTTGCCCGTTTCTTTGTGCTTCTTCAAAGAGCTTGGACAGCACATCTGGAAACCCCTGTCTGCCTTGAAATTTCTGCCTGGGAGAGACCTTGCTGATGCAGTATAACTACCTTGTGTCTTGTTGCTGTGCTCAGTCTTGCCATGGTGTATGACTTTTGACAGTAAACTGTCTTCAACAACCTCACCTTGTTAGCTGAGTTTGGCTGTTCCTCACCCAGTTTTATTCCTCCTACACAGCTGTTTCTGTTTCAGTTAATGATTGTGTTTCAACCTACATATTGAATTGATGATCATTAGCACCTGTTTGGTATAATTGTTTAATCATACACCTGACTATATGCCAACAAAATCCCTGACTTTGTGCAAGTGTACCTAGAAGAATTGATGCTTGATGCTGTTTTGAAGGCAAAGGGTGGTCACACCAAATATGGATTTGATTTAGATTTTTCTTCTGTTCACTCACTTTGCATTTAGTTAATTGATAAATATAATCTATTAACATGTCTATTTTTGAAAGCATTCTTACTTTACAGCATTTTTTCACACCTGCCTAAAACTTTTGCACAGTACTGTATATATATATATATATATATATATATATAAATTTTACACACACACACACAGTAGTTAAACGTTTACATACCCAAAAATGTATAATTTCTACAAATTTCTCAAATTATAGGAAAATCTTTTGTAGCACAAGGAATACAGTAACCATTTTAGCAGTATTTTATCCATAATCAATAAAACAGCACTCTTATATAGGAAGAGAGAAAATGTGGATAAACAAAAAGTCCTCCCTAGATGACAGAATTAAAGTTATTAAACTTGTAAAGACAAGTGCCAGAAAAACTGCACTAGAAAGACGCAGATACAGCATTTTGAAATGAAAATAACTAGGGCTTGAAGTTTTAGGTTTTTATTTTTGTTCATGTGAACGTGTTTTGAGCTGATTCAATATGTTAAATTAAGCTGCTAATTACTAAACAAAGTCACTTTTTGCCTTGATGTCCTGACTGACTTGCTAATTCTGTTTCACCTTCTTTATTATTCGAACACAAGAGCAAGCAATGACATTAAATCACTTCCCCCAGATGCTATTGCATTTTGTTCTCGCACTTGCCTGGGAACTAGGTAGCTTCCAATGTGCCCGTTTTGTGTTGTGTTGTTCTTTCCTGCTAATTTAACAGAATGTTCTCATAATTAGGATGTAGCGGCTTAAGACTTAAAGGCAAACCGTTAAAAGAAAACACCAAAAAATTCAAGCCATACCTATGAAAACAACGTGCGCAGTAACCGAAAAAGATTGTATGTTTATGCTGGCGTTGGTTTCAGGATTCAATTAATCAACACGTACCTGAAAGGCTGACACAGGCATTTAAAACATTTTGTGTGACCTGAGACAGGCAAGCATTCATTACTTTGACAAAATAATTAATGTTTTGTAAATGCATGATCTAAATGAATGTTATTAAATTACATACTTCCTTTTGTTCCTATTACATCGTCTGGCTTTACATAATTACAGGAAAGCATGTCAGAGACAAATAGAAAATTCATAAGTTATGGGTCCCCTTAAACCACCTGTGTTAAGAGGCCACTATTAGACTGTCCCTTGCAGACTGTATTTTAGCAATTTTTTTGCAAAACTCAAAAAATGCTAATTCAAAAAGTATTCATACCCCGACAAGGAAAATGAAATTAATAGCTAATAACCTCTTAAATTATTAGGATATTTGTCAATGAGCCTTTGGCATGATTCTTTAATGATTTTTGACCATTCTTCAAATGCAAAATTGTTCCAGTTCATTCAAATTCTAAGGACTTCTCTTATGCACAGCCTTCTTCAACTCATACCAAAGATTCTCAAATTGGGATTGGGACTTTGACTAGGCCATTACAGAACCTTGATTTTATTCTTCTTTAACCATTCTGAAGTAGATTTTGATGTGTGCTTTGGATCGTTGTCGTGTTGGAACGTCCAGTTGCACTTTAAACCAAGTTTTGTTGGCCAATATCTTGTGGTATGCTAGGGAATCCATTTTACCACGTATTGGAACTAAATTTCCTGTGCCATCAGAGGAAAAACAGCCCCGTAGAAGGATATCACCACCTCCATGCTTGACAGTAGGTATGGGGTTCTTTTCTTTTTTGTACACCTCACCAGACTTTCTCCAAATGTAATGACTATCAGCGTGACCAAATAGCTCGCTTTTTGTTTAATCACTCCACAAAACTTCTGACCAGAACCATATCCATCATTCAAATGTCATTTTGCAAACTAAGCGATTGTCCTTGTGACGTTTTCTTGAGTGACTTTTTCCTTGGTCTATGACCATTGAGAACTTCTCCATGCAATATTCGACCTATGGTTGAAATGGAAACCCAAGTCCCACTTGCAGCCAATTCACTTTGAATATCTTTTGCAGACAATCTTGAATTGTTATTAACCTTCCTCACAATTCTTCTACTTATTCTTGGTGAAATAACCTTCTTTCTTCCAGACCGAGGGAGCGTTGTGACAGAGTCTTGTACTTCTTGATAATAGAAACAATAGTTGAAATTGGGATACTCAAATGCTTGGAAATCTTCTTGTATCCTTCTCCATCTTTATGACAATAAATAATTCTGCCTAAGGTCTTCAGATAACACTTTACTTTTTCCCCCCATATTGACTTACTGGTTATGACAGCAATCATCCCATGCCTAACCCTTTTATACGCTCTAAAAATGTTCACCTACAATCCAGCATTTTCTAGACTTTTCTAGAATAAGGTTCTGCATTATCACATTGAAATTTCTAGCAACTCAAACAATACTACCATAGCATCAAAGGGTATGAATACTTTTGAGTTAGCATTTTTGGAGTTTTGCAAAAAAAAAAAAAATGCTAAAAAATAAATTGTAGACATCTATTTCTTGTAACTTTTTCCTCATCCACAAAAGTAAAAAACTTTCTAGAAATTCCATTGGGGTATGTTAGACATGTACAATTCTTTACGCAAAATAAAAGGAACCACCCCCCCCATAATACTACCATGAAGTATAAGAAAACTCCTTAGGCAGGAAGGTAAGCTAAATAAGCTAAAATAATGACAAATGTTTAACTAAAACTCACTGATGAATGCCAGTTAGATGCCATACTTTTTATTGCATTGTATGTGAAGTATACCTCCCAGTCCTGATACAGTAACTCAGCAGGGGTCAATTGCAGCGATGTTTGGAATTTAAAAAACGTCTCCACAAACCAAACGCGATGCGATTTTTTAACTGGCGACTAGACATTTTCGCAGCGTCATGACCAGACACACCAGAAGAGACAGAGGCGATGCGACAGGTTTGAAAACTGCCAGATCTATATAACTGTTCAAAATTGATATCAATAGCAAAACTATGATGAATACTGGTACATATTCGACAACATGTGGAAATTATGAGTGTCTTCTTTGACGATATTTCAACAAGTATGGCAATAAATCATACATACCAGGCTTAGCCAGTTCCTTCAAAATGGACTACCATACATTATCTTTCAAATCTGTATCTTTGTAATTGTGATGCCCTTTGTCAAAGCTCTGGGTATTTTTCTAACAACAACTAGTATTGTTTCCTCCATCATTTTGGATAATGCTTTACCCTGCTGGACCAGGTACACTGAAGCTGTTCACCGATTGCTCTATGCCCTAGTTGACACGCGTCAAACCACAAAAAATAGGATTCAATCATATTTATTTTGTACCGCTCCAGCGCTGCCTGTCACATGAAAGCTACTTATCACACAGTACAGATTCTATTCATTTTGACGCACAGTTCCGCTTGCCGCATGGCGTCTGGTGGGTAGCAGCCTTTAGTACACTCTCTCGGGATCATCCTCAGTTTCGTACTAATTTAGTATCAATTGCAACAAAAAAAAATGATGCGGAACAAAGTTGGGGACTAGCTAATACACAACCTTAGTATGCAGCACAGGATTAAGCTCTTTACTGTAGCATGTTACCAAACAGGAACTGAAGGGGGAGTTCAAAATATGAGTTTGTTTTATATAACTATAACTATAAATAAATTATAAATATCTAGGAGTTTTTTTCCTCCAAGAACATTGCTTTTTATTAAATTTGGTCCTAATGATTTTGTTTTGTTACATATGCAAATTAAGTACAGAAACTAATTGATGCACAAAAGTAAATAGGCTGAATTGCATACAAACATATTGCACTATTAAATCAAATGTACAATCTCATTTTCTTAAAGCAGCATTAAACCCTATTTAGTTTTACACTCATTTTAATATCCATCCACAATATAGTATTTAACTACCGTTCATTACCATTACAAATAGGATACAAGGTGCAATTACAAGCATCGTGGCAATTAAGAATATATGGAAGTTGTATTTATTTATTAATTTTTTTAAACATAGGTCTAGGCTATAATTTGAAGAAGAATTAAACTTTGGCAAACATTTTGACTTCTAATCATTTTATTTAATATTTGAAATAGTTTGGTTCCATAAATGTTGACAATACAGTTTGAGATTCTCCACATTTGTTTCAAGAGTTAGTACAATACCACAACTTTAGTCTAAAGACAATGCTGGACTAAGTTAGTACAGTGTTTTAGCATCCTCTAGAAGGCAACCGTAGTAATTTTGGGTTTGTTGTAAATCGAGAACATTTTTAGTACGCAGCTGGGGTCTATCTGGAGCAGTTCATTGCAATTGGTATTAAGTTGCGTACTACTTTATTACCGTCCTCCGTACCAACCATGGGATCATCCACAGTTAGTACACTCATTTTAGTTTGCTGCAATTGACCCCAGGAGTTTTATATAGCTGCAATGGTATCAGATGTTCCTCTGATTCATGTGACACGATACAAATCCTGATCCACCCCCACCCCAAAATAAATTTAAAAAAAGGCACTATTACATATTAACAGATTGACTTACTTCCTGAGACAGAAACGGGATGACCTGTGCACAAATAGTATTCAGCCTCTTTGCAATCTCTGTCTGTCAAGAAAAAGAAAATAGTCAGTCAACAAAACAAAGCATAAAGATGTGTTAAGTAAACCAATTATTATCCCAATCAAAACTTAGTCCTTTTTTTTTTTTTTTTTTTAAACACAGGAGGCATTGATTCACTGAAATTCATAAGACAGTGACACCACTCCAGAAAGTCTAGTTCTCTATAGTCAGTGGTATCTACTCCCTAGGATTACAAGCTAAATGCTACTTTCCCTTTTTAAAAGTGACATACTGTACTCCAATACTCAAACAGCAATTTAAGGTTTGATAAGACCTACAGTAATACTTCTCAAATATTAGTCCATTAGCTACAGTGCTCAAGTTTAACGGATACAGACATAAAATGCATAGAATGGTCACAGTCGTAACTAGCAGCACATCCACACAGCCTTAAAACAGATTACAGTATGTGGGCTCTCAGTATCCAGCTTTTCTTGTTAGCTGATCAGCACACAGTTAGGTATTTAAGAGAGTGCAGATGCAATGTTCAGTGCATGTCAGATTTTCGGCGAGTATCAAAGCCACCTTCATAATTCTGCTTCCATTACCTTACTTGAATCAGGAACATCAATTCACCTCCTCCTCCATAAGATAAGGTACATTGTTTGCCATGAACTGATGAAAGATGTATTTTCACGTTGCTTATTAAAAATCTCTTAAGAGTTACTCTCCACAAGTATCTGCATTGATGCTCCATCTGTGTGAGCAGCCATGGTGCACTGATTGATGGGCTTCTAGTGCACTGCATTTAAAATAACAGGGGTGAAAGATAAACTTGCACTGAAAGATGCTTGACGGGGCCTGGCTACACTAATTGAGCTTTCTATTTAGCTCTCTGGCAAAGCAGATTGCGGGCTGTACCTCCAGGAGAAAGCTCTTGTATCTGCCTGGCAGCTCTTACATGAACATCTCAAGTGCCTTTAATTGTTTATGTTCCTAATGCAGAGCCTCTTGAATGTTTGAATTCATTTTTAATAGCAGGCTTAAAAGCAGGGCCTATCAAAGAATGACAAAGCAATTTCATTTATCAGCTCTTGCTACAGCAATGGCCTTTTGATTTATTTGCAAATGACAACCTTGGCAGGCCCCCCGACTTAAGTGCTTGCCTCCTTTTTGAAGCATCATTAAAATTAACACAAAGGAATTCTGCTGTGTTTTGCATGAATAAGTAGTGCACGTGATGCTTTCTACCTTTATTTTTATTATTACTTTGTTGGCTGCAATATGTTTCCAATTAAAAACTAAACACTTTAATGAACCAACATTCTATATTACATTTAGCGTTCTGTATAGTTCATGCATAATTCATCCGTATCTTACATCTTTGACAGCCTAGGAACTTAAAAGTATAAAACAAAACCTGCCTCAGTTTTATCCAGATAGCTTGGGTTACAGAAGTCATACAAAATTGAGTAAGGAAAAAATTTGTAGCAGGTAGAAAAAAGTTGTACAGATACAGAAAAGCATGCTTGGGTGACAGAAAAAAGAAAATGGTCCTCTTCTCTGGATTACAAAGACAAAGACAAACTTCCTACCATAAATATTATAGAATGCGATTTACTTACATTAACTCAACGCAGCATGAGAAAAGGGGGTGGGGGTATATTAAAATAAGTATATACAACTTATTTCCTTTATTAAAAATGCAGCAGCAAAAAAGGGAAGGCTGTGCCACTGAAACTTTATACCAGCAGCACAATGTCATACACTCAAGCTTAGATTCAATTCACCCAAGTGCCACTGTCAAATGTTCCTATTCCCATGCACATTAAGATTATATTTCATTGCTTAAAATGTAATTTGTTCCAACTCTTGTCTCCATGGCAACGTTAGCTAACCCTGCAAAGTATTTGGGTAATTGGATATCTTATCTTTCAGTTGCTCTCAAAATCAAATGATTCTTCTAGAATAGTAGCAGCCAATCAAATTTACTGGCCTCCTGAGTAATAGCTATTGAAAAGTAGGCACATAGATCTCAGCTTTACAGCCACATTAACTTGTAGGTGACATCACTAGAAAAATCGTCCTTTCCAAACGTATTTCAGATTTCCACTGGTTATGACAAATTCTTAAACAATAAAAAAAGCCTTTGGTACAGCAGGCACAAATGGTTGACTGTAAAATAGGGTCCACCCCCCTGCCACCCAAAAAATGTCAAATATGTCGAGCAATACGGGCTGAAAGCAGCAGCTATTCAGCAGGCAGGGTAAACTATCCTCCTGCAGCTGCGAATTGTGCTGAACATCTGCCAACTGGCAAGAGTAAAGCAGTCGTCAAAGACACCGGGACTCAGTCCTTCACATCTTTAGCAAGTCAGGACCCTCCTTCAAAATCAACAGGCTGCAGAATCTTGCTGGGCTTCCAACTACCGACATGCTAATCTTACAGTATATTAAAAAACAAGAACAGAGCCCCACAACAAGCCATTATAATACAATAACCAATTCTACCCAATGAAAAACTGCAGACCTTTCACTTTAATTCAACTTGATCACAGAGAACACATATGGGTGAAACCGTGTGTGATGATCATTACAAAACACACATTTAGGAGTTTTCCAAACTGTAGTTGGAAACTATGCCAGAACCTTTCTGCACAGTATATGAATGAGGCTTGTTGCCAGCTATGATAACCACTCCAGAATTGAAACCAAATGCAGTCGTTAAAGGTAGATATCGATTAATTAGCACAGTGATGGACATTACTCAGAACACAGACTTTTGTAACAGTCAATTGAAAGCTAGAATTCTGTGAATTGGCTACTTATAAAATTATCAAATCATACATTTTTTAGTACCTCTGAATGTCTTCAATAAAAAAAAAAAAAAAAATTAAAATCTACTGCAAAAAAACTAATTGGTGGTAATTAGTTGACTGTGACGGACATTACATCAAACCAAAAATAAAACCCACACACCACACAAGCGCTTTTAAAGTTGACATTTACACTTGGCCAATAAAAGTGGGGTTAGCAACTGCCTATCCACATAAATAACACACACACACACACATCACCACTTTAAAAGTAGAGCTCTTCTGGCAGAAATGAAAAAAAAACACCATTTGCCCACTGGACTAGCCTGTTTGGTTGGCTCAATGTCTGCTGCTGGAATAAAAATTCCATTTATGTTATCTGTCACTTGTTTAGCACACTCAGCAAATGCACTGGTACTGTTCACCAGAGCTTTCTTTACCAAAACTGCAGTCCATACTCTGTTCTTAACACAGCCCCCAACCCCATCAACTGCAGCCTTTCCGTGACGGCTTGCAAAGAAGTTCAAGCCCAGGTGTTCAGATGCACTCATCCTGGATTAATGTTGCTTGCAAAATTTTATTTTTGCTTAAATTGTGATGCGGCACCACCGGAGTAAAAAGCCCTGACGTGTGTTGCTGGAGATCTTTAATAAATCGCAGAAATAAACATCGAGACTGTGTATTTGTTGTGTGAAATGTAAATCGCTGACGAAAGCATATGCAATGGTGGTATCGGGACCCATCCATGCAACAGCTGTGAAAATAGTCACCTGCCTATGACAGAAGTATGCACTCTGAAGTTCATTCTGCTAACTATGTGTGTAATCTTCTGCAAAGTCCACCTGTACAACAGAAGAGCAGCTGTTTGTTTTTGTTTTTGCTTACTAATTACATCTTTGGTAAAATCATGAATAAGGAAACATGGCAGGGACTCTATAAGATCCAAGGTAAGGTCAGCCAAAGTTCCATTCTTAACAACCTTTGACATTCTGGAATGGCCACTAGTTTCTTCCTGGATTGGTTGCCATGCATGTTTACACTCTTCCAATGGAAATGTGCTCTCCAGTATCTGGACATTCTTGCAGACATCGCACTCCCCAAACTTACACTTCATTACTCCTGTCACAAACAATGTTCTCAATCAAAGCTGATGACGGAACATTTTGGGTGATGGTTTGCAACATGAGATTTACATTTTTATGATCACGACAGACACGAGTTGTGGGGAGCTCTGATATTGAAGCACATATTTAGGTCGAATCTCCTGGAATTTTTTCACTGTCCCAGGCACTTTTTGTCCTCTATACTTTAACTCACATTCAGGTTTGCCTTACTCTCTGCAACTGTTTCCGTTCTCTATCTTTACTCTTGTAAACTGCATGTTTTTCAGGATTAGCCCTGTCTTTCCCTAGATAATCACTTTCTCTCTGCTGCTGACTGCCATCAAAATGCTTGCAACCACATTAGCTACTTTTGTACTATACCTAGGGCTGTTCTGATTAATCAACTAAAGAGTTGATTGCAGATTTTTTTTAATTTAAAATCATGCAGTTTTTTGTACATAATAAAATCAACCAATAGAAGATCTGCATTTTCATAGCAGTCCAATCAGAAGTGAGCAGAGGCAGGACAAACAGTGAAGGTCTTTAGTAGGTTTAACCAATGGGAGAGTCAAAAATCTGCCCCTTGTTATACAGGTGCCCAATCATGAGTGAGCAGAGGTGGGACAAATATACTATTGTACGGTGTGTAAGCATAGCTGAATTAAAAAAATTAATAAAAAATAAAACACCATAGCTGAATTTTGTGCGATAGCTTATTATAGAGACAGTTATTGAGAATTATATTGAGAACGTCGAAGTAATATTCAAATTGTTTTTTACAAATTAAAAAAAAAGGTGTGTTAAGACAACAGAGCCAATGTAGTCGATTTGGTTACAAATCAATTTAAGAACTCTCAGAAAAAAATGGGAAGTATACACCAGAAATACCTGAACTGATGAAGGCACCCATTCTTCAAATAGAGGTAATTAAGTGGAATTACTTTCTGATTTCTGACTACGACATCATGTTAAGCAATCACTTGTCAATAGTCACAGTATTCTCAGGTACCTGTAACAAGATTCCGAACGGTTTAATCTCTTCGGTGCCTCGGGTTCTGCTGGATGCAGAAGTACAGAAGGAAGCCAAGTCCCTAGCTATGTAAACAACAGATGTTCTGTGAAAATGTGTTACATTTACTAAAATTTAAAAAAAGATTCTATCAAATTTTTTTGTATTACTATGCAGCTGCTATAATATCGTTACCTTTATTAAAAATGTGCACAGATTAACCTACCGATTAAGTCAACGAATGCATATAAATTAACCGATCCAAAATTTTAAAAATCGATTGAGAGCTCCAATTATAAAACTTTCCATCCCCTAGCCAAGGAAGGCTTTGTTATGCAGTCAAATTATCAGTTGTAAAAATAAACGCGTCTTGGAACAACTGTTACTAAAATAAGACAAACTTGTATATAATGTCAGCAATAATACAAACATTTAAAAATGGATGCCATCAGATTACTAAAAGAGTAGAACAGCCTTTGTGAGAAGCTCATGACCCGTGGTTTCAAATGCCCTCTCATTATCCTGACCCTGTTTTTGCTGCTTTATGGCCCTCAGAGAGAAGATGATTTGGATTGATTGCCCAGTTGAGCTGCAGCTACATTAACAGCATCTAAGGAGCAGGAAGTCTGTCTATGCGCCACTGCCACCTTCAACTGCTCTCAGTAATCCACAGGGGATTTCATGTGTCACACAGAAACAAAAGCTACATTTAGTTCAAGACAATTTCTACACAGCCATCACCAATACCCTGCAGCAGCAGCAGAGAGAGAGACAGACACACACAGACATTCCCTTCCAATTCAAAAATCCATACCATCATTGCCCTTGCAAACTGCTAAACAAGCAGTATTGGCAATTCACTTGTGGTCTGTAATATATTTACTGCAAATCCCCACGGCTCTGTCCCTAATGCCATTTTCTATTGTGTCTGGCCTTGTCAATACACTGACTGGCCATCTTTCGGATAAAGCTAGAAACGAGTGACTGTTTACCCAAGGCACCGATAGGATACAAAAGTGGCGTAAATTTTGACAGCTAAGAATCCAAGGCTCCTGCCTTTATTAAGCCTGATTTAATTAACATTGCTTTAACTTCATGAACACCAGATCTGTCAGCCACAGCATACACTGCAGTGAGATACAGTAACTTGCATTACACCGACCAACAACAAAGATTCAGGTGAAGTCAACCTAGTTCGTTTAAAATTTTCCACTAAATGCATCATGCAATATATTGGAACAGCAACTTACTTTAGACACCAATTTAGCAATACAAAAGTAAAAGAATTTTAAAAAAGACATTTGCAAAAAAATAACACTTTTGGGAATGGCTAGGGACCAACATGTTTGGACAGAACGCATATAAATACTTGCGACTGTGTAATTAGAAAGTGTACTGCTGAGAAGAAAACATATATATTTAGAGAACTACAAATGAAATGCACTGCAGGTTATTTGACTGCAGTAAAATAAACTGCCCTTGAAAATATCTAAAATATGACAGTGTGCTTGCTGTGGCGTATTTAATATCAAGTAGCAGAATAAACACACTGCAATTTAAACTTGTTTTTACTGAAAAATATACTGGTACATGTAACTGTAATCATAAGAGCTGTCTGTGTTACAGTACATGCTGTCAGATTAGGACTTGACTAATGATGAGCATGGGAGCTGCAGCATGCCGTTGCCCATATTACAACTGTACACAATTGCACTCCCATTTACATGTATTGCAGATTAAGCACCACAATGAGATTGGTGACCCTACCACCTTGTAAGTGCCACATACCTTAACTTGAAAACCGTGAAAATTTATATTTTCTAAACATTAGGACCACGCACGCATTAACTATATGCATTCATACTTAACCCCAGAGCTACATTCATTATAAGGCCGGGTCCACACCTGAGCGATCAGCTGCGTAACCCAATTGCTCCCGAAATCGCGCAACTCATTTGCGAGCAATTGCAGTCTCCACATCTGAGCAATTACTTGTGCCACAAGGTTCCCGCGTCTACAAGATTCATTTTTTTATGATAACTGAGGCGACAGAGTTTTTTTTTTTTTTTTTTTTACATTTTCATTCTATCTACAAGGTGAAGTAGTTTTTTTTGGTTTTGACAACTGAGTTGACACGTTTTTGTTTTTTTTTTCTCCCGTGTTTACAAGTTTAGAATCATATTTATTTTATTTATTTTTTGACAACCGAGGTGACACAGGTCGTAATGTGTCCAGTAATTAACGAGGAAGAGTTGGCTGTTATTATTTTTTCAACTGTTATTTTAAATGCCATATTCCCTAAAGAAAAAAACAAAGCCGCGTAAAAGCTGGAGGAAACCGTTTAATTTTTTTTTTTTTTTTTTTTACCGCCAACATTTTTAAAATTAGAGCTTCTTAATATGCAAGCCGTGCAGTCAGCATTATAAGAACCAATCAGTTTGCAAATTGCCACGTGATCGCCTGTGTCTACAGAAGTCGCTCAGGAGGTTGCCTGGAAAGTAGAGCACTGCTCTACTTCAAGCAACTGGTTGCAGGGACGTCCACATATAAGCGACTCGGTTGCATGCAACTAAGTTGCGCAACTGATCGCTCAGGTGTGGACCCAGCTTTATACATTTATTTATTTTATATATTTTTTTTTTCTTCCAACCCTCCTTTTTCTTCAAGACAAAAAAAAATCAACAACTTTTTGTCGAGATATTTTGATCCCTTAAAAAGACTGCTTGGAATGAGATTCTAGTAGAAAGTTTTCTAAATGACAGTAGAGCTCTGGTATTGATGGAACTATTGTATAATCCTGTATGGAGGAAAACCTCGGGTCACCTATAGCACCCTTTAGCAAATCAACTGTACCCAATGAGAAAAGGGAGATCAAAATCTTCAATATCAGGGCCTGCAATTACTCTGTGCAATCTCAAGTGCCCAGAGGACAGGTGCAAAGGACCCTACAAAAAGATATAAATGTAGTAAGTGTGCAGATCCACAGATAAAATGAACTACTTTATAATTATTATGAAAAGGTTTTGTTAAATATGATATATATTTAAGTTAATTGTGCTAACTCTTGACACAAAGCAGTAACATGAACGACATTTGTGTGTGGGGTGGTGGGCAAAATAAATAAAGACCTAAATTCATTTTCTTAACCTCAAAAAAAAAGTATTTAACAAATGAGCGGTGATGCTGCTGGATCATATCATGTTTGGATTTCAGTGATCAAACTGTGAGCATTCGTTTTGAAGCGTTGAAAAGCTTTTTGGATTAGATTACATAACTAATCAGTATCCAAGATTTGTATCTCCTTGTCCTTCAAAACCCTATATTACTAAAGCCTATCATTTGCTTTCAACCCTTTGATCTGTATAATGCACTAAAGCAAGCCAGATTTATCCAACCCATTCTAATCTCCTGCCTCCCCTTTAATCACAATGCAGACTTGTTCTATATGACTGGTACCAACAATTAAATATATTATGTAGTTATCAAAATCAATTAACCACAAGTAATGTTTTCATGATTCCATAACCAATTTACAGTACAGTGCATCAATATTGCTTTTTTTGCTGGTAAACCTCCCAAAAAATTAAAAATTAAGTCATTAACTGTGCTGTTTAAACCCACTTCATATTAAATATTTAATCTCTGGTAAAAGTCCTCCTTGAAAAAGAGAACACACTAAATTTGTCTTCAAATAAAATTTCATAGCTACAGGAATAAAATGTGATGAAGGCCTATATTAAGTATTTATTGTAAGGCAGGTTCATTGAATTGAATCACTTATATTTGAGCATCAAAAGAAAGGTATCACTTATATTTGAGCATCAAAAGAAACTTATCACTTATATTTGGATAAACTTCACTAGATGTGATTGAAAAATGACAAACTCTGTTTTAGAGTAGGTGCAGAGACTTTTTATTGTGTTGATTAACAATTGACATCACAAAGATGCTGCAAAAGTATCTATCGATCTTGGGTAGGTGTTGAGACTCTTGGTCTCCCAGTTCGTGGCAGAGTGTGTCTGGTTATACCATCTCGCCAGGTTTGAAATTGCTGGCTGTGAGAACCCAAGACGGCAAGCCACAGTACGCTGCCCTAGTCCAGCCTCCAACAAGCCGATTGCACGAAGGCGCTGCTCTCTTGACAGATGTGGCATGTTTTTTTTCTGTGATTTTCTTTATTGCTTTTATTCAAGCTTGCAATTCAACAGCTGAAATCACTCCATGTCCAGTGTCCAATCAACTGTCTCACTAATTAGGTGATTAAGTGCACATGCTTCAATCATAGTTACTTAAGCGTGTCATGGTCAAGGATGAATGATCGAGTGATTAAAAAGAAACCAAAAACATTTCGTCAACGTCCATCATTTATATACCTTGGTTTTTTTTTTCCGAAAATAAATGTTTTATAATAGTGATAAGTTTCTTTTGATGCTCGGCATATTAGAATGTATAGTCTGCTTATAAAATAAGTATTTTTAAACGCTACAAGACAATCATGTAATATCTTATACAGCAGAGAATTCATTTCTCAGAAATACACAGTTGACCTGTAAAATAATCAGTATGGATCCAGAAAGATGAGGTTGTGGGCTAAAAACTATTACAATGGCCTTAGGGCACCAATCAAGCAATGGCAAATCAGTGTAAGAGATAGGTCAGCAGAATAATGGGTGTCCATACAGCTGTCACGGAAAAGGGCAAAATGCAAACATTCATTGTAGCAGTTTATAGGGTCTATCAATGGGATTTAGCAGCAGAGACTCTTCTTTGGCTGTTTGCCACAGACCAAAAACTAATCTTACACCTAAACAACCCAGGCTTTAGACACATGAAGCTTTATCTCCTGAATTATTCCAGGCAGCACAGACAGCAGTCACAGCTGATCAAAATAAAAGGGGATTGCTGTAATGCCTGCTGACAGCAACTCTTCAGTGTAGCAAGTCTATTAATGTCTGATGCTCATAAGCTTTGCACAAGTAATACAAACACAGGGGAGTCCAATAAGGTCATTAATTAATTAAATACCAAGAAACAACATCTTGAGCTGTTAAATTGTTAGACCTTGCTTGATACATTACTTGTATTTCTCGGCATCCAGACATGCCACAAGAAGAAACACGGCTGAGATGCCAAAAATAAATAAATAAATAAAAATGCAGCCTAATATACAGGGCGATTAGAAAGTAAGTTTACTACATCAAGGCATGTGGTAAACTTGCTTTCTAATCACCCTGTATTACAAATCACACATATTTCACAGCCACTGAGGCCAGAAAATGTCATGGAACTTTACAGTTAAAACTACTAAAATCATGAATACATTTAAACTCTGTTAGAACAGAGTGGCAATATGCAGACTAATGACCCTAAAACCCTTTGTGACATATCCTCCAAATGTCCACACCTGCCCCTATAGGAAATCTTGAAAGGAGGCCAACCTTCAAAAAAGCTGTGATCCAACTGATCTGGTTCACAGATTAAACAAAACTTGACAACCCAGAAACAATCTATCATTTTATGGTCAATGACTACTACTAAAAATTGTACTTCAATGTTCCTTGAACTGAAATAGATTTATAAAAAGGCAATTTTTTTTTCTTTCTACATTGTAAATAACAAAACAAAAATCTAGCAAACCTGTATTTTAATTAAGAGCCTGAAGCCTGGCACATTAGGATGTCAGTCAAAAAACAGGACATAACCCCCTACGCACAAAATGCTGGCACCTACATTATTGAAAGCAAGATACTGTACACCCTCGTTATAACAAACCTATTGTGGTCCAAGCCTTTTGTTCATTATATCGAGGGGTTAATTGTAGCGAAAGGACAATCAAAATGAACGATAAACTGTTGGAGTAAATTAAATGTACCTTACATGTACATGTACCTGTTCGCCTCATGTATGCAGTATTCTGCCTTTGCTTTATCCTATTCATTAAAAAATTAAACAAAGCACAAAAAGCAAGAATCCTGAATTGAAGCTGAACGTTTGTTCAAAATCAATCTGACATAAATCGTTTTAAAGTGCACCAAATCTTAATCCAACATGCAAGAATCCCAAACTGAGCTTTCATTTTTATGTCAACCCGACATGACATGAAAAGTTCATCCGATCCTCCATTATTATTTTTTCCTTTAACAATCTTGCTTTGCCGCATGGTTACTGAACAAGCCAAAAAAACAAAAAGTGCTTTTTGACAACCTATATTCACGAGAGATATGCCTGCATTACTTCTTTTTTCAAACGATCAATATACAGTAGTTTCCAGCTTTGTTGCAACATAAAATGATTTTCGTTTCAGAGGCATAGTGACACAGCCACACGCTTTTATTAAGACAAAAGAGTTGACTTAACTGCAGAGGTAGCATCTTGTGCGTACAGACCAGGATGTTGACAGTGAGTGTTTATTAGGGGTGGGTATTCGGACTGAGGATCCGTATTGCAATACTGGAATTCAACGGCGAACGATGCTGATGTTTTTTTTTTGCTACCAAAATAAAATCTACATATATAAACTGTGCTTTGTCATTTTTATGGAATTTGAAAGTATTACAGGTCAATTCAATGCTTGAATTCCGCAACAGTGAGTGCATTTTAACGTATTAAGAAACGCTATAAATGGCCAACATATTATAATAATAATAATAATAATAATAATAATAATAATAATAATAATAATAATAATAATCATCTTTATTTTTATATAGCACCTTTCATAGTGGACCACCATCACAAAGTGCTTTAGGTAGGCTGTGAACTGTGCATTATATGCAGAGCCACTTCCAATAGGACATTGATTTAACATCTCATCCACAGGATGGTGCACAAGGAGGTTAAGTGACTTAGTCAGTGGCAGAGGTGGGATTTGAACCAGTAACCACCTGGTTACAAGCCCTGGACTTTAACCACTGGACCACACTAATAGTGTTTCGGTGGTTACTTTTTCGCCAGTTCATGGAGATGTTTCTGCTTATCAGATGTCAATCTTCTTGCTTACGCATCACCCAGCAGTGCATGGCTTGGTTTAGGCTGGGGGGCAGATTTGCAGATTTTTCAATGAAGCACACTCTTTTCCTACACTACGGGCTATTCAGTGCTGCTTGTTTTGGAGTGGTGGTGTGGTGAATAACCCGAGATTTTTTAAGCACATTTTAAGCAGATGGCTTAAAGGTTCTGTATGCGGCATAGTAATGTGCAGTTCAAATTTTTTTGCCAACTCATTTGATTCAGTTGGTGAAACGATTCAAAAGATTTGTTTGTTTGATTCACTGAAGCAAAACAATTTCGTCTTGAATGATCGGTAGATTCAAAAGTAATTTCTGAATCATTTCATGAGTTGTTGGGCTGGTAACTTGACTCATCATGTCCTGTAGTGTGTTTGATACTGTGAAATCAAATAAAATCGATTCAAAACGGAATTCTGAACCGATTCCTAGGATTCACTGTATGAGCCGTTCAAAAAGAACAAATCTTTCACAAATTATACATAATACAAAATGTAATTGTTTAACATTTATCATATACATTAATTACAATATGTGACAACTATACTCATACTGTTGAAACACAATTGATAACACACGTGGTACCACTTTCAGTTGCATAATAGAAATCATTAGACTCGTGAGAAAAGCCTTTTCAGCATGGAGAATCCGCTATGAATGAATGATAATGATTGCATTTGCAGATGATTTATGAACTGTGAAGGGCGCTCAGGGCCCGATGACTGTGAAAGATACATTTGGTGGGAGGCCTCGTCCATGGGTAACCGACGGCTACCTGCGCGAGGCCAGCTGGAAATACATGAACAGTTACATGCATCCCAGTGCCGCAGAGAGAAAGTGGCTATGAGCCACCTCCCCCCAAAAAAGATGAGGCCACCTATCCCCCAAATATTGAAAATCATGAAAATCAGCAGCTGAGACACAGCCCGTCTCCCCAACCATGACTGCGCTGGGGGAGAGAGCCCAGCTTCTCCAGCCTGACCACACATACATGAGAACTAAATATGAACCACTCAGCACTCGGGCAAGGAAAACCACCGACTCACATTTTTTATTTTTAGTGGAAACCTCAGGAAATCCATAGCTGAGGGCAGCCCTTCCTCCAGGCTCCAAGCGGTCAACTCTGTTTCGGCCTCCCAGCGCTTGATTGAGCAGCCGAAACAAAAAGAAGCGACATGAAAGAATAACACACAGAGCTGATGACGTATTGGTTAGGGGCAGATTCTCCTTTGCAAAAAAGCAACAAAGTTTACAATTCTGTGAAGTACTAGCACTTCAGAGCCTTTTCACATGCGCATTGTTATTTTGAAGCCATAATGCCAGTAGTGTGATGTCATATGTCTGGGACACAACGGGATGACACCAGTAAAAACTAGAGGGCACGGGACAACCAGAGAGGCGTGACTACAGACGGCAGATTTGACATACGCAATCTGTATTGTAAAAGCCTTTAACAAACCGTGTAGCATTGAAATGCTTTGTGTACTTGCAGGTAAGAGCAGAATAACTGCTGCGTATTTAAATGCTTACACTAAGCGCAAAATGAAAGGACCATTGAATCGACCTGTTAGAATGTAATATGACAAATTACATTCACATATGAAATGCCCCATTAACTAATTTTTGTTGGATCCTCTGAAATACGTGCATGTGCTCTAAATTTGAAAAACAGAAAAAACAGTGCTGGTTTTAATTCTCTAAAAGCATTGATTTTAAATGTAATTTTTACATTTTTATTATAAATAATCTTTATTTTCATTTTATATAAAACATATTTTTCAAAAGTGCATTCTATGACTGGCCATAAACACAAGTTTAAAGTGGCTTTATATAAAATCTGTCAGTGCATTGACCCGGGGTTTGGAATAAATGACAGACCTTGCTTTTAAGATGTAATAAATATTACAAAAGCATAAATAAGTGCTACACATTTATTTAAAATAATAATAATAATAATAATAATAATAATAATAATAATAATAATAATAATAATAATAATAATAATGTTATAAAATATTTAAGTATTTGCTTTGCTTTGTTTTTTTCTCACAACCAGAACCTTGGAGACTAAATGCGGCAGGTCTAGGGAAAAAAGATATTCAGAATATAGTGTAAAATTACATTGTCCAGAACTGTCAGCAGATAGTCTTTAAAAATAAATGTAAAAACAATAAAAATTGCACTGATACAGTTCTTAAATTGGTGACGAATAAAAAATAACTGAGCGTTTGTGTAATTTGCAATTTTATTGGATGCACAGCTCCAGAAAAAATTGACGGGGGTGGCGGACATGATATACTATACAGGGCATCGTGGTAACTGAAGTTCTGTGCTGGAGATGACCTTATAAACCTAAAGGAATAGAAAAAACATGCATGATAAAAATAGTAAAAAATAAATAAATAACCAAAACCATGAAAGATAACATTTACCAGCTGGATGCTTTCAAAACAAGCCAAATTTGGCAGTTTTCCAGCCAATCTGGCAGCTCTGATCAAGGGGGAGTAGCCTAAAAATCACATGCACTACTTATTAAATCTTACCTCAAGTTCAATGTACAAATAAAATGTGAATTTGTATAATTTGTTTTACAAAAATCTTTATTTTAATTGTCGTTCCGGTACTTTAAAATGTAAGACTCTACACCACTGTATGCAAGCTTGGTGGTACCGCCAGCATATTTTACTTCAGCCTTGCATAAACATACTGCAATGTTTGATGCTATATAGCCATGCTTTTTAGATTTGTTTATTAGGAAATGATTTCTCACATGTGACTTTGCAGCTCAAAATCTCTGTGCTGCTTCCATATTTTCTTTTGTGTTAGCACTGCTCACATTACGAGTTCTCGCGGGAAGTGATTATCTTACGAGATAATAGATGACAATTTCCAGTCAATGTTTCCCTGAATCAGTTTAAACAAAAACACTGGTATTGTTGTTCAAATACCGTTTATTGTATTCCCTGATGAATATAGCTACATACCGGTACACCTGTATTATCGTGCACCCCTACTGTTTATATTATCTTTGTTTTTTGATTTGGGGGTCCAGGGGTCAGGTTCGTTTTAGCCAAAGGTTCGTTATAATGAAGGGCGTTATAGCGAGGGTGTACTGTAGTTCTGAATTCTCTTTCATCTTCTAGATGGGGATCTGTATGGGAAAGCACACTTTTAGAATATGATACCACCATGAATGAGCAGAATGCCTGAATAAAAGCTTTCAGAAACAGCTCTGCAAACCCACAGGAGGCCTTCACGCAGAGTGAGCATTGAGTCGGCCCAGGAGACAAGTTTGCCATGGAGGGGGTAAAAAAAAAAAAAAAAAAGTTTCACAGTCGAGCGTTTTCCTAGTAACAAAGACATTGTCAAAATGACATTTTCTTCACAGTGAATGCTAGCATTTGCTTATAAGCCATAAAAAGAATCATTTCAGCCTGCCAGGAGCCTAGCTAATGCCCAGTTTACCCCCAGAGAGAATTCCTGTCAAATGTAATGAGAGCTGCAAAGGCCCTCTCTATAACATAATGAGCACTTAGGACGCACTGGTGATCAGTCAGCGAAAAGGCATCAATCCGAGCCTGGCTACACCCTTGGGCTGAGACGTCACCAGTTAATAAAAATTATGATTACTTCATGCTGCACGCCTCCACAGGATCCGCAACACTGTCTGTTATCGCCTGAAAGGCTGGACTGCATTTATGCAGGTTGCAGAGCTGCTAGCATGTATCATAGTACATATCAGAGTTTTCTTCGATCTATTGCAATTCATCTGTATAGATAACTGAAACTGGTGGATACCATTCCCCCTGGAATACATTAACACAAAATGCAAGAATGTTTACATTATCCAAACCCAATTGCTGAAGTGCTTCCATGTATTCTAAGTTACGTTTTCCTTCAAATTGAACACTTTCAGTTATTAGGTCAAAGAGCTCAAAAATCACCTTACAATATACATACATCTACCTACAGGAGATCTCTTAATATACAATTTCAAGAGGATAATATTTACAATACTCTTCCAGTTTCCAATAAAAAAACAAACATTTATTTACATGATTGGAAAATACAAATGTTTCCACTCAACTGTGTTACACACACTGTTACAGGTGTAACGTCCCTTTAAAATATATATCTTTATGTTTTGCTATCTTAGCTCTAGCAGATGTAGAAATACAGTAAGAAACTGTTACATTTTCTAAAATGTTTCATCTAGTCTGTCTTCAATTGAACACTTTCCTATTTTACTCGCATTATGAGCCTGAACAGTAGCAAGCAAAGAAAAGCACTGGGTATTTAAAGTACATTTGCTTAATAAAAGTCTGAGCACAGAGAAAAACTGAAGCCTTTACTAATCAATTGTTCTGCCTTGTCCTTCACCAGTCAGCCATGCTCTTTAATTTAATGAAACAATAGTTCACGGAGGAGACTCAAATGCACCAAGCAAGAATTGCATTGTACATTTGAAACTGGGCATCTCATCTAATGATAATTTTTAAAAAGCTCAATCGATTCTTTAAAAAAACTCATTGTTGCCAGGATCTTGATGAAAAAGTAAACGTCAACATATCCACAGAGCACTTCCACCCTGTCATAAGCAATCCCCAGACCACTGCTTATTCACCTCCATTCAAACCCTGCATGTTAAATACAGAAATCTGAACTTCAGCCTGAAAACTCTTTCACTGTCCTGTTTTGTAAATTACTCCTACCACACAAAGACTCACTAAGACTATCCAACACTGGCACTGCAAGAAGCAATGCTTTGGATACAGCATTGTTCCACCCCACCCCCTTTTTGTTATTGTAATGTTTAAATGAATTCTAAATTTATTTATATATATATATATATATATATATATATATATATATATATATATATATATAGACACACACAGCAAAGTTTTGAAACGTCAATACCAGTACATGACCACACAGAACTTTCTTAATTTTCTTTCAGCCTCTGGCTAGACCTTTAACTAACTAAAAACTCTTTCACTGTCCTGTTTTGTAAATTACTCCTACCACACAAAGACTCACTAAGACTATCCAACACTGGCACTGCAAGAAGCAATGCTTTGGATACAGCATTGTTCCACCCCACCCCCTTTTTGTTATTGTAATGTTTAAATGAATTCTAAATTTATTTATATATATATATATATATATATATATATATATATATATATATATATATATATATATATATATATATATAGACACACACAGCAAAGTTTTGAAACGTCAATACCAGTACATGACCACACAGAACTTTCTTAATTTTCTTTCAGCCTCTGGCTAGACCTTTAACTAACTAAGTGTTGGGGTTAAACTTACCTGCTTATGCATTTCAATGTTGAGCCCGTAAGACATTTCATAGTACTGTGAATAAATAATGTTGAAATTCATCAGTTGGTTTTGTAGTCTCAAACGAACACTCAAAGCATTACAGCAAACACATTTTATGCAAAAAGATAACTTACCATAACATAGTGCCTCTGCATTTCTGTTTTTTCACTGGCTAGTTTCTCACACTCCAGCTTCAGACTAACAGAAAAAAGTACAAGCTCTTTAAAATACAAACACTGCTGTGTGAGATAGGAAGACAATAACTTTTATTGCTTCAACATTACATGTACAGACATATATAAAAGGCCTAATCAAAATTACACCAAGTTCTTACTTCTGCTGAACATGTACATTGTCTTACATTCGAGCATTGGTAGAAACAGTTTCAGGTCAACTAGGACTTCGCAAAGGGTATAATGTTGCATTTCTCATATTGAATTACATTCTTCCCAAACTTGGCAACATTTGTATTTTGCCTACTATTCCTACAAACGATTTGTCACTGCCCAACCATTAATAGATTAAGCAAAAAATATCTAACTATATACAGTACTGTGCAAAAGTTTTAGGCAGGTGTTAAAAAATGCTGTAAAGTAAGAATGCTTTCAAAAATAGACATGTTAATAGTTTATATTTATCAATTAACAAAATGCAAAGTGAGTGAACAGAAGAAAAATCTACATCAAATCAATATTTGGTGTGACCACCCTTTGCCTTCAAAACAGCATCAAGCATCAATTCTTCTAGGTACACTTGCACACAGTTTTTGAAGGAACTCGGCAGGTAGGTTGACCCAAACATCTTGGAGAACTAACCACAGTTCTTCTGTGGATTTAGGCAGCCTCAGTTGCTTCTCTCTCTTCATGTAATCCCAGACAGACTCGATGATGTTGAGATCAGGGCTCTGTGGGGCCATACCATCACTTCCAGGACTCCTTGTTCTTCTTTACGCTGAAGATAGTTCTTAATGACTTTCGCTGTTTGTTTGGGGTCGCTGTCATGCTGCAGAATAAATTTAGCCAATCAGATGCCTCCCTGATGGTATTGCATGATGGATAAGTATCTGCCTGTACTTCTCAGCTTTGAGGAGACCATTAATTCTGACCAAATCCCCAACTCCATTTGCAGAAATGCAGCCCCAAACTTGCAAGGAACCTCCACCATGCTTTACTGTTGCCTGCAGACACTCATTCGTGTACGCTGTCCAGCCCTTCGGCGAACAAACTGCCTTCTGCTACAGCCAAATATTTCAAATTTTGACTCATCAGTCCAGAGCACCTGCTGCCATTTTTCTGCACCCCAGTTCCTGTGTTTCGTGCATAGTTGAGTCGCTGGCCTTGTTTCCACGCCAGAGGTATGGCTTTTTGGCCGCAAGTCTTCCATGAAGGCCACTTCTGACCAGACTTCTCCGACAGTAGATGGGTGTACCAGGGTCCCACTGTTTGAGCTGATGGCACTGCTGGACATCTTCCGATTGGCGGGAAGTAAGCATGATGTGTCTTTCATCTGCTGCAGTAAGTTTCCTTGGCCGACCACTGCGCTCACGGTCCTCAACGTTGCCCGTTTCTTTGTGCTTCTTCAAAAGAGCTTGGACAGCACATCTGGAAACCCCTGTCTGCCTTGAAATTTCTGCCTGGGAGAGACCTTGCTGATGCAGTATAACTACCTTGTGTCTTGTTGCTGTGCTCAGTCTTGCCATGGTGTATGACTTTTGACAGTAAACTGTCTTCAGCAACCTCACCTTGTTAGCTGAGTTTGGCTGTTCCTCACCCAGTTTTATTCCTCCTACACAGCTGTTTCTGTTTCAGTTAATGATTGTGTTTCAACCTACATATTGAATTGATGATCATTAGCACCTGTTTGGTATAATTGTTTAATCATACACCTGACTATTTGCCTACAAAATCCCTGACTTTGTGCAAGTGTACCTAGAAGAATTGATGCAGTTTTGAAGGCAAAGGGTTGTCACACCAAATATGGATTTGATTTAGATTTTTCTTCTGTTCACTCACTTTGCATTTAGTTAATTGATAAATATAATCTATTAACATGTCTATTTTTGAAAGCATTCTTACTTTACAGTATTTTTTCACACCTGCCTAAAACTTTTGCACAGTACTGTATATATAACTAACATCATTTTAAAAATAAATAAATGTATTTTGTATATATATATATATATATATATATATATATATATATATATATATATATATATATATATGGTTTTATAAGTTTATTTAAACTGGCTCCAAACGCCACCCTCTGGTTTCCTATCTTAACCACAGTGTACCTACCGCAGACAACAACCGAAATGTCCTGACTGTAAATAACACGAAATGTGTTTTTTTTTGTTTTTTGTTTTTTTTTGTTGTTGTTTTTTTTAAATGCAGTAGACCACAGATATGTAAATTATAACTGCACACACCTGTGATACTGAGCTTGTAGAAACTGAAATTCTTCTTTTATCCGATCCAAGGACTCGGGGATAGTAAATTTAAAGGGGTGTCCCGCAGGCTGATGCGGCGTCTGTCAAAGGTGGGTAGAAAGATAAGAGAAATTTGGGGGGGGGGGAGTAGAATATTATTCGAGTTACATGAGGTTAAATACATAAACCCCTTGATATACTTACACATACATAGCTACGATTACACAATAAAATAAGCATGTGTATTCTGCGTTATTACGAGAGAAAAATATGCGTGCTGCTTGTTCATTAAAAACGTAAATAATTGAAATAAATAAAAAGTGCACAACGTATCATGCAAGTAAAATCAAAAGGTACACTATGTGTAATGTGCTATAGTACTATAAAGGGGGCAATTTGTTTTATCATTAACGAAACAAATTAAACCTAGCATCACAAGACTAAATAGTGAAACGCATCGCCTAGTTGCATGAACCTCACTATTATTATTATTATTATTATTATTATTATTATTACTATTATTATTATTATTATTTCAGTTCAGAAAAAAAAGTGTTAAATATTCGTAAGGAAACCGTGATGCAGAAAGGGGAGTGCCCCCATTTTCCTTTGTGTTGTTGTACACTTACGGGATGTCTGCTTTGAGGAAACATATCTCCTTCGTCCACGTAGCTCCTCCTGCGAAGCTCGGTTCTCGGTTGTTTATATTTCAACCAGGTTCACGAGAAATTGAGGAGCACACACGGGAAACTCAGAACTGTGACAAAACCATCCTGGATTGCGAAAAGAAGAGACCGGAAAGAAATCCCACTCGAGTCCTCCCAGCACGCGCACACACATAAATATATCCTTTGCAGAACAAAACAAGCCTTTCTTAATCGTTGCAGCCCTAAGACGAAGTTGTATATTATCGGGCCTTCCTTGGTTTTAAAGATTGTCCAATGGCAGTAGTCAAACTGGACTACAAAAATTCACCAAGTATACACTGCAATGGAAGCAGTCCACCTTTAACTCTCGTTTGAATACAATTTTCACCGCAGCGACGGTTCTCTGCAAGGTTATCCAGTTAGATGATAAAAAAAAAAAGCCACACCGAAATGTCTTTTTTGTACAAGTCCACAGCAACACCGACTTAAAATCTAGTGTCAATGAGCCCTAGCCACAATGCGGGTTAAATTAGAATGTTTACATAAATACAAGGAAATAGACCCCCCGATACTATTATTAAAACAAACAAACGAAAGTACTTAGTAGTTATATCCAAGAAAGAAAAAAGTTAAAAATGTTTTGTTTTGTTTTGTTTTTTTTAAAAAAAAAAAAGCAAAATACATCTAATCTTATTCGGAAAAACAATGTTGTTCTCCCTACCCGACACTATCCCACTACTTACATTAACACGCGGTTTCAGACTCGCAGTACTAACCAGATATGGGAATGCCTCTGAAAACTAACTGGATCCAATCAAAATTGCGCATCCACGTGGGGCTGTGACGTAATTATAGTATCTGTCCAATAGAATTGTTAAATAAGAATCCGTGCTTGTCGATTACACTCAGCAACAGAGTGTGCTGACCAATAGAAACGTCGGTAATGCTGAGATTGGCGTGGAAGAATGAGAAGGTCGGTCTGTGGGAGAGTGACAATCCTCAAATGTCAATCAAAGTAACGTGGGGCGCGTGCACTTCTTAAAGAGACAGGCGATTAATAATATAGCGTTACCTATTTTCGATATTGCAAGCGCTATATTTGTGTTTACACTTTAAGAAGCTTGTTACATAGAGATGTCTGTATCTCAAGAAAATTGAATTCTTCAGTCTTCTCAGATAATAATAATAATAATAATAATAATAATAATAATAATAATAATAATAATAATAATAATAATGTCTTTATTTTTATATAGCACCTTTCATAGTGTACAACCATCACAAAGTGCTTTACAGGGGTAGGTTGTGAATTGCGCATTATATGCAGAATCACTTACAATAGGACATTGATTTAACATCTTATCCACAGAGGATAAGTGACTTACTCAGGGTCACACAGTGAGTCAGTCAGCAGCAAAGGTGGGATTTGAACCGGTGAGCTGCTGGTTATAAGTCCTGGACTTTAACCACTGGATCACACTGCCACACCATATATTTAAAGAATATTACAAATTACATTTGAAAAGCATATAGTATAAACAATTGAAAATAAACCCAACTCAAGAGAAAATGTAAATCTTCCCTACAAAGTATAATACTTTGGTATACGACTCCCTTCCTAAAATTATGATTGCTGAATCATAATAGGAAACTGTAAGAAACATGCCTGTTTTGTACCAAATCTACCATTGCATTTATATAGGATGGATAGGTGAACCTCAAATCACCACACAATTATTCAAACAATTAATTATAAATAGTGCTGGGACGAACACAGGATTTTCATGTTCAGATATTTGCTCATAAGTAAAATATTAATTTGGATATTCGTTTGTTTTCAAAAAATAATAAAAGCCATTATATTGCTCTGAGCGCAGGCAGAGACAGCATAGCAGCAGGGATAGGGGGAGTGGCCCCTGTGTGTGTGTGCCTTTATTTTACAGCAAGACGCTAAAATATGTAACATGTTAAAGTAGAAAAATATCCCAGGAGTAAAGAATACGTTGTGCCTTTTTTCTGTCCCATGAGATTCTAACTCACTCTAAGCAGCACAACGCATTTTTGACCTAGATGGCCTTCCATAGAGAAGACTATGCTTATTTTTGCTGGCTAAAACTTTTAAATAGATGAACATTGGTTGTGGTTGGTGAGCTGTAGTTGAGCCAATGATGGTTCATTGTTATTGGACCGATGAGCTAAATGACATTGGGACACGGTTGGCGGTATGGTGTTGGTCCAATTTAACCAACAGTGGCCAAACTGATTTTATGTATATATATATATATATATATATATATATATATATATATATATATATATATATATATATATATATATATATGATTTTTGTATCCGAATACATGTCAAAAAATATTTGTTCGAATAATCGGATATTTGTCCCAGCACTAATTATAAATGTTATTTATCATGACATGTGACAGTGGCATCATCAGCTGACCATTTTTTCTGCCAGATCCATAGTTACACCATCCCATCACAAGATGACGAGGGGATGTTTTTTCAAAAACAGATCCAATGCAATTTCAAAATGAATGTGCTAGCTTTCCATGTGCAATGTGAATGCTACTGTATATGAGTGGAGACTGAGGTGGAGATTGTCATTGCAGGCCTGAGCATAATCATGAAGAACAGAGAACTGGCTGGCGCATACTGACACCACAAAGGGCACAAATGTTCCTAACCAGTGACTCTTTGCATCAGAAAACCATACATATGAAAAACAGGAGACGTAATGTATATGAATAGACATCTGAAATGAGACATTGCTTCATTTCTGTGAAACATGGAGGGTTAGGGAATAAGCCAGAAAAAATATGCTACAAGAGCAACAACGTTCATGCTATTGAAGGTATCCAGCTTTCATATGCAGCACAGCTTCAAGCTGTGATTTGAGTTTCAAGTAGTTTAACCTCAGGTGTCCAAGATGAAAACACTGAGCTGCATTTCAAGCTATTTTTTCTTTCTTTCTGAGTACTCAAGAGCCAGCAGCTGAATGCCACCTGTCCCTTTAGTATGTTAGGCCTCCTAAGCATTCTTTCACTTTAGGGTCAGCAGAAAGTTTACTTGCTGCTGCGTATGTCTTTATCTAGAGAACCCTTTCCATTTGGTTTTACTAAGTAGTGTTCTAACCCTTGGCATGCCTGACTCAGCAATAAGACCCCTCTGAGAGTATTATTTTAAACAGCCCAGTAAAATGAATCAACACATCTTTCCTAAAAGCAGACTAAATATTAGATTTCATATAATCTTGAACCACTTATACTTTAATTGAGAATACCTAATGATAGCCACCCAAGAAACATTATACAAGTTTCCTCCCTATCGCCTATGAACTCATTAGGGTTAGTCTCTTATGCAGCCCCATCCCTGAAAACAAGTAGACTATTGTGAACACAATAAAATGACTGAACCATTATCTGAGTAGGAGAATCAATGTCGAACAAATAAAAACAAAATAAAAAGAAATGTTGCTTTACCTTTTGTTACAAAAACACATTTTAAAACTCATTTTTTTCATTGACGTATAATAAGATTAAAAGTGGCAAGTTGAGAGTAAGACATCAGACCAGCTTGGCTTGTGTCTTGCAGGGCATACCTCATAGAGTGTACGAGAAGCCACTTGCTGAGACTCAGTGAGGGGAGCGCACTTAATCTTCATCATTTAGCAACACTGTCCTCAGAAGTCCTCTCTTAAGCCTTACCATATACTGTACAGTTCTACTCTCCACACTATACAATATCAATAAAAAATAAAAAAAAACCTTATGTGGCAAAGTGGTGAGTGAATACAGGTGAGTGCAGTGCAGAGCGGATACAAAACAGACAGACAATGATTTCCAGGTGCAAGGGTATTTATTGATTTAATTAACAATGTCCAGAGCCTTATGGCAAACACCTGTAAATAATGGAGTGATGCAGCGGCGTGTCTCACTCTGTATTTGTAATTCCCCAGGTTTGACCCGTAACCAAAAGTCCAGTTTTACACACCAACACTAAACACAAAACACAAACACAGTTCTTAGTGATAGTGAATACATGCAAGTGGTGTAATACAGTTCTCCGTGAAATGCAGGGGTGACAGTGATGTCCGGGTTTATGCTGGCTTTCGCTACAGCTCCAGATCGTGCAACTGGTAGTCTATTAAAAAACAGACGACAGTTAACAAAACACTAACAAACACAAGACAAAACTCACGGTTCATGAAACAGCACACAGACTCCTTGTAGGTTTTTAACACTAACCATTTACCAAGGAAGGCTCACGTACGCTAAGTCCCCTATTTATATCCTCGCTCATGATCCCTAGGTTAAAGAGCGCACCCGCTCCTCCAATCCTGGGATGCCACACCGTTTACCGTCTGGGTCATTGAGTTTGGATACCGTAGCTGCGCCCCTTTTCTAAATGACCAACTTCCACCTACCCTACTGGAATAAATTGTCATGCCATTTAGTTAAGGGTACTCTGTTCCCGTTACACAGTGCCCTCACAGGTTGAGAGGGAGATCTAACACCAAGCACCATTCAATATCTGTCACACCTTATTACACATGTGACAGAAACAGAATGATTCTTGGTGGTAAATCTCTCTCCTGACCTGTGAGGACGCTAAGTAAAGGGAACAGAGTACCCTGGACTGGTTGGCCTGACAATTCATTCCCATGGTTAAAAGGAAGTTGGTCATCTAGAAAGGGGGCGGAACTCCGGTACATTAACTCATCGACCGGGAAGGGAAACGATATGGCAGCCACGGATTGGAGGAGCGGTTGCAATCGTTTACCAAGGGGTCATGAGTGACAGTACTAATAGGGGACTGTGACAGAAATATAATATGTTCTGGTTGTAAATCTCCCTCTCGACCTGTGAGGGTACTAAGTAGCGAAAGGGAAAGGCTTTGGACAGGTTGGCCTGACAGTTCATTCCCTGGGTCGGGAAGTCAGTCAGCCTGGAAAAAGACGAGACTCCGATGCAGGAACGTATTGACCTGGAAGGTAAACAAGGTAGCAGCTGCAGGCAACAGAGTCAGCTGCAATCATTTACCAAGGGGTCATGCATAATTGCATAAAAGGGGCCGGAGAATTGTAAATCTTTTCCTTTGCTTGGGTTTCAGAGATACGAGGAGACTGGAAGGACCGGGAGATATCCCCAAAATAAAATAAAGAGTTTGTGAGTGTTTTGTTGGTATTTTCTGTTTAGTAACTGTCTGTGTTTTTTTGTTAAATAACCCCAGACGGCTAAACACAAATCCGGAGCTGTCGCCAGGGGCCAGCACAAAGCACCACAGCATTTGTTTTTCACCAGTAATATATTGTACTTCAAGCACTGAGAGCACTCACTTTGGACCTGTGATTATGTGTGTCTAATTGTGTGAGTCTTGTACCGTGTTTATTGTTTGCGGGACTACAACCCTTTTTCATTACTGTGCAATACACGTTGCTGTGTATTGCCAGCTCATGATTGTTTTCTGGCTGGTCATCAGACAATTGGATTTATAATCATTTTATAAAAAAAGGCGAGAGAGAGAGAGAGGTGAATAAATCATATCCAGGTAAACAGGTTGTGGGGGCGGAGGGAGTGAGAGTGTCTAATGCTTCAGCGTATGATACTCCTTGAAGCATGGAGCAACGCACAGAGCTTGGCGCCGCCTCTTCGCTGTCACTTGATGTTAATGGTAAATATTCTTCAGTTATGTCTTCACTGACACACTCGCTGACATCTGATTCAGTGGAAGAGTTGTATGTATTTGAATTTAAATCAGAATCTGAATTCAGTATTATTACTAATACTTCTTTCTCACTGAGCGATTTTGCCGGTTTACAAACACTGTTGATATTTTTGTGACTCGGTTTATTATATATAATTCAGTCAATATCTGGCAGAGGGCACAAGAAACCAATAAAAGGTGTTACAGAAACCTAGTGTTACAATATTATGTGATCAGGAGTTTTGTAGAGAGAGACTACTCAAAGGGTTAAGGTCACCAGACCTGGATTACAAAATAAATCACTTTCTGATTGGATTATCACTGTCTCTTCCTTGCGCACCACATCACTTCTACATCTGTACCCTGTGAACCACTTTGCCACAACACACCATTAATGTTTTTTTTTTCTTTACATAAAGCATCATTTTATAGCACCCTGTCTTTATTTATGTACTAAACCAAATAATCTCAACAGTGAAATAGGTCCTTGCTGTGCCTCCACTTCTATATACAAACATAACCCTCCACCCTCTGTTGCTAAATTCCCCTAGCAGTTGCTCACACTCAATGTAACACGTGTGACAACTCCACCCCACCTTTTTAAGACACTGTTAATTCAATCAAACCACCTGTTCAAATCAGGGCATCTTTTTTTAGGATCAGGTTCACTTGTGAGCTGTAATTCTTCACTATAACTAAACACTATAATACTATAACTACCAGAGTTATAGGTATACCTAGAACTACCATGAGTGGTCAATTTGACTGCGTATTAAATACAAATATTACAATGAAAGGACAAACAATCGGATATAAGTCATAGTTTTGTTCAGACACGTCATATAAAACATCTACACAACTGAAAGACTGTAAATAAAATGAACATTTGAACAGAACTGGGTTTATATAGACATAGTATATAAAGCGCAACTGCAAAAAACTATAAAATAAAACAAATAAAAAAACATATGAAAAGAAATGTGTATATACAAGTATATTTATATGTGAAACTATACAATGGAAACGATGTAAATAAGAAAAAAATGAAAATAAATGGGTTTATATACAGACAAAAAAGTGCAAATACACAACTGAAACTGTGTAAATAAAAAACAAATATTTTAACATAAAAATGGGTTTATATACAAATCGCAACATGTTTGCACAATCTACAAATGTTGCGCTTCTCCACATATGCAGTGCACTTTCCACACACTGCATTTGTGCATTGGGCACAGCTATCAAGAGTCTTGTTACCGTTGCATTTGGCAACCTGGCATTGTTGTCACTTGTGGCTGGCACCGGGGTCGCTACCTTCAGCTGCGGGTACCTGCTTTGCACTCTTCTGTTCAAAATGTTTCTGGCAAAGTTCTTCAGCTAGCTGTAATATATCATTTCTCCTTGTTCTATTCTTTGTAAAGAATAAAAGAGATGATGGCTGTGAGACCCAATACATTGTAAACACATGGCCAGGTCACCTGCGAGACCCAGCTTTCACCGAGTATTTCCGTGCCATTTTTGGTCTAAAATGTCAACTCCATAATTCGTTGTATTGTAGTGGAGTACAGCTCTGTGTGCAGGTCTCCATGCAGTCAGAGTGCTTCAGAATTGTAGAGGAGTACAGCTCTGTGTGCAGGTCTCCGTGCAGTCAGAGTGCTTCAGAATTGTAGAGGAGTACAGCTCTGTGTGCAGGTCTCCGTGCAGTCAGAGTGCTTCAGAATTGTATAGGAGTACAGCTCTGTGTGCAGGTCTCTTTTGTTTATTTACAGTTCCAACCAGGCTTGATTATATCTTCAACTCTTTTGCCAATTGCATTGAGGAAAAAATAAATTGTCAGTGGTAACATTTCTCTCTTTTCCTAAATAGGGTCTCATTAGTGGAAATATCACTGTCACCCAGCCTTTGGTTAACTGAGCAACAGTCTCATCCTTGCCCATGTAAGGGTAGCCATTGACCAAATATTTATTTGGACTGAATGTCCGCCGTCAGCCAAAACTTGATCCCAAATTTGTCAGGTTTGTTAGACATATACTGAGTCCACCGACAGCTTTCTTTTGTTGGAAAAAGCTGCTCATCCACTGTAATGTTCTCTCCCGGTTTGTAGCAGAGAATGCTGTTATCAATGAAGCGGTTCCAAACTTTGGATTGTAGGGCAGATTTATCATTTTGAAGGCACACGCTTCTGGTCGTCTTCAAATCGATATGCAAAAAAAATTATAATTTCACAAAAGCGATTCTGTGCCATTTTCTCTGGAAAAAAAAAGTCACCACTTACTGGACCAGAAGCTGTCCAGTGACAGGCTGGTGGCAACACATGCTCCACGAACAAACAATAGTGCAATCAGTGCATCTAATTCTTCCAAGGGCATTGACCAGGAATCATCTTTTAGTTGCTGTGGGCTTCAGCTTCAGTGCAGCGTTGTATGTGCGAAGCATACGCTTGCCTATCAATAAACGAAAAGTATTCAATACGCTCTCAGAGATGTTGTGTTTTGTGGATGGAATGGGTCCTTCAAAACATTTTGTTGACCCCTTCCTGCAGCATGGAGACCAAGACTTATAATATCCCAAACAATGCCATCACGACCAACCTTTTTTTATTTTTTTTATTGTTTATTGGTTTTATAATAATAATGACAAGAGAAGTCAGCAAATAGTTATAAGAGAAAAGAGGGGAAAGAGAGAAGGGAGAGAGGTAGAAGTCAGGAAAGAATGACAGAGGGAAACAGTAGGTCTTCTAGGTGTGAATCACAGAAAGCATCAGCCAACCAAATCGTAAGCATCAAAAAAGGGATGGGAGCAGGAGGCAATCAGAATAAGATAAGAAAGGTTTCCGTATAAAATTTCTCAGTGGAGCCACGAAGAGTAAACTTAATATTTTCTAATTTGAGAAAATGCAACACATCTCTAATCCAGCAGATGTGAGTGGGCGGGGCTGCTTGCTTCCAATTTAGCAAAATTAAGCGCCTAGCCAGGAGAGTTACAAACGCTATGGTGTCTGATTTTACTGATTTTAAATAGGGCTGGGTACCACACCAAACAATGCAGTAAGTGGTATGGGGTATTGTCCTAATGAAAAAATCTATTTGTAAGGAAATTAATTTGGATCGGAAAGTAGCTGTGAATTAAAGCACCCAGGAGGATGAGAGTCTGCCTGATCTGGAAATGCTAGTTCTATAACAAGAGGTACATGGTCAGAGACCACAATACTATCATAAGAACAGAAGTAAACAGAAGGGAGAAGCTTGTTATCTAAAAAAAAAAAAAATAGTCAATGCAGGAGAATGTATGGTGGACATGTGGGGAAAAAAAGAATACTCTCGGGCTGTAGGGTTAAAGAAACGGCAGGGATCAGAAATTGCACAATTATCAAGGAAGGACTGAATAGCAAGGGTGGATTTTGAGGGAGCAATAGATTTTGTGGAGGAGTGATCAAGAGTGGGGTTTAGACAACAATTAAAGTCGCCCCCCAGGATCAAAATGTGGGAATTCAGATCAGGCAAAGATGACAAGAAGCTAGAAATAAATTGTTCATCATCCCAATTAGGGACATACACATTCGTTAGGATCAATGGAGTGTTATAGACTTTGCCTGTGACAATGATAGAGTGGCCACTGAGTCTGCCATTACTTTACTTGCAACAAAAGGTACAGACTTGTGTATTAAGATAGCAGTTCCCCTGGTTTTTGTATGCAACATAGAGTGAAAAAACTGCCCCACCCACCCTTTATGTATTTTGAAGTGATCTGATACACGGAGATGGGTTTCCTGAAGAAAAGCAACATTTACACCAAGCTGCCTAAGGTGAGACAACACCTTATTACATTTAACAGGGTGGTTAAGGCCCTTCACAATCCGGCTGGCAAATTTAACTAAACGCTCTCCAGGTTCTCCCTTAAGTTAGCTTGAGCCATGGTGGTTTAGGAGGTTGAGAAATTATATCCATACTGGCAGTTGGCAAGAATAAAATGTGAAGACAACATGGAGGCATCTCCCATCTCACATCTAGTGAGCCCCCACAGCAAAACAGGAAGACCAAAGAAAGTAAAAAGAGAGATAAGGAAAATAATATTATTATTATTATTATTATTATTATTATTATTATTATTATTATTATTATTATTATTATTATTATTATTATTATTATTATTATTTATTTCTTGGCAGACGGCCTTAACCAGGGTGACTTATAGTCATAAACAAAAAATACATTTCAATTCAATCACAGTACAAGTATTAATACAATTAAGAGCTAGACAAAATACAATGACTTCGGTTCTAGTAAGTACAAGTATATGACAAAATACAATTCTATATTGGAGCAGATAACAGTGTCAGTGATAGTTACATTAGGATATGATTACATGCAAAATACTACAGATTGAATAACACTTGTGGCAGATTACAGTAAAGTACAGGATTAAATGCAGTAAAGTAGGAAGCAGATAAGTGCAAGTAAAGCGCATTAAAGAAGAGTGATAAAGTGTCCAGAGGGAAAAGAGGAGTTCTACAGGTGCTGTCTGAAGAGGTGAGTCTTGAGGAGGTGCCGGAAGGTGGTCAGGGACTGGGCAGTCCTGACATCTGTAGGAAGGTCATTCCACCACTGCGGAGCGAGGGTGGAGAAGGAGTGGGTTCTGGAGGCAGGGGAGCGTAGAGGAGGCACAGCCAGTCTTCTAGTGCAGGAGGAGTGGAGAGGTCGAGTGGGTGTGTAGGGAGAGATGAGGGTCTGGAGGTAGCTGGGTGCAGTCTGGTCAAGGCATCTGTAGGCTAGTACAAGAGTCTTGAACTGGATGCGAGCGGTGATCGGGAGCCAGTGGAGTGAGCAGAGCAGTGGAGTTCCGTGGGAGAAGCGAGGCAGAGAGAACACCAGGTGAGCAGCGGAGTTCTGGGTGAGCTGGAGCGGACGGGTGGCGGACGCAGGGAGGCCAGCCAGGAGGGAGTTGCAGTAGTCTAGGCGGGAGAATATCAGGACCTGGACAAGGAGCTGGGTGGCGTAGTTGGTGAGGAAGGGTCGGATTTTTCGTATGCTGCTCAGGAAGAATTGGCAAGCGCATGCCAGTGTGGAGATGTGCTGGGAATACGAGAGGCAGGGGTCCAGGGTTACTCTGAGGAGGAGGGAGAGAGTGTGGTAGATTCCAGAGGAATGGAGATAGAGAGATCAGAGGAGGAGGGAAAGAAAAGGAGGTCAGATTTAGAGAGGTTGAGTTTGAGGTGATGCAAGTGCATCCAGGAGGAGATAGCACACAGACAGGTAGAGATACAGGAGGGGATGGTGAGGGCAAGGAGAAACCATAAGATGCGATGATGGGGGCCCAGGGAGCGGGTGTAGAGAGAGAACAGGAGAGGACCCAAGACTGACCCTTGGGGGACTCCTGTTGAGAGAGGGCAAGGTTGGAGGTTGCTCCACGCCAGGTTACCTGGTAAGTGCAGATGGAGAGGTAGGAGGAGAACCAGGCCAGAGCAGTGCCAGAGATTCCCAGGTCAGCGAGAGAGGATAGTAGAATAGAGTGATAGACAGTGTCAAGGCAGCAGAGAGGTCGAGGAGAATTAGGACAGAGGAGAGAGAGGCAGCTCGGGCAGAGTTTAGTGAGTTAGTAACAGACAGGAGGGCGGTTTCAGTGGAGTGAGCAGAGCGGAAGGCAGATTGGAGAGGGTCGAGCAGAGAGTGGTTGGACAGGAAAACAGAGAGCTGGCGGTGTACTGCCCGCTCAAGGGTTTTGGAGAGGAGGGGTAAGAGGGAGACAGGACGGTAGCTCTGGAGGGAGGTGGGGTCGAGGTTTGTTTTTGAGGAGGAGAGTGATAGAGGCTTGTTTGAAGGCAGAGAGAAAGAGACCAGAAAAACAGAGAGGTGTTGAGAAGGGAGGAGATGGAGGGAAGTAGAGCAGGAGCAGCAACTTAAAAGAGGTGAGTGGGGAGGGGGTCCAGGGCACACGTGGTGGGTTTGTGGCCCTGGATCAGGGAGGAGAGGTCAGAGTCTGAGAGGGGAGAGAAGGTGGAGAAGGAGGGTGAGTTAGTATGGGACGGAGTGGGTGTAGGGGTTGGGGGGGAGGGAGAGGTGTTAAAGAGTTTGCAAATATCTGAGAATTTAGAAGAGAAGAAAGAGGCAAAGTCATCAGAGGAGATAGAGGAGGGAGGAGGAGGGGGGATAGTTTAGGAGGGAGGAGAAGGTAGAGAATAGTTTACGTGGGTTATTAGTGGAGGCTTGGATTATAGATTGGAAATAAGAACATTTAGCAGAGGAGAGAGTAGGAGAAGGGAGGAGAGGAGGGAGCGGTAGGGGGAGGAGGAGCAGGGAGAGATGAGAGAGACAGAGAAAAAGAGATGAAATAGTGATCAGAGAGGTCCAGGGGGGTGACAGAGAGGGTGGAGGGGCAGCAGGCCCTGGAGAAGGTGAGGTCCAGTTGACGGCCAGCTTTGTGGGTAGGAGGGGATGGAGAAAGACAGAAGTTGAAGGAGTGAAGTAGAGGGAGGGATTCAGAGTGGCTGGGGTTGGAGAGATGGATATTGAAATCACCTAATAGGACAGTTGGGGTAGACAGAGAGGGGAGGGAGGAGAGTAGATAGTCGAGTTCATTGAGAAAGTGAGCGAGAGGTCCAGGGGGACGGTACAGTACTATTAGCAGGAGTTGACAGGGAGAGGTTAGTTGGACAGCATGAAATTCAAAGGTGTTAACAGAGAGTGAGGGGATTGAGGAGGGGACCAAACACTAGATCACCTAATTGAAACACTACCTTTATAATGTTACTTAAATATAGCTAATGTAATTTACTTGAAGCAGGATCACTTACCTATCTGCCTCAGACTCTGGTTACCTGTAGACTGCCTATAAATAGTAGGACAAAGAGACAAAGAAAAATACAATCTAATAGCGTTGACCCAGTTATAATAGTAATTTACTTTACTATATAAATAAAATAAATAAAATATATACCAGTGATAGTAACAGTCATCAAAACCCTGTTTGTAATAAGCATTGAACTTGGCTGGTTATCAGACGGAACATCATTCAGATCTTCATTTGCCAGTAAAGCATAGTCTGGTCAGGATCAGTAAAGTCATTTCTGACAGGGATAATCCATTCCTACAGTTCAGCTGCTGTGGAGGCCGCCGGCACCACCCGCTATTCAATGAAAGCCATTGCATCTGTAGGATTATCAAAAGTGCGCTGGACTCTGTTGACTGTAAGCCTGAGGCGTGCAGGGTACATCAGGCCAAATTTAACATCATGCTAGTTACGCAGTAAACATTTCACATCTCCAAAGGCAGCTCTTCTTTGCGACAGCAGCTGCAAAGTCAGGGAAAATAAACTTTCCTTGGAACGATAGAACCCCCCCCCCACCCCCCCTAGCTTGCCGGAGAATCTGATCTAGGACCTGATAGAGGTGGACCCCGATAATAAATGGGCGCGGTCTCTGTCCCTCCTTCGGCTGTAGTGATCTATGAGCCCTATCTAGAACTGGTTTATCCTTTAAATTGAGTATATCTTGCAGAAGTTGGGCAATGTATTCTGTGTGGCGTGGTCCAGGCATTTTAACACTTTGTGAGTTAAATAAATGGAGTGCAACAGTAAAAAAGCCTTAACTCAGACCAAAAAAATTAAATTTGCTTAAGTTATGCCTATTATTTAATTAAATTTTAGTGTGACCTCTTGAAGCTTAAGAGAGATGCATCTTACATGTTTTGTGCTCAGCAGCGTCCCCCACAACCAATCTCTTGAATAGCTGGTGGTGCTGGCGCTACCGCTGGACAGGCTGCCTCAGGTGCCGGTGCTACCGCTGGAGAAGTGGTTGGTACAGGTGCAGGGGATGCCGCAGGAGTGTGTCTTTTCCACGTCCTCTTCTGCGGCCCTTTGCACGTCCGGTTCTGTGTCCAAGGTGTTCTCAATGGAGTGCTGGGGCGATCTCTTTACGCATTTGGTCCTGACACATCGTTGGCACTGTTCTCACTTTTAGTGCTGCTGGAATTTTCTCCTATGCAAACTCACTCTACACCAGAGTCAGTGTCATCACTGTCAGTAGCAACAACTTTTTCGTCTCCAGATTCACTTTCAGATAAATTCCGTAGTAACTCTAAGCATTGCTCAGCAGTCTTACATCTTTTGCCACTCATTTTCACTTTATCTAGGAGTAATTGTGGAAGACTGAATTCCTTTGGACAACATCTGACATATATAGTAGCTTGAGTGAATCTAAAAATAGATCACATGACAGACAGTAGATGCCTGAGTTACAAAAGGCGATAATTGACAGTTGATGCTACAAAACGTGGATTGAATTACAATAGACACCTTAGATTACAAGAAGCCATTTATGTAAGGGCTGCAGACTGATCCAATCACAGTTCAATACAGGGCCGGATTAAAGGGCGTGGGGGCCTTACACTAACCTATATTTTGGGGTCCGTATGCATCTTATGGCGAATGGTATTATTGACATATTGGTTTATCCGGTCCTGCGTTGGGGACAGAGAGTGTGAGCGGAGCAGAGCAGGGAGACCAGTGAGACAATTGTATATGAAGCGGAGTGGGGTAGTTGCTGGAGTGGTTTCACAGCACTGAAGAACTGAGCTCATTTTTCTTTTTCTTAAATACATGTTCGGCCATGGAGTTTGCACAAAAAATTCAAACAAGTAAGATGACAAACACAGATGCAGTCACTTTACAATAATTTCCATCATGCATGTGCATGATAACCATTCATTTTCCAGTTTCAAACCAAAATTAGGAACTTATGTTTTGCAGACTTGAGAATTCTTTTTTTTTTTTTTAAAAAAGCTTTTATATTCAATGTGATTGGCATTGTACTTTATAATTCACTATGGTGGGAAAATATATATTTCTCTCGATTGTGGAGCTGCCATATAAAAATGTGAGACACTTCAGTGTGTCCATCTGTCTGCGGTAATTACATAGCCTATATTGTTCTTATACAGTGCCACGGTTATGCCCCAATACAGCGCTGTGAACACGGTTTATATTTTCTGCACTCTTAAGTATAGTTTATACACTACAGGGTGGTCCGTTAGCCCCGTTGAGACTCACTCATATGTTTGTGGGTTGCTTTGAGCTCCATATGAGATATTCGGATACAAACAAGCCCAGTAAAAAGCTAATTTGATACAAATCATATGCAAAGTTTGAAATATGTCAGTGCATCGTACACAACATCTTAGGAACCTGTTAAAAACCTGTTTTAATGCAAGATGATATTTCCTAACTTTTACTTCGTTTTCAATTTACGCTTTTTTTTCAGTACCAATCAATAATAATGAGAATGCGTCTTTGAATTGAATTAGATAACTTATCTGAGCACTTTATGTAGGCTTTTTTTCTCTGCTGATCATAGCTGGGCACGAGGCTTGTTAAACTGCGTATACTTTATGCCATATGACAGAAATCACATGCGAGTGATAATAATTAAATCTCGCTGTTAATGATCATTTTAATTAGCATTCAAACATCCGTGGGAACATAGAAACACAAAATGATGCAATATGGATCAGATATAAAAAAAAGCTAGCCATTGTTGGAAAACATGAACGAATATGAGTTTAAAACGTGAGAAACAGGTTTTGTAGAGGCTCTGTTAAATCAGCCCTGAATAAATGGGTGACGTTAGCAGGTTTCACTAGAAAAAAAAATTAAAAATCAGCTGTGACAAAAAACGACCCACACACTTCAAGGGAAGAAACAGGATGGACAAAGCATGGACATTCAGTCAAAGGACCTTGACTTGTAACCACAGTCGCACAAACAAGTTTAAAATAGGGTAGGGGAAATAAAACATCTGTGTTGTATCATACGGTGAGAAGCTTGTAAGCACCGTACAAAAAACTTGCAGAAAAGCAGAATAACCAGCACAAATTAAAGATAACGCAACCCCCAAGGGAAACAGATAGGTATGCAGATAAAAGCCCTTAACACGGCTATAAAAAAAGGCCTCTGGACGCAATGGTCTTCAAAGGATATACGAGTTCTTATTATATGACAATTAGCAGCCCCCATAGGGGTGGTTCAGGGCTAAGATAACAAGTATTAGGTACAAGGCAAGTTTAGTTTGGGATGTTAAAGTTCAGTGAGAGCAGAACGGCACTGAACAAGGGGTGTGTGATAATAAGGTGCTGTCTCAGTGATTGGACAGAGAAGGGAGAGCAGCAGGGGTGTACCTGATCGCATGTTTTGAATATGTAATGACTTACATTCTATATAAGCTTGTGTGAATCCATGCATCGTTAGAGCACTTAGAATACTCATGTGCTTGTGAGCAGTGTCTCCTGCATAATGTAATAACAATGATAACTATCAAAGGACTTCAAGCTTCTTTTTTACCATTTACTTTATTTTTACTTGTGTTACTTTACAAAATAAGCTTTTTAAGCTTTTCCTGCCTTATTGACTGAATACAGCTGTATTGGATTGGATTGGATTGGAATGTTAAACATGAACAATTGTATTAGTATTTCTGGGATGTTTTCTTTAACCATCACATTATTAGCTTAATTAATGAATTATTTATTAGTTATAGATGTATTGATAGTTTTATTTATAAAAATCATAGCAAACCGACAATGCTGGAAGTTGTTTCTATAAATTGTGTATGTTTAAAATTGTTATCTATTTATTTTGAGTACATTTGGGGGTCATTTGTCTCTGTTTTAAATAAGATATACCAGGATAACAACAGTCATTTGCAATTCAAATCTGAGAAATGTTTAAACTACTCTCAGTGGCTAAACAAATCATTTACATTCTGAGAATCCGGTAGACGGAAAGCTTAAAAACTTTATCCCCTCACAGGCTTTGCATGATTCCCATGGTTAACACAGAGTGAAAATGTACCAATAATTGTGATGGAATAACAAAAAATGGTATTCCATAGTTTATACTTTAAGAAAACAAATAAATACAATAATTAGACCACCAACCTAATCAAGAAATGTGAACTTGTATAACTAAAGAACGGTTTGTGAATTCCATTTCTTTCCAAGCAGTTCAGCCACAGCTGGCAGTATTTACAAAGTGCATGATGATCTAAAAACTTATGTCTGATCTTATGTTGGGGTTTCAATAGCTTAACGTGTCAAAGATTAATTAAATTATTGATAACCATCTCTTGTAATTTTGGCATGATTCTTAATTTCTTTGTTTAAAAATAGGAAGTAATGCAATAGTCACATTTGGTATACTGCATTTAAAATATAGGCAGCAAAGTGATTTGAAAGATTTGCTTGCTTCCAGCCAATAAAAACATAAATGTATGAAAGGACTCTGTTTATCATTTCACCCTTGTGTGGTTTGCTGAAAAGCTATGCACTAATTGAACAGTGATAATGAGCAAGTCATCAAGGATGAATCCTTGTGTGTTTAAAAAAAAAAAAAGTGCGTATGTGACCTTTTGTTACAGGTTTTTGTGTTGCCCAAGGGCATCCTTTACCTCAAAATCCACAGCACAACAAAGCACAGCAGACAAAACAAATTAAATAGCAGCATACAAAAGTAAAATTAAAAAACATGTTTAAACAATGTTATTGTTTTTTTTTTTTTTTTTTTTCCATTTTATTATTATTACTATGGAAATCCACTACGAACATGTTCTACCTTCACCAGGGTGGGAATAATAAGATAATTGGGCAAATATTGTATCACTTCCCTCTTAAGGACCAGCGTACGCTGTGCTATGTATAGCATGACACTTGTGCAATGTTTCAGAATCCTATATCCAACCTACATTTTACTGTGGGAAGATTTTACTAAAAGCACTGCTAAATTTGAAGATTGTGTTGTGTGGTTTTCTATGTTTGTGTACTGGATTAAGTACCATCCCCATTACATGGACACTATTAAATGAACTATTGTTTAAAATGAAATAGCTTGGACACTACATAAGAAAAAGAAAATGTAAGATTTTCCTGTTGCATGGTTTGGGTTAAAAGCTGTAGATCAGGTAAAATACAAAAAGTTAATAAAAAAATCTCGTTACTGGTCTTTGATATGCATTGGCGTAAACGATATTTCAGTGGAGAGGTGCACATCTTCTGCGAAATGCGTTTCCTAGTTACCTGAACGATTACATCTTCTGAATTGTTTACTTTGTAATTTTTTAACTTCGGAAGACACATTTAATAAGGAGAAAGAATGGAATTGGGTTTACTGAGGAAATTGATTTCTTAACTTACTTTTTGTATGCTGAATTGTCCATGAGCGCCCACAGCCATACGCACGTTACACACTCAGTGGCGGCGTTAGGGACATGCAACGAGGCAGCGAGGGGGCCCCCAGCCGACCGTGGTGACTTTTTTACATTTTATTAAACCATGCAATTGCATGGGGCTCCGAGGCAGCGAGGGGGCCCCCAGCCCACCGTGGCGACTTTTTTTTATTAATATGCACAAATTCAAAACATGACAAGAAAACAAAGGTGACAGTTATGTGTCACTGGTGACTAGGAAAAGCTAAAGCGCAGTGCATATCGCTTTTCGTGAAGTTCAACCCGGGGAAGGACTCTGCCTGTCCTGAGTGCTGCCAACTAGTGGATAACACACATGACTATTAAGGGAAAAAATTACATTACTAATACTGACAGCCGCATGACCTGACAAGACTATTTCGAAAAACAGAGGGGGGTTATGTGGAGTTTGTAAATGTGTTTAAGGTTAACAAATTAAAAAAATAAATAATAAGGTATACCTTTTTTACGCGTGATTATATAGACCGGTTAAATTGTGTGATTATTTTTGTAGTAGAATACTATACAGTTTCAAAGTGCATTTAATTGTACAGTCTAAAAAACAACCCCCATACGCAATGAGTAGAATAACCCATCTTCTAGCGCGGACCATTGCTTATTCTTTAATTACCAAAGTGTAGGAGCATGAAAAAGAAAATTCTGCTTCATTTATCCCAGTGGAGATGATAACTTAACCTAAACTAAAATCATTCTTTGCATCAAAGCAAGCGGCAGGCGATAAAGAAGATGCTAGCAGTAGTACATTGTCTGTAGATGTTACTGGACCATGAGCTGAAACACCTGCAGATGATGTGGAATCCGAGGAGGGCCCTCTCACATCATGCTCTGGCTATAATAATAATCCACAGATCTGCCTAACTTTATTATTTATTACTTAGCAGACACCCTTATCCAGGGCGACTTATGATTGTTACAAGATATCACATTATTTTTACATACAATGTCCCATTCATACAATTGGGTTTTTACTGGAGCAATCTAGGTAAAGTAACTTGCTCAAGGGTACAGCAGCAGTGTCTCCCACCTGGGATTGAACCCACGACCCTCCTGTCAAGAGTCCAGCACCCTAACCACCACTCCATACTGCTGCCCTTTAACATTCTAAGAAACTAAAACAAGTGAAGTTTTTGCTATAATAAAAGCATGACTACACTATTTGTCTGACTACTTATAGGAGGCTAGTAGCCTACCTCAGTAGCGCCCCCAGAAATCTTTCACATGGTACGCAACCACACCAGCATCCCTTCTCATGCTGATAACGACTGCATGTAAAGTGTTTCAGCCAATCAGAGTGCTGCATTTGTTATTTCCTGAGTTTCACAGCACCTACACTGTCACATTAGAAAACTGCAATCAAATTGCATCACTGTTTCCCTTTCTAAAAATGAATAAACAAAGCGCACTGCCATCGAGACAAAACTGCAACTACAGTGACAGCCAAATAGTCTGCAACAACAATAAAAGCTCGACATAAGCCTATTTGAAATAAAGACTTAAACTAGGGGGAAAGCTTGCTCACAAATCTGTTATGCTGGTTCCATTTCTATCATTTTCCTCTCACAATCACTACAACTAATCATTTCTCATCCCCTAAGCATGGCGTATAAACATAAAGGAGCAACAGAATTCATGTCATGCAGTGGTACTGTACTAACATTTGATGCCGACAATGTATTTGCCAGAAACAGACGGTTTGGCGCTTTTACTGATTTTTATCCCTCTGGCATTCTGGAACATCAGCAGAGCTTTTTGTTCTTTTTTGAAGGTTTTAACCAAATGTATCTGCTTCTGTTTGCTCATTACCACCACTAAATAAACGTACGATTCAGATGATCACCCAAGGTACATGTGAGTCCACACTTATGAAGATGCAATTTTGCAAACCAAAGGTACGCACAGTGCATAACATGTGTACTACTGCAGACGCCAATGCCCTACCTCATAAGCCTAAAAGTTAATCAACTGTTCTATCAGTAGTATATAATATCACAGAAACACATCCACAGACTTAGTTCCTGGCAAATGGACTGAAGCCAAGATCTCTTACCACAGCACTCTGCACTGACCAGTAGACCACATCGCACACTACTGTAAATGTTAGCACAACAAAACAAACATAAGTAAGCTTTCTTTGGATACATCTGTGAAATATTTACGTAGACTAGAACAAGATGCAAGCCTATACAGCTAAGTTTCCATAATACTAATACAAGTTCCAAACACTGGGGCATGTGCTGTAGTTATATGAAGACCTACAACAACTGAGTGGTATATTTGTCAAGCTGAGGAACAATTAGGTTAGGATAAACTGACATGTTTATTAGATCAAACATGCTTACACATTTGCCCGCACATCTGATTTTGCAGTCTGCTTTAGCGCTGTACAAACAACGCCTAGCAACAAATGTTTTCCATTACAAATAAGAAATACATGATTTTTTTTGTGATGGCCCACAAATCCTGTACTCTTTATTCATGAATAAATAAGCTTAGTGTAGAGTCTTTGGAGTATCTGTACAACATATAAGTCTTCAATAACATTTGGGATGATTAAGGATTCCAAAACCAATATTATTTAGACAAGAAATTGCAGAATTGCATTAGATGGCAACATGAATGAAAAAAGTAGATTTATTGTTTTTTTTTTCTTTTTTTAATTGTTTTTTTTTTCTTTTTCTTTTTTTTTTACACGATAACCAATCATCTGCTGCGGAAGGAAAAATCAGTAGTGTGTTGGTCAGCAGTAAAACCTCAAATAAAATCATACACCAAGAATCTCTGGTGGTTTCTCGTGATAAGGTAAAATTAGAGACAGCAGGAAACCAGCAAAATTAAATTGGAACCATTTGAACATTTGGGCTTCATGGAAATGACACATTGGCGGACCTACATACACTTATTTATTTATTTTTTTATCAACAATTTCTTTGTTGAGGAACACATCAAAGGGACCTGCACATGTTTTCATTTAGCCCTAACTAGAAAATCACATCCAGATGCTAAATAGGCATTCTGTTGGTTTTTCTGTGCTGATTAGATAGTTTAGTGCTGTTTGCTTACAAGTGTAGCCGTATCATTAGCTAATGCAAAGAAATGCTTTCACTGAGTTGCTAATTAAGATTTTTGGAAACCCTCCACGCTCGGGAACAGTTTGTCTAGTTGCCAGTAAAACTTGCGGTGCTTGAGATTCATTTTCCCTGCCCTGTCTGGGAAAAATAAAATTGGCTTTCCCACTTCCTAAATCTCCTCCTTGCCCGCAGGAATTACAGTTTGATCCCAGCTGAGTGAAGAATAAAGACATTAGGAGCTAAGACCACACACACAAATTACTGAGCCCTCATGCCACCTTAATCTACTGCCATTACATTTTGGTGAAAGTAGGTTCTTATTTTCCCACCATCTTAATTACTAAAGCCAACAAAGTCTGAACCATAAAATACTCGCCGTGTGCAGGTAATTTTACCAAAACAGAAGGTACACAAACAACCCCAAAGAAAATGAAACCAATTGGTGCTTGTAACAGGGGTGTTCTGTTACGAGAGAGCCACAGAGTGTTTGAGATTGAAAACTCCATCAGGCACACACACACACACTGCACATACAACTTCAATTACATAGAGAGGGATAGAGGGAAGTCTAACCTCCCAGCCCTGCCATATCTAGTACACACTTTGTTTTTACAAAATGTATCCAAATGTTATTCACAATCAAAATAAAACCATATTTTATTTATAACCCCAAAACAAAACATATAGGGTCAATTGCAGAGTACCACATTGAGTACACTTGATGAGGTACATTTTCAAAGGTGATTACATTTTTGTCAGACGTCTAAAAGTACATTTTTTCTTACACAGGCTTATTAGAGTCACGATTTTCAACAGTTGATTTCTCTAGACGTGCTATTTGACCCTCCATAAGGTTACAATTGGATTTCGATGCCCATAAAACAATGTGATTTTCAGAGTTACAGACATTAGTCTGCCCTCTGTCTAGGTAGATTATTTAAGTATTACAATGTATGCAAATGGACAAGAAGTGATGCATATGTCTAAATATAGATGTTTAAACGTCTGCATCTGTTATCGATTTGAGAACACAGGTATTCAGTTGTTGTCAAAAGTTTATCCCAATGGAAATGTATAATTTCTAGAAATTTCTCGAAAACAAAGAATTTTAGGAAAAATCTTTTGCAGCAAAAGTTTTACTTTTGTGGATGAGGAAAAAACGCGAATTCAGAAGTATTCATACCTTTTGATGCTATGATAGTATTGGCTACAAGGTGCTAGACATTTCAACATGACAATGCAGAACCTAATTTTAGAAAATTCTAGACAATGCTGGATTGTAGGTGAACATTCTTAGAGAGTATAAAAGGGTTACGCTTAGGATAATTGCTGTCATTACCAATAAGTCAATATGGGAAAAAGTAAAGAGCTATCTGAAGACTTGAGGCAGAAAATTAGTTATTGTCATAAAGCTGGAGAAGGATACAAGAAGATTTCCAAACATCTGAGTATCCCAATTTTAACTATTGTTTCTATTATCAAGAAGTACAAGACTCATGGTATTGTCCTAACGCTCCCTCAGTCTGGAAGAAAGAAGGTTCTTTCACCAAGAACAAGTAGAATTGTGAGGAAGGTTAATAACAATCCGAGATTGATTGTCAAAGATATTTAAAGTGAATTGGCTCGAAGTGGGACTGGGGTTTCCATTTCAACCATAGATTGAGAATTGTATGGTGAAGGTCTCAAAGGACGCAGGGCAAGGACAATCGCTTAAAGTTTGCAAAACAGCATTTGAATGATGGATATGAGTTTTGGCCAAAGGTTTTGTGGAATGATGAAACAAAAAGCAAGCTATTTGGTTACGCTGATAGTCGTTACGTTTGGAGAAAGTCTGGTGAGGCATACAAATACAAGTACACCATTCCTACTGTCAAGCAAGGAGGTGGCAATACTCTTCTATGGGGCTGTTTTTCCTCTAATGGCACAGGAAATTTAGTTTCAATACATAGCAAAACGGATTCCTTAGCATACCAAAAGATATTGGCCAATCATCTGAAACCCTCTACTACAAAACTTGGTTTAAAGCGCAACTGGACATTTCAACATGACAATGATCCAAAGCACACATCAAAATCTACATCAGAATGGTTAAAGAAGAATAAAATCAATGTTCTGGAATGACCTAGTCAAAGTCCCGATCTAAATCAGATTGAGAATCTTTGCTATGACTTGAAGAAGGCTGTGCACAAGAGAAGTCCTTGGAATTTGAATGAACTGGAACAATTTGGCATTAAAAAAATCACTAAAGAATCATACCAAAAGCTTATTGACAAATATCCTAATCGTTTAAAAGAGGTTATTATTGCTAGCTATTAATTTCATTTTCCTGTAGACATTTATTTCTTGTAACTTTTTTTCCTCATCAACAAAAGCAAAACTTTTGCTCCAAAATATTTTCCCTATAATTATTTGTTTTCAATAAATTTCTAGAAATTATAAATTTCCTTTGGGCATGTAAACTTCTGACTACAACTGTCGTCAGCTGACCGCTTTTTTTCACACTACGGACACACCATGTAGCCACCCAAGAGCTACAGCGTCGGAGGACAACGCAGCTCTCGGGCAGCTTACAGGCAAGGCCGACTACAGGGGTCGCTGGTGCGCAGTGAGCCAAGGACACCCTGGCCGACCTAACCCTCCCTCCCTCCCCGGGTGCTCGGCCAATTGGCGCCGCCCCTGGAAGCTCCGTCCTCGGTCGGCAAAGGAATAGCCTGGACTCGAACTTGCGACGTCCAGACTATAGGGCACATCCTGCACTCCACACAGAGCGCCTTTACTGGATGTGCCACTCGGGAGCCCAAACGGTCCGTATTTTTAATACACAAAATAATAATGATAACAGTGGTATCAGGGGAAATACGGCAGGTTTTCAATCCTTAAATAATAACAACAACGAGCAATCCGCTCCACAGTATTCTTGTACACGGCAATGTGCTTTCCCTCTCCCAGTGCGGTGCAGTACTGTACTTGATCGTGGTGCTGTGTTGTGCTGAGCTGCGCGGTTCAATGCAGTGCTTTGTCCCGTGCCGTGAGGTTGGTGCTCGGGTGTTGATGCTGGCTTTTTGGCAGCAGCTCCCTGGCTCCTAATTCTCTGCAAATAGAACAAAACAAAAACAAAGAGGCAGTGCTCCAGCTTGTTAGATATTCAATGTAAGAGGGCCCTGCTCACGTAGCTGCGTCCCCTTTGTATTACCAAACTCCTCCCTGTAATCAGCCTGGCCCCCTGGTCTACCCAATCACTGCCTGCGCCGCAGCTGATTACAGTGGAGATGTCCGGAGTACTTGCAGCTAAACGCTTCCTCCAAAATGGCCAACATCCGGTTTCCTCCTACCGTCGAGTACGCCAGTCTATGGAGAAGCTTACCACCAACCTTACACAGCGCCCTCTCTGGTCGGGAGGGAGACTTACAGCTTAAATTCCTTCTCTCTCTGTCACATGCACACAATGGCAAATGAGACTGGGAACTCTGCCACAGTACCCAAGAAACCATCAAAAAGTCGAAAACCAAACTTCACACAAGAAGAAAATTATGTTTTAGTTGCTGAATTGAAATGTATAAATCATGCGGGACAGACACAAATATTTCAGACCACAGCTGGGAGCGTTAAAAAAGGTAAATGCGGTTTCCCATACAAAGCAAACTACCAAAGAAAAAAGAGATGGAGAGATATAAGGCGTAATGCTAATTACAAAGCTGCTCAAATAGCAACAGCTACCAAAAAAACTGGCAGTGGACCAGCTCACACTGTAACTTTGACTCCCTGTGATGGGGTACTCCCTGCCCCTGTGCATATTATGATTTGTATTTTATATTTGTTGTATTATTATTTTATTATGTAGTATTTTGGCAGCGAGGTGCTGTCCGCCATTATTTGTTATTGCTTTTAATACCCCGTGAGGATGTGTGACTGATCAGCTACTGATTATATAATTAGCGGACAGTCACGCAGAATTATTATACTTGTGCAGACTATGGCCAAAGGGTTAATAAGATAAAGAATAGCCACTTAATCCCTCGGCCATAATATAAAAGTTCAGGGACAAGTTAATCTACTTGTAAGAACAAGACTTGAATAAAGCTACAAAGAGAACTAACTACAATTGCTATTCGAGCTGGATTTCGACCAGCATGGTACCTGCTTGTTTATTGTCTGTTTGTTTTGGCCATTGCGCCATTTAGTGTTGTTCAGTATTTTTGTTAACTCTTTGTATTTATTATTAAATCAGAGCATTTCATACCCTGCAATACTGTCTGTGTCCATCTTCTTCCGGGTCTGACGCCATCGCTCAAGCTATCCTGCCACACTCCCCTTGAAGAAAAAGCCCTTGGTACTATTCCTCACATCAATTTGGAAGGAGTTGCAGGTGTAGATATATTTGCCCAAGCACAAACTCAGAGTGGAAAGTTAAATGACCTGATTAGTCAATGTATGTTTCTTTTCCTAATTTTTGCCACTATTTAATGTAAAATAAACAGGATTTTACTGCTGCTCCCATTATGCTGCATTACTATACTAATTTCACTTTATTATGTCAGAAACCATTGTTCTAGAAACTATAGCCATGGGGCCAGAATTGGATCCTTGTCACATTTCTGAAGATAAAGAAAATCCAGTACACACAGTATCCCGTCCATCAGACAGTATACCTATACAGACGCCCTTCACCCGGAGCTGGTGATGAAGAGGAACACATTGAGACTTACCTTATACAACACCACACTGATTTAAAAACTATATTATCCGCAAATTTCAGGTCTTTCTCTACATCTCTAGACAGCATAGAAAATACATTTGACTCGTATCTATGTGAGCAAAAGCATCAAACTCAGATTTTGTCAAACATAAATGATAACTTTTAAGAACTAAAGGCAATACAGGGGTCAGTGGTGGATGTGATGAAAGACCACGCAGTAGCATTAAGAGAACTAAAGATGGAACAATGTAATCTAAATTAAAAATATGTGAGACTACAATTCAAACCACTGAGACAGACATTTGTCCTGCTGCAGGGAAGAAAGGACCTGTGCAAACCAATATAGCAAGGAAAAGGAAATTCTCTAGTGAAAAGGGTGAAACAAGCACATCACAAAAGTAGTTAGACGCTGCCTAAGAGCACATAATTAAATTAAGAAAACACTTTTTTTATTGGTACATTTATGTTTACTAGTAATGTTTTCCCCACAGAAACATTTAAATTGGATTTGGTGTTTGAAATTATGTTTTGTTTGGCTAATGAGAGAAAGCAATGCTCATTCTAAATATTGATCAGTTATGTTGAAAACAGAAGTAAGGCTATGCTACATATATATTTTTTAAAGTAGTCTTTTATTTAATCATATCACATGTTTATGCTGGCATACATGTAAATAATACCCAAATATATAACATGTAAAACAATAACCCAATGGTGGTATTAATAAAGATAAAATACTTACAGCTACTAACAGGAGTCCTATTTTCCCCCACATTTACAGAAAGATTGTGCCGTGAGTGTATTTGTAAGTTGCATTTGTGCTATCCATTAATATGTTTAAGTTGCATTATAAAAGTTATAAAACACATATTTGCTAAAATAAGTATTAAATCACACATAGCTAACTGCTGTTACAAACTTGAGCTCTGTCTGCAGGGATACAATTGTGGCATCCCTGTTTTATTGGAGTACTCACCTCTATGGGATGCCAAGTGTAAAAAAAAAAGATTTCAAGACTGAAGCATTTGTTTCCAGATTTAATTGTCATATTGACTTTAAATGTTTTTGTTAACATTTAAATCTGGGGGAAAAAAAGAAACACCTGATAAAATATCTGTGCTTTTATTTACACATCAGACATAACAAAAGGGCAAACCAAAATCTACACTTTATACAAAACAACATAAAGTCATTAGTTGGGGAGCGGACACAAGCAGAGAGACATTTTAAATATCAAAGCGAGATCTCCCCTTCTGCTACATATGAAAGGGGAAACCACAATATAGCAGAGGGATGTTGATGGTCCAGTTTGTTTACATTGCAAAGAACAGGGTTAGAATTGATTAAGCCCCTCTCACACTGGCATTTCTACCTGGGTCCCGACTCGGGTTTTGGCTACCCGCGTCACAATCCCGCATAGTGTGAAACCATGTACCTGGGTCAGGATGTGGGTCGACACGCTTTGACCTGGGTTGACGAGACAAAATGCATGATGGCCGTTCGTAAGCCGACGAAATAATAAACAACCACACCTGCGTGAAGGTTTCACTTTTGCAAGGAACATTTCTGTTTATTCTGTTTAGCCATATTTTTGTCGATTGAGACACACCATGAGCCAGATTGCAGCAGGGATGAAGAAACATTTGCTTTAATCAACATTTGGGCCGACGGTTCAATCCAGAGAAGCTTGGATGGAAGCGTCTGTAACAAGCTGCTTCCGGTGCCAGTGTGAAAGGGGCTTTATGTGCCAGTGTAGCCCTGGCATTTATTTGAGGCACCTGGTACAAAGTTTCATTGTCTTCCTCTCCATCTCCAGTGTCACAGTCTTGCATCTCAACGCCATGTCTGAGAGCTAAGTTGTGCAATACGCAACAAGCTGTGACGATACTACATACTTTTTGTGGGTTATACTGTAGCAGTCCTCCTGAACGAACAAGGCACCTAAAACACATTTTTAATACGTGTGACAGGATCTGGGTGGTGTGGGCGACCAAAGGAATGTCCAGACAGTACTTCTTTTAAAAATGATGTGTTCATTTTTCCCAAATGTAAATAATAAAGCCGCCCCTGTACCAGTGATGGTATTGGGGGGTACAAGGCAGGTTTTCAGTTCCAAACAGAAAATACACAATATATGTTATAAGTCCCATGGTGCACAAAACTGCTCTCCAAAACGGGGGATGGTGGTGCTTGGTGGTGTTGTGCCATGGGGGTAGTTCTCAGGGTATGTGCTGCACAGTGGCTGCAGTGCCCGTCTTCTGCAAAACGCTACATAAATAAAACACAGCACTCCGGTGCATTAGTCACTCCAGTGTAAGGGGCCATACTCACGTAGCTGCGTCCCCTTTGTACTGCCAAACTCCTCCCTGTGATCAGCCTGCCGCCACGGTCTATCCAATCGCTACCTGCCCCTTAGCTGATGCCAATGGATTTGTTTAGCAAACTTGCAGCTACGTGCTTCCTCCAAAATGGCCGACTTCCGGGTGCCAACTACCATCGAGTCGCCACGTCTGTGAGAAAACATACCACCAACCTTACACAGCGCCCTTTCTGAGAGGGAGGGAGGGAGATTTGCAGCTGAGATTCCTTCTCTCTCTGTCACAATATACCAAAGGTCCTCTTTATCACAGATTGAGTTGATCGGTGTTCATCATTATATCTGTGATGAGCAGGAGTTGAAGGATTTGTAACAGGAGTCATGAGCCATGGTTTTAATGGATATCTGTGGTCACCTGTGTATTTATAAAGCACAATTCAGTAACATTCCTTATACATTAACGAGGAAGAAGGAAACGCACATGGTTATTTACCTATGAGCCAACTGCCAGCCAATATTAGTTGCTTTAGAAAATTGCTCTTACACTAGACTGCTGTACCTGAGTTACACCCATCTAAAGCCCTTAGTCACCTTTCAAAATGTACTCCGATGTGTCTAACTAGTGGAATAAGCAGATTTAGTCCACTTGATAGGACTAATGTTAGTACACCTTCAAATTCCGATTGCAGCATACCAGTAATTAATCATCACAGGTAGATCATCTGCTAAATCAGACTAAACAAGTTCCTGATTGCAGCGTACCAAATCAGATTCATGATGATCGTGTTCAAGTAGATTAACTTGTCAATCAATCAATCTATCTATCTATTTTATATAGCGCCTTTCATAGTGGACCACCATCACAAAGCGCTTTACAAGATACAGTAAAAAACAATGCATAATACATTAAATACAATGAAAAACAAAGCATAAACACAAGGCTAGGATGTGAAAATTCTAAAACATTGTGGATGCGTATGTCATATAGAATCATAACGTACAGTGAAAGATAAGAAGTAGTAGAGACGTAACAGTATGTGTATGTGTCACAAAGAAGGCTGTAGGGGTGACGTCAGACCAGGAAATAAAACAATAACAAAAGGTATATGGGGCTAAACTGCCACAGCAGTACTTTTATTTAAATAATAAATCAAAAACACTTTCACTAAACAACTCAAAGAAATGGGCACATTGGCCAAAACAAAACTAACAATAAGCAGTAATGCACGTTTACTTTAGAACAAGTTCATTTTACTCTCTGGCTGGTAGCATTCGCTCTCACTATGATTCTCCTACTCTGCCACCACCATGAGCCCAGAGTGGGTCTTTTATATCTGTGACTGGAGCCTTAATTACCCATTAATAAATTACATCATTAAGACTCCAGCCACATTCCCACAGGTTTTATTGGGGTGGGGAATTCACCCCCATCCATGTTCGCTGCACTTTACGAGACCAGCTTTTGGCCGGTCTCAAATAATAAATAATAATGTTGGACGGTTTTCGTCAAGCCGAGAGCTAGACCATGGCAGAGGGATGTCGATGGACTGTGAAGGATAAGACTGATATGCTTGCTTGTTCGAAGCATTTACTGCTTAAAATGTTTTGCAGAGACAGTGCATTTTTCCCCTGCAATCTGAAAATCTTAATCCATACATTTCTTATGTCCATCACGTTCAGGCAGTCAGATCCATGAGAATAATGTCTTGCACAATATATATATATATATATATATATATATATATATATATATATATATATATATATATATATATATATATATATATATACTGTATATATAGGCTCTAGATTTAAAATAAACTTTTTAATCATGTACCTTTGATACCGTTTTCAGTTGAACGCAATACAATTTCAGTTAATATGCTTTAATGCTATAAACAACTAATGATCCATTATCACGCAATTAAACTTGTCTGTGCCTGTGTTGAACTAAAATTAAATACTACAAACACACAACAGTTTTATGTAACACAGTGCTCAAAAAAAACAACCAAAAGCCATAATAGTAGTACAGTATTTTGTGTTAGATTTTGGAATGTCACATTTTTCCATTTTTGTCAGTTTTTAGTTAAGTATATGGAAAACTACAAAGCAGTATGTAATTTAATATGTTAACATAACATTATTAAGACGGTTTCATTCAACTTTATGAAGCAAAATTAGTTAATTATACAGGGTGATGCAAAACTTTTAGCTCATAAATCTGGAAAGAATCAGTGTTAGTCTATATGGATCTTTCCATATAACTCTACCAGCATGGGTCCAAGTTTCAGCACATCCGGTTCCAAGTAGATGATTGATCTTGAAACTTTGTCAGGTTGGGTCTTAAAGGAGCCTAAAAATTCAGCATCAACAAAATGCCTATATAACGCATCCATGCCCTCATCGCTCTATCTCCACTTCATTTTCAACTGCTCCTGGTTTTTGTGCCACAATGAAAGTAATGGTTAGGGATAACCCGTATTTTTAAATTTTAAATAATTTAATTAAGCCCCCCCTAATTCTTCATAATACATTCAGCTACTTCAACTCTCTCTAAGGCCATAATGTCCTTTTGGTAACGTGGTTACCAGAACTGAACACAGTATTCTAAGTGCGGTACAACCTCATTATAACCTCCTTTGATTTGCACTCTACACTACTAACTTTATATACCTGTGATGGGGTACAGCCCGCCCCCGTATATCATTTTTTTCATTTTCCTGCTCCTTTTTTAAAAAAAAATTTCAAACTTCACCTGCTGTTCTGCTCTGAGTCTCTAGGGCACCGTCCCATTTCTGACACCATATGTAACCAGGATGGCTTGTGGTGATGTTAGACCAGGAAGAGAGACACACAGTAATGAGTCTATTTCAACACCAAGACCTTTCTCTTCGTGGGGCTGTTCTAGTTCAATACTACCCATTTGGTATTTGGATCCTATTTTTTCTGCTCACTTCTGTATGAGGTCTAAATCCTTTTGGATTTCCTGGGTGACTGAAAGCACATCGGCCACTCTCCTAAACATGTTACAAGTTTGCTACTAATTACCCAATCTAAGACATTGATATGGTACTTGTGTTGTGTAAAATATTGCTTGCGTGGAAATAGGCATAGTTTTGAGAAGTTTATAGCTGTAAGGCAGCAGTGTGGAGTAGTGGTTAGGGCTCTGGACTCTTGACCGGAGGGTCATGGGTTCAATCCCTGGTGGGGGACACTGCTGCTGTACCCTTGAGCAAGGTACTTTAACCTAGATTGCTCCAGTAAAAACCCAACTGTATAAATGGGTAATTGTATGTAACAAATAATGGACATTGTATGTAAAAATAATGTGATATCTTGTAACAATTAGGGTGTCTGCTAATAAATAATAATAATACTTATCTGGGATTACCTCTTGTACCACAGGTTGGAAACATCTGATACCCTGATGATTTCTTGCATGGTAATCTTTTTGTTTTGCTTTAGCAAAGCTCTTATTGTGCTGTATAGGAACCTGTGTGGTGGAACAAACAAATAAATAAATAAATAAATAAATATCCAGTGAAAGATGTAATACTTGTTATACTAAGCATAATGATGGAGAGTCTAAATGTTGTAAAACTAAAGCTAAGAATTGCTGACATTAGAAGGTGACAGATGCTGAAGTTTAAGTGCTGTTCAACACATTTCTTGAGATCAACATCCCAATCATAAAGACATTTCAAGTGGTTTGAATCAGTGGTTCTTTGGAATTGTGCTAGCCAGTGTCTCCTTTCCAATGATGTCATTGAATTAAAACAATTGGAAAATACTTGCTCTCAAGTTTAGTCATCAATGAACAAATCTCTCTCTCTCTCTCTCTCTCTCTCTCTCTCTCTCTCTCTCTCTCTCTCTCTCTCTCTCTCTCTCTCAGAAAACACCAAAAATCATATAGTGTTGACAATATATATATTGTGTCTGACAAAAGTGCTTGTGTAAACAAATGATAACATCATCACATCTTGTTTCTTTACAGTTGACATATTCCACAACTGTTGCTATATAGAAATAAACATCATGATCATGAGGTAACATCTTACAGTGAGGACAGACTTTGCATAAAACCTGCTGTATAACTGTTTACAATGGAGGCTAGCCACTAGAGGACACAGCAATCCTACACAAATCAGGAAACAGCCACCCCTCAGATAATCTAATTAAAACCATTTAAACCTTTTACTTGAGTTATATTTGGCAAATATGCCATTTTTTTAACCATCTGAGGAAAAGTATTACAAAGTTAAGAACATTGTCAAACGTTTATAATCAGACTACAGAAGAAACAAAACAATTGAGCTTTTTTATTTATTTATTCAATTTTATTTTTTATGATTTCATGTTGTTTCCTAATGCAGGCTATTTCCCAAGTAAGCAAGTACACTAACCACAGTTTAAACATTTAAATGACTAAGCAGACACAATTATTTTAGCTTCAGCACACCCCTTTTAGCTGAGTGAGACTGACCTGCGGTAGATCCACTTTGAAGAATCTTCCCTATCTGTAATTATAACTTAAATCTGCCACAAACCAGGTATGAACAGTACCTCTTCAGGCATGCAACACCTTAATGCAATCAGGTCAAGTCAGCCTGTGGCAAAGTGCCCCCCCCCCCCCTGTGTGTATTCTGTGTTATGTGTTGTGTTTTAATGTTGATGTATAGTCATTGGTACACGGGATATAAACGGGTCTGTGTTTTACGTGTATTTAAAAATGTAGATTTGTATTTAGGCACGAGGACGGCACAAATCACTTCACGTGCACCAGTGACTATACATCAACATTAAAACACAACACATAACACAAAATACACACAGGGGGGGGGCACTTTGCCACACAGCCCCAAAGATCTTAAGTGGATAACAGTATTCTCTATTGAGAAATTCATACATTCATACAGTGCAAGATAGATGAGTCAGTTAAAGTACTAGTTTGCACAGGAAATATTATGTGGTTTTCTGACCAACCAACCATGGCTGAAACTTATGTGATGACTTAAAAGGAGACATTTTAATTACAGTCGCCACCACTTAGAATGGCCGCATTTGTGTTAACGTGATTCATCTGCAGTAAACTCCCACACAATAACCTGACATTCAAAATGTCCCCCAATCACCAGTACAGTAATCAAAACAAACAAGTGTGTATGCGGTTAAATCTTTATTAAGACCTTCATTACACGAATAAAAAAGATGTATTAAAACCTATGAATGTAATAAAAAGTAAGTGCAAAAAAGTAATGCAAGTGCAGAAATGTACAGTACAGGCAGGCTACATTACTGCACATTGTTTCCAGTGAAGAACTTTTGCAAGTATGGATGGCAAACTTTCAGTGTTTTCTAAAAAAATCCCAATTCGGCTCTATATCTGGATACTGCTCCATAGCAGGCCGCAGTGTTACAAGCGCAGCATGCTCGCTTACGTCATCAGTGTCTGTTTCAAGCAGAGCGTCCTGGTTGCTGATGTATGGAAGGCCGTCCGGGTCAAAAACGCATACCTAGTACACGTATTCATTTGGACCATTCAGGATACATAAAATACTACGCGTTTTAAATAAATGTAAATTAATTACGCATTTTCCACGTAGTGGCTAGTCATTTTACAGTACAGTGGAACATTGCATATCCGACAGTCACATAACCACCCTGATCAATTAACCGCCTCGCTAAATAAATAAATAAATAAATATTAAAATTAGGCTATGAGAGTAATGGCATTGGCAGCAAATGCAGCTTCCGCGATGGAAACAGAAAGAAAGCGTTATAGCAATCAGCCTTTTGGTGCGTTCCCCAAGAGAGACCAGCTGTGTGCATGTGTCAGTCAGCTGTATGTGCCAGTGACGTTTCAATACACCAGTTGAGAAAGCTTTGTATTTTACTCTTTTATTGTGCAATGTGTTTATATGATGGAGTGCATAGTTTAAGATATTGGCAGCATGTTGTTGTAGCTTTTAAATGCATTTGAATTAAACTAGGGCTGCACCGAATCCAGGATTCGGTTTCGGATTTTTGAGCAGGGTTCGGATTCGGCTGAATACTTAGGATTCGGTGAATCCAAATCCTACATCTACCCAGCGCACATCCATTTTAATATATCCCTCCAATGTGTGCGGCTCTTCTTTAAATAGACGAATCCGGTATTGAACGTAACTTTTGTATTTAATAAAAAGAACACTTTTGATGAACTCTGTCGCGGCTCTCAGCTTCCTACTGGTGGCGCACGCACTAAACACGTCATGCACCTGCTGAATGCAAACATATCCCTGTATGCAACAGCACATTCACATCACACTTTTCATGGAGTAAAGTTATGCAGTAAACCTGTAATATATAGTAATGGCAAACTGTTATAGACTTTTGTGCTTTATTTCTTTGTCTGAGATGTGTTCTAGAGATCATACTGAGAGAAAAAAAATCAGACACAGAAATATGTATTTTTGTAACTTTACAACCGTCAGATGTGCAGGTTTGTCAACAGGCTCCAGAATCTCAGGACACTAAGGCAGGTCAGGTTTTTTTTTTTTTTTTTTTAACTCACCTCTCTAAACTGCAATGTATTCGACATGTAAAGTGAGTGTGAATTGCTTGAGCAGTTTAGTAAATGTAGTTTAGTAAATGTATTAATTGTTTAATTGTGGTGGCGATTCTATCTGGAGAGCCTCGTTACGATTAATCAAAACGATTAATCATATTGCTTGAATTTTTTTATACAGTAAACAATATCTATCAAAATAGTGCAACACCTTTATTATAGATAACTTTACACTCACCTGCACTCTTTCATTTAACCTTGTGACAGCAGGTAAAGTTTCTATTTGTTTAAAGGTGGGGTGCAATGATTTTTCATTTTTTTCAGAATTCACTTGTATAGTACTGTTGGTAGGTCAATAAAAGTATCTGTGTAGTTTAAATGTATAGGTTTTAACTCTACGTGTATAAAAAACAACTCTGAAGTTGACACCTTTATGAAAAGTCCAGCGCTCTCGAAGCTGAGGTTAAGTTATGCGTGACATCACACCAGGACAAGCTCGTCATCCCACCCACTGCTTTCCTGCATTACTGCTCACCAAAACACAACACACCCAGGGGAAAGATGGTGAATAGATGTGTAATATATAGTTGCTCCAACACAGCAGGGCCATTGGTATCTCTGTACGAGTTTCCTAAAGAGCCGGTACGATGCCGACAATGGGTGAAGTACGTGAGGAGGACCAGGGATTGGGATGCTAAGCCCAACAGCAGCTGCATCAGCAGCACCCCATTGATGTTCAAGATGGGTGCTGTTAAAAAACTTAAATTAAATAAGGATACAGTACCATCCATTTATCTGGATGGTACCTGCAGGACTAAAAAAAAGTAAAATCACCGGGACTCCAGCGGCTGCCAGGAAAAGAGAGGTGCAGAGGGTAAGGGCATGATCCTGTCATTTCATTATAATTATCTCTTACTTTGATGAAAATATGTAAAGTGACGAGACTATATCGCCAATAACCTCCCATGTACATTATTAATAAATAATGTGATAAAATGATCACGTTATGTAACTTTATCATATACTTTCCTGTGAAGTCTGTCGATTTCATCAGGACACTCCTGTGTAAGATCTTCTGCCTCAGGATTATTTAGATCACCAATCTTAACATAAACTTCAACTTTATTTATTTATTATTATTTTCCCCATCCGACCTGCAAAAAATGTCTTAGGCTACTTTATGATGCTGATGTAGGCTATGTCAGATTCTAATAGGCTACAAGTTAAGAATAAAGTATTTTTTACTGTATATGTAAGAATTATTATATTGATTTGTTCGTAGAAAGTTGTGCAGTAAGTCAGAAAAAGGAGACCTGTGGTTCTCGTGTTTTCATAAGTTGACAGGTATTACTGTACTTGTTTTGCATGTTAAATTGCGGCTGATCTGTTGCCACGGAGATCAGGCGCACTCTGGCCCAGATTTATAAAAGGATTGCGCATGTTTTACGATCGTAGAACGGGCGCTGAGGGTTCTGAATTCTTGGATGGGATTTATAAAACACACGCAATGGCATAAACACACAATTAATATGTGATTTGCTGGGGCAATGACTCTGTGCGCTTTATCCCTTGATGCATATGTAATTCTGGGGCGTTTCTGAATGAAACCGCTAAAATTGGGAGGGGATTTTGCAAATGAGGTCTATTAAATATTCTAATTTATTAAGCTGCCGGTAATTGCGGGGCTCGTTTTAAATGACTGTGGAAGGGTGGGGGTATTCACTGACATGGGAGACAGAAGATTATTTTGCATTTTTGTATTTGCAAACACCGCACAGGTGCCCAGTTTTATTTCTTTTCTTTTTTATTTATTTTAGCCCGCAGAGGGCGCTGTTGTGCATGGCCTGATGACTGGCAACAGTAAACAGGACCATGGGGTTACCAATACGGATACACAGTCCAGTGCACATACAAGTGCTCGAAAATAATAATGAAAACAAAAGGCGAAAGAAAAAGGGAAAACAAAACACAGTAATAAAACTACAAACAAAAGTGCTGCTTACGCAGTGCCCCCAAGCGCAATGGTATAAACACGCAATTAATACGTGATTTGCGGGGGCAATGATTCTGTGCGCTTTAGCCCTTGATGCATATGTAATTCTGTATATGAATATATAATTTTGGGGCGTTTCTGAATGAAACTCCTCCAAACTGGAGACTGAATACTGGTCCCCAGCTGAACTTCTTGCACTGGCATAAAATTCCCTTAATGTTGTTGAGATTTTTTGGTCTTATTTCCATAAAATGAATGTCCATATTTTTTCTTTAAGTACATTAACCAGCCCATGCTGTATTTTTTTTGTGTGTGTGTTTCAATCTTTGTTCTATTTCATGTAGCTGTTCCTCATCTACTGTTATGTGTCTACTCTTGCTGGTGCACTTATTTTATTTATTTATTTTTTTCAGATGGACTGCTGTCTTCACTCAGAAAGTTGGTGTTGTGCCAGTTATGTGGAGTTTCATCTCCAAATATATTAAAGGATGTGGTTTTGTAACTAATAACAAATAAAATGGCAGTTTGTCATGGAATTTAGAATGTAAATCAACTATCTGAAGTATATACATAGTATTTCATTTTATTTTACAAAAGAATATGACTTTTTGTATTCCTTTTATATATTGTGTGCAATTTTGAACATACTTTGAGAGTGTGGAACAACGCAAGATCAGCTGGCAAGATCTATAGACAATGGAACAGAGCAGGATAAAGAGAAAAATACCTCAAGAGTCTGCGAGAGCGGGGGCGGAAGATGACTCAAGGTTTGACAACACGGTTAACGACTTCGGAAAGGAAACGGATATGAGTATGGAGAGTACTTTGCAAAGGACTAGCTCAAGATCTGCAGTTAGCAAAGACATGGAACTCCAGGTTTGTATCTGTGGCTGCAGCAAAGTGACAACAATTAGGGATTTGAAGATTCATCAAGGGGAATGAAATGCTTGAGGGAGAAGGGACAAGGGCCTCACATTGATCAGTACTTCTTACAAAGTCAGTCAAGTCAGTCGAATGAAATCCAGCAGCAGAAAGCAAACCACAGTTCGCAGGATATCAGCACCCCTGTCATAGATGAGAGGAAGACAACTAGTGATGAACCTAATGGTCCTTGTGAACCCAGTCAGATGAACCAGCATAAGAGAGAAAAGAACCTCAATGGGCACAAGCCTGGAGAAAACACAGTAAACACAGATCTCTGTTATGCATTGGAAAGGTTAGATGGAACAGTCAAAAAGAAGCTGGATAAATTTGGGGATACCATCTACGTACATGGAAGCGAGAGGTTTGGAGTTGAAAAAAGAAAGGAGAAAGTACAAACTATTCCTGTAAAGTCTAGAGGAAGCAATGGAGGAGAGCAGAACAAAGTCAGAAGGAGGCACTCAATCTATTACAATCTATAAAAGATAAGATTGCAACATTGCGCAGAATTGAGCTCCTATGGAAATGCTGCAAAAAGAACTAGCGTGCGAGAACTATTGGCATAGGGAGAAAAATGGCTTACTAAAAGAAACTATGTCTGAACTGGAGAGATATCTCAAGGAAACGCACACAGATTCAAAAAGGCAGGAGCCTATGTCGATTCCTTCAGACATCCCACCTATCAATCCACCAGAATACCAAATTGAGGACTGCGCTTCTAAGTGGAAAGAAGTAGAGCAAGCTGTGAAAGAGTGCCCCTGGTGTTCTACGAATTCTGTGTAAATTGATGAAAGTAGCTTGGGAAAAACAGGTTGTAGAGCATGGTGCCGAGCAGGTGGGGTCTTTATACCCAAACATGGAAGGTAAGCTTTTCTTCAGCATTGTTGCACAGAGATTGTCAGCTTACCTATTGAATAATTGCTTTATTGACACTTCAGTACAGAAAGCCGGTATTCCAGGTTTCACAGGATGCTTAGAGCACATCAGTGGCGGCAAATTCAAACAGCTAAAAAGGAGAGGAAGGAGATCCCTGTGACATTCCTGGATTTAGCTAATACATATGGTTCAGTACCACGTGAGCTTCTTTGAGCAGCATTTGATTTTTTCAGTGTACAGAGGACAATAACAAACTTAGTGAAAGCCTACTTTGGAGATTTGCAATTTTGTTTTTCAACTTCAGAATTCACCAGTGCATGGCAATGTCTAGAAATTAGAATAATGGCAGGATGCAGCATTTCTCCACTGGCTTTTACCATGGCATTGGAAGTAATTATTATGGCATCAAAATGGGTAGTGGGAAGAGAATGCTTGGCTTCTGGAATGCGGCTGCCACCAATTACAGCATACATGGATGACATGAAAATCGTGACTACAACAATAGCCTGCATGAATTGGTTATTGGGCAAACTAATCAATAACATTGAAAGGGCACGAATGCAATTCAAGCCCACTAAGTCAAGGAGCATCTCTATAATTAAAGGTAAAGTAGTGGATAAGAGGTTCTACATTAACAGTGAGGCAATACCAACAGTGTCTGAGAAGCCTGTGAAACGTCTTGGGAGATGGTATGATGGGGACCTAAAGGACACAGTTTGTGTGGGAGAAGTGAGACAACAAGCAGTGCAAGGGTTGAAGAGCATAGACAGCAGTGCTTTACTGGGTAAACTTAAACTCTGGTGCTTTCACTTTGGTATACTGCCAAGACTTCTGTGGCTACTCACTGTGTACGAGGTTTCCTTGACAACAGTAAAGAAGCTGGAAGCGTTAATCAGTTCATAAGTCAGGAAATGGTTCAGAGTTCCACGCTGCCTCAGCAGAGTGGGACGGTATGGTAAAGGGATACTGCAGCTGCCAATTTTAGCTCTACCAAGGAGTTTAAGTGCACCAATGTTCGATTGGAAGTGACACTGGTAGGGTCATATGAAAAATATGTGAGGGAGGCAGCACCTGTGTTGAAAACTGGAAGAAAGTGGGCGGCAAAGGAAGCTGTGGAAGATACAAAGGCTGCTCTTCGAATTGGTGGTATCATAGGGCAAGTACAGCATGGAAGAGAAGGCCTTGGTCTCAGTTCAGCTCCTCCTACATGACACAAAGCAGCCCCACCTCAACGGAGGAAGCTGGTAGCCAACGAGGTGCAAAAGCAGGAGGAGAGGATGAGGTGTATAATGGCAGTTTCACAGGCCAAGCAAGGAGAATGGACAAGATGAGAGAGTATGGAACAACGCAAGATCGGCTGGCGAGATCTATGGACAACATATGATGTCCTCCCATCACCACAGAACCTTAATCTATGGGTAGGAGAAGATCCGTGGTGTCTTTTGTGTTCATCGCCAGCTACATTAAGACACGTTTTGACAGGATGTAAGGGTGGTCTTAGCCAAGTACGGTTTACTTGGTGTCATGACCAGGTACTGCAATGTTTGGCTTTAGCATTGGAAGACAAGCGCTACATGACCAACAGTTTGCCACCAATGCCAGTAATATGTGACACATGAAGAACAATATTCCTCCCTCCAGGGGAGCAACCTCCAAGAAAAAGTGTTAAAACCAAAACTTGTCTAGGACAACTGGAAGCTGCTAGAGACTGGAAATGCTGGCAGATGTTGGACAACACTTACTTTCCCACCTGAGATTGCCACCACTAACCTTCGACCTGATATTGTCTTGTGGTCTGGATCAGCATGCCTTGTTCACCTGGTAGAGTTAACAGTGCCATGGGAGGATGCTGTGGATGAGGCGTATGAAAGGAAGAAACTTTGGTACGCTCAACTAGCTGCTGAAGCGGAACAGTGAGGAAGCAGAGTCCAGGTTTACCCAATGGAGGTGGGTTGTTGAGGATTTGTGGCACACTCCACAACCCGGTTTCTCAGAGACATCGGATTCAGTGGTCTAGAGTTGCGACGCATAGTGAAGAACTTATCTGGAGCAGCATCTGGTTCTGGTTGAGACGAAAATATTCTGGTTGGGGACCTCAAGCATAATGGAAAAAACAAAACAACATTGATGTAAAGGAAGGTAAGTAAGCAGAGAAATACCCTACTCAGCTCAGTCCAGGCGGTTGTCATGCTGATGCACTTGGGAGGCCGCAGTGTGATTGATCCCTGAAGCCAGCATTGCAGCCGTTATGTGGTGTAGCGCTATACATAAGAAATTGAAGCCCAGGTGTTAAATCTGGACAAAGAAAACAACGCCTAATCAATATGGGTCAGAATAATGGACAAAAATTCAAAGGGCATAATAATAGGAGCGTGCTATAGACCGCCAAATTCAGACACCGAGCAAAATAATCTGTTCTACAATGACATTAGAAATGTGTGTAGCAAAGGAGAAGCCATACTAATGGGGGATTTCAACTTCCCCCATATAAAATGGGAAAACCCGGTGGGGAGCACGACGGACGAAATTGAAATGGTGGAAATGACAAATGACTGCTTCCTAACGCAAATTGTCAAGGCATTGATTTAGTCTTTTCAAATAACGAAGACAGAATAACTAAAACAGAGGTCAGAGAGCCACTGGCAAACTCAGACCACAACATGGTCTCATTTGAAGTGATTTTTAAAACCCAAAAAGTAATGACTAAAGCTAAGGTTTACAATTTCAGAAAAGCAAACTATGAAGGTATGAAACAGACTAACAGAAGTAGATTGGAGTAAAAATAGAGAAAACATCCACAGAAAAAGAATGGCTGCTTTTTTAAAATGTAGTACTAGAGGTGCAAAACAATTACATCTCAAAAGTAGACAAATCTAAATCTAAAACAAAATAGCTAAAATGGTTTAATAGATCAATTTTTAAAAAAAGTTCTGCGAAAAAAGGCTCTTTACAGAGCGTTTAAAAGGGACCAAAATCAAAGTACACAGAAAGAGTACTTGGAACTGCAAACGCAAGTCAAAAAGGAAGTTAGAGAGGCCAAGAGAGAGATTGAAATGAACATTGCTAAGGGGACTAAAACCAATTCCAAAATGTTTTTCCAATATTATAACAGCAAGAGAACATTCAAAGAGGAGGTTAAATGTCTAAGAGATACAAATGGCAAAATCATAGACAAAGAAAAAAAATAGCAAATATATTAAATGATTACTTTTCACAAGTTTTTACAAAGGAGGATACGGACAACATGCCCCACATGTCGACCTGTTTCTATCCAATTTTAAATAACTTGAACATAACAGAGGCAGAAGTGTTAAAGGGACTAGGAGCTCTTAAAATAAACAAATCCCCTGGGCCAGATGAGATCCTCCCAATAGTACTCAAAGAAATGAAAGAAGTTATTTACAAACTGCTAACCAAGATCATACAACAGTCTCTTGACACAGGGGTTGTGCCGACAGACTGGAAAATTACAAACGTAATACCGATCCACAAAAAGGGAGACAAAACCGAACCAGGTAACAACAGACCAATAAGCCTGACTTCTATTATATGTAAACTTATGGAAACTATAATAACTAAAATGGAAAATTACCTATATGGTAACAGTATCCTGGGAGACAGTCAACATGGTTTTAGGAAAGGGAGATCATGTCTAACTAACCTGCTTGATTTTTTTGAGGATGCAACATCGACAATGGATAACTGCAACATGGTTTATTTAGATTTCCAGAAAGCTTTTGACAAAGTCCCGAATAAAAGATTAATTCTCAAACTGAACGCAGTAGGGATTCAAGGAAATGCATGCACATGGATTAGGGGTTAACATGTAGAAAACAGAAAGCATTGATTAGTGGAGAAACCTCAAAAGAAGGAATCTATGAAAAAGATCTAGGAGTTTATGTTGACTTGGAAATGTCTTCATCTAGACAATGTGGGGAAGCTATAAAAAAGGCTGTGGCAGGAACCAAAACAAACTGACACCAAATACTGCAGTTCAAAACAAAAGACGCAGCAGCGCCGTTTTATTTAAATAATACAAAAATAAATAAAAGGTTTAAACAAAAAGAAACTTGCTCACAGAGCAAAATAGAACAGTTAAACAAAAACAAGTCACAAACACAAAAATACTGAACAATACAGGTCAGGCTGGGCAGTAGCCTTTACCGTTCCTGTATTATTATTAAGTTTCATTTAATTCCGTTCTCTCTCTCTCTCCACTCTCGTTCCTCCTCTTGAACACCGACTCTCACCTCTGCCAGAACACACTTTAAATAAAACAATAACAAACAAAAACGCACAGCTACGCCATCATATTTAAATACAAATAAACAAAAACAAAACATATGGCACTTCACAGACAAAAATAAATACAATAATGAATCATAAAACACAAATTACAAAATAACACAGGGGCGGAGGGGGGACCCCGTTCTAAAAATACAAAGCACTGTCTTTGCCCTGTTACAAAGGCCATATTGTGAAAAGTGTTGAATTTAAATCAAGGGAAGTAATGTTAAATCCTTACAATGCATTAGTAAGACCTCATCTAGAATATTGTGTTCAGTTCTGGTCACCTCGTTACAAAAAGGATATTGCTGTTCTAGAAAGAGTGCAAAGAAGAGCGACCAGAATTATCCCGGGTTTAAAAGGCATGTTGTATGCAGACAGGCTAAAAGAACTGAATCTATTCAGTCTTGAACAAAGAAAACTACGCGGTGATCTGATTCAAGCATCCAAATTTTAAAAGGTATTGACAATGTCGACTCGGGACTTTTTCGACCTGAAAAAAGAAATAAGGACCAGGGGTCACAAATGGAGATTAGATAAAGGGGCATTCAGAACAGAAAATAGGAGGGACTTTTTTACACAGAGAATTGTGAGGGTCTGGAACTAACTCCCCAGTAATGTTGTTGAAGCTGACATCCTGGGATCCTTCAAAAAGCTGCTTGATGAGATTCTGTGATCAATAAACTACTAACAACCAAACGAGCAAGATGGGCTGAATGGCCTCCTCTCGTTTGTAAATTTTCTTATGCTCTTATGTTCTTATGTGTGTTGATGAAGCATTACACTTCAGCCATCAACACCAGGGGGAAGGATATCTACATCATTGGATGGAAGGAAACGCAGATGGATCACATTAGTTTACAGTAAAATAAACTATGTCTTAGTTGGTGCTTATCTTGGCGGAGTCCATTATCAGCATGAAGTTTTAACACCTACTCTCATGTAATGGAAATCTATAACTTACGCTTCACCAATTCTCATATTCATTTTGAAGTTATTATACTTGGTTTTGATCAGAAACAGTAAATTATGCTGAATTCTAGTTATTAATTATGACGAAGGTTTCTCGCACTGCTCTGAACTGAACAATTGACTGACATAATAAATTCGAAAAAAACTAATAATCACCTTTCCCGATTTACATACAACAGTTCTAATATGGACAAGAACACCATATGTTGATTGTTATACTTTTATATAGAAGGGGGGAGATCTGTGCTGACGACTCTTCTGGTGCATTCATAGTGCTGCAGCAGCCCACCCAGAGGTGGGAGAGAGGGTGTGCGGGCTTTCCCTCTCTCTGAGTGGCTGAGAGGCGGGCCTTGGGGGGATTGCTGGCCCTATAAAATAACATCCTGTTGTTCCCTCAGCTCTGCCCCTGTAAGACGACACAGCGAGCTAGCTGAAGCTTTGCTCTAGGACTGAGAACGGTCGGAAAAAGTAAAAACGAAAGAAACCCAAGTGCATAAAGAGCAGGCTGAGGGAGCAGTGAAGTGTAGGATGGGGACCCGGGCCATGTGGGTAGCGACGGTTGGGAGTAGCAGCTGCAGTGCAGCACCTTTTCTTTGTAGTTTTGATTACTCTCTTTTTGATTTCGCCTTTTGTTATTATTATTATTTGAGAGCACCTGCGAGTGCGTTAGCGGGACTGTTTACCTGCGGGTATTTCCATGGTCCTGTCTACCATCGCTGGTATTCAGGCCATGGACAACAGCGCCCTCTGCGGGCTAAACAAGCACTTAAAAAACAAAACAAAAAAAAAAAGTCATAAATAAAACTGGGCACCTGTGTGGTGTTGTCAAATACACTGCTGTCTCCCATGTCAGTGAATACCCACACCCTTCCACACTGACATACAGATTTACAGTCGTATTTTTTGACTGACATGATTTAAAAAAAAGGTGTAGACGAGCGTAATTTTGTGTAAATTTTCATCAGCTGCCAGATCCCATCTAAGATCCGTTAAGTCAGTCACATGTTACTGCATAAATTCCATCTAGGCTATCCAGGATATTTCCAATAAGAATCTGTGGTAAAAGCACTGCAAGCTGGACGAGGTCTCCCGAGCTCGCTGTGCTTCGGCTACTTGGTTGAAGAACACGTATACTAATTTCAGCACAGTATTGTTTATTGCCATTCTTCTTTTGATAATTTTCACTGCCATCACATAAGGTCTAGGTATAATGTATGGATTGTTGGCAACCTTAAGTCAAATGCAGTTTAAAGTGGCTTACTACTTTCCCAGTCGCCAATACAGCAAAGGCAGTTAGCTTTCCTTACTTTGCTGTTGATCGGAAATGGTTTTTGACATGCTTCGTTAAGAAAATGCTCTTTCTCCAGGGTTGGGCATAGACTTTTCAGCAGTTTGGGGCTTTCAGCACCGATTTGTAAAAATATTTCTAATGCCCCCATTTGCTGCTTGTATTCCTCTTCTTCCCGTTTCTTGTGTTTATGCTTTGCTGCCCCCAAAAGAGACATTGTTTGCTGCATTCAAGCAAAATCAAACTGACTACCTGGAATTTATTTGTGTCGCTGCCTCGGTTCAAATGTCAATGAGTGAAGATCTTCCAGTTTGCACGCAATTCTGTATCTGTTTATTATTTTAAAAATTACTTTGGGGCCTAGGCAGGCGCTTAGTTTGCCTATGAGTTAATCCGGCCCTGCACACAACCTACAAGATTACTTAAATGCCCTGCGAAATGATAGTGTCACGTCCAAGGCCGGATGAATGTCAGGAAGCAGACTCAGAGATAGAAGCTACAGTTTAAAGGTGTTGTTACGCGCTTTTATTTAACAGCACCAATGCCAGAGTCTTGTTGACGGGGAAGGGGAAGGGGGAGGGTCTGTCTTCAGACGTGCAGGCTCTGGACCCTCCGGATGTGCAGGCTTTAGACCCTCCTAACATGCAGGCAATGGATCCTCTGGAAGTCATGCAGGCACTGGGCCCTCCAAACGTGCAGGCGCTGGACCCTCTGATGCTGACTTCCGCTGTGCTCCCCTTAGCAGCATATATAATGGCTGCTGAGGGTGGCATGGCTGTTGCACTTCCCTTACAGATGGTAGCGGCTCTGCTTTAGCTACTGGAGACAGCGGGGCCTTTCCCTGTGCGCTGGAGACAGCAGGCCTCTCCCTGTGGTGCTGGAATCAGTGGGGCCTCTCCCTGTGGTGCTGGAATCAGCAGGGCTTCTCCCTGTGGTGCTGGAGACAGTGGAACCTCTCCCGTTAGTGCTGGAGACAGAGGGGTCTCTCCCTTTGACACTGGAGATTACTCCCCCTTCTTGGGCGCTGGAGACGGCTCCCTCTTCTTGGGTGCTGGAGACAGCTCCCCCTTCTTCGGCGCTGGAGATGGCTCCCCTGCTCGCCTTGAGGAACAGCTAAAATCTCCCTTTTTTCAGTGCTCGGGCAGGCAACTGTTCCTCTTCCTCTTGGAGGGGGCACCAGACCACAGAGTGTCTGAACTCCCTGCATGCGAGGCACCAACCTTGGTCCTTGAGGCAGGTGTCCAGTCCACCATCCCCCAGCACTGGGAAGAAGGGGAAGGGGGGGTCCGTCTTTGGCGTATTCGAGTCCCGCATTTGGCCTTCAGGCGGAGCCATTCCTCAGCCAACTCTACCTCATCCTGATAAGGGGCCTCCAGGAAGAGAGGGTCTTTGTATGGGCACTCCTCAAAGAGGTGCCCAACCTCTGCACATGATCCGCAAATAGGAGCTATGTCGTCATCCAACTGGCATTGTTCCTCGTGCCAGATCTCCATTATATTCTTTTAAAAAATGTGCCTTTTTCTTGCCAACCGCTCTGGGTCACATGGGGGCGCTAGCCCACTTCTGATACCATGTGTGAAAAGACAGCGTCACATCCAAGGCTGGTGAATGTCAGGAAGCAGACTCAGAGACCAAAGCTGCAGTTTAAAGGTGCTGTTTCGCACTTTTATTTAACAACAAAGAAAAAGGCACAAGGGCCAAAATAAAAGGTTTAGACGAAACAAAACTACAAATACTTTTACTGTCAGGCTGGACATTAGCCGTCACTCATGGTCTCACAAATACAGTATATACCCTCCCAAAACTCCCTTTAAAAAGCACGTGGCTGGGCTTAACCCTTTGCTGTCCATTTATTCAGCGCGTGTCAGGCGCGTCAGGTCACACGCGCAGTTTATTTTAGAAGTGCTATTTAAAAGTATTTTTTTCACAGTAAAACAGGTTTAAAAGGCACTGCATATCAACAGGACACAGTACTGCATCTCCACCCCCGCCCCACCCCTTGTTTGCTGTATTTTTCACATACCTCTTCATAGTCGTGCATACCGATAAATACTCTCCTGATCACTCATTTTATCACCAAACTCCTCAATAATGTGATCCAAGGCATTATTTTAGAACATAAGAACATAAGAAAGTTTAGAAACGAGAGGAGGCCATTTAGCCTATCTTGCTCGTTTGGCTGCTAGTAGCTTATTGATCCCAGAATCTCTTCAAGCAGGTTCTTGAAGGATCCCAGGGTGTCAGCTTCAACAACGTTTACTGGGGAGTTTGTTCCAGACCCTCACAATTATCTGTGTTTTATTACTATAACATCTAAAAAAACTCTGCAAATGTCTGTGATATTCTTTGAGCGCTGGATGCAGAAGCAGCTATCTTGTTTGTTTATGTCCGTGTTATCTCTGTGGTGCCGGGGCTATGTGTATTGCTCAGATCCGCCCCTTTTTCCTTTTTCTTTTTTTTCGGCTTCTCTCGGCTCGATCGGTCTCACTCGGCCATTGAATGGTTTTCTCTGCTTTTTCCAGAGAAAAAACAACTAGAGACCTGTTTTTTACGTCTTTTTAATGATGTCGGACAGGGTCCGGAAAGGAAAAATTGTAATGTCGTACCTGGTCCGACATAGGACCGCAAAGGGTTAATTGATACTCAATTAATCAATTAAGCGTCAACCACATTCTGCACAAGATTTCGGCAGGAATGGAATTAACCTCATTCCTACCGAACTCAAATACAAAATAACAAAACACACACAATTTACATGGTGCTAATTACATTTTGATGTAAAAACCCTTATAAACCTGCCCTGTAGGGACTTTAAATAATAGGGGATATCATTTTGTACCTTCTACTTTTGCTTCCTTATCTATAATTGATTGTGGCAGGGCAGAGCCCTCATGTAGATATGTAATGATTTGTGTTTGTTGTATTGTTATAATTTTAATGCATTGTTTGGGGTTATTTAAGAACGAGTGATGTTTGTTATTGTTTGGCAATATGGATGGTGTAAAAGCCCCATACCTCTAAAAGTGTGCATAATGTGTCATTCTCCAAATTGATTAAGTGATTGCTAATTCGGAAATGGCCACGTGTATAAAAGCACAGCAGCCGCTCATAGCGGGGTGGGTTGTTGGAGAGGAGAGCAGGAAGGAGAGATCGGAAATCAAGTAAGAGAGAGACAAAGTTAAAGAAAACAATTGCTACGTGTGCTGGGCTAAGACCAGCATGATACTTGTTTTGTTTTTGTGTGAACCAGTGTGTCTGTTTATTTTGGCCTCCGTAACGTTTTCTTTGCGTTCGAGACTTGTTTTGTATTAAAATTTTAATTTCAATAAAGAAAAGAGCACATTGGCGACTCACCCGCAGTACTTGTGTGTCCACTTGCTGGTCTGTGATGTCACCCACTTAGCCATCCTGTCACACTGATCTTTTAGATATTATTTCTATCCTGCCACTTGAAGCAGGAGCATGTCTATTTGGCTACAGGGCCGTGGGCCCTATTTTGAAGCAGTCATCAAGGAATACAACTGCAGCTTAAAACTGGCTACATCATCTTATTTAAACCAATACACCAGGTGAGAGGAATAGGTCACATTATTCTCAACACTGAACTTGCAGAAAAGTAGACAGGCATAAATAAACCACTTTTAAAAACATCCTAGTAAGCAGTTATATGTGCGCTGTTACTGACCTAATGTCACACAAAGGAAATAGCTACTCCCTAAGGCTTTTTTAGACACCCAGTAGTGATAGCCTGAAGACAATTGATATTAATTATATGCCACCTTCTTGACCAGGTATCCCATGAAAAAGAGACTAATCCTTATGGAACTTCCCTGGTTAAATAAAGGTTAAATACAATGCATATCCTAAACTGGAGCTGTAAAACAATGCCACAGCATGGTAACATTACACATAGATTTTACATTTTCACAGGATATTTCCATAAGGGTATGTGAGGGAGTATGCGTTACCAAGGAGACTCAGAGACTCCTGTAGTTAAGTGCTCACACGCATTTATTTACATGCATCAAAACACAATACACTACAAAACAACAAAACACTACCGCCCAGCACCTTCACCATCACTACCTACACTAACACCTGTGATCACCCTATTTATACACCTGTGGCTGGAGCCTTAATTAATAATTTAATAACTTATTAAATTCACGGCTCCAGCCCCATCCCCACGTGTTTTTGCAGGAAGGAATTTAAGCCCATCCCTGCCACCCCCCACACACACACCATGCACCGGCAGGGCTTTCACCCAATACAAAAACGGGCAACCAATGTGCAGAAAAGATGTTCCTGTATTTGGGGTCAGGAGTTCATTGCCTTTGTAATTTTGTGATTAATCCAGCTCTAATGTATTCTCGACAGGATTATAGACCACTGCAGGCTGGAGATGCCTGGTATGTATAAAATGTGCTGCAACGTATCCCCATCGTCAGCAACCACATCTCAACCTGCATTATTTCTGATTCTTTTCTCGTGCTGGCCGTGTTGTGATATGTACACATGTCCATGATTATGTTGGGCTGAAGTGGTTATGCTGTCCCTGTAGAAGTAAGTAAGCAGGTCAACAGGTCTACCGTCCAGACTGGTATTACTGGGATTTTCATATTCCATCATATGTAATTTATAAATAATTTATTAACACTTCTCAGATGCTTAGTACATTTGTGACGGCACAGGCTTGTCTTTTTCTGTCTGTATAATCGGTTGATTTTGCCACATTGTATGTACAGGAGGTGTGGCCAATTAGCTTGTTGGGAGCTCCGGCAGTCTGTTCCACAGATTAAGCATCATCCACAGTCGCTCTCCAGGGTGCTGAACCAGCCTAGCACTGTTTTACCCACATAAACTCTAGTTATCATGCATGTTATCTAGCAAAAATTATTATTGAAAAAAAGGAAACACAACTATAAACTAATATAATTGAATTTTGCTATGACTGTGACGTGAGTGACAACTCGCTAACATGAGTGAGAGAGGTCTGACCTAAAATGCCATTGACTTATTTGAGTGCGAAATTAATCTTATTTTTATAATCCTTCTGTTTATTATTTGGCATGTGATTGCGTATAATGGTACATGAGATTCAGTACAAACCTGGATTGACACCATAGTGTTGATAATTCTGGGTGGAACAGTTTTCTGAAGGATAAGGCTATTCTATTAACAGTTGCTTTGGCCAATCCGTTTAACTTTTGTTATGCAGTCCTTGTAAGTAGGTCAAATTAATGATTTCCTAGAAGGGCTGCCTAAAAAAGGTGACAAGTGGATAACATCATAGTTTTACAACAATGCAGTTGAAATAAACAATGATTCCTCAACATAGAAAGAGTCATAGGGCTCCCGAGTGGTGCATCCGGTAAAGGCACTCTGTCTGGAGTGCAGGATGTGCTCTATAGCTTGGAGATCGCCTGTTCGAATCCAAGCTATGCCACTGCCGACCGTGGATGGGTTCCCAGGTGGCAGCTGGGGAGTCCTTGGCTCACCGCACACCAGTGACCCCTTTGGCTGGCTGGCCTGTACGCAATTCAGAACTGCGTGGTCCTGTGATTCCATAAGTTCTGAATATGGCTGCACGACGGGCTTGCAGAGCAAAACAAAGATATGATAAAGGGGCTTCACTAAATGAGACGTTTCTCAATGGCATAAAAAGTCTCTTTTTTTAGCATAAAGGTCGATTTCACCCATGCTCTGCTTGAATTGAAAAATAAAGATAAAAAGCGGTAAATTCTTTCAAAAATAATCGTTGATATTAATCGTCGATTTGGCAAAAAAAATAAAAATCGAATAGTCGCGAGCCTAGCTATAAATCAACTTGATCAGTAATATTGTGATAACACTCATTACTTCACTAACTGTTCATATTAATTTCATATTAAAAAGATTATTGGACAAACATTTAAATTACAAATCAAATTGTTTTTCTTTTAGTTTTACTACATACCATAGTTAAATGGTTATAAATTATATTTAAAACATATGTCACCCTTATTACTATACAATGTTTTTGAAATGTCTATGAACGGCATAAACTGTATATGTAGGCTGTAAATACAAGAGAGGCTATTATTTAAATAGATTTTTAAATCCCTCTTCATGTAGATAATCCTATCAACAGTAGGGTTCTCCAGGATTTTCTCCAGTCTGGTCTGTGGTTGCCCTTGTACATAGTGGCAATGGGTTACCTTTTTAAATCGATTCAAAGATTAATTGATTTATCACACAAGTTATTTATGTTATATTACACACACTAACTGTATCAATACGGTGTTAATAATTCATAATAAATATTACCTTCATACATTTTCAGAAAAAGGTCTCTAAGTGGCTAATCTAGTAAAGACACGTGATAAACCCCTTGAAATGTAATAGAGTATATCTAAACAGAAATTCTGTGACACTGAAAGGACCAGTTTAAAACTATTAATTGAGTTATGGTACTTAATAAAATAACTAACTTAAAGTAATATTATTTCATCTTGTTGTAAAATCTACAGTAAGGTAAGCTTATAAAAAGGCAATGGAACCATATTGTGCACTGAATAAGTGAAATGTAGGTTAAATAAATACATAAAACTTGTATTTCAGCTTTTGATTTAGCCACTAATCTTGACATATTTTGGTTGCCGTTGAATATGGGTAGTTCACAGAATGATTTGCAGATTTCCTGAAAGTATATCCATTTTAATGGTTTACTTGGGCTTCGGTTCAAAAAATATAAAATATAATAATTCAGAACAGATTTATTTCCTTTTTTTCACTTCTTTTTTTGTAGTGTTGGGGTTTCTTATATATTTTCTTTATGAGATAGTCCAGAGGAGTTTTATAATGCCATCAAACATATCTTACTGATAATGATGATTAAATAACTGTCAAATGAAATTACTTCCAAAGGGGCTGACATTCCTGGGGGTTTGTGGCAAGATGGCTTGCAGTGGTGAGGTGTGGTGATGTCACGGACCAGGAAGTAACTGAACCAAAACAATGAATGGGCGGGTGAAGCTGAACGCTACTGCGGTCAGCGTATTTAATAAATAATAATACAAAACAAAAGATTTAAACAAATAACAAAACACAAAACAAAAAGGCGCGATGGCCAAACAAATAAACAGAAACAAGTATATTTTAAATATAGCAATTGTTTTGCTTTCTTTGCTTTCGCCGCTCTCCCGTGTTTTCCGTACTCTCCTCTGTACACTCTCTCTCGCAGCACGGACAGCTGCAGGGGTTAACTAGCTGTTAATAATCTTATTACCCCTCGGCCAAAGTCTGCACGCGTTTGGTAAGGATGCGTGACTGTCAGCTAGTTAAATAATCAGTAGCTGATCAGTCACGCATCCTCACAGGGTTTTTAAATATATAAACACATTAAGAAATACGCTGCGCTGTTTTCCGCGCCGCAAACAATAATATAAATAATAAATAAATACATAGGGGCGGGACACTCCGCCACAGGGTTAAACATGACGATTTCAACAGTACCTGACAAGAAGTGTGCTGTAATTTATCTACCCAAACAACAAAGAAAAAAAGCTTTTTTATTGAATACTTCATTACAGTATGACACCAACCAAACCACTACTACGACTACTTATCCTATGGTAGATGCCAGTACCAGCTCCTGAGTTTAATAAGTGGGGAGGCTAAACAACTGTAACACGTATGTTTCTTTATTTATTATTCTATTGCCTGCTTGATGTTTGTTTTGCTGTATGTGTTATATTAGTTATTCTTTATTTATTAGCATGTCGTTTGTTTTCACTCTCTCTCCTCTTCGCAGAGCCTGCTGATTTAGCAGACTGTCAGCCTGCTAATTGTATCGTCTGTTCTGCAGTTCCCCCTTCTCCCCACGCATGCAGTGGTCAGTTACCTGTGCGCAATGACCTCATCTTGCTCACCTGGTCGCAATGTACTGATTAATCCCCTTTAAAACAGAGATACGGAGAGAACATGGGAGAGCATGCTTGATTGTGAAAAGCTACTACCTGTATTGCTGGACTTGCTGACTGAAGATAGAAGCTGAGAGTGGACGAGAGTTAATGTTCTTTTACAGAGAAAAACTTAAGCCCAGGTGACTGTGCAGCGATGTCTGGTTCACCAGGGGGAGTGGAACAGGCAACCAGGTGAACGATTGTGCCTGGTGGTGCAGCAACCTGGGAACTAGGCCTAGCAACCAGTGGTCCAGACACAAAGGTCAGGTGTCTGGGAGCCCAGGTTGAGGGAATCGACACAGGCACCAGGACTGCTGCACAGGGGTGGTGGTCGGGGCTGTTGTAGAGGGTGTCTCCTCTTTCATTCCCGCTACCAGAGTGGCAACACCTCCCCCTCTGGCTTCTGCTCTGCCACACTACACATTTTAAAAATGTTCTGATATGTTAAGTAGTAAACGTTTATATTTGTATGGACTACATGAGTTTACAGCCTTATTGTTTACAGTTGTCATGCAACCCTTGTAAGATAGTAAGACAGCAGTCAGTACATAAACACCAACGTCTTCACTGACTTTGTCACAGAGCAGTTGTAAAACTAACCCAACAAAATCAGCTTATCAAAGTGACACCAGGATTTAAAATGATTTATGAGAAGGAAGAAAAATGTATTCATATTCAAGAAAATGCACAACAATGAATACAACTTTGAGTGACATACACATGTATGTAATAAGAGTGTTGGAAACCCAAAAAAACTTGAGAAATTCATTCAGTCATTTGCTCTAACAAATAAAGTACACATTATTGTACATGTAAGGCTGCTCCATTTCTGGTTTTGGTGATATTGATAAAGTATCCTCGGTGGTCATTTGACCTGGTTTTCTAGTAAATACCTTCACCTGCAGTTAGGGGCACTTAACTGTTGCAAAGGTCAATGATCGAGCAGGTAATGACTGCTGCTGTGGACAATAGTAAGAGAGTAACTTCCGTACTGTAGTTTCTTGTAAACTTCCTTTTTATGTGGAAGCCTGTTAGAACTATTTTCAAGACCCCAGAGCATAGTATAGACCCACATATGTTCCCAGGGTGTTCTGACTGCTGTAAAGTTAGAATTCAGTTCACCATTCTAAATGTGCACAACCATTTCTTTAGATACTTACTTGTAGCAGTGATTTCAATTTTGAAAATCTCATCCATACCATCCATGATAGTGGAATGTTTAGTATAACTAAAATAATCTTAGTACAATTATTTGACAAATGTTTCAACTAAAAGTATTTCTTATTGTAAAAACTTTTGTCAAATTTTATTACTAAAAGTTCCTTTTTAGTAATACTACACATTGTAAATAGCTGTGATATATTTTCAACACAACTGTAAGATTGCCAGTGTCCTTGGTGCTGTCCTTTTAATTAAAAATATGTGGGCACCTTTTGATCTAAGTGAAAGCTTTCCTTGTTGTTCAAGTTCAGGAGCTGGGTCAAAATTAATGATATTACCATAGTAAATATAGATCACCTTGCTTACAAATTTTAAAATTGTTTTATAAACTTTATATGAACTTTATATTTAGACCTATTGTACATATCAGTCACACATACTTTGAATATGAAATAGAATGAAACAAAATATATGCAGATCTCAAAATATGCAATCTTCAAGTCATGCCACAAATATTCGATTGGATTTAGGTCAGGGCTCTGACTGGGCCACTCAAGGACATTTACCTTTTTGTTCCTTAGCCACTCCAGCGTAGCTTTGGCTGTGTGCTTTGGGTCATTGTCATGCTGAAAGGTGAACTTTCGTCCCAGTTTCAGCTTTCTTGCAGAGGGCAGCAGGTTTTCCTCAAGGACTTCTCTGTACTTTGCTCCATTCATTTTCCCTTCTATCCTGACAAGTGCCCCAGTCTCTGCCGATGAGAAACATCCCCATAACATGATGCTGCCACCACCATGTTTCACAGTAGGGATGGTGTTCTTTGGGTGATGCACTGTGTTGGGTTTGCGCCAAACATAAGGCTTTGCATTTAGGCCAAAAAGTTCCATTTTAGTTTCGTCATACCACAAAACTTTTTGCCACATAGCTACAGAATCTCCTGAGTGTTTTTTTGCATACTTCAAATGGGATTCAAGGTGGGCTTTCTTAATGGCTTCCTTCTTGCCACCCTACCATACAGGCCAGATTTGTAGAGTGCTAGGGATATTGTTGTCACATGCACACTCTGACCAGTCTTGGCCATAAAAGCCTGTAGCTCGTGCAAAGTTGTCATTGGCCTCTTGGTAGCCTCTCTGATCAGTCTCCTTCTTGCTCGGTCCTCCAGTTTGGAGGGACGGCCTGATCTAGGCAGGGTCTTGGTGGTGCCATACACCCACTTCTATTCAAGGCCTTTGATATTTTTTTATACCCATCCCCTGATCTGTGCCTTTCAACAACTTTGTCCCGGAGTTCTTTTGAAAGCGCCTTGGTGCTCATGGTTGAGTCTTTACTTTGAAATGCACTACCCAGCAGAGGGAACCTACAGGAACTGTTGAATTTATCCTGAAATCATGTGAATCACTACAGTTTAACACAGGTAGAGACCACTTAACTTTGGTTTGGTTACACCTGAGCTAATTTAGGATTGCTATTACAAGGGGGGTGGACACTTATCCAACCAAGCTATTTCAGTTTTTATTTTTAATTAATTTTCTACAAATTTCTAGAATATTTTTTTCACTTGAAAGTTGTGGGGTAGGATGGTAGATAAATGAAAAAAACAAAACAATTTAATGCATTTTAATTCCAGGCTATATTGAACATTTTGAAAGGAGGTGTAGACTTTCTATCGGCACCGTACAATAAATAAATCATAACACAAACAAATACAATAATAATAATACAACAATAAAACAAATGCAAAACAATAAACTGCCCAGGGGTGGAGGGGTACCCCGTTCTATAAATAAATAAATAAATAAATAAATAAATAAATAAACAAACAAACAAATACATGTACAGGGCTCCTCGCCCTGTTACATTCGCAGATTTATATAAAATGCTAATAAATCTTCCAACATGTATTACATTTATAAGCACTATTAGTCCAAGGCCTGCACAACTGCAGATCCAAGCACAAAGATTGTTGTACCATTCAGTAATCAAATCACAACATAACGAGGGAATTTGTTAATGCTGTTATTAGGATCATTATTTTTGACCAAGTTTTATTAGTTTTTCTGAATCCCAACCAGATCTGACAAAATGTTATATTTGTTATGAATTAGAGATGAAAAAATCTGGATTGTGCTCAACCCATTGCAGCAGCTGGTTAAAAAATATATAGAACAAATTGCAGTTGAAAATTTGATACCTACTTTGTTCTTTGCCAGGGCTGTTGTGTAAAGCGCTCCCACCTGCATAGTGCACTGGTGTTATTCATTTCATTGATTGGATGAAAGTGAAGATCAGATTGCTTTTTACCACTAGGCTTTTACCCTAATGACTGCCAATGACTGTGGTGGTGCAGTATAACAGGAGACCTTCCACACAGTGGCTTGTAGTAGTTGTTCAGTAGGATTGGAAGGCATTAAAAGGAATTAAACATACACAAGATATATATAATAAGATGTAAATGATGTATTCAGTCTGCATATAAATTAGCATTGGGTTATTTGTATCTACACAGAAACATCAGAATGTTTTCCCACTACACAGGGTGGCCGGGCCATTAGGAAAGATTTCATACTTTAAGTGATTTTCTGAGACCCGCTTTTGATGGTGGGGTGAGAAGGAGTTACCTCAAGCCAAGAAAGACACCCATAATAAGCAGCCGCATTGCAGTCACATTGATTCATATCAGAGTAGAGAAAAACAAGGTCAGGGCAAGCTCAAATTGTTTATTAAGGTTTAGCCTGCTTAAATTATTTCATGCTCGTGAAAGTTATGTAGATGAGAAAGATGGTAGAATTCAGGTTATAGTTTTTCCCTGGGTATGAATTCTCTCTCTCTCTCTCTCTCTCTCTCTCTCTCTCTCTCTCTCTCTCTCTGCATTTGCTAAGATGCTCAAATCTGCTTTGTGTGATTTATGAAGGAACTTGAAGCGATTAGTTTCACAGCACATGAAAATTCCTCAGATTCAGGGGATGTCCAATCTGTTATGCTGCAAATTGTTGACTGGATGAGAACATGAGCAGCTCGGGAGCCATAAGGAGATTGTGTTGAGTTATTAAACACTTGTGCTAAAGCTGCTTATTGTAAATTCCCCAATGTCCTGCTGAAGCGATTGGATCAGATCAGGTTGGATTAGATCAAAGAGCCTGGGAACCAGCCTTTCAAGCAGATTCATTTAATCAATAAAGAGGGCCTCAGAGGGAAAAAAGTACAAGGATCAAAGAAGATTACAACGGGGAATATATAACTACAATCAGATTATTATATTTTCTTCTGGGGGGTGTGGGCAGGATGTAATTCTCAAATATTAAAACCCCTTTTTTATTTAATAGCATAATACAATGTGCTTTAAAATAACTAACAAAACATTCTGTGAAGTATCTACTGCAGCACCATGCTGTGATTAAGGGCTATTTATGGATCGCTAGGTTTCATTTTAAGTCCTTCATCTAAAAGTCTTAAATCAGTTCCCAGGCCAATGTAGACTCCAAGGGTGATAAGTATTAGATGGGCTTTAACCTCTGGCCCTGGTGCGCAAGAGGTTGTGCACCCCTGTCGACTACCTTAGAACTGAAGCAGTACTACTCACAGTCCTGAGAGGGGGGTATTCAATAAGCTCCTTCAGCTCCTGCACTACTAGTCTGGGGGCCCAGACCAAACATTTTACACGATGTAGCACCCCCAGTACAGAAAGCAACAGCTATATTATTTTGATATAAGTATCCCTTAGGTGCTTATCTAGGGTGGATGTGGTGTTTTAAAGTGGTAGCAAGGTATGCCAATGCGAGATTTTTGTACCCATGTCAAAACAACATTTTGCGTAAGTGAAAAGACCACAAAAATTTACTTACGTTGTCAAAACAAGTTTAAAAGTAAAAATGACCAATAAAATGGGATTTTAACAATTTTGTTTCAAAGACAAAACACATTTTTAGTCATGCAAAGGTTTCTTTGACACGAATTATTACTAATTTATCTTAAAAAAGAAAAACACATTCTAGTCATAAAAAAAGATTTGTTTGACAACAATTATTAAGGCATATTACTTAAAGCATGTTAATGCACAGATTATTACATTACACAAATGTTTTAAATACTGTATTCATTATAATAGAAGCCAGGTAACACTACTAGCCAATGGACCCCCTCTCAACGATGGGCAACATGACAGCATATATGTGTGTGTCTAGCCTTTTTCAATATATTTGCCATACGCTACATGTCTACGTCTGAATCATCTGTAGTGTCAGACTCATCTGGATCCACACTGGCAACTTTATGAGGATTATAACAGTCCTCACCACCAGTACACGGGCAAGCCTGTGTGCATATCATGCTCTGTCTGGAACAACTGCAGTTGCGCTCACACTTGGCTTTTCTACACTTAGTTGTCTCTCATTAGTGTTGGAGAAATGTGTCATCCTTGTCATGATGCCAGCCATTTCCAATTGGGGAGGTGCTGTCAGGCTGAGCCTCCAGGACATGGTTCCAGATAAGGTGTCTGGTAATTTGCGCACTTGGTATGTTGCAGAAGACTATCATAAGTTGGGGGGAGGGCTCCATTTTGGGCCTTATAAGAAAAGCTTATATTGCACACCATTTACATCCACTGAGTCAGCCGTTGGGTCAGAGAATGGTTATCAGAAGTTCTACTGATTTCAACTGTGCAGGAGGTATATCCACCGTAGTGCCCAACTTGGTAAGGCTTCTAAATTTGTGAGGATTCTTCCTGACAAGCTGCCATGGCTGGTTGAAATCACACAGTCAGTGTGTGTACTGCTGGCAACATTCTGCATAGTTGTTGGCCAGGTTCAGCTGCTATGGTGTGGGTTGGTATAAATCTGGCTTTGTCCTCCACACTAGTATGAAACCAAAGCTCTTGAGTTGCTTCCAACTTATGAAAAAATTGTACACAGAGAACTGCAACGTCAGTGTCTAGAGACCACACCACTACACAAGGGTATTCTTGTGAAGCATGTGCAACATGAAGTAGTCTGAGTATCTGCTTCTTCGTGTGATGAGAATAGATATTCTTGGTCTACAACACCATATGAAGTGACCATGCAAGCAATAAGGCTGTCCTTGAATCCACCTGCAATAATCATTTTCTGATCTGGGCCAGGTAAAGTTTCTGCCATATCACACCATGATTCTGACAGGGATTTTGCCAGATGTTCCTTATTCTTGGGATCTCTAATTAACTTACTGTACTGCATGGGGATGGGTGTTTTGGGACCATGGATTTTGATTTCATTGCTTTGTGAGGATTGTCTTTGTGCACGCTCAAAAGCTTTAATTGAGTTTATACATCATATCAATTAAAGATGATATCTACTCTTTTGAGGTGGGTGTACTTTTCTGAAGACCAACCTCCTTCCCCGACCATTTGTATAACAGCCATGCCATCCACTATCCAAGCTGTGAGCATATTAGATGCTGGCAGTTGATACATTGACTGTTTCTTTTTCTAATTCAGGTAATAGCTTACTCTTTGCAGTTTTGTTCAGGGTACCATCAGAATGTGCTATAGAATATGGAACTGCAGAACACTCATGTCTGAAAACTTCCTTCAGATCAACCTCTTGTTTGTGCAACTACTACAAGATGGCTAAACAACTCCCTGCCTGCATTGATAGTCACTGTCGTATCATTACTAGCTTGATCGTCTTGGATAGAGATGAAAATGTCTTGATGTTGAGTTTGTGCAACGGTTCAAAGAATCCAGTGGTATTTGAATGTAGTCTGCCTTCTATAAACTGTTTAATTGCTTTGATTCCTGTATCATTCACAGTAACAAGCTTGGAGGCAACCTCTGTGGGTGCAACAATGCCAGTTGCAATGCTGGTGAGTGCTATCAAGTCAGCATTCAAATCAAATGGGTTTGTCATGGAGCTGGTGATGGCATTAACCATCTTATTTACATCTCCTTCATCTCGCTGCATGCAACATGGTGCCTTCTCCTTGTGGTTTCCTTGAATCTACCATATCACAGGAAGTTGTGATAGCAGAGCGCTCATGAGCAGTGATGAACCATCTAGCCAAAGCTCCTGGATTTAAAGTTAAACCCACTATACCCCCTTTTACTTTACTATCACAGTTTACTGTTTGTTCAAGTGCCATGTCTGTCCAGACTTTGCTGAATTTATTGCTAGACCCAGCCACAGCACGATTTCCTTGCACAAACTGCTCACTGCTCATAATCTGGCAGAAGCTTCATATCACTGATGTACACAGATACCCAGCCGGCATAGTTGATGCGGTTAAAAGTAAAAAAAAAAAAATAGCGGTAGCATCTCTACAACCGCTGCAAGATGCAGGTCCCAGTTACTTTCACATTCTGCTCTAACGAACCACATTAGGATGTTAACCATTTTGATGTAATCATCCCAGAATGCAAAGGTTTGGGAAGTTGCTATTCCAAAATTGTGGAATCTGTGCCATACATCCTGTACATTCTTGAGGGCATCACTGAACTGGGAAAGTGTTGCTGTTTGGCTTGTTGCATCATTGTTTGATAGCACATTTTGACATTCCTGGAGCTTGCTGTTCATGAGGTCTACATCACAATCAATCTCATTGTCTTGTACCCAGTTACAAAATGCCTGCCACATCAGTCTGGACAGAGCCTCCATTACAAGCTTGTGGGCCCTCACTCCACAGTTGTATGATTTCCCTTTGTGTAGATTTCTTGCTGTGTTGCTACCTTACACCTGCGACTCTATGCGGATGTCTTCCAGACCACTCTCTTCATACTTCTTTCCAATTACAGCCAGAAATGTCTGTGCTATGTGGAAAAAACACCCATTCTCAACATCGTTTTCTGAAATTCCTCTGGGCACCTCCACTGAATCTCTTTTGCCTTACAATATATAGCCTCATCAAATGTCAAGACACTGTAATGTTGGCCAAGTATCCTAGACATCTTGCAGTCGTTCTTCATTACAACGAAAACTGTACTCCATTCAGTTGGTGATGCTGGGAGCACTGGATAGTACCCGACAGATATTAGCACATACCTGTCAACCCTTTTTGAGCCCAACTTGTATACCAGAGCTTTCAAACCCTTAAGGAATGCTTCCAAACCTTAACAAATTCGGCTCTGACTCAAAAATCATAGTATCAAAAAATATGAAAGAAAAAATACATAATTTACATAATACATACTTTTTTATGACTCTTGTCGTACTGACCAGAAGATGCAATTTTCACATTCTTCTTACATGGAATACAAAACGCGTAATCAGTGACGCTCGTGCGCTGCATGTTTTTCCCTGACTTTAAGGTTTTGATTTGCCAGTAAGACTTTCATCTTACGACGTAAGACTTGAAAAGTTAAACAAAAACCCTAAGAAATATGGGAACACTGTGTTGACAGGTATGTTAGCATTAGTATGGTAGATGAAATCATCACATTAAAAGCTGTCCATCCTGGTGTTTGCGGAAAATTCACCTTTTCAAAATCAACCTCAAATAGCTTGGCTGGGCAGCATCTTAAAATTAGCCATTGCAGATCAAGGTTGGCAGTTTGTCAGCAAGCCTCAACATCAGTATGAATGTAACTTTTTACTTTTCCCACAATATTTGGTGTAGGCTGTCTGCCAAGAGGATTGTACTCCACAATGGCTTGGCACATTGCAGGAGTTTCAAGTGATCATCTTCGTGGTGCTATTTCCTTTGTTTGAGCCTGAGCTGCAACTGTGCAAAAGCTACCTTCTGGAATTGTGGGAGTCTGATGCTGATATACTACACTAGTTGCTGTCACTGGTTCCTGTTCCTCATTTATATCGTTATTGTCTGCAGCAAACTGAACAAACTTACCATGCTGTATGTTTGATGGAATTATGATATTGCCCCTGGCAGCTTTTTCTTGCTGATCCATTGCAACACATGTCTCAAACAAACAAGATGCTGATAAAAGGCAGGTGTATTCATAAAAAATATATTTAAAAAAAAGTAGACATGAAGAAATAATTAAAATATTTACATTTTGTAGGGAGTCCTGTATGGGGTGCCATGTGTTTTTTTTTGTTAAATCTTTTTTTTCCAGATTTAACTTACAGCTTGAATTTTTCCCCAGATTTAACTTAAATCTTGTATTTTTTACCCAGATTTATAAATGTTGTGAATATATATATATATATATATATATATATATATATATATATATATATATATATATATATATATATATATATATATATATATATATATATATATATATATATATATATATATATATATATATATATATATATACAGTACTGTGCAAAAGTTTTAGGCAGGTGTGAAAGAATGCTGTAAAGTAAGAATGCTTTCAAAAATAGACATGTTAATAGATTATATTTATCAATTAACTAAATGCAAAGTGAGTGAACAGAAGAAAAATCTAAATCAAATCCATATTTGGTGTGACCACCCTTTGCCTTCAAAACAGCATCAATTCTTCAAGGTACACTTGTACAAAGTCAGGGATTTTGTAGGCATATAGTTAGGTGTATGATTAAACAATTATACCAAACAGGTGCTAATGATCATCAATTCAATATGTAGGTTGAAACACAATCATTAACTGAAACAGAAACAGCTGTGTAGGAGGAGTAAAACTGGGTGAGGAACAGCCAAACTCAGCTAACAAGGTGAGGTTGCTGAAGACAGTTTACTGTCAAAAGTCATACACCATGGCAAGACTGAGCACAGCAACAAGACACAAAGTAGTTATACTGCATCAGCAAGGTCTCTCCCAGGCAGAAATTTCAAGGCAGACAGGGGTTTCCAGATGTGCTGTCCAAGCTCTTTGAAGAAGCACAAAGAAACGGGCAACGTTGAGGACCGTGAGACGCAGTGGTCGACCAAGGAAACTTACTGCAGCAGATGAAAGACACATCATGCTTACTTCCCTTCGCAATCGGAAGATGTCCAGCAGTGCCATCAGCTCAGAACTGGCAGAAAACAGTGGGACCCTGGTACACCCATCTACTGTCCGGAGAAGTCTGGTCAGAAGTGGCCTTCATGGAAGACTTGCGGCCAAAAAGCCATACCTCCGACGTGGAAACAAGGCCAAGCGACTCAACTATGCACGAAAACACAGGAACTGGGGTGCAGAAAAATGTCAGCAGGTGCTCTGGACTGATGAGTCAAAATTTGAAATATTTGGCTGTAGCAGAAGGCAGTTTGTTCGCCGAAGGGCTGGAGAGCGTACACGAATGAGTGTCTGCAGGCAACAGTGAAGAATGGTGGAGGTTCCTTGCAAGTTTGGGGCTGCATTTCTGCAAATGGAGTTGGGGATTTGGTCAGAATTAATGGTCTCCTCAATGCTGAGAAGTACAGGCAGATACTTATCCATCATGCAATACCATCAGGGAGGCATCTGATGGGCCCCAAATTTTTTCTGCAGCATGACAACGTCCCCAAACATACAGCGAAAGTCATTAAGAACTATCTTCAGCGTAAAGAAGAACAAGGAGTCCTGGAAGTGATGGTATGGCCCCCACAGAGCCCTGATCTCAACATCATCGAGTCTGTCTGGGATTACATGAAGAGAGAGAAGCAACTGAGGCTGCCTAAATCGACAGAAGAACTGTGGTTAGTTCTACAAGATGTTTGGGCCAACCTAACTGCTGAGTTCCTTCAAAAACTGTGTGCAAGTGTACCTAGAAGAATTGATGCTTGATGCTGTTTTGAAGGCAAAGGGTGGTCACACCAAATATGGATTTGATTTAGATTTTTCTTCTGTTCAGTCACTTTGCATTTAGTTAATTGATAAATATAATCTATTAACATGTCTATTTTTGAAAGCATTCTTACTTTACAGCATTTTTTCACACCTGCCTAAAACTTTTGCACAGTACTGTATATATATATATATATATATATATATATATATATATATATATATATATATATATATATATAAGATATCATTTATAAAGATTTAACATTTAGCTAAATATTTAACTAAATCTTAAATCTCTTAACAAGATTTAACATTTAGCTAAATATTTAACTGTCCAGCTAAATCTGAAGTTTGTATGCAAATGAGCTCCGCCCACTTTGTGCTTTCACACGATTTGATTGGCTCTTGTAATGCTAATCGGAAAATATGTCAATTTCAGCATTACAAGAGCCAATCAAATTGCGTGAAAGTATAATATATATTGCGTTGGTATGTGTGACAGAGATCGAATGATTCTTGGTGTTAGATCTCCCTCCCGACCTGTGAGGGCAGTGTGTAAAAGGAACAGAGTACCCTTAACTAAATGGCACGACAATTTATTCCGTAGGGTAGGTGGAAGTCGGTCATTTTGGATAGGGGCGAGGCTACTGTATCCAAACTCAATGACCCAGATGGTAAACGGCGTGGCATCCGAGGATTGGAGGAGCGGATGCGCTTGTTAACCTAGGGGTCATGAGTGAGGATATAAATAGAGGACATAGCGTACGTGATCTGTTCCTTTTTGAATGGTTAGAAAACAACCTAAAAGGAGTCCCTGCATTTAAAAACTGTGAGTGCTAGTCTGTCTTGTAAACGTTGTTTGTTTGCTTTGTTTGTTTCAAGATTACTAGCATGATCCGGAGCTGTAGCCGCAGGCCAGCATTAAACACGGACACCAGCACTTCACTTTCCACTGAGAACTGTCTTTTCACCACAAGCACTTAATTCACGCACCGTAGGAACTGTGTCTGTGTCTTTGTGTTTTGTGTGGGTGATACAACTGGACTTTTTGGTTGCGGGTCAAACCCGTGGGATTTTACAAACCGAAGTGATACACGCCGCTGTAATCACTTCCAGCATTATTATTTACAGGTGTTTGCCATAAGACTCTGGACATTGTAGTCATTTATCAATAAACACCCTTGCATCTGTTCGTAATTGTCCGTGTGATTTGTGCCACAGTATGACACTGTCACATACATTTGCAACCTATATAATTTGTTTTTGCAAAAATGTCACAGAATTATGTGATATTAGCTGAGCTTATGTAAAGTACTAGAAAATGTACACAGCAATAATAAAGGCAACAACACAAAAAAAAACATTCTGCTTTTCTTACCAACATTCAATACTTCTTTTTATTGTGATTAATAATTACAACATACAACAGATAACGTTAGGTTACAGATGTAACCCCGGTTCCCTGAAAGAGAAGACGACCAACAACCATACTTTTAGGATATGCCTGCCACAGGTCAGGTATTTACTGAGCATTTTATGTCAGAGCTGCCAATAGGCCCCTCCAGGGAGTGACGTCCTTGATCCCGCCTACCGAGCAACTACCAACTACCAATACTTTTGGGAAAAGTATACCAAAGCCGTCGTGAGGGAGCGTGAGCGGAGACAGCAGACGAGTGTTTGTGGTGCCAGTGTGCAACATCAAACCCTTGTGCCTAAAGAAGGCATAGAGGGATCTACCACATGAAGTCGGTAGAACCTGGGGCAGGAGTGTGGAGTAGTGGTTAGGGCTCTGGACTCTTGACCGGAGGGTCGTGGGTTCAATCCCAGGTGGGGGATACTGCTGCTGTACCCTTGAGCAAGGTACTTTACCTAGATTGCTCCAGTAAAAACCCAACTGTATAAATGGGTAATTGTATGTAAAAATAATGTGTAAAAAATAGTGTAATTGTATGTAAAAAATAAAGTATTGTAAAATTGTAAAATAACAGTTGTAAGCTGCCCTGGATAAGGGCGTCTGCTAAGAAATAAATAATAATAATAATAACCTGATGAAAGTGTGCGGAGTAGCCCAGATAGCCGCAGTACATATATCAATCAATGAGGCTCCTCTAAAGGGGTCCATGACTCAGATAGAGTGTGCGGCTATCACCCCAGGTGAGGGTAGGCTGGCATTAGTATACACAATCGAAACTGTGTCCACAATCCAGTGAGACAGCCACTGCTTCGAGAGGACTTGACCCAGGGTCCTTTCACCATGATAGATGAAGAGTTGGTCAGACTGTCGCAGCGCTCTCGTCCTATCCACATAACCTCTCAATGCCCAAACCAGGCAGAGGGAATTCAATCTCTGATTCTCCTCCAAAGAAAAAAGAGGGGGATGGAAAGCCTCTAATTCCACTGACTGGTTTAAGTGGAAAGCCGTACTCATCTTAGGGAGGAAAGCAGAGTTCATGCATAAAGATTCCTTGTTTCCATCAACCCAAATACGCATTCAGGAACTGTGCACTGACAGAGCCTGTAGCTCACAAACCCGCTTAGTGAATGTGATGGCTAATTAAAGGCTGTCTTGTACAGACTCAAACGGGGCCTAGTGAGAGCCTCCAATACCATGTCTAGACTCCACTCGGGGAGCATGTCCTTTCTAGGAGGACATAACTGCCAAGTGCCTGGGGACACCGAGTCAATGGGGACATGGCATGCAGATATGGCTGCTAGATACACTTTCAACGTAGAGGGGGATCTACCCGCCTCTAGCAGTTCTTGCAGAAGCTGTAAAATAATTGCTATAGGGCAATAGATGGGGTCATGACCTCTGGTCATATACCAATTTTGAAAATACCTCCACTTACAGACATACAATGACCTTGTGGAGGAGGCCCTAGTGTTCTGCAGTGTACTGCGTCTGCGTCTGAGAGCCCTAAGACAAACAGACGGTCCCATTCAGGGGCCAGACCCATAGTTGGAGTCTGCCTGGTTCTGAGTGCCAGAGGGTGCCTCTTGCCTAACTGCAGAGATCCAGGCACAGTGGGATCTCCCAGGGCTGGCCCTGCAATAGCTGGTAAAGGTTTGCAACCCAGATTCTCCAGGGCCATCAGGGAGCCACCAGGAGAACTGTTGCCTTCTATCTCCGGACTTTCTCTAGGAAGGCCAGAAGCAACAGTATTGGCGGGAATGCATACAAGAGCATTTAACCGCTCCCAACGCCAGCGCATTTATGTGCAGGGATGTCCAATGGCCCGACCAGGACCCGCGGACTTCTCTGCCGTGCACCCCAACCTGAGTTGAATGCGTCCATCGTCGCCACCTGATGGCTGTAGATTACCCCCATCCTTACACTTCTGCGAGAGACTTGCATCCACCAGCGCAGGGCTTCCCAGCATACCGGAGACACAGTAAGCTGACGGTGTCTGTTGCATTTGGGGTGTAGCGGGAAGGCATTGAGCCATGCCTGAAGCGGGCGCATATGGAGTAACCCCAGCTGAGGGGCTGATGAAGCCATAGCCATCAGACCCAGCAACTTCTGACAGAACACCAAAGGTACTATCGCCCCCTGTTGAAACAGGGATAGGCAATTTTGAATGGCAGCCTGAGTCCCAGGTAAACCGTATTTTACACCGGAATTAATTTGCTTTTGGCATCGTTGAGGGTGAGACCCAGCCTCGACAGAAGCTCCATCACAATCGCTGTGTGGGCCACTGCCCCTTCCTGTGACTGGGATCAGATCAACCAGTCATCCAGGTAGTTCATCACCCTGATCCCTCGCAGTCGCAAGGGAGCTAGGATGGCGTCCATGCACTTTGAGAATTTGTTGGGGGTAAGGAGGGTAAGGCCGAATGGCAGCACGGAATACTCGAAGATGCTCCCCTGAAAGGTGAAGCGGAGATATTTCCTGTGCGCTGCACGAATAGGAACGTGAAAATACACATCCTTCAGGTCCACTGTTGTAAACTAGTTGCCCGGCCGGACAGACTGGATGATGTGGCGATGTGTGATCTGGAACCTCCTCCCCCTCAAGAACCCATTGAGGTATCTCAGGTCTAGGATGAGGTGAAGGCTATAGTCCTTTTTTGGTACCAAGAAGTACCTTGAGTAGAACCTTTCTCTTTGAGAGGTGTGATTTACGAGACGGATGGCTTGTTTTTGAAGTAGTGTTTCTACCTCTTGTTTGAGGGCCAAGACCTGGAGAGGGTTGTTCACAGATGTGACTGTGTAGTGTGGTTGTTCTTGGTGTTGTGTTTGGCAGGGAAGGGGTTAATTCTCTCCCTGTCAAAATACATGTACAAAGTGTGGTCACTCTTCAAATGGGTTTTTACTCAAGTTGCTCAGTCTATTGTATTTGAGTTTTGATATTTGCTTTATGTAAAACTTTGTTTTGGCCTTCGTACCTTTATATTTTGTGTTTGTTCTCTGATTTATCTTGTGTTTTAATAAGTAAAATGCACTGGGTTGCAGAGTTGGGGTCAATTCCATTTCCAATTCCTTTTGAATCAATTCCAATTCCTATTCTGTTTTGTGGCATAGTCTTTACTGCGGCTTTAATCAGGTTACCTGACAAGTTAATTAAGTTGTATACAGTATTTGTTTGCTCAATAACGCACTGTAAAATGATTGGAATTGATTAAAAGGCAGATTGGAATTGACCCCATCTCTGCTGGGTTGGTGCTTAAACTCCCTGCAAAGTACTGTATTAGTATCCTTGTAGCCACTCACCACTTGTGTAAGTGCTATCCTGCCACACCATTACGTAAGAACTCACAGAAATCTAAAAACATTTTTAGCTGAATGAGATTGAGTGCTGTTGAATGGAAGTGGTAAAAGAGATATAATGGGTCAATTGCAACGAACATTCAGAGTTAGTCCACACCAAGCTTACTAACTTCGAGACAGCTAGTGCGGTACTTTCTTGCGGATCATCCCCAGCTGCATTTTAAATTAATTCCAATTGCAACAAACTTTAGAGTTGGGGATCAGCTGATCCACAGGTTTAGTTTGCAGCAGAGGAACAAGACTAGGGCCAGTGACCGAAAATCCCCGAAACTGGCACGACTTTTTCCCAAACCCACATTCCCGAAATCCGCTCTGTGATTGCGATCCCCCTGCCTTTGCATTCTTTTAATTATACACACTTTTGATGCTGTATATAAGTGCATTTCTGTGTAGTTTTTTCATTTGTGGTACTGTTTGTTTTTTATTGAATATTACTTTTAATAAAATGTATTTATTATTATTATTTTTCTTTAACTGAAGGACAAGGGGACATAGCTCAATGCTTTTGTGCTGCTCCTGCTAGCGGCATAAACCAATTTTGGTAGTTTTTTTTTATATTGTTACCCAGTTTTTTCTCCCCAATTTGGAATGGCCACTTGTTTAAGGCCCTGTCTCACCGCTACAATCCCTCAGTTATTCGGGAGATGGCTTTTCTTTTTAATTAGGCTACAGTCTGTACAGTGAACATGTATTTTTTTTACATGTTTATAGTGTAGTGTATTCTTTTGTTTAAAAGAAAAGGCTCTAAAATGTTTACTTTATTTAATACAATGTACTGGTTTTAACTGTGTCAATGTAACACTTTTTTTTCTAAGAAAGTTGTACATTGTTTAAACAGTACATTACAGTAGTTCTAAAGAACATTGGTGTTTACAAGTGTCTGCAAGTTACAAATATCTCTCAATGATAATTTGGCTTGCCATAGAAAACATCACACAGAGATTCTGCTACATTCTAAAGTCAAATTTCACGAAGATTTTAGCCTATTCTGGATTCTATCTATTTAAAATATCGGTTTCGTGAATGGTTTAATTTCAGAAAATGTGACTTTAATGAGGTTTCTCATTTTAACTCGAGTTAGCACGGTAACTCTTCTACGTAGTCTAAAAAGATTGGTGGTTTAATTTAGTACCGTAAATCAGGCACATCTAGGGGGCAGCAGTCATCATCTGGCGTTCCTTTCAATTGGGAACATTTTAAATCTGCACCTGGGGAATATCTGGAAGTTCTAGGTTCATTGCAATTGGTAATAACTAGCACACTAGTTTAGTCTAGTCCTGGGGTACTAACCACAGGATAATCCACAGTTTTTTGTTTGTTGCAATTGACCCACTGAGTTTAGTATGTGTATACATATAGAATATATTGTAATGTGAAAAGTTAAGTTCACTAAAATGTGTTTTTCTTTAGAGAGAAAAAGTACAGCCATCATTTGAACAAATTCTGATGCCTCTCACAACAATAATCAGCGAAACTGAAGTAATACGATACATTAACAACCACAAACATACTTTAAAAAGTTACAAACCTGTAGTATGCACCAGATGAAACACTAATCTCTGGAAAGGCAACAGCTGCACAAGGTTCATTGCTTTTAGAACAAACAGATTTTACTTGTTCATTTTCATTGCTTTGAATCTGTATAGCAACAACAGATTCAATTTGGTTTTCCTGTTATAATGTAATCAAAGAAAAAACAAACTCAAGTTATAAAAAAGGGTACAGAAAAACAAAACTACTTTCATTTTAGAAGTCTATGCCAAAGCATTTTCTTGTTCGGTCTTGGTAAAATTTTACATTTAAAAATTGACACCTGCAAGATAAATAAGAAAAGTTAGCACAGGATTTCTGTATATGTTAATCCACATAAAAATATATCAATGTTATATAAAATATATGCACAGTTCAACCTCCTTTATCTACACCCCATTCAAATTCCAGTTCCTTTATGTAGTTAAATCAGTTTGGTTTGAAACTGTTGACTGGTGCACGGTCTCGCTGGCAAATGTGATCCTTGTACTTTAATGGTTTGAGCACGAATAGTCTGATTCGCAAGCATTTGCAATTATTTCTATAAAATCATCATTTTCAGTTAAACTTTTTATTACTTGCCTTGCACTATCGTCTTCCATTTGTGAAGATTTGTAGGGTTCTGACGCTATGCAGTGGTTCACGAAATACACTTATGCACTTATCCAATGGAAAGCCTCATTTAAAATAATATACCGGTATATATTAATTATTTATTATTTGTTAATTTAAAAAATATACAATTTTAATAACGTTTTGGTTAAAATTAATGTTAGGCTACATGTATTACAAAAGTAGTATCAAGATCCCGCTGAGCTTACTAACAATGTGCCTGCTCCAAGTCAATCCATATATATCAAAACATTGATGTATATATACAAACAATCATCAATCCATATATATCAAACATTAATCCATATATAGCAAACATTGATGTTGAAAGTCAAGGCATCGTAGAGCAGTATTACTGGTAAGAATAGGGAGTAGGGGCCCTGGAATCAAGCTTTGCATGGGGCCACCGTGGGACAAACGCAGCCACTGATTGTTAATTACAACAGAATGGCTTAAACATTATTTTCTGAATCATTATGCATGCCTGAATCACTGTCATCCAATTTGACACGTTATTAGTGATAATTATTGTTGCAGATAAATTAGATTGAACACAAAATAACCTTAATCCTTAGCATGTTTTAGCTTTCGGAATTAATGTGATTTGAGGAACACATATAAATAAAAATGTCATGAGTCCCCACTGACTGGCAGCCTTGGTGGTATTGAAGCGTATTAATTTCATGCAGATGATGAATTCCTTAAGCATTCAATGATAATCACGCTTGATTTGACAAGACTTTCTCATGTTATTTTAGGGTCTTAATTTTCTGTGAAGTTCTGTTTAGTGCTCATCAAGCACCCACTTATCAGCCATACTGCTCAGACCAGTCAATCGTATGGCTGCAAAATGGGGGCAATTTCCAGCACATTAAGATTCTGATCATGTGACTAATTCCAAGGAGTAAAACCAATCAGGGAATGATCAGCATGCCGATCACATGACTCCTGAGGCGAATAAATTAGTTACACAGTAAGACAGCAAACATATTTTCATCTTGAAAGAGTGATTGCATTTTCTGCTGCTGTGATGTTTGTCAAATTCGCTCCAGCCCTGTCCAATTAAGCCCCATGAGTTGAATTAATAATGAAGAGAGATGCAAGCTCCTTGCCAGCACAATTGCTCTAAGCAGCGCCGCGAGAGCTTCTAAAAAAAAGACAACATGATTGAAAATCACATAGACCTCAATTGCTTTCCAGATGTCACTGCTCTTAAGTTAGGAACTCTAAAATCTGATTTCACAGATCAAGGTTAGTGCTAATCAGTGTCTGTGAAACTAGACATTAGAATATCTAACTTAACAGCTCAAACAGACCAGTCTGTGAACAACAGATCTCCCTTTTGATTTCAAGAAGCAGGCAGATGGGACTATTAGATCCACACTATAGTCTCGTACTGCACCCAGGGGCCACATTTCATTATAATTCCATTTAGCAATAAAAAAAATCAGATTTAACAATACACAGAACCATGTTTTTTTGTTTGTTTTTTTTTTGTTTTTTTTTGTAATAATTATTTTCATGATAAAATTGATTAAATTTATTTTTTAGTCGCAGCATAAGCTGTACACAAAACAACATAAGAGGTTTTTAATGGAACATAGCTTATTTAAGCAGTAAATCCCAAAACATAGACTCATAGAGCATTACCAGGTATTTAAATCTATTTTAGTGTCAATAGGGCCAACGGAAAAGCCCAACAGAACTACACAGAAAAGTGAGCAAGATCAAATAGCACTTTCTTGGAAATTTCAATCTAAATATGACCAGAGTTGAAACATTTGATATTTAATTTGTTTTGCCATGCAATATTCTATGAAAGTCTGTTCTATCAAAACCATGAACAAATGTATATGTTCATGAATCCAAAGTAAGTATACTTACTTTACAGTGGGAATAACCCTCTTTCTGTGTTAAGGTCTGATACACTGGGCTCAGTAGCCGAAAGTGGTAAACCGTGCGGTAAAAAAAACAAATCGAATCTATTGTTCTGAATGGGTGTAATTACACTGAGTGCAGAACGGAAAAGCAGCACGGTGGAAAATTTCCATCTAGACCAATCAACTGAAGTGTTGTTGTGTGACGTTATCTGCACTATGTACAGTGAGAGATGGCGAATGAAAGACTGGTTTTCAGGGTGCAAAAATGCCCTCAACTGTATGATACGTCCCGTCCAGATTGTAAGGATACGCTAAAGAAGCAAGACACCTGGGACACCATAGCGGCCAAACTAGACATGTCAAGTAAAATATTTGCATTTGAAGAGCAACAGAAAACATACACTATTGTATTGTATGTCATAGACCTCCAAGCAAAACACTTCAAAGTTGAAAAAAAAGAGTCTCAATAATGATAGGCGCTTCTTGTAGTATTACATAGAGGTTTTTTGTGCAGGTTTTTAAATGATATTGTCATAAAACTCTTGGATTTGGCATGCCAGGTAAACTATTCAATCATGCAATACACACTATCTTTATATGGTGCGGAATAAAATTGGTTCAGACGTGAGTTAAAAAAAACACATATACTGTATATATATATATATATATATATATATATATATATATATATATATATGTGTGTGTGTGTCATTATAATATAATGTAATGTATACATAATATATAACGTTTATTAATATAAATATAATGGTCACTCTGGAGAATGCTACACAGGTGAAATGCTGTATGTTTTTATTTTTTATTTTTTAAATAGACACATACACAAATATATTTAACCTTTATTTCTTGACATTCTTCATCAAATTCATTTTTTTCTCAACATTAACATGTGATAATACATTTACATATACTGCAAGGTTTCCCACCACCAGTGTAATATGAACAAACGCACGGTTTACCGCTTACTGCTTTCCACTTTCCGCAAACGCTTCCAGTGTAATCAGACCTTTATGCTTTGTATGCTTGTGAAAACATTTAACCACTCCAAATGATTCAGGAAAAAAAAAACTCAGGAAGAAATCACAAAAAAATGATAAACACTGCGCTACAAGTGCTGCACTACAGTACTATAAAATAGAAATGCCTCCTTTCTTCATACACATAGAGCTGACCTGTGCTCTCTGACTGATGAGCTAATATCAATCTGCAGTTTTCCACAGATAGTGGCTGTGCTCCATTTCAAAACCTCGCCCCTACACCGTACTTCCCTTCAAAGTTATCACTTCCAAGAGTGATCACTTCGAAGGGATGTAGGGCGTAGGGGGTGCAAAAGTGTTTTAATTGGAACACACTTTAGCGTCATCATTCACAGCCAGGGAAAGGCGTCATTATTTGTCAGTGCTAGAAATATGTACAGTCTGCCATAATGATACGCAGCATTTTATTTTAGGGGAGTTGGGTATAAATGTACATTTTGGTGGTGTTGATACTTTGATTTATTTCAACAAACATTGAAGAGAAGTTTGTGTATATCTTTAATTTGTTAGTAGTTTTTGGAAGATATATTCATAAAATGAAGTTGTCAAATTCTGCTCTAAGTTGTATTTGATTTAAAATAGAGATGAAGCATTATAGCAACACCATTAAAACAATTAGAAATAAGAAAAAAGAGAAACATGTGCTTTTTTTAATTGATTTTGGAAGCAACATTGTAATATTCCTGGCAATGTATAAAGTTTATTTCTCTCTCGTTTTTATTTTATTTTATTTTTATTTATTTATTTATTTTTGATAGGAGTTGATATCCTATTGATGTATAATTTTGCTTCAATAAAAGCATTTTAAAAAGTACAGTCTGCCATAGAAGAAACTCGGGAGGTCATTGACATTTTTTTTTTTTTGTATGTGTAAGAGATCTTTTAAATATTGCTATGCTTAAGTAGCTATTCATTATAAAGCACTAATAAAACATTTGCTTTTCGTGTTGTCATTTTATATGTGTGCGTATATAAAATATAAAATATATAAAATAACATAATACTAACCAATACAACTGAGATATGTAAATATACATTAAAAAAGTGAATAGAAATATAATGTATTTAAAATGAAAACATAATCAAGCAGAGAATGCAATAAATTCATCTCGAACATTGGTTTATATTTATCTGGGGACACGTACAATAATCACATGAGTGTTATTTATATGACACACGAAGCATAATATCGTTTTGTTATATGATTGCTAATTACATTTGTAGACGAACTCCAATTCTCTGGCTCTATTTTTGCGCTGTGTCTTTAAGACGCAATGTTTGATGGGATTAACGCAATGCTTGGTGGGTTATAAAAAGCAAATCTCTTCCACAGAAGTGTACAGTGATTGTACACTTTGGGAACGCCCACTTGAAGGCCCCTTCGAAGGGAGCATTTTATGTTCACTACGGATTGGAACACCCCTTAACATGGCCGCCGCCCACTTCCGCCCTTCGATCATCACTTCATAAGGCGCATTTTCATGAATTGGAACACAGCCAGTGGCTGCATTCACGTACGCATATTTCCCTAATGCTGCGCAGATTCTGCGCAGATTTTGTGCAAAACCTGTCCAAGTTTGCCATCTGCGTGAACTCATCCAGGAAAAGACGTCACCAGGTCACGCATCTCCCAAGCGCAGATCGCGCATCTCCTGACAGGTACTGCACTGGAGCAGCCACGGCTCAAAACAATAGACGAGCGTTGGCTGATAAAGAAGTGTGTAGCAACCAGATACAATCCTCACTCCATGTGCTACTACCACCTAGTCAGGGGGTGTGAATCGCCTTCGAGTCATGTCATTAATTATCTTATGAATGATTTGTAATACAAATTAAAATGATTCAACTCTTTTTCCACACAGTTATTATACTTTTCAAATATTCAGATATTTATTTTAAAGGTTTAAACATGTAAAAAAAAAAAAAATGCTAAACGGTTGAAATGAACCTAAAACCGCTCTATTATTTTCAGCAGGTATAATTGGTTTTTGATGAAAGGCTTTCAGGGACAGGGAATAACCTACTTTGAATTATGGAGAATAAATCAGCTTTAATAACAGGTAGTTGAAGTGAGATATGTGACCATATGTGCAAGTATTTGAACTATTTTTGTCCTAGATCAAAATACAGTACTGTCTAACAACCCCTTTGTGAGAGGGCGGGGGGAATCCTGCCCGTTATAATACTCATTAATTTGTCTCACATCACAAAACATATGTTTATATTATCTCTTAATAGCAGGGACTGTTTCTATTGTACATTTTCTGATCATGCTGTAAATTATGAAGCTGGTGGAGCACAAAGGGAACTTCAATTGCATCCACTTCTTCTGCAATTAGAATTTCTCTCAACACCACCTCCATTTTGGTTCTGCTCAGAACTGTTGTTTATCTACCACAGCTGTCCACGCTCCGTCTGCACAGACCGTGACGTTACGCGCAGACTCCCGTCTGCAATCTAGCCGGCAAAAAAGTGTCGTGAATGCACCCAGTGACACAGGCTGCATTCTGACCACACCCCTGCACACACGTTGTGTGTAGTGCAATTGACTCTTAAAGAAAGGTTTCTAGAAAGTTTTTGTTTTCTGTGAATTATGCAATGTTCCACACCAAAGCTGGGTTAAAAACACTTTGCAAACTTTGCAAATGACTTTGAGTTCTATGGAAAGAGGTAAACACTGAGATAAACATTGCAGTACATAAAGAAGTTAACCAGGCAAACACTGGGTACTGCCATCATTAGAAACTTAATTGTAATAGAACTTCTCCTTACTAATAAGTCCTACATAACAGTACATTATTTATTGTCTCTCAGTTCGGTCACCACAGTTTATATTTTTAATGGTATTTTAAATATTTATTAAATGAGGGATGACGTGTCTGGAATAAGTTCAGCTAGCTTGTGTTTGCCCATTTGAACAGTAAATAATGTGCTCAGTATCCTGATTTGCTGTAATTAAATTCTTAAAAAAAAAAACCTTTGTTCCTACTCCTAACTCATTCTATTGATAAAAAGTACACTCTTATGCTGGCCAGACATTGAGAGAGATTTCCTGCCAAGATGGCTCCTCTGTTGGGATGGCCATTGGCCTACGCTGACTTGTTGCAAAGCAAAATCCATCAGTGCTTTCAAAATAACCTTGCCTATCGACTTCTCTTTCTTCTGGTATAACCCAACAGCCAATCACCGCTTTTATTTCCTTGAGTGGCTCTCCAATAAAGGTCTTCTGTTGGCAATAAACAGTAACATAAGCTTCCGCTTAAGTACTAGAACACAAAGAGCCATGCTTTCAACATGACTGGCTGGAGTACAGTCACACCATTCTGAAAAGACAAAGAGGCAGTGTTGTGCCGTGGAATTCATTTACTTGTTTACTTCCTTCAGTAACAAGAGCACAATCACCAGTCAGGTCATCAGATCAGACCACTGAGTTGTTGACAGAAGCTTGGAGAGGCCGACAGCTTTCCACTTGAAACACAGGCTTTCTTTTAATACCCCATCCTACTGCCTGCTCTCAGGCCAATTCTAGCACATCAAAAAGGCCATTGAGATAATGAACGTGAAGCATCATGATGCACTTCTTTGATGAAGTGTAGAATATTTTTAAGGGTTTTTGTCTGTACCCAAATGATATTGACAGTCGATTGCATTTCATGTTATTGAACAGTATTATAATAATATATTTACAGTAAAACTGTGAAACTATACATATAAGTCAGAAATGTACATTTGTTCTAATTAACAGAGTATAGTACGTAAGTACTAAATCTGATGCTTTGGTGTGTTTCTAAAAAACATGTGAAACAGAAAAATGATGTATTAAATAGACTAAATGATTAACTACAGCATTTAGAAAGAATTTTAGAGAGAACATTTTGTACAAATCACTTTTCCTGCATGATTTAGAGTCCTTTTACAGCATCTTACCATACCGAGTTTGCACATGGAGCTGCAATGCATACTGCTGAGCTAATCTTCTGAAAAGTTAAGTTAAATGCTGGACAAGCTGACTTGCTGTTTGGTCACAAAATCCTCCTAGGTTAACCGTTATATACTTTAAACAGGACTGTCTGTAGTTGTTTCATTGGTAAACACTGTCTACAAGAGCTAAACATTACAGCTGGAACTAGTCCAAGGTCAAGGGGATAAAAGCTTCGCAGACTTCTTACCCAATCCTTTTCCCTTTCACTGATAGTCATATTGTATTAGCAGTTAAGAATATTCTGCCAGTAGCTGGGGAAGAATGTATGTACTAAAAAAGCGTTTTGCACTTAGAGTGCCATTTGCCATGGTTTAATGTTTAATGTAAACTACTTCTTAGTTAAAATATCTTTCTAGGTCAAAACCTCTTCCTTATCTAAAATTAATTTTGCATTTGAAGACATGGAAAAAAAAGTGTTATGTGGAGATCACATGATACATTATCTTCTGATCTCGACTAACGTGGCCACTCTGTATTGGCTTGTTGTGGATAGTATAAGCTGGAGTGCTAATGAAAGGATTGTAGCGAATACAAGATAGAGTTCTATTTAAAGTACTGTAATGAAGATCAAGGTTTAACAGAGTTATTTAAAGGAATGTATTTCAGCTGGGGGTGCATTTGAGGCACCACATACAAACTCTTAGATTATTTATGGGAATATAATAGTGTGTTTGTTTTATATTTATGTCAGGGTTTCCTCTATTATATACTGTTCATTCCAGGTAGTATAATTATCTTTATAACCCTTTGTCCATAGGTTGTTTTGGATTTCGAACTGACCACCCGGACCTTCCCAATGAGTGTACAGGAACCACACAAACAGGTACGTAAAATAATTATTTCTTTATTACAGGAAATTTAGACAATCAAATACAACTTATTTTATCAGACAATTTGTAAATGCCCCCTTTTCAACCACCTTGCACCTTACTCTAAAAACATCTAAAACTGTGCACTAAGTAAAACCACTAAAACCTTCCATAAAATATTTTAGCAGGTGTGGCAAAGAGGTAGCAGGACACTACGTCAATTATAAGAGGTTAGGTGTAGAACCTCCAACTGAGAATAATTTATAGTTTTGGCTGGTGTTTCTTTTGATTTTTGGTTGTTGCACATTGAATTTCCACCACTAATGGCCGCCGCTGTGTGAAGGCTGTGGTGGATTGTTAAGATTGAGTCAGACAGAGATTGGGTTGGAGACAGGAAGTCCCACTCCTTTTAGGAATATAAGGAAGCTGGCAGGTCTCAGAAGGAGGAGGGCAAACCAGGAAGTACTGGAAAGTGATTTACCAAAGCAAACAATGAGAGTAGGGGTTAGCGAGGCTGGAACTGTCATACAATACTTACCTTTGTCATGCCTACAAAACAGTGGACTTGCTTATAGGAAGTAGAGAAACTTCCATGTATATATAGTTTGGTGGTGGTTCAAAGCACTTGTTATTAATAAACACGCTAGGTGGCTTATTCCAATATATTGGTGCAGTCTCGTTATTGGCAGTCAAAGACTTTGCCACACAGGCTACTTGTGTCTTCAGGGGGCTATTAGTATTACAATTATTCCACTCCACACAATATATTATCAGAATACAGTCCCAAACAACATAAGAATTAGTTTCGTGAAACTATAGTTCTAGGTCCAGTGGTTAAAGAAATGGGCTTGTAACCAGGAGGTCCCTGGTTCAAATCCCACCTCAGCCACTGACATTCTGTGACCCTGAGCAAGTCACTTAACCTCCTTGTGCTCCATCTTTCGGGTGAGACGTACTTGTAAGTGACTCTGCAGCTGATGCATAGTTCACACACCCTAGTCTCTGTAAGTCGCCTTGGATAAAGGCTTCTGCTAAATGAACAAATAATAATAATAATATTAACCTGGGCCTCAAAAGGCCTAAAGAACATAGTTTGTAGGTCCTGTACTTAATCCAAGTCGCCAAACACTGTCCCGGTAGAAACGCCAACAAGGAAAAATTGAAGGTGAACCTCCTAATCCATTGTTTTGTCCCAGTGTAAGGCTTGCATTTAGTTCCCTTCAGGCCCGGTCCTCCCCGCTCCAGCACCACGGCGCAGGATCCTGCAAAGGAAGAACAAACAGCACATGATCTCCACACACCCTCTGTGCACCTGGTCATTCACTACATACACCCTGATCTCGGCCTCCCTACTCTGGTTTGGTCTTCCAACCCGGCCACTGGTACATAACTTAGGTAAGGTAGGACCTCACGTCTCGGGTGTGTACAGAGAGCTGGCCATCTGTCCCTTGGCTGGTGCCTGTTTGCTCTTCTGGGATGTCGCTCATGGAAGGGGTACCTTGACAGGAAGCAATACAACACCTTGTCATAAACCACCATTAATACTGGTAATCTAGATATTTCTGCCAAGTGTCTTTACTTCTGAAGCATTTGTCAAACGCCACATGGTCCTCAGCGTAATAATATTAGCAGTCCTCTTTTAATCCACAAAGCGCCGCTTCAGCAGTACAATTCAAGGATAAATACGTTTCTGACCGGTCCGTCCTTCCATCGGGCTGCCGTGTCTTTATCTTTCTGTATTCCCTTTAAAGTTCCAAATCCAGGTCTGTCTGTCAAAATGGCTGACTTCCTGTGTCCTCCTGTACTTTTGGTTCCCTTTTTATAATGGACTGTCAGTGATAGTTAATTGGTGTAAATGGAAATGAGAATGGGACTAATTTCTCCTTCTATCCACCTGTTGTACAAATAATAACACACACTTAACCAATAAATACATTGCACAAAAATAAAAAAAATAAGCAACAAAAGTGCCTCCATGAACAATGAACAAAAAATGAGTAATGAACAAAAATAGTGTGAAACATAACAAGTGCAAATAAAGCCAAACAAATATAATAAATACAAAAGCAAAACATGATGTGCACAACCCCAACTAATTAGTCACTCGTGACATTTATACTCAGTATGGCCTGATGTAAATACTCTCCACACTACCACTTATTAAAGCGGCTACACTACTAGTTCATCTTAGGTAGTTACTGTAATTGTCTTTAAGAGTATTGTAACTGTAGTATTATGGAAGGGATGTATCCTAAGGCTGCTCAGTCATGTGCTTTATACAGAGGGTGCACATTAGAGAGTGACATTAGGACGGGACTCCTTGAGGACCGCGTGGCCACGGATTCCCACGGAATGGGAATATATTTTTCTTTATGTTTGCAGGAATTAATGGAAACTGAAATTAAACTGGCGGGAATGGGTGGGACTGGGAATAAAAAGTTTTAAATCTCACGGGAATAGATGAGAGCAGAACTGAAGGCTGCAGGAACAGGTGGGAGCAAGACTGAAAGCTGCGGGGAGAGCAGTACCAAACTTCAGTTTGTCAGACGAGCTACAAGAACTTTAGATGTTGTAATAGATTTGCGAAGACATCCAGGCAATTTGGTGCGCACATACACATAGTAACCACATAGCAACTTCGGAGCCGCTGAAAACAAATCAAGACAGACGCTGTTTCCTTTATTAATTGAACAGTTGTTACCACCTATTTTTAATACAATGCTGAAGAGTTGTGTGGTTGTTGGACGTCACAACCACGACTACATGAAAGACAAGCGGCTGTCATTTTTTGAACTTCTGAAGAGGCGTTTAAGCCCAGATAGAAGGGAAAAGTGGCTTTCTGCAATATATCGGCAACAAAGACTCAAGAACCATCTGCAGCGAGCATTTTATTCATGATAAACATAGTTATACTTGCAGTATAAATTACAGTAATACACAATCATAACTTATACTTAAAAAATAATAAGCACAATATTGTAACATGTTAGTAGTGCGAAGATTCATTTTAGTAATAAGAGCATTATGTATTAATTTACTCAATGCCTTTTTTAGTACTACGTACTAGTTTACCTACATTAACATTAGGTAGCCAAAGATTAGTGATAATCACGGTACATGACTGTAGTGCAGCAGTATGGAGTAGTGGTTAGGGCTCTGGACTCTTGACCGGAGGGTCTAGGGTTCAGTCCCAGGTGGGAGACACTGCTGCTTTACCCTTGAGCAAGGTACTTTACCTAGATAGCTCCAGTAAAAACTCAACTGTAAATGGGTAATTGTATGTAAAAATAATGTGATATCTTGTAACAATTGTAAGTCGCCCTGGATAAGGGTGTCTGCTAAGAAATAAATAATAATAATAATAATAATGAAACCATACAAAATCACCCTGGTTCCTAGTTTAACAGGTACATACCCAAATAAAAAAAATACGGTAAAACACTGAACCCAAAACAATGTTAACTAGGGGGGCAGTGCTAACCTACTATCGCTAGCAAACCCTCTCAGGGTGTGGTGCCAAAGCTGGACACTCTAGGGTTATCATGCAGTCAGAAACACCCACAGACAGGGCACACAATAAAGAGCATTACATATTAAAAACTGAACAACACATGAACACTAACAATCCCCGATGGGACACTGCTACTGTATCCTGTACTTTACCCACGTTGCTCCAGTAAAATTAACCCAACATGTATATATAGATGTATGATTAGTTTACTGTATAACTTTAATATTGTAAGATTTCATAAAATGAATAGATTCAATTTTTTGGGGCTTTCTTAAGTCCTTGCTGCTTGTATGGGCATTGCTTTAAACCGACAACACCTAATTTTAGTTTGTATCTATTATTTTTTGGGTCACGTAGGTTGTCAACATAATTAGCCATGTCCACCGGTCGTATGTTCCATTCTGTGAGAAAGTGTCTCCTACATTCTTTCCTAAGTCTGTCTCTACTTAATTTCAAACTGTGTCCTCTGGTACTGGGTCCTGTGCTGCACTTAAAGTATTAGTCAGGGTTAACTTTATCAGTTTATTATTAACTTTTACGATTATTAAGACCACTTCTTTGTTCCAGCAGATATATATATATATATATATATATATATATATATATATATATATATATATATATATATATATATATATGATTTTAAAACAGAAAACATCACTACATATCCAAGGTGTATCTGGATCCCACAGAATACAAACCAATCACAGGACATAATCATTTTGGATTAGAAGTAGCTGAAGTAACGATAAATAGAAAAACAATTTGTTGGAAAAAAATATATATATATATATATTTTGTGATAGTAAAGGGCGTAGACCCTTTAAGAAATGGCCGACTGGCCACAAAGACTATGTTCCCCAGAAGCCCTGGGTTAATGAATCAAAGAGGACAGGGTTTACTGACATATAAGGAAGTCAGCAGATCACTCGGGTGGGTAGCAGTGGGTAATACACCACCCGAGAGATCTACCGACTTCTGGAATCTCAGCGTGAAAAGTTTCTGTTTGTTGAAGTCTACTAGATATTACACTCGTCATAAAAAGTAAGGTTTTTGTGTTAAGAACAAGTCTGATTATTTGGCATTTACTGTGCACAACAGATTAGTTGCACTATTACTCGTGAAGACGACACGGTTTGTGTTTGTTTAGTTGTAGGAGAGAGTGAGTATAATCTCTGCAAAATTAGAAGTTTTCAGAGCCGGTCTCTAGTTCTGGCGAGACTGCCTGTGGCGGAGTGTCCCGCCCCTATATATTTTTATTATTATTTAGATTATTGTTTGCGGCGCAGATAACAGCGCCGCGTATTTCTTATTGTTTTTATATTTAAAAACCTTGTGAGGATGCGTGGCTGATCAGTACTGTGTGGGACTCTGCAAATAAAATCCACAGACAACGGGACAGAGTTTAGAGTTTATTACAACTAACTGAATACAGAGGCTGGACACCAGTCATACTGCTACCGTTCTACCACGATAACAGGAGCTATCGTATTGTTTCAATGCACTCCAGTCTACCTACCCATAATACAGCTTCACCACGATAGCAGGAGCTATCGTATTGTTTCAACACTCCCCAGTATACTTATCCTTGTTACTGGTTGTTCCACGTTAGCAGGTGCTATTGTACTGTTTCAACGCTCTCCAGTGAACTACCCTGTGCTACTGTTGTACCCCGATAGCAGGAGCTATCATACAGTTCTAGCATACTGACCTGTGTGCTCACCGTGCTCCAGCAGAGGAAGCCAGTTCCAGCATACTTATTTGTGTGCTCACCGTGCTCCAGCAGAGGGAGCCAGTTCCAGCATACTTACCTATGTGCTCACCGTGCTCCAGCAGAAGGAGCCAGTTCAGGCATACTACCTGTGTGCTCACCGTGCTCCAGCAGAGGGAGCCAGTTCCAGTATACCTACCTGTGGGCTCACCGTGCTCCAGCAGAGGGAGCCATTGCCCGCCAACTCACTTACCTGTACCAGGTACTCTAGTAGGAGCAGCACCACTTCGCTAAGGCTCTCCACTCAAGAGACCTTACTAAGACTGTACCAGAACGACAAAGTGACTTCCTGGGGTAGGCCTAGACAGGGAATAAAAGTGAGACAGTTAGTGGCCCGTACAGGGCATGTTCTTTTGGTGGTGGGAAGCAAAGCTTGTTTGGTGTATAAAATAAAGATACTCACCAGTGTAATCTACGAGACCGTCCAGTTCCTGCCAGAAAAACTACGCCCTCTGGAGGGCATTTTCCACTATATATATATATATATATATATATATATATATATATATATATATATATATATATATATATATATATATATAGTGAAATTCTATATATGCTGGAACATTCTTCTTCACTTTCCAAGGCTTTTGTAAACAGTTGATATTGGCTGTATCATTGACAGCACTGTAATAGCAACCTTTCCATTGCAAATCTTCAAATCAGTTTGGGTTTGCTTAATAACAGGCTTCGATGCCAGCAGAGCACTGAAGAGCTGCAGACTATTTTGTTTACATTAGAAATGATCACCTGAATATATAAGAAAGCAAAGACACTGTGACAGTCTGGCTGAGTGGTGACAACAGAACCAGGAAAGGAAACACACACAGTACTGAAGTGAAATGATAAATGCGCTTGCTTGCGCCGGTTTATTGCAAATAAAAAGACTGAACAAAACAGAAAACACTGACTGTACAAACAAAAACGGCAAGTTGGCCAAAGTAAATATACAGACAGACAAACAAACAAAGTGCACGAACCCAACAAGTATCGTCCGAGCCCTTTCGCACGAGTAGCATTTGTTATGTACATTTCCCTCTCTCCGTTCTCCACTCTCGAACACACAACCCCGAGTGAGTGCTTTGTGCATCTATATATACTGTTGTGCCGGGATTCAACTACTAATTAATTATTCCCAGCACGTGAACTAATTCTGTGCAACCCTGTGCTCACATATTAAATACTTTAAATGCACGTGAAGTGAAGTGCAATTCCGGTGCCTAAATACAATTATACATTTTAAACACTCATGCTCATTACCCACATTATATACCGTGTACAAACTACAATACACCAACATTAACACACACAACATACAACATAAAACACAAAAATACACACAGGGGAGGGGCACATTGCTACAAACACACACTAAGAAAAGAAACAGAGCTGGCATGATACAGAACCATGTACGTTTTAATTCTCTGCCTCCATTTAACCTGTATTTATATATGATTCGATCTGCTTTCTGAGGTTTCACTTAGAGGAAGCCTACAGTAGGCAAAAGGTTTTGATTTGTGGAAATCCAAAGATTTTAATGTGCACTGTC